>JAQJVL010000103.1:688426-1304446 GCA_035578905.1 Stictocephala bisonia | reverse complement strand
TATACATCATGCTATAAAGACAAGAAAGTCTTACTGTCGGTGCAGAAATTATGTGTATTTGAGTTAGAATATTGTTTACAAGACAAAGAGGCCTATGAAAAAGCCAATCACACCATTGCTTTCTTCATTTTGTTGTACGTTAAGACATGCATATTTTAAAATTGTATTACAAGTTTATATAATTTTTTCGTAGTTGGAACAAAAAAAAGTACCAACATTGTAACCTGTTTTCACTGTACATCAACTTTACACTTTAATTACTCAAAAATTTACCACATTTATATTTTAAAACATGGTTGACAGGAATGTTTTCCAAAGTTTAGTAAATTTTACAATTTTAAATTTATAAATTTCTTAACACAAAGTTTTCTTGACTTCTATAGGTCGTAAAATTTATTATTTGGTCATGTTGTAATCCTTATGAAATGTATATTTTTGATACATTACTTTTATATGAGAATGTAAATGCAATGATTTTAAACTGACTTAAATAAATTTAAATTGTTTCTAAATTGAATGAAATCAATTTATTTGCTCTGCATATAAAAGTAATTAATCATAACCATATATTTCATAAGGATTACAACGTGATCAAGTACACAGGCCCGGCAGTGAAACAGGAAGATTAGGATATTGCGTGACTGTCGCCAGACCTCTCGAGAGGAGTGGGGGACTCGACCTTGAGCGTCCAGACAGCTGGTATTTTCAGTCGCCATGTTGCGTTGGACGAATGAGCAGCGTGCTTTCGCCGTAAAGGCATTTTATAAAAATGCTGATAGTGCTGTTGGTGCTCAACGTGCTTTCCGTCGGGAGTACAATTGTTACCGCGTGATCCTGTACCTTCGGCGAACGCCATTAACCTGTGGGTAAGAAATTTTGAAGAAACTGCTAGTGTTATCAAGAAACGAGGTGGTAGTGTAAGGAAGGCTTATACTCCTGAGAATGTTAATCGCGTGCGTGAGGCTATAACACGAAATCCACGAAAATCTGCAAAACGTTACAGTATAGAGCTCGGTCTTAGTGACCGAACCACAAGAAGGATCCTGAAGAATGATCTCCACTTTCATCCATTTAAAATGCAGGTTGTCCAAGCTCTCAAACCTCAACACTACATTAGCCGAGTACGCTTTTGTCAACAGTTATTAAATTTAATTGATCAAGATGGACAGCTGGTCCATAATTTATGGATGAGTGATGAGGCACACTTCCATCTTTGTGGGTATGTCAATTAACAAAACTTTCGGTTTTGGAGTGACAATAACCCACGTAATCTTCATGAAAAGCCACTACATTCACAAAAGGTAACTGTATGGTGCGCATTGTCCTCTCAAGGTGTGGTTGGTCCTTACTTTTTCGAAAGTGAAAACGGTAACACTGTAACAGTTAACTCTGAACGGTATGCTGGGATGTTGGTGAACTTTGCATTTTCTGCTCTTGACGAACATGTGAATGATCGGACATTATTCCAGCAAGATGGTGCTACTAGCCACACTGCTAACAATTTTATGGACTTGCTGAGATTGGCCTTTCCTGGTCGCTTAATTAGCAGGAATGGCGATATTCCTTGGCCTGCTTGTTCACCAGACTTGTTGGCTGCAGATTTTTTTCTGTGGGGTTATTTAAAGCTAAAGGTTTTTGAAGCAAACCCACCTAGAACTAGGGACGAACTGAAGGAGCGAATCAACAGGAGATCAACGCCATTCCATTGGATATGCTACGCAGAGTCATGGGAGCCTTCACCAAAAGACTTGAAGAATGTGTTCGAAACGAAGGACGCCATCTTAGATATAGTTTTCAAAAAATGAACATTTTCATATATCCTCATTATTTCCCACTATTATAGATTACATTTATGTAAAAAAGTTGAATTAATATTATTAATTAAGACTTCGAGAGTTTTTCTTAATCTTCCCGTTTCACTGCCGGACCCTGTAGTTCATTTTACGACCTCTGAAAGACAAGAAAACGTTACAGGAAACTGATAAGTACTTTTTTCTTGAAAAGTTAAAATTTTTGTTCTAACTTGAATAAAAATTATTAAAACTTACAATAAAATTTGAAAATGTACGTTATAAAGTACAATTAAATGAAGAAAACAATGGTATGATTGGATTTTTGATAGGCCTCTTAGAAACAACCTTCAAACCTGGGTACCGATAATTTCTGTACAGACAGTACTGTAATTCATAATATTAAAAATGTAAAGAATCAAATTTAAAGATACGTTTACAATTAACTGTCTTATGCTTACACCCGTTTCAGTTTAAGATAGTACGGCCTATCCAGAGTCTTTACAATATCCAACGGAAGGATACACCCTTCAGGCAGCCAAGGTACAGGGCTTGGCTCTAACATGTCCAGGAATTGGTGAAGTTTACAATACCAGTCACAGGCTTTTCTCACCAGAAACTGAGCAAGGGTCCTGAAACACTATAATCAATTCTCATCTTTTTTAAATAAAATGAAGTACCTAGAATGAAAAATGGCATTGCAAAAATACTATTACTTTACTGATAAAGTAATACTAATCAGCAGCCAACATCGTCTGCTTGTAGTTTGCAATGATATAACACGGCAAAAGGCTGTAGACGAGTTTGGTTATTTCATTGCATAACAACTAATATAGTATTCAATTTAATTTACATTCACCATGTAAAATGTCAATTTTATTAGGGTGGTTATGACGTTTATTAAAACATAACATTCTTGGCAGAGGCCAGACAGCTGAAGCTACAGCTGTGATATAACGTAGCCATGAAGTTCGTGTCAGACAGCTGTATACCCAATTGCTAGCTTTCTTACTGCACTGTTTATTTTGATAGCTTGGTTTTGTGTTTATGTTGTTTCACTTATTTATTTAATAATTATTTTGTTTTTTTGACATATTATTTTATAGAAAGTGCAGAGTTAGTAAATGTATTAGTTTTTTAGGTATTTTTTTTAATTTTTAAACTTAATCTCAACTTCACTGAAGTCAACAACAATTGGCCACAAAATTCTTAAGCTTGATGCTACATTAAATATTATCATAGATTTTGGTAGTAATTTCCAAATGTTGGAAAAGTGATTTGTGAGCAACATTTTAATTTTTATTCCTGTTCTATATTTACCATTATTTTGAAACTGGACTTATAAATAAGGTAAGAATGCTTTTAGTAGAATATCCTAAAATCTTTGGCAGTTTCCTTCTTTATTTCTAATTATTATGGGAAAAGCTAACTCAAATTCAACATGAAATTTACTTTAAACTTTTTTGCACTGAAGACAAAGGCCAAATTCCTTTCACCACAAACAATAAACTGTATGTATTTGCTTGGATACATTCACAAATCCTTTTTAATTGTGTTGAATGGAGTACCATGACGTTATATTTAACATTTATTCTAAACATTTTTTGGTTAATTATTTGGTATGAATAATTGTACCGAGATTAGTTAAAATGCATGCTTAGTTAAATTTCTTACGTCTTACCATATCCTGCTGACGATTGCTATAGCGAAAAAAGTAAGTTCTAATAAGTGGCCTAACTTAATCTTGACATATAAATGACCAGCTGCATCTACGCAGAGGTGGTAGAGCCTGTTGAACAAGTGGGCAGTGCCGAGAACACGAACTAAAGCCCATTCCAGCATCTGTCTTGTTGGCCCAACATCATCGTACGAAGTGTCTCGGATGGAAGAGAACACAAAAGGCAGATGCATGGTTTGGTAGTTGGTCAGACATCGATTTATCTAAAAAAAAAAGATAACTATTAGAATCATTAACTTCAAAGATATTAGTAAGGCATCAGCAAACTTACCTAAGAAGATAAATCCACTAACAACTTGCAGAAGAGAACGTATAAAGAGAAATCAGATTTTCAGTGCCACTGCTACTTTCATCAGGTGAGTAGAGAGAGACAGTCACAAATATTTAGTAGAGAGATATTAAGTATGAAAGAGAAGTATCTCTCTATACTTGCTTCATGAGTGCTAGTGGCACTGAAAACCTGTGTAGCATAATGTGATTTCTCTTTATACATTCTCTACCGCAATATGTTTGTAGACTTGTCTTCTTAGGTAAGTTTACTGATGCGCTGTCTCTCCTAATATACTAATTCCTGGCTTAAACTATTTCTCTTTAACCTAGCCAAGACTTGGATTATATATTCATTACAAATTATTTAAGGTTCAGATCTGTATTAGAACTAGCTATGAAAATATTGAATATTTCAGTGACGCCACAGACTATGAATAAAATAATTAAACACTGTTTATTAAATTTAAAACTTAACTTACATTATCTTAAGAAATTGGTTGATTTTTAGAGATATTCTTCTCCATTTACATAATATGACCAGGATAATATTTATTGGCAAAGACATGGTATTAATTCCTTGACACTTATTAGAACAAACAACCCTAATCATAGCCAATTATTAAGATTTTAAATTCTTCTTGGCCTTAATTTGTCTATTTAATATTCAAACAGCCAATTAAATTATTTTATAAAGTTTTGTTTATAGCAAAACTAGGGGACACCCCTGCACGCTTTGCATGCCAACCCCGACTTTCGCTGCGCTTGGCATATAGATTTGACTACAAATAACAGTAGATTAACTGTACAATGTAAAATCGCAATATTACATTTATTTACAGTATCTCACTTACACTACTTGCGTTGGTACCTACTTATTAGAATAAATACCCAATGGTGTTGTTTAGCCTTTTTCAAAAGTGTTCATTTCATTTGTTTTTGTTTAACAGCTGAAAATTAAACTCTTAATGTATCAATAGGATAATGTCAAACATACAAAATAAACATTTACTTACAAAACATCTGTTTTAGTGATGGGTCGGTTCCATTTTTTTTCGGTTCCGATTCGGTTCTTTACTGAAATCGGTTCTCGGTTCTGAGTAATTTTTGAGAAAGTTTCAGAAAATTTTTCTAATACCTTTACGCCAGATATAAAAAATTATGTGGAATCAGTCAGTAAAAACAGTGCATAGTATTTTGGCGATTCCTCCAATATGAAGTATAATACACCCTAAAAATCTATAAAATGACATATACTATTTCCAATAACTAGAGCTTTGGTAACATTTTATTTATTCTCAGGGTATGATTGTTTAGACTTTTCGCACAAAAAAAGTATTTACTTTAAATTAAAAAAGGTATACAATTTAGTTAAGTGGAATATAGTGCTCAAATTAGTATGCAATTGAAATTTACCTTGAGGAAATTACAAAACTTATAAGCCTAGAGAAAATTGAAAAATAACCTGCCATTTTAGGTCTGGTTTAGTAATAAAAGTTATTCAAAAACAAATCACAACAACTGATTGAAATTATTACAACTAAATTGAAGAGGTTGATGTAATTGTAGTACACCAAAAATAAACAGCAAAAACAAATAATAATATAGTTAATTAAAAAAATTATTTTATTCATTATTGAAAAAAAAAACTATTTTTATTAACTATTGGTTCTTTTCTCAATTGGTGATAATACTGAATTAAGAAAATATAAATTCTAATCACATTCATAAAAAACTATACAGCCAACAATACCATAAATGTTTTTAGAAATTACAGTATACATTTTGTTTTAAATTTAAGAAAAAATAAACTATTTTGGTCATTAAATGTCAAGTCAATACAATTTAAAACATTAATCCAATTTAAGAATTTGTAAAAAAAATTAAAATAAAATTTAACTATTTTAAAGTAAAAATGGCAGACTCATTTTGTTTGGTTTTGATACAATATTATTCTTAAACATTTATTTTTCAATCCAATCCCTAGGTTTTGTATACATTGTTTTTTCATTACAAGTATAAATAAATAAACTCTAATATCTTAAGTTCATCATAAAAACCTAAGATGAACAACTAATGAATACATTTCACTAAAATGTATTCATGAGTTTTTTTTGTTGTTGCAAGTAATCTACAAAACAAGCTTATACATTTTACTTTCTCCCATATGCGTTATCATAGAGAATGTATTGTGATTGTCCAAAAACAATGTGGTCTAAAAATCCATTTTAGGGTCCCCTGAACCCAAAAACATTGTTTTTCGAAAAAAAGATTTTGTTGTCTGTATATCAGTGTATGTGCAGTTCGCCGGAGATCAAAGGGATAGGCAATTTTTTATGAAATTTTGTATGTAGGTGTATTTAGCAATTATCTCCAGACCATTTTTTCACTTTTTTGAAACTTTAGTTTTTTATTTGTATATGCAAAAAACGTACAAAAAAGATAATTTTCTCAAAAACGGTTATAACGATTTTGATTAAATTTTCAGTAAAAATGCAAATTATAATTAAAAATATTTTACTTAACACCAAACTAAAACTTCCAACTGTCGGCCTCCAGCCACACTCAAGTTGTTG
Source organism: Stictocephala bisonia (assembly GCA_035578905.1). Taxonomy (NCBI): domain Eukaryota; kingdom Metazoa; phylum Arthropoda; class Insecta; order Hemiptera; family Membracidae; genus Stictocephala; species Stictocephala bisonia. The sequence goes on along the minus strand of JAQJVL010000103.1, from coordinate 1,298,075 downwards.
CAGGTTGTTTATATAAAATCTGGCTATTAATTTAACAGCTGTTTTTTAAGATTATTTTATTTATATACTTTTATTTAAATAAAATAAGCATTTCGTCTGGACATTCCTTAGAAATGTAATTAATTGAATATCTGTTTTATTTAGGTGCGTTTTTACATCCTTTAATTTTCATTTTTTAAACAATTTGACATAACAAATGGAAAGGAGGAAAGTTTATGCCAGTTACCTAGTACCATTTATTTATTTTTTTCCTGCTTTTCCAGTTTTAAGAGTGGCAATATCACCATGACACTTTCTAACAAAATGTCAGTTTTAGTTTATAAAAAGACTACATTCAGCAGTGGCACAAAACCAAACAAAAAAGTTTAAAATCCTACGGTAAATAAAACAATACCAACAGGTGTTTAAAGATATCGAACAATTATTGACAATGTGAAAAATATTTGCTTTTTCACATTCATATAAACACGCAATTTCCAGCATGAATTATTAATATAACAATAAGTAACTCACATTTAACTTAGTAAAAACTGATGTAGCAATATGAGCGATGATAAGAAGTGAAATATGTCAGCAAGCCTTTCATGCAAGAGAAGCATGCGAGGACTGAAAGATTCTGATGTGGTAACATCATACAGCAAGCATGGGTGTTACCGGTACATGCGATACACAATGCGGCGCTGAACTCACAAACCTATACGAATCCAACGTATTATACCGAAGTGGCTAATTCCAAAATTACTAAATACCATTACCAAACCATTAAAACGAACCCCACAATGATATTCGAAAACAAGACTATTCATTCTGTGTAGATACAGTTTTTATAGTAAATATTTTTAAATGCAACAAATAAATAGAAGGCACTATTCATTCTGTCACATTCACATACGACATTATGGTTGAAACATTCGTTAACCAATCATGATTTTCGCTCGTCTTTGACAACCAATTTTACAACAGAAACCAGACTGAATTAGGCCTAATCTATACCAAAGCGTTAATTATGTATGGGACTGTAAATATAAAAAGTGTTGTTGTTTTCTGTATGATAATAACATGAATATGAGACTGCAAAGTCTGTCCACCGAGGATATCGGCGAATGAATTATCACACGATAAAGTATGCATCTTTTACGAAGGAGATTTTATTTAATAGATGTCCGATTCTGGCATAACCGATGTCAAAATGTCAATAAGGTGAAATACTATAACCGTATAAAACACTATTGCATATTGTAATAATACTGTATAATACCATCAGGCCCCAAATTCTGTCTACCGAGGAATGCCAGACGAAAACCAATCCGCTACACTTAAACTTTGACGATCGACGATTCAGTTATCTCATGTCATACTTCATACTTCTCTATTATTATTTCAAAATAGAGTCATCCGTTTACATTTGAAATAGAATAAATTAAAATAATTAAGAGAATAGTTGTAGGTCTGAATAATAAAAATTTATATGTTCTAATATTTCTAAATATTGTAACAACCTTTAAAATTCTAATTTATTATTTGGCTTGGTCAGTAACTAAAAATGTATGAAGTTTATATTAAATTATTTTCTTAGCTTCCATTGAGTTGTTTTATTTATTATTTATCTGTTTCCCTTAAATGTTAAACTGATTGACTACTGATTTGTCACTCTAGAAATATTGAAATCTACATTCTTCATTGTCTACATTCTATCAAAATCAACATAAACCTAAAAGTTGTCAATTTAAGTGTTTTGACAATATTTATAGTCTATTATAAAATGCAAGAATATTGAAAATATTGTGGCAAGCATATCAGTAACATAAACTTAAAATATAAATAAATGGTTCAGCAGGAATGACATGATTCCATGAAGAAATATGAATTTAGTGTTAAATCACTAAAAATGTGTTTGCTGCAGAGCTAGGCTTAACCATGACTGGATTAAAATTAAGTCTTAAATTCAACTTCACAAGCCATGGAATGAGTTTTCTAAATAATGTACCCACAACCCCTAAATACTCTGATAAGCCTCCACAAAATAATTGTCTAAATCCGCCGTTGACATTCAGCCATACACACAGAACACACTCATTTGAAATTTATATTCATTCACATCTTGACGATCAGTTTCTTAAGAATGAAATGAATAAGTAATTGAAACAAATAATAATGTGGCCTTTATAACTTTATGCACTAGTTACATTTATAAAACGATTTTCAGGATAGTGCCCCCTTGGTATGTGATGTCAAAAGTGAATGTTTCTAACTGAATAGCTATTTGTTACGATGTTTGTTTGATCCAAACCAACTTTCTATCTCGAGACGTAGAGGTTAATTTTTAATGCTAAGGTTGTATTACAATTTTATAAATTTCTAATAAAATCCAAATCATGTACAGATATCATTACAGATATTTATTAAATTTAGTTTTTTAATTAGCATAATACGTGTTGGTACATATACAGTATAAGTAAACGTCACACAACACAAATTTATTACAATATAAGCACAAAATGCACAAATATACTACAATACAAGCACAAAATGCACAAATATTATGGTGATCGATTTCGGTGAACCACGCTCACCTTCCTCAGACCAGAGGGATTCACAAAAGAATCCTAGGATTCTTTTGTGAATCCCTCTGGTCTGAGGAAGGTGAGCGTGGTTCACCGAAATCGATCACCATAATATTTGTGCATTTTGTGCTTGTATTGTAGTATATTTGTGCATTTTGTGCTTATCATCATCATCATCATCATCAGTCAACGTTTCCGCTTTCGCAGGTCGTCTGACACAGCCTCTTCCACTTCTGTCTGTCTCTCCACGTCTTCTCCTCCTCCACCTGTACCCTCCGAAGTCCCCTTCTCTCCACATCCCTCCACACCTGGTCTATCCATCTTCCTCTCGGCCTTCCCCTCGGTCTCCTTCCTCCCTCTTGTTTCTCCAAGGCTATCTTTGGCATTCTGTTATCTTCCATCCTCTTCACATGACCCATCCACTGTATCCTCCTTCTTTCCATCGTTTCCTGTAATGTTATTACTCCCAGCCTCTCTCTGATTACTTCATTTCTTATTCTGTCTCTTCTACTAACCTTCTCTATTCCCCTCAGGAATCTCATCTCCGCTGCTTGTAATCTGCTGATGTCACTTTTATTCCATGTCCATGTCTCCGCTCCATATAATAAGATTGGCTGGTAATACATTTTATACATTAACAATTTTGCCTCCTTCCCAATATTCCAATTCCATAGTATCTTTTTCACTAGATTGAAAAACTGTCCACTTTTCCAAATTCTTTTTCCTATTTCCTTTGTCATCGTACCCTTGCTTGTTATTGTACTACCCAAATAACAGAAATCTTCTACTCTTTCCAGGACATTCCCTTGAATTGATATATCTTCATTTCCTCCATCCATTCTTCCCACCTTCATTACCTTACATTTTTGTACATTCATCTTCAGTCCATACTTCTTTGCCACTTCTGCCCATTTCGCCAACTCTCGTTCCAACTCTTCTTCTCTTTCTTCCCATATCATTACATCATCTGCATATGCAACCACCTTCAAGTCCTCAGCTCTTCTGTCCATCTGAACCCCTGCAATGATTTCATCCATGATCACATTGAAAAGAAAAGGTGATAGTACACTACCCTGTCTTACACCTCTCTCTGTTTTAAAGGATTGCGTGAATTTTTCTTCTATCCTTACTTTACTTTTACATATTTCATAAAGATTCCTAATCCTTTCAATTATCCCCTCCTTTATCCCTCTTCTTCTCAGATTCTCCCAAATCATTTCTCTCTTCACTTTGTCATATGCTTTTTGTAAATCTATGAACGCTATCACTGTATCCTTTCCATACTCCCATCTCTTTTCCAGCACTTGCCTTATCACAAAAATCGCATCTACTGTTGACCTACCTCTTCTAAATCCACACTGCTCCTCTCTTCCTGTTTCTTCCAGTACTGGTTTTATTTTTTGAAGCAGTAACCTTTCGTAGATCTTCATACTCTGACACAAAAGGGTTATCCCCCTATAATTCTCACACTTCTGTTTGTTCCCTTTTTTATAAATTGGTACAATTATGCCCATTTCCCAGTCTTTTGGTATCCTCTTACTTTTCCATATCCCCCTCATCACTCTGTATAACCATTGCATTCCCATCGGTCCTGCCGCTTTAATCATCTCCATCGTCACTTCATCCTCTCCTGGTGACTTTCCATCCTTCATCTCCTTTACCGCTTTTTCCAATTCTCCTATACTTAAGTTTTCATCGTCTTCCGTATTAATCATCTCCTCTCCCATTCCATCTTCTTCCACCTCCGTTCCTTCTAACAATTCCTTAAAATAATCTTTCCATGTTTCCAACACCTCCTGCTCCTTCCATTTAATTTCCCCACTCACATCTATTACTTTAGTCATCATTTCTTTTGGTTTTGTCTTATTTTTTATCAATCCATAAAAGATCTTCTTATTTCCTTCAAAATTTGACTTCATTTTTTCTTCAAATTCCTTCCATGACTTTTCTTTAGCTTCCTTTAACATCTTTTTTGCTTCTTTGTCAAGTCTCTTCCATCGCTCCCTTTTCTCATCTGTCCTTTCCTTAAACCACTCTCTCCAAGCTCTATTTTTATTCTTAATTGCTTCCGCAATTCCTTCGTTCCACCATGGTGTCTCTTTATCCCTTTTCCTCCCTGATGTTCTTCCGCACGTTTCCTCCGCTGTTTCAACTATTGCCTTTTTGAATCTTATCCATTCCTCCTCTCCTGTTTTACTTTCATCTCTGGGTACTTTTTCTTTTAATTTCTTCACAAAGTCCTCCTTTACTTCTCTGTCCCTCAATTTCCAAGTTTTAATCCTTGTCAACCTTGCAACCCTTCCAATTTTGAACCACTTAAAAACCGCTATCAGTAATCTGTGATCCCCCCCCAGATTTTCACTTGGTATAACTTTTACATCTATCAAAAAAGGTTGTAAACACTTTTTAACTAACACGTAGTCTATCAAACTTGGGTGTTCTCCATTCCAACTATACCTAGTGAACTTCTGACTCTCCCTCTTCGCGTGCCACGTGTTTCCCACTATCACTTCATTCCTCAAACATAAGTCCAACAACTTCTCTCCTTCCTGATTCCTTTCCCCTATCCCATAGCCTCCCATAATCTCTTCATATCCCTGTCTATCCATTCCTACTCGTGCATTCATATCTCCAATTATCACAGATTTCTCTTCTCTTAGTTGTCTTTCAAGCTCCTCTTCAAACTCTACTTTCTCTTCTTCTGTACATCCTGTTTGTGGTGCATATGCTTGTATTATATCCATCATCTCTCTCCCCATCCTAATTGTGATCTTAATTAATCTGTCATTTACTGGCTCAACATTTATTACACTACTCGTCATCTTCTTGCTCATCACTATTGCCACCCCATTTCTCCTACCATTCTCCCCTCCAGACCACCATATCTTATATCCAAACCCCACCTTATATTGTAATAAATTTGTGTTGTGTGACGTTTACTTATATTATTAAATTTGTACAATCAAATATGCAATTCAATTCAAAGCCTACATACAAAAATTAAAACGACTGATAATTTTTTAAAAATAAGACCATTACCTTTTGCAATGCTTTAAAACTTTTCTCTTGACGGAGTTTATGTTTTGCTCTATATATGAGCCGGGAAAGAACTGCTGATTCAATATTCATTTGCTTTAGGTCATCAATGGTTTTCTTTATACCATTCATTAATACCTTAAGCTCTGCAACCACCTTATCTGTAAAAGAATATGGAATGATCAAATAACAAAATAAAAACTAAAATGGAACACTAGCATCAATTAATATTTTACGAGAATGAGAAAAGCTTTATATACAATTATCAAAATTGAAAATAGTGTTGTACAAATAATTTAAATTATATAAATATAAGTCTTCATGAGAAGTTGTTTGGCCAGTCCAGGAACTCTGCCATGCTGTATAACGGTATTTGAAGAAGCCAAGCTTGAAGATTTATTCTGAATCTTTTTTCTTTTGATTTCTTTACTTCAGCAGGTATCCTGTTGTAGAATTTAGAACCATCATAAGTAGGTTTATTTTGAAATCTTCCAGTTTTGTGAGAAGCCGAGCTGAAATCATTTGCATGTCTCGTACCATAAGAATGAAGGCGTTCATTCCACACAAGGTGATTTGAATTTGCTAGGCAAATGGTTTCTAATAGGTATATACCCACTACTGTCAATAATTTACCCTTAAAGGAGTCTCTGCAGTTTTCTCTCCTTTGCAAACCATTTAGCAACCTCACAGCCTCCTTTTGCAATATCAGCATTCACTCAATGTCCTTGTGAGAAGAGGCCCCCCATAGCACGATACTGTATCTAAGATGTCCCTCAAAGAGTGCATAGTAGCTGATTTTAGCTGCTTGAGGTGAGGCGACAGCCAACATTAGTCTTAAGACAAAAAGTGAACTGCTCAGCTTGATGCACAGTTTGTCGATATGATCATCCCAGGAAATAAAGTTGTCTAGTATAACTCCAAGATGTTTTGTTGACTCAGCACTTTGTAGACTTGGAAGAGCAGGGGGATGTTGTCTTTCTTGCTGCCAAAATTTATTTGTATGGTCTTGCTTTCATTTAGAACTAGGTCATTGGAGCTGCAATAGTCAAGAGCCATGTTGTAAGCTACGTATGTATGTTAGAGGTATGACTGCACCTCTTGAGTCTCTTGAGTTAGAGGATCTTGATCCTCTATAACCCTAGATGAAGTCACAGCACAGTCATCGGCATACATCACTGTTCGACAGTATTGTTCTGTAAAAGAGGGAAGGTCAAAAGTAAAAAAAATGAACAACACAGGACCCAGGAAGGATCCCTGGGGCACGCCTCTAGTGATGGGCATCTAGGTAGATCTTACTGTATATTTTACTCTGTTCCTTGACTTCTTCAATTCCACAAACTGTTCCCAACCTTCTAAGTAACTTTTAAACCAACGCCATATGCCATTCCATGAAAGCCAAGATGACTAAAATAAGCGTGTGGCTGAGACAATAAAATGTTTTGCTCATGTCTAGAATACTTATGACGTTTTCACCTTCTTCCAGTCCAAGATCAGTTCAACCATATATAAGAGAGAAGTGGAAGTAGATTTGTTTCGAAGGAAGCCATATTGACCAGCTAAATCAGTTAAAAAATTCTTACAAGGTCCACTTTCTCTATAACTTAAGCAAAAGTTGATATCAGTGATATTGCTCTATAGTTTCCAGTATCATACATTTTTCCTTTCTTGTGTAGGTATATGACCTTTGCAATTGTTAACTTATTTGGGAAAAATCCTTCACTTAAACTCAGATTAACAATATACAGTAAGAGTGGAAGCAATTCCTCAATGCAGTGTTTTACCATTTTAGAAGAGTACTCATCCAGAGTGGCAGAGCGTTTTGATTTCATTTCCGTTATTATCACTATCAACTCTTTTATGAGGACGGTTTTAGCACGGTTAGCGGTACTCTGACACCTATTGGAGGAAGTGTATTTCTTACTGCAGCTTTTTCTATAAGATTTCTTTTTGGTGTTTCATCTGCTATACAAGCGAAAAAAGTATTAAAGCTATTTGCAATTTCAGTTGTGTCTTCAATTTTTAAATTGTCAATGATAATATGATCTATGTCTAGGGCATTAGAGATTTTTGTTTTCCTTTCACTGTTTACTACGGTCCACATAGCTTTGCTTTTGTTGTCAGATCTGTCAATATAGTCAGTACTTGCTTGTCGTCTCAGATCCCTTAGCCATAAGTCACAAGTCATAAGTTTTTTTCTTTTTTTAATGTATAAATAACTTAAATTATTTATGCGGACATCAAATAACTAGCATTGATAAAGAAACACTGACTCTAAACCAAGTAAAATGTAACTCTAAAGTCAATAAAATATAATATTCCCTATAACTTTCAAATTTAAAGTTGGGTTCTATTGCAGTTTTATTTCAAGCTGTTGTAATGTTTAAACTGTAAAAAATGTTGTGGAGTGATTCTACGATTTTATAAATATAAATAAGGCTAGCTCACTTATCTTCTGAGACAATAAGCATATTAACCATAAGATTATCTACGCTTTTCATACTTAAAGTTAGTGTCCATCTCTTTTAGTTTCTATGATAGGGTTATCACAGTATGTATTTCTAAGCAGGATGATGGAGTTGAGTACTGATGGATGATGGAGTTCTAAGCACTGTCTCTCTTTATACAGACAGACAGACATATACATGGTGGGGTGGCAGTATTTGTGGCAAATGACCTTGTACATACTTGTGTGGAAATCAATGTTGTGGATTATTGCACTGAGTTTCACCATGAATTTGCATGTGTATTGCTCAAAAGCCTTAGTATTATACTTATTGTAGCCTATAGATCTCCTCAGGGAGACATTCAGCTTTTCCTTGATGCTCTCGAGAAATTGGTCCTGTCTCTGGCCAACTTTAGGTCAAATAAAGAGTAGTCCTTGGAGGTGACTTTAATGTTGATGTTTTGCTAAGGCAAGATCCTAAGACTGTATATTTTGAAAATCTCCTTAGATCTCTTAATTTGTATTGCTTAATTTTTAAGCCTACTCATGGTAAATCTTGCATTGACAATATTGCCACTGACTTCCCTAATAATACTGATATTTGTGCTGATGTTTGTACTTATCCTCTAAGTGACCATGTTGGAGTCTACCTGGAAGTAACGTACAATCGGAGCGTGTTTCCCTTGGCTGACAGGTTAATTGAGGTGAGACCTTTGCCAGCCCACAAAATTGATCATTTCCTCTTTTTATTAGAAACCATTAACTGGAATAGCATTCTTATTTCAAATAATTGTGAAGAAAATTTTGAGCTCTTCCTTGATAAGTTTGTAAGTTTGTTTTATGATTGCTTTCCTGCCAAAACTGTAAGTTGCAAGGGGAAGAGACAAAAACCTAAATGGTTAAATGATTCCCTCCTTCATAAGAAGAAATGGTTACTATTCATTTATGACAAAATGAAAAGTGATCCTAGTTGTAATCCTGAAACCAAAAGGTTGTATTCTAGGCTAAGAAAGGAATACAGAAATGATCTAAAGCTTGCCAGGTTAAAGTCAAATGCTGATTTCATAGAAACTTCAGCTAATAAATGCTCTGCAGCCTGGAAAATAATTCGCCAAGAATCAACACCTTCCCAGCCTAGAGTTAGTAGTGTGTCTCCTGATCAATTCAATGATTATTTTGTAGATAGTGTGCAAAAGTTAAGAGATGAAATTGGTACTCCCACCATCTCTGCTTTAGATATGATGGATAGTGTTCCCTCACCTGCCACTAAGTTCAGTTTTGTTCCAACTTCATGTGATAAAGTACTTGAAATTGTAAGTAGCATGAAACCTTCTACTAGTAGAGATGTCTATTGTTTGTCTAATTCCTTTATTAAATTAGTCATTAATTACATTGTTTGCCCTCTGACCTTTTGTATAAATGCTTGCCTCATGGAAGGTGTCTTTCCTAAGAAATTAAAAGTTTCCAAGACTGTGCTTGTTCATAAAAAAGGATCATTTGATCTTGTGAGCAATTTTAGACCTATAAGTATTTTACCTATATTTTCTAAGATTTTTGAGTATGTTGTTCATGGTCAATTATATACTTACTTTGAGGAGAATGGTTTGTTCACGGACACCCAGTTTGGTTTTCGGAGTGGTTTATCCACTATTGATGCCGTTGAAAATATTGTTAGAGTAATTTTGAATGGTTTTGAAGCCCATAGTCTTACTGGGGTCACCCTGTGTGACCTTAGTAAGGCTTTTGATACAATTGACCACGACCTTTTAGTAAAGAAACTACAGCACTATAAAGTTGGTACTAGCGAGTTGGATTTCTTCCGCTCTTATCTTGGTGGCCGTGAACAGGCTGTTTTTGTTAATGGCCAGGGATCTCAGATCAAGGCTGTCCCTTATGGCGTACCCCAAGGCTCAGTCCTGGGCCCTTTATTATTTATAATAATGATAAATGATCTAAGTTATAATACTGGTTCCAGTGTAACATCCTATGCTGACGACACCACTCTGGTGCACTCAAATCGTAGTTGTAACTCACTTTACAATGACATGAGCCACTCCTTAGATACAGTTTCTGCCTGGTTCCAAGCTAATTACTTGTTTTTGAATCATGAGAAAACTCAAAAGCTAATTTTTTCCCTTGGGAAGATTCCTCCACTTGATACAAACCTTTGTAATACTGCCAAGCTGCTTGGATTGACCTTGGATGTAAAACTTACCTGGAATTCTCAAATCTTAACTGTGTGCACTAAGTTATCAAGAGTTTTGTACCTCCTTAGAAATCTAAAATCTAGTGTACCCCAGGATTATCTAAGAACTGCCTATATGGCCTTTTTTCAGAGTACTTTACTTTATGGTCTTAGGCTTTGGGGAAATGCATCTAACATCAACAATGTTTTTCTTCTGCAAAAGAAAGCTGTTAGGCTTATATCTGGAGCAGCTTACGATGCTCACTGTCGGCCAATATTCATTTCTGAAAAGTTAATGACAGTTTACAGCTTGTATATATTTATTACATTATATAATTTTAAAAGTAGGCATGCTTCTGGCTATACATGTAGGGGTGATGTGCATGACTATGATACTAGAAACAGGCATTTAATAGATGTACCTTTTGTTAGATTGAAAAAATCCCGTGAACTGTAATATGTTCTGCATTAGACTGTTTAACGCTCTGCCCTGTATTGCTAGGAACCAAGATCTTTCAAAATTCAAAAGTGGCCTCAGAAGGCTTCTTCTGGCTTGGCCTCTCTACTCTATGAATGAATTTTTTACACTTCCTACTGAAACTGTCAGTGGCTTTTTTAATTGAGCATCCACCTAAATCAATCTTTTTGTTTTAACAGTGAATGAATTGCTGTAACCCTTGCATGTATTAAGTAAATTTACCAAAATTATTAGCTTAAATTATTATATTTTTTGCTACAATTGAGCATGTGTGCCTCAATCTCTGCATGTAGATATTTATATTTAGACATAATGTTTTATTACTTATTGAGATAATCGTTGTAGTATATACTATTTAAACTTGATTGCAATTTTTTATGTACTTTAATTATGTATTGACCTGTCCAATTGCATGTAACTGCATGTTTAACGGATCAATAAATTGCTTATTGCTTATTTAAAACAGGCTTGGCCACTGCAGGCAGAAAGGTGGCCTGGTGTCCTATAGTTCATCAAGTGTATGGCACATAATATGTAAGACACTGACAAGGTATACAGTTTTGTATATGTAAAACACCTATATTTAGACTTGGGGCTAAATATCACACATGAAGTGTGATTTTGTAATATCACATTCAGATTTCACTTGCGAGGCCAGCCCTGACTTACCTCACAAGGCTGAAGGCCAAGATTCTTACACAATGTGATAAGTAGAATCGATTAATTTAGGAAGCCACTGATCAACTTGGGTAACCACTTTTCGACTTGAGTTGCCACCCGCGATCAGTTTGAGTAACCATTCATGAGTAATGTAATCAATGATAAAATTGGATAGGCAGATGGGATCAACTTTCAGATACCTTATAAATTTGGATATGGATTGACTACATTTTACCCAGTTACCACATAAATGTAAATTTTCTATACAGGTTTGACAGAGGTGCCGGTTCCAACTGCAATAAAACATTTTTTAATTGATTCACCTATTTCATCTGTAAACTCTTAAATAAGCTAACATCATGGGATTTTGGGCTTACTCCCAACGTTACTCTACCAAAAAGGTTGATTACGACCACTGACTACTTTAACTGACTCATCAATACAAATGTTTACCCAGTTATACGTGTCATAAAAATATGTAATTTGGACTATAAGTAAATCTAATTAAGTTAACATACTTAGATTTAAGTCTTAAGAAATTATAAGACAAAATTTAAAAATTTCAATACCACAACAACAAACAAATTATATATATATGTACGGGTTTAGGGAGCTTTTTATTGAAAATTACCTAAGAGAATAGCATGCGTTACTGGGTACAATGTTGAGGACAATAAACTAACCCATGTTGAATTAAAGATGGATGACATAAAAGAAAACATATCCAAACTTAATCAAATTTGAAACTCTTAACATACCGGAATTAGAGCCTTGAAGCTTCAATGATAAAATTACAGGTGTTGGTAGTTCTAAGTAATTCCAAAAGTTGGTATTTCCATAAGATTCATTCATCTTGAACGTGGGCACATTTACTATGTTGTTTATGGACCCTGTAAATGGTGTTAAGAATTATTATTGATAAACAAAGTCTAATGCACTCAATCGGCTCCAACATATAGCTCGTTAAAAATAATCAGTTGATGACTTACCTAAATAAAATATATGAATGGCTGAAAGACACATTTCATTATTTGAAGGTGACCGTTTCCCAAACTGCCAAGTCACCGCTGAGAATTCGACAGCCCTACAGTAGCAATGCAATTTTACCCTCAGCAGGTCAAAACATGCTTTTCTATTTCAACTGTACGGTTTGTGATTATTATTTTAATGAGTTATATTGAACATTTTATGTTTATTAAAAGGACCATTCTTGTCAACCATAAGTTGATACAATAGGATTTTTAATGTAAAACCATCAAGATTGATATTCAAATTTTCACATTTTTAAAAATAGTCAATTTTGTACAAAAACCAACTTAAGTTCCACTAGAATAGGTCTCCACCTTTTGAATGACATTTTGACGGTTACGATGGCGTTTTTGACAGAGGGAAATAACCCTTTAACCCAGTAACTGGGAGTAGTAATTCATTAGTCATTAACATGGGCTTCTACCAAAATGGCAGTCAGCAAGTAGTCAACTATATGTACCATGCACATTATAATTCTACTGGTTATTTTAATAAACTGAGGAAGGATTGTTTGAATAGTTACAATCTAACAATTTGCAATGTGTTTTTTTATAGTCCAGGTTTTATTTAATCTTAATATTCTTCATTATATTTAATATTCGTTATATTCATTCTCTTCTCCACTTAGAGAATGTATTTTTTAGTATTAATTTATTGTTTGTGTTTTGAAAATGTAGGAATTTAATTTGTTAATTTTAATGAAAATCCCTGTATTTTTTATATTTTAAACATATTTATAAGTTTATCAATCTTATAAATATGTTTGTGTTGTTATTTGGATAGAAAGTTTGCAGTGAGAGCAACATCTTTTTCCTGAAAATTTATACCATAAACAATTTTTAATGTATTTAGATAATTGTTTAATAGGCCTAGAACACTTGATTATATACACCTACAATAGATATTCCATCTCGTGCAGACCGGGCCATAGTTCTATGCATGTAGGAGAGGCAGTGCGAGCGAGAGAGTGAATATTCCCCTCCATACTTCTCCTACGTATATTGAGTACAGTCTGTTCAAAATCTTAATTAGGTTGGCTGCTATGATTATATAGTATGCTCGATAGTGCTTATGTTATTGTAATTTAGTGATATATAATATGTTTTATTTAATCATTGAACATTTTTTTTAAATTCATAATTGAGTTGGTTTATATTAAGTTAAATGTGAACTATCATTAAATTATGAAAACATATTTTAAAAACAAAAAACACCTGACTTTGCTCTATCCAAGAACACAGTAATTAGAAAATACGGTAGGTATTATGATGAGACTGCGCAGTGTCATCACATGGGCGAAATCAGCTGGTTTGATTATTGTATTAAATACTGGTAACTAAATATACCAATCATGTAGAAGAATTTTCTAGGTACCATGTCCGAGATGTTTATTTTTAAATATGAATGTACAACTGTCTTTGGAGAGAGAAATCCTTTGATGTGCATGCTCGAACCATACGCCCAAAACTATTGCCAGGTCAAGAGAAATATTTTTGCCTGTAATTTTGTTACTTAGTGAGGCCCAAAACCACAGCTGGTTTAAACTGCATTACATTTACATGGGACTGCACTAGCGCTCCTCATGGAGCACAAAAACAGCTAATATTTTGAGACTCAACATTTAACTTTGGATGGGAAATTTATTTGTGAATATAAAATCAATAGTAGAACTTCTTAGCCACAACCTTGTTTCTATGAACAGTTAGAATTAGGAAAGACAAGTGCATAACAATAGATAAATTAGTTAAAGTTTTGAAAAGCCATTAGCATCCAGTTTTAGCCAGTTAACGTTAAGAACAAGCCAGTCAACGGTGTGCTGTAAACGCGACCAGCCATGTTGTGTGGGCAATGAGAGTGTTTTTGAATTACTGCTGTATGCCATATACAAATAAACTAGGCAACATTTTTTGATTTGACACGAATATGATTGAAGTGTTACAGTCACATTAATACTGAGAAAAAATACTTAAATTCAGAAATAGTGCTCGGTTACTTTTAGTTAGTTAGGTTGGGTTAGATTATATTTTAGTATGGCGTAATAGCTTGATTGATAATGGAAATACAAACTACGTACACAGTATAAAACACTTACGTACATAACCTTTGTTAGAGTACCTAAATTCTATAAATAAAATACCTAACCTATAGATCACAACAGAACAGTTTTGATGAACTGACCTGACGGCTGACACATGTTTATGTTTCATTATCCAAACCACATAATCCACGATTCCCCCTTTAAAAGAAAAGTCTAACCCCTTAAAAAAAAGAAACACAGTTGACTAGGGATGGATGGCCATCGATAGTCGATGTACGATATATATTAGAAATGAAATTGTTTATTGTCCGTAACATGTATTAACATGGTAATTTAAGTTATAATAAAATATATATGTGTGTATTTTCAATTAGATGTTAATCATTGGTAACACCAACAAACTATTATAAAAATATATGTTGCAGTCTCAAGATATTAGATCTGTAAACTGAATTATGGTTGTCCAACGTGTTTATGGCTATATAGGCTATTGGTATTTTTTATTTATTTCACATACGGCAATACACCATTTATAATATAATAATTGGCAGCAAGTTGAGCATTTATCAGTAAGAGACAATTATATTTAATACAACAATAAAGAGACTCCCTACAGTACAACATACTGTACAACAAATGCAAATAATTTAACAAGGCGAATACAGTAATTAAAATCAGCAACGCGTAGTAACAAAAGCAAAAGCTAAGACAGTAACAATAGTGAATAATTAACAAATCAGTATGCCACACTTTGTCAAATGCCTGGCTGACATATAAAAAGGCAGATAAATAGTAATGTTTATTTTTTAATCAAGCACTAACGTAACGGTTCAATCACGCTCTGGACTTGGTCTATTGTATTACGGTTTGATCTAAATCCAAACTGGCGGCTAAGTATCCTTCATTCGTTTTTTTTTGAGAAAAAGTTTGTTAAGCAATTGTCAAATGACTCACAGTAAACTTATAAGTCTGTATGGCGTACTTTGGTTGGGAGGCTTCCCCGGTTTCGGCATGACAGTTAGCTGAGATATTTTAAATTGAGCTGTATGTGTTATGCGCAATATGGTGTTGAATAGGAAAATAAAGAATATTACTCCCTAGTTCTTTCAGTAATTTACCTGTAACAAAGTCATACCGCGGACCTTTTTTAGGCTTAAGATGTTAATTTATGATGGAGTGAACTTGAGATTTGCGTGAATTTTTGCAAAGGCGAAAGCAAAAATGTTTGTAAGTTTTCTCCTTTATGGGCCTAGCCCATATTTTTGTCCAACCAAAAGTATAATTGTATTAATAAAATAATATTGTATATTTTTTTCTTATTCGGTATGACATTTTATATAAATTTTGCAATTTCGATGGTACATTTCATAAAATGATATTAAAGCTGGCTAAAATTAATATTTTGAAATTTGTATGTTGTCGTAATAATCTAAGCTATCTTAAAGATCAATAATTTAGCTAAATCTTATATTTTAAAACTCGAAATTTAACATTGGATGGGATATCTACTTGTATATTATAAAATCATTTATAATACCGCAGTGTAAACCTGCTACGGTAGCAGACCTCACTAAATAACCAAATATTCCTATTACAGCATATGATATATCTATTGTATGTGTATATTTTTATCAAGGGCACTGCTGTATGTGTACATAATTTTCAACATATTGACAAAACTAAAAATTTGTTTAATGAGTTTGGACAGTTGTTTAATAGCACCGTTTGTAGAATAAGGTAAAAATGTCACTTGCCTAAATAGACTACAAAAAACTGCATCCATATAGTATAACCATCACTCCATAAGACACAAGTTTAGATTTTATGTTAAGTTAACCTTTATAAAACTGTAGAAATAAATAAATAAAATTTTATTGTCGGAAGGCCTTACATAGCATTAGTCAACGTCAAAAATGTATACTAAAATTATTAATATTTTACACTATACTAGATTAATAATTACATTTAAGGTTCCATATAAAGCCTGCTAAGCTATACAAATATGAAACATACAAACAAAAATTGCAAAAATGATTCGTAATTAACAAAATACAGCGTTTTGATTTGATAATTATACATTTTTATAGACATACAAAAATCATCCATTAAGTTATGTACACACACAATATTTTACTATGACAACTATTCTGAATTCTAAACTTTTATAGTAATATATATACACATAATATCCACCCTACATTAATATTAGTAGTATGAAAATAAGGCTATATTCAGTAATTTCATACAAAGTCCACTATACAAATTTTAATCCAACAACAAAATTGTGACATTAATATTGAATGTCACACAATATTTGTGTAATTGCTATTGAATTACATAGTGATTCATTGATGTAATTACTATTGAACTAAATATACCTACATTTGGTACAATAGAGTGCAACAAAATATTATAAACAACACAAAACTTGAAAAATATATATACACAAAACAAAATGTATTAGCCTACAGTACATTAATATTAGTATCAAAAAACTCACTAAGATCATAAAATGGATTTTTAGTTAACCAGTCATGTATTTTACTCTTAAAAGTATTTATTGGTAGACTTTGGAGACCAAATGGCAATTTAATAAAAAAAGTTTATGACCGATTATATCATAACTGTTTGAAGACTTAGACAAAAGGTGACAAGGAATGTAAATATGACTACTGAACCTAGTATTGTATGTATGTACATTGTTCCTGCTCGGAAGTTGAAATTTGTCCAATTTATTTTTAGTGTATAGTAAAACAGAATATATGTAAAGATTAATTTCAGTTAGTATTCTGAGCTGAACAAACAAAGGTTTACAGTGTTCCTTATAGGAAGAACCAGATATTACTCTAACAGCCCTTTCCTGTAGCAATAAGATATTACGTACATGACAAGAGTTACCCCACACTATTATACAATACATAATAATAATCCGGAAGAATGCAAAGTATGATGACCGAACAAAATTATCAGGCACGCAATCCTTCAGACTTTTTAACAAATAAATAACTATAGATAACTTACTACTAATATATCTTATATGCTGTTCCTATGTTAGTTTACTGTCGATGTAGACGCATACAAACTTAAAACTAGTTGAAATGCTTGGCATTACAGTACCCCTATCTTTTAGATTAAATTGTAATGTTTGAGTTTTGTCCTCATTAAGCAGAAACCCATTAGCCCTAAACCATTCAAAAGCTTTTTTCATTGTGTTATATACTACAGTCTCTAAACTTTTTATGTCATTGTTACAATTTAGGAAAGTTGTATAATCAGCATATAACACTACTTGGGAAACTATATTAGCTGGAAGGTCATTGTTCATAATTAGAAATAGAAATGGACCGAGCTCTGAACCCTGAGGACACCTATTTTTACTTTAGCCTTACTAGACATTTTATTCATGATTAGCCTTCTGGAATTGGCACTTGAAATAACAGGTTACGTACCTTATCGTCCTCAATTCCTGTATAGTAATAAAGTTTACTATAGTTTCAACTATCAAGTAGTCATTTTCAAAACATCACGAACGTTAAATCTTCATCTAAATTGATGTCGTCAAAGGATAAATATTAACATAAAACACATTTAGCAACATTTAAACACGATTGTACTGAAAATAGAAAACATTGTTTACCAGCCGGTACTCGTCACTGAACTCACTGACAATGTTTTCTGTGTACAGTACAATCGTGTTTAAATGTTGCTAAATGTGTTTTATGTTAATATTTATCCTTTGACGATATCAATTTAGATGAAGATTTAACGTTCGTGATGTTTTGAAAACGACTACTTGATAGTTGAAACTATAATAAACTTTATTACTACCATAGACCTTCTATTATACCTATAGGTATAATCTATAGGTATAATAGAAGGTCTATGTTACTACTATACAGGAATTGAGGACGATAAGGTACGTAACCTGTTACTTACCAGACATGTTTGTTCCAACAGAAACAACCTGCTGTCTCTTAATTAAATATGACTTCATGAGTTGTAAGCTTGAGTTTTTAATACCATAATATTACAATTTATTTAAAAGTAATTCATGTTAAACACAGTCAAATGCCTTACTCAGATCACAAAAAGTGCCATGAGCAAGTCCCTTGTTTACAAAAACGTTATATATAACTTTTAACATATTTTCAATTGCGTCTATTGTGGATCTATTCTTCCTGAAACCAAATTGTGAATCGCTTAACATTTTATGATCATCAAAGTATGTTTTAACAACTACTAGACTACATATATGTATGTCCTTTGTGCGCATAGATTGCATGAGCGTTGCTGTAGTGCTTATACTTACATTTGGGTATTTATTTATATTTGTTTGTTGGCAACATTTGTTAAAATATGGTATAAAGAACTGTAAGCATACTGCATGTTAACACAAAATGAATTTAATACATGTAAGTCAAGTCACTGTTTACATTACATCAGAATATTATAACTCGAACAGAACAACAAAAACATTTTAGATATTTGTTGAACTAAAAACAGATGAGAGAAAGAATTATTAAAAATGAACACAGAGATAATACTGAATCTCAACACTTTCCCTCATTTTTAAGAATTTAAAGTTTACTTATTTAAGTCCCATAGCTTCCCACAATGTCACTAGTCTTGGTTTATGAAGAGGCTTGGTCATGCAGTCTGCCAATTGGAACTCAGCTGGAACATGTTTGACTTTGATTTGTCCTTCTGCCACAAGCTCCCGTATGAAGAAATGCCTTGTCTGGATGTGCTTGGTTCTTCTATGATTCTCAGGGTTTTCAGCCAACCTTGTTGTAGCTTCATTGTCAATCTTAAGGACTGGTACTCCTTTCAACACTGTTATCTCTTCAAAAAGTCTTTTAAGCCATACGATTTCTCGACAAGCTTCACTTGCTGCAACGATTTCAGCTTCAGTGCTTGAAATCGCTACGCTTGATTGCTTCTGACTTATCCAGGTGATTGCTCCTCCTCCAAAATTACACACAACACCAGTTGTAGAGTGGCCAGTTGTTGAATCTCCAGCATGGTCAGCATCGCTAAAGCATTCTAGAAGATGGCAATTTTCTCTTGATTTGTACTCAATTCCATAGTCAGCAGTACCTTTAAGGTATCTTAGAATCCGTTTTACTTTTACAAAGTCATCTTCGGTAGGGTTATCAAGAACGCGGGATGCTTTACTAACAGCAAATGCTATGCCTGGTCTGGTTGTAGTCATTAAGTACATGAGTGCACCCACAGCTTCCCTGTAAGAAAACATTTCTTTTGAACTTTTCACTTTCCCTACTTGCTCTGATTTATTTTCTTTCACAATTGGTGTGGGAGCTGGTTTACAGTCTATCATGTTAAACCTTTCCAGTACATTCCTCGTGTACGCTGATTGAGACACTTTTATGTTCCCGTCCAGTTTCTTTTTTATTTCCAATCCCAAATAGTAAGATGCAGGTTTAGAAGTGATTTTGAATTCCTTCGTCAAGCGGTCCATAAATTCTTGCTGCATTGCTGAATTGTTTGACGCTATAAGTCCATCGTCTATATAAAGTGCCACGAGTAGTTTCTTCTCATCTTCCCGTTTTATGAATAGACACGGATCAGCATCAGTATTCTTGAATCCTTGACGATTCATAAAGCTGTTAAATCTGTTACACCAACAGCGAGGCGCCTGTTTCAAACCGTAGAGACTCTTGTTTAGCCTGCATACACGATCTGTACCATCATTGAACCCGTCTGGCTGTGTCATGTAGATTACTTCATCTACTTGACCGTAGAGGAAGGCTGTTGAAACATCAAATTGTGTTAGCGTCATCTTTTCGACAGCTGCAACACTCAAAAGTGATCTGATTGTACTCAGTCTTGCTACTCGGCTGAAAGTCTGGTTGTAGTCCACTCCTTTTTTCTGTGAGAAACCTCTCACTACCAATCTCGTTTTGAGTCTGTCAACCGATCCATCAGGGTTAGTTTTGACTTTGTATAGCCACTTGCATGTTATACATTTCTTCCCAACAGGTAGTTTCTCCAGAGTCCATGTTTGGTTTTCTGAGTGTGACTTCATCTCGCTTTCCATAGCTTGTTTCCAGTAGGAAGAGTTGTCACTTTGTATGGCTTCTTTGAATGATTCAGGCTCTTTCAATTCTTGCATGTTCATAACTGCAGACATAACGTAGTCGTCAAATCTCTTAGGTGCGGTGATTGTAGATCTATTTCGTAGACTGTAATCATTTGAACTCTCAGGTACGTTGATTTCTTCCTCCTCGTCATCATTTTCCTCCGATTCTTGAGCTGTTTCCTGATTTCCATCGTCGTTTGTTTCTGGAAGTTCATGTTCTTGACACCTTTCACTAGGCAAAGGGATTTGAATCTCTCTGTGTTTGACCAATAAGGGTTCTTCGTTAAAAACAACATCCCTTGATCTTACCATTACGTTATTTTCTTGTATCCAGATCCGATAGCCACATTCATCGTAGCCTACAAGGATTCCCTTCTGTGCCTTCTTCTGCATTTTCTTTCTTCTTTGTTTAGGTACATGTGGATAACAAGTGCTTCCAACTATCCTTAGGTGCTTTATACTTGGTTTCCGGCATATCCATAATTCATATGGGGATTTCTCATTTTCACTAGAAGGACCCGTGCGGTTGAGTATGTAAGCAGCACAGTTGATCAGTTCCGCCCATAGGCCTTATGGAAGTGATTCATGCGAGTGCATCATGGCTCTTGCTGTCTCTATGATGGTCCTATTTTCTCTCTCACTGCAACCGTTCTGCTCCGGTGTGTAAGGCATCGTTAGAGTGTGTCTGATCCCTTCCTTTTGTAGAATATTTCGGACTATGCTGTTATTAAACTCGCCACCATTATCGCTCAAAATTTCTTTGATAATGTGTCCAGTTGTCTTAGCTGATGCCAGAAATAACTTAAGTTTTTCTGCGACCTCTGATTTTTCCTTCAAGAAAAATACACTACGGTATTTGGAATAGTCATCCTTGAACAAGACAAAATATTTGTAACCTTACATTGAATTTTGAAACGGTCCGCACACGTCTGTATGAATTCGCTCCCCAGGGGCTTTGGCTCGTTCTCTTGTGCCAAACTTCAACCTGTGACTTTCCATATACGCAACCTTCACACAACTCACTAGGCCTATTCATTGTCAGTTTTAATCCCAGTTCCCTCTCAACTATGGCTTTTACATGTTTCTTGTTCTGATGCCCCATCCGCTCGTGGTAGATCTGAAGAAGGTTTTCACTGTTCGTTAAAAGATTAGCTTGTTTAGGCCTATCAGGTTTTATATTTCGTACATTCAGCTTATATAAGCCACCTCGTCTGCTTCGAGACCCGACTAGCACCACTTTCTCATTTACCTGCAGTTGACAAGTTTCAGTTTTGGATACAAACGCACTCTGTAAATGCTTATCTTGTGAAGCGAGTACTGAAAACAGGTTTTTCCTTATATGAGGTACGTACCACACATCTTCTAGTGTTATCCTGTCCCGACTTCCATTCACTTCGACGTCCAGTTCAATAGAACCTTTTCCTAAGGCTTTTATAGAATCTCCGTTGGCGGTCATTACTGTTTCCTTAGCAACAAACAGCTGAAACGTCTGAAACAAATCTTGCCTAAATGTTACATGATTTGTTGCACCATTGTCAACATACCAGCAGTCATAGTCGTCTTCAGACATCATTACATCAATTGACATGAGTGTCATATTTGAATTAGCTTTAGGCCTACTATTTTCAGGAGTAGTTTCTGAAGTTGACGGTTTTGGCGGTCTACCGTCTGCTTTCCACTTGGCGCACTTTTTTACTTTGTGCCCATCTTTGTGACAATAATGACAAAAAATGTTCTTGTTAAATTGTTTTGCTATCGAGCTAGGTTTTACTTTCACTTGACTTTTAGTCTTACCGTCTGATTTGACAAACAAAGCTTCTTGACATTCTTTATTATGATTATTCCTTTCCAACGCTTTTTCATACGCACACAGTTGCGTAGTCAGGTTATCAACGGTCCGATCAGATTTTGCCATTAATAACCAGCTTGATTTAAAAGCAAAATAATCATCTGGTAACATTCCCAAAATTTTACAGATCAAAAACAAATCAGGTAGAACAAATTTGTTGTCTTTATCCTTTGATATTTCTAGCTTCAACTCATTCCACAAGTTCTTAAGCTTTGAAAGATTACTAGAAATATCTTGGTTTGGATCCCTATTGAAGCTGAAAAACTCTAGACATATGTCATAGGCCTTGTCTTCAGATACTCCGTCAAACAACCTGTGCAACTCTAGCCACACATCTCTTGCTGTTGAGAAACGCATCACTTTCTCAAGTGTTGTATCTGACAGATTGCTTGTAATAAGTATCATGGCTGTACTATCAGCCTTCATGAACTTTTCCAAGTCCAAGGTATACTTGGTTACCTCTTGTGCTGAAGCTCCATCTGCCGTTGGCGTAGGTTTTTGCAGATTTCCCTCCACAATGTCCATCACACCAGGCTGACTCCTCAACAAGATACTTATTTTAAATTTCCATGTTGCCCAGTTCTCCTTACCATTCAGAAGTCCTATTTGTACTTTTGCAAACTCCATCTTCGTTAGCCTAGCCTACCTTTTCCAGTACTGGCCTATTAGTTTACAAAAAGAAATTGCACTTACGTAACCAATGCTCTGCTACCATGTTAAAATATGGTATAAAGAACAGTAAGCATACTGCATGTTAACACAAAATGAATTTAATACATGTAAGTCAAGTCACTGTTTACATTACATCAGAATATTATAACTCGAACAGAACAACAAAAACATTTTAGATATTTGTTGAACTAAAAACAGCTGAGAGAAAGAATTATTGAAAATGAACACAGAGATAATACTGAATCTCAACAACATTTGCTTACAGCTGTTTTATTACTGTCAAAAATGTCCATATAATAATTTCCCGCCGTTTCCTACACAATCCAATCCGTGAACTCGGACTGGTCGGGACAGGTCACTTGGAGGGAAGAGATCGCTCTGTAGTCTGTTAACTATTTTATAATGTCTAATATTCATTAGTATAAAAACTAATGAATCATTCCAATATTTTGTGTTTTCGGGTTTTTATTGAATGATAAAGCATTATAAATATAAATGTTGTCTTTGCAAAAGTAATATTTAAAACTATTTATAATGGCCCCGGTTGCTGGTAAAGCTAAACTAGGTACGATAATTTTTTATGAGCACCTTATTTATTTTATTTATTTATTTTATTTTATTTCTTTAATGACCGTAGAATAGTATAGGCCTAAGACTAGTTTCAAAGGACTAGTGTGGTTTTAGTTAGATTTTTAGTTTAATTAAATCAACTAGAAAGTTTAGGAAATGTTCGACTTTTTCTCACACACACACACAAACCAATAACCATTAAACATTAACCAATAAAGTGATGTAATTAATTAACTATGCCTCTTGGTAGCCTAGTGGTTAGCACATCTGCTTCTTATGCAGAGGGTCACGAGTTCAAATCCCGGGAGGTCCACTTAAAAATTTGCTTGATGGGTTTGGACCGTTGTCCCTTTACAACGTATGTACACAAAGTAAAAATGCCTCTGGCATAGATAGGATGGAAAAAAGTGGATCTTTAACATTACTAGAGAAAAAAATAAAATAGACATTTTCAGGATTGAAGATCTTTACCATGCATTAGAAAGAATGTTAACAGTGAACAGATCTTCTTTAAAGATCAATGTAATTTTTTTCCTATCGAAGATAATGGTAGTAATGAATTTTTGCTGATTCCTCAAGTTAAATTTATATTATTTCACTAGTTTATTTGTTATGTTCCTTCTGTTGTGACAAAAGGAAGGCAAGCTTACATTAAGCTGTTATATTATCAGCGTTGCATTGTTAATTAGCTCCACAAATAACTGTTACAATATTGATTAAATGTGGTAATTTAATCATAAACTGGTAAATTAAAAAGCATGTTCATTTTTTTAGGTATTTGTAGAATAAAAATTGCTATGAATTATTAAGAAAAATAGAATTTGGAATTAAATTGAGGCCTTTTAACGTTTTTAAAATTCCTGTTTTGATAGGTAACAAGAAAACGACAAAATCTTCTAAAGCTGGCATAGTATTTCCTGTTGGCAGACTGTTAAGTAAATTGAAAAAAGGCAACTATGCGAGTAGGGTTGGAGTTGGATCTGGCGTGTACCTAGGAGCAGTCTTGGAATATCTTACGGCAGAAATCCTTGAACTGGCTGGTAACGCTGCTCGAGACAACAAGAAAATCAGGTTTGTAGAAAATTGTACTAGTTAAAGGCTATCCCTTGTCAATGTTAACACTTGATTGCTGATGGTCTTTTTTTCGTGTTGA
Organism: Stictocephala bisonia; assembly: GCA_035578905.1. Taxonomy (NCBI): domain Eukaryota; kingdom Metazoa; phylum Arthropoda; class Insecta; order Hemiptera; family Membracidae; genus Stictocephala; species Stictocephala bisonia. The sequence goes on along the minus strand of JAQJVL010000103.1, from coordinate 1,273,298 downwards.
ATGCTGGCTGTTTGAATTAGTGACGTGCAAAATGTATTTTCATAAATTTGCTTTAAAATTCATGAGTTTAATTTACTGTACTGATATGATTATTTATGTTTTATATTTTTGCGCTCGTAAAGGATTTTCTGAAGAAGGTGAAGTTAATATTGTTAATTCTAAAAAAAATAGTAGAACTAGGACTACTAAATCCTCAGTATAGACTTAGGAACTCTTATCGGGTTAAAAAGGCTGAGGAGCTATTTGAGTAAACAATTCTTAATTTTTTCACCATTAATAGTTATGGTTAGTTATAAGTTGTGTTTTAGTATGTGTTGTCTCCTTATTGCAGTTTTGTATTATTCAAAAGTACTTTTAAATATAAAATCTTGTATATCAAGCCAGATTTTTAGACAAGTTGATTGAAATATTCTTATTAAAATTCTTACGACTTAGCTTTATCTTATAACCATTTTTTGCAGTTTGGTTTATTTGGTTCTATTCTATTGTGTTTGTAATGAACAGCCTTAGGAGCATTCACCAACAGATAAATGTAATTTCCTCCATATTTTCCTCTTAAAACAAGATGATTAGCAATAGAATTAAGCAGTCAATATACATTGTTAGGTAATCAGTGTAGAATTTCTTGACCCCTTTCCCCCTCAACTCGTGCAACTGTATTGTATCTGCATATTATATCTGATGAATGCCAAGCCACATTCCCATCAATTTTTATTAATTTATAAATACATATAGGTAATTGCCCGCTAAATGATTCCACTGGCCATGAAGTCGAAAAATATTATAATGAAATGAACAACAAAAGTTTTGTGTTTGTACATGAATTAAATTAAATTCACAAACGTGTTTCTTACATTGGGAATTTGTAATGGTAAATTAAATAGCAGAGAAAGAAATACTTAACGAATTTTATGAGGCTAACACAAGTAGCAGCATCTCAAGCAGATTCACGTTCTTATGTGACACTGCACTTCCGTGCTCTGTGACGGCTTCCGACAGGGGTTTAGGTAGATGTAGTGTTTCACTGACTGTGACTCGACTGCCTTCCCCTTAACAGTGAGGTTGATATTGAAAAGTAAGATTGGTAAATAATATTCAGGACATTTCCAATTTTCAATAAACACTTCCAAATAAATTATTCATGCAATTTAATATTAATTTGATTTAATAACAAAAACTGTTTAATTTTTGCTCTTGTTAAAACCATTAAAGTTAGTTTCACTTAGGTTTTTGAAACTAGACGTTTACGTTAGTACTACTGTACATGTATGGATGGGCGGGTGGGTCAATACCAATGTACGTGTATGGATGGGCAGGTGGGTTAATACCACTGTACGTGTATAGATTGGCGGGTGGGTCAATACCACTGTACATGTGTGGGTGGGTCAGTACCACTGTACTGTATGGATGGGCAGGTGGGTCAGTACTATTGTACGTGTATGGGTGTGGGTTCCAGTTAATGACTCTTAATTTTAACTGGAACCCACAACTTACCTCTTATTGAAATGAATAATAATAGTTGGAGGTGTTAATTAATAATTACCATTTATTATAACAATAACTTGAATAATGTAAAAAAATCTATTGATTATTATAAATTTCAATATTTAAGAAAATATACTTTAATAAATTATATAGTTTATTTATTTATAATACTCGTATGTCTGCAATAAAAGCAATAATGTGCCAGGTTTAAGGTGGCCTTTTATCAAACTGTCATATGGTAACTTGGCCAAGTCGACAGACCCATAAAGTAGCAATCTTACCGCCAGCGTGCTAAAACATGCTGTCAAAATGCTGTCGTCTTCACCTGTCAAATAACATTCAAGTGTTGTGATATTATTACAGATTGTTGTGATTATTACAAACCAAATTGTTAAAAGCTGTGTTTTAGGCGTTTTTCAAGGAGTGAAATGACCCCCTCAACGCAAAGAATGGCATTGTCAGATTTAAAATATGGCCCGAAGTCGTTACCCCTGGCCTATCTTTTTTTCACTTCGCTAAATGTGAGAAGGTGCATCAGACTACTATACTTATCAACAAATCTTATAAACTGTTTTTTATAAGTAATAAGGAATAGCATTTGTGAAATATATATGGGCTGTTTACAGTGTAAAATTAATTGTTTTTATTAATATAATACTTAAATAAATTGTTTATGTAAATGTTGTTAATTTGTAGGATTATTCCTCGTCACATTTTGCTGGCAGTACAGACCGATGAAGAACTAAGCAAGTTGCTTAAAGATGTGTTCATTCCACAAGCAGGAGTCATACCCAACATCCAGTCCATCTTGTTACCAAAGAAGGGGAAAGAAAATATCGCCCCTTCTAAGAGTAAGCAAACGAATACACTTTCACAGGAATACTGATGTAACCATCGCAAGACTGATGCTTCATGTATAATTGCTTAAATTGTTAATTTAAGATATAAAAAATGTGACTTTAGTTAGGAAATATTGAACAGTTTTGTATGAAAAACCACTAAATTAATTTAACTTACTTGTCAGCAGTTAAAAGAAATTTGTCTTAATAATAAAATCATTACTGTAGGTAAATTAATTTTACTCTCAAACAGTTGATTACTTTTTAATTAAATAATAGATTGTAAAATAGTCAAAAACATTTGAAATAACTCATTTGACACTAAGATTGTTGGTTGTTTGAAGGTTGATGTGTTTAAAATTACAATTGATGCCAAGATTGTTACTTGATTCAAATATATTTTGTTTAAAATTACAAAGAGTAGTAATATTTAGCAATTGTAAATGAGTTTCTTTCAAAGTATATGTTAACTGAAGTTAATGAATCAGTATAAAATGACATTGAATTATTTAACGTTATTTTATTATCTTCAGCTATCATCCACTTATATTAGTTTTTGAAATATCCTTCATTTCAAATGTAAGGCTTATAAACAGAATTGTGTATAGTTGTATTTTGAATGGATTTTATAGTAATTTCATCCAAAAAACTAATTCCATGAACGTTTTTCAAATCTGATTTTAAAATATATCGCAGCTAACAAAGTAACACATTTTGTATGTCGTTTTGACAAAAAAATATATTTCATAGCTTTGGAACAAGGCACCTCATTGATGATTGGTCCTGAGGTGCGTTAGGTTAGATAATTTAACTTCGTTACCCTGTTTCTGAATTAGTTTTAAACTTAATTGGCTAATTTTGCTTTCTTTTAAAAGTGCAGTAAGATATTTAATCAAATCTTTCTGCACCCTTAAATATAATAGAATATTATTGAAAAACATTTGTGTGCAAAATTGTAATATACAACATTGTAATATAATGTCATTTAATCTGGTTTTATCCATAGAATTAAAAATAGTTATATCCTTTTCTGTCAGCCAAATATCTTGTTCATTTAATTTAAAAGTAGTTTTCTAATGTTTTTGTTTAATTTTGTTTCTTTCAACATGTGAGAGCGCATGTCCTTGAAATGGTAATGGTAAACCATGAGAGTCTGACCTTGTATGCCTAAAAAACATATTTAATGCAAAGTGAGAGCAGTTCCTAAAATAGGACAGGGAAAAGATCTGGGAATTGTACTGAATTGTGCAACATCTGTGGTGATGTATTTTGGCTCTTTTAAACAATTTTTTAATATAATTGGTGTTCTCTTCTCTAATTTTCAACTCACTTGCCTACACAGTTGAAAATACATCACTGAACTAAAGATTGTAATAAGCATGATTTTGTTGTTTGTTTTGATTCCAATAAATTATTAAATAAAAAATTGGCCAGTTAAATGGATTTAATTATTTTGCCAATTTTATTTCCAAAGTGTTTGGTAATTAGCATGTAAGTCTTATAGTGCAAAAATAAACTTCTATACAGTAAAAGTGGAAGGCTGCTACTATTTTATTGATAGATATATGAGATAAAGGAAGGTCAAGACAGAGAGAGGGGAATATTAAATACAAACCATATTTGTTAAAAAAAAATGTGAGGATTCCACAAGCAACATTCATTAAGAGTCTGATACAACTGCCGCCATATTGGATTTTATTGTTTATATAAGGCCAAATTTAATTTAAATTACAGCATTATATATCAACGTAGAATGTTAAACTTTATTTTTTTTTAAAGAGAACACAATTGTTTAGTGCCCCAGAGACAGATTACATATGTTTTTGATTATTTTCTATATACAATAACTATTGTATTAATTTAATATGTTTGTATAAATAAACCACGATGTTGGAAACCCCTAGTCTCAGGGGGACACTAGTCATACTTGTACTATAAAGCATGTTAAAATTTAAAATAAATGTTAAGAATTGTAAGTGAGATAATGTTCAACTGCAAAAAGCGGGTGTCAGCTAGCTACTGATAACTTTGCCTGATAGCCAAGCGGGGAAGGAGTTAACTGCCACGAGTGTTCAAATCACATAATGGTTTGGGGACGGACAGACAGACGACAACTGGTCTTCTGATAGTCGACGGAGTTGCAAGCAGTTTCAAAGTCAACACCAGGTAGAGAGTTGGGGGCTCGAGTGCGACAAAAATTTAACAGAGAAGACTGAAAAGGGATTTGGAAAAGATTTAAGGCACTTTCTGACAATATAGAAACTTCCATTTAGAAATAGAATATAGACAATATAGAAAACCTTGGGTTAAAAATGACGAAAAATTCAAACATTGTTCTTGTGATTTTTAGGATCATGACGATTTTCCCCCCAATTCGAAACTGCTAAGTAAACTCAGAGTTTGTGATTGTTACTTAATTTCACCTAATATTTGATTTCTCCTCTAAAATGTATAAATGTTGTTTTCTGGACGTCATCAGGAATGATTCTGATAGCTCACTAACATGGGGCATTAAGTGAAAGTATTATGTATTAATACAGATTAAATAGAAAGAGCAATGCCAGTGTAAATATCAGCCTGTCTTGACAGCTACTTGGCACCACTTCCTTAGAATACAAACATGTTTTTTGTAATGTAGATTTTTCTAACTAAAATTTTGAATGAGGTTATATCTATAGATTGTTGTGTTATGCAATTGATGAGAAGTGTGATTTATTAATTATTTTTACTGTTCTTAATTAGTTTGCTTGAGGCTCATCCTTAACTGAGCTGACAGTCGGTACCTCACTTGTTGAATAAAGTTCTGGCCGGTAGGACAAAAGAATTGATTAGTAGTTATTTTTATAAAAAATCTAAATCTAGTTCGTATGTATATAATGTAAAAACATAGTACAGGCATAGACCTTCTATTATACTATTCTATATAGTATAATAGAAGGTCTATGGTACAGGCTTTAGATTTTATAAATCTACAATGGAATTCTTTACTAACGAACTAATATAGTGTAGCAAATGATAAGTTTGAGACTGTTTGGTGTTCTTAAACTCTGAAGAGATCCTCACGTTCTCGGTTCCATTCAGGTATGTTTATGAGAAGCTCTTCGAAAAACATACCTTGAAAGTGAATCTTGACAAAGCAACTTCTCCAACCTACTAATTCCATCCCCTCCATTTTCCTTTGTGTTCTTTCCATTCCCATCCTCTTCATACCATTTAAGTAATGCTTTTTTCACACTTGTCCTTAAACTTTCCTTCCTTACTAAATAAATATAATAAACTAGCTGTACCCGCCCGCTTCGCCAGTCATAATATTGAGTTTGATTTAGAACCTAATAGCTGAAAGAATTCGAGCATTTTTGCTTCTTCTACCAATATTAGATTTTTTAGGAGGCATGTCATAAAAAGTAAACTGCAAAACAAATAATTATTTATTTTTTATTTTCTCGTTTCACCACATGTTTTAATTACCGAGGAAAAAAGGTTAACACCAAATACAGATCACCTGATCAAGTAAAAGTAGTGTGCGCTACACTCTCAAGGTGAAATGTAGAACTACAATAAATCAAAACATGTACAGTACTGTTGTTGTGAGAACTTCAATCTGCTTATGGCATGTGAAACTACATTAAACCACACAGTCATATGTTTTTTGTAAACAATTCAGATTCTCCATTTGAATAACATGGGATCTTTAGGAGCCCGTGGGGCGGGACCCTGTGGACGGATCTGCATCAACCTTCACAGAAACCATCTCGGGAGTATACAGGACAATATCCTAAAGTTTCATGGCGATCGGTTGGATGGTTTGGCAGCGCATAAACTTCAAACATATATATATATATATATATATATATATATATATATATATATATATATATATATATATATATATATATATATACAAACATCCTCTTTTATAAATATAGATTTCACATAATTATTAATTAGCTTACTGAGCTAAAATTGTATAGCGATTCACAATTAATTAAGGTAATTATGAATAACAACACAATTTAATTTTTTAGTTTAAAATTTATGACAGAAAGTTAAGGTTAAGTGTACAAATACAAGTTGTTTAGTTTACACTCAATTAAAATGTTATGTTAATGATTGTACTGTACTATTATTTTATTCCATTGTTTCAGTTAACAACATTAACGAAAAACATGGGATTTTATTTCAACGATTCCGTTCATGATCTTATCATAATACTTAGTGTTATTTGACAGGTGTTCTAGTTGACCATAAGTTGGTTTTTGTAAAATATTGAGTATTTTTAGTAATTTGTACAGTTAAATGTGTGAAACTTTATACATCATTCTTAATTATTTTAAATGTAAAAACTTCTAATATGAACTTATGGTCCACTAGATTTTTAATATAAGAATAAGAATATATTTATTTTCTCGAAATATATACATAAAATACATATAATTACATTCAAACATAGAAAGGTTTCTTCTTAATTCTCTGTTAACAAAAATGTTAGTATCAGATCGAGTTATCCATGACCATAATAGCATAGACCTTCTAGAAGGTCTATGATAATAGTTTGAATTTCGGAACTCCAACTCCCACTCAGCCGCTACACTTTCATCACGCAGGTCGCCCTTTGACATTTTTGTCACATGCGCATGTATTATCTCTAGTTATCCCTCAATCCTTTTTTCATTCCTCGCAGGTCAAAATATACCTTAAAAAGGACAAAAATGATAGCTGTGTTAGTTCTTTGGCGCAGACACTCAGCGAATTCAAACAGCAGATTTTATTTTCTCTTACACCGGTCCACAGACTTAATGAATAGTGCTTCAAATTACACAAGTGGAAAGAGAAATATATCCTCTGTACTATTGTTCAAAGTAAGCGATTTTTGCGCAAAACTGTTCGCCGTAATTACGGAAAATCGAATGTATCGCACTGTGCGATAGCATCACTGTAAAGTAGCGTGAATGTGTCGCACAGTGTGACAGCATCAGTTGGAGGGTTATTAACTGACGTGATCGCAGTATTTTGCATCACCCTAAAGTAGACTTATAGGGTTTTCTAGACTGTAAAACTTGGCAGCAGGTATAGGTTTTATATTGGTGTGATGGGTTTAGAGAGAACCACAGAGGGGAGGTTAAGCAAGAGTAGAGAACTACATCGAAGTGACGCAAGGGCTGTATGTCAGTTATTTATACTCTTATAAAATACACTATGTCCTTTATTTTGTGTGTGTATGTGAATATTATAGGAATCTGGTTCAACTATTTTTCTAGTTATGTTTAACAACGAAGGTTTATTTTGTTTCACCCAATTAATCAATTGGGAAACAATACACAAATTATCTTTTTAAAAATAATTATTAGAATACAGACAGGTTAGTCGGAAAAAACTGATATATTTGATAGACAATTGAACTTTAGATCCGATCGAGTAATAACTATTTATATATTAATATATGTATAAAAATCTAAACTATCAATCCTCTTTGTTTTGCCAGAAAATCTCTTTAAATTTGACAACGTCATATGTTCTATGTGTTATTCTGCTTTCTGTGTGCGTCTGCTCTTCAGCTATTCTTGACATTCTTGTTCTGTTCTAAGTTCTAGTTTGGGGATGGGGAATAGTGTTATTATTTCAATGCAAACATTAACTGTAAAGTTCGAAAATAACGACGTCTAGGTGCCAAGTACAGTAAAATGACAGGCCTTAAGAAGAGATTTAGATAAATTAACGGACTCTTCAAAATTCCTCAAGGAAGAATGCCTCAACGATGACAATGGAAGTTAAAGCATCTTAACAATTACGTAGTATATCTCAGGTAACTAAATTAAATAAAAAATTAAAACAAAAACACTATGGATAGTATGGAATATGAATTAGTTAGGAATATGACCTTATTATTTTTCTTTGAAAGGTTAATGGATAAAGGAGGTCCAAGAACTCTTCATGATTTAAGTTGTCAGTTTGGTGCAAAGGGATTTACCAAAGAAATGAGACAAATTGCTGGTGGATCTCAATCAGGACTAAAAAAATTTCTTGCTCAATATCCTGCTCTATTCGTAGTTGATGGAGATTATGTATGTGTCAATACATTTTCAGCACATTTAAATGATGTTGATGATTCAAATTCATGTGTTAGGATAAATGTTGGAAAACGTGACTACGTTCAAGAAGCTGTAGAATATTTTTCCTCAAAGTTAAGGCAGTATGGTGTGGGGACTGAAGTGCCAATCAAAAGTCTTCTTGGTCATAGGTCCCAAGCATCACCAGAAGTGCGCCACATTTCTGGTCAACATATTCGTGAATTTAGAGATTTCTTATGTAAATATCCTGAAGCTTTCATAGTAAATGAGGATACTGTAATTTTAAAAGAATATGAAGGAAGAGAACCTCAACCTTTTCATGAGCTTGAGAGTATAAAGCTGGATCCAGTTGTCACTTCCCGCCTTCTAGAATTTTTAAAAAAATGTATAGAAGTGAAAGGCCCTATGCTAGTAGATCAATTATTTCATCAAGTTGTATCTTATTTTCCTGAAGATGTTTGGTCAAATATATTTAAGACTCCACAAGATTTGATGACATTTTTAAAAATGCATTCAAATATGTTTAGTGTGCAATCAAATTTGGTAACAGTAATTCAGTTATCAAATAAAATTATTGAAAATAATATTAACCACAAACCCCATACTGATATTAATACATTTACTACTGTTGAGAGTAACATTTCAAATCAAAACAATGTAACTCAGTCAAATTTGAAATTGCAAACAAACAATAATGAAGTGGCAGAAAAAATGTCTCCACAAACCTCAAGCATAAGTTCACCAAACCAAAATTTAAGTTTAAAACAACGTATTAATTCTTTAGTAATGAAAACATTGGCTGACAACACAGAAAAAGACCGCAGTCTTGCTGCTTCATCAGTCAATAATGGTGTAGGGTCAAACAGTACTGATAACTGGAAAAATAAAATTGTACAGTCAACTAGAGTTGTGGCAAATGTCAAAGAATCAATACAAATTATTGAAGAAATTATGAAGAGAACAAATTCTGTAGTTTCATTTGATTGTGAAGGGACCAATCTTGGCGTTAAAGGGCAATTAACTCTCTTTCAAATAGGATTGCCTTCAGGCCAAGCTTATATTTTTGATCTTATTACTTGCCCATCACTTGTGACATTGGGAGGACTACAAAGGCTGCTTGAATCAGAATCTGTTATTAAGGTAAGTGAAACATAAGTCTTATTAAACTGACATTTCAACAGAAAGAAAGTATAAATCATCCATGAGAGGTTGTACATTTTTATCCATTCATTTAACCCATTAGCAAGTAAGTTTGTAAACATTATGTAATGTATATGAGCCCATTTTGAAAGTTTGAATGTAATTAACAATAATTAATTTTGATTTAGCCTACTTATAATTTTAATTCCTTGTTTAGTGCAGTTCTCTTGAAATCCACAATGTGATTAGTAATCCAGACTTACAAGAGAACATCCACGATATAGTTATTGAAAAGTCTGTTAAGTTTGGCAGTATAGGCGATGACTGATGTAAGCTACCATCACTGGTCGGCACTGGTGGTGCAGTGCTGTAGCCCAGCTACTTGGGGACAAAGTGTTTGGGAGATTGTAGGTGATAGGTTCCATGCTTGGTCCTCTTAATACCGACACGTCGTTCGCTCAATGGTTGCCATCAATGTTGAGACTACTAGAGAAGCCTGAGGTGTCCATGTTGAATGTTAGTCAAGGTTTGGATGTTGTGTAGGGAAGAGAACTGAGTGTCAGACATGTCAGTTAGCTGAAAATCAGACCAACACTACGTGGTTCGGATTCCACATAGCTGTAGGGCCCATAGTTGCCTCTGGGTATTGGGTTATTAATAAATAGTCCTTTCTGAGCTAAGTCAAACCCAGTAACAATGACTACACTCGTTCATTTACACTCATCACACTCATTCACCTCTCATATTCGCCCATATCTCTACGATCGGCGTCTTAGAGATGAATGAAGAATAATCACCATCAATTCAACAGGTCGATATGTACATACCAACCAATATTGGACAAAAATATGGTTTTGTTGAACTTAAAAGATTTAAAAAAGATTTTAAAAAACCACCGCTTATCAATATTAGCTACAAATATTTTATGCAAGAAACTGCATTACTCACAGTTGATGTATGTGATATGTTGTCTGAGAAACACTTTGATTATTTAAAAGTGTATTCTTTAAATCAATTGTTATTATGACTGTATTCAAATCTCAAGGCCTACTAAAACTACAGTTTAAATTTACAACATTTGTAGGCTTACTAAAAATCTTAAAATATATAGGTAATTATGCACTTTCCAGACATCTCTGAAACTATGAAATTGTTGTAAGAAGTAATAAAAATGATTTTCTATGTATAGGAACAATAGTCATGAACAGTGGAAAACTGTTTTTAACAAAAATAATTCTTTTATTTAACTTGTTACCTATGTTTTTTATGCTAACGAGTTTCATAATTACTTTTGCAATTATAATTTTTTTATACAAAAGCATGTATTTTACTTGCATATATAAATCTAATTTAACCTATTCTGATCCTGTATACTCAAAAAAATTGCATACCTTGTATTAAAATCGAATGCCTGGACTATGCTGAAAATATATGCAAATTAATATTTTGTGGTTAGTTGTTGCTTTTATTATCTTTGTACATACGGCTACTATATGGGAGTCACCACAAAAGTAGTTTTTCTGTCTTATTGTCATGACCACAAAAAATTTTCAAACAAGTTAAGTTAAAAATACAAGTAAAAATAAAAAAAGGTGAAAAATGATTTGTTTTGCCCTTCCATGACATGATCTTTCCCACTTACTGACATAAACCAGTGTGTCACTAGTGTGTTTTTAATATGTAGTTTGTTTTTGTTAAAATTTTGTTGAACTAGAACTACTTATAGCTAAAGCAACAAGGCGTAAGTTAGATTTTAATTAATTATTGTTAGATTTTTATCAGCAACAAAAGAAGACCAATCGCCATATAATACAAATATTAGAAACTATTAAGAACGAGAAATTTTTGACGTGTAATTTTGCAATAGGATCTTAAGGAAGTGCTCCTGAAAGTCAGTAAACAGACAGACAGATACTACTGCATTAAAGGTGCTGTCAATAATTGTTCTGCACTGTATGCAAGAAAAATGTACAAAGGTCATTAATTAATTAAATAGGCAAACAGACTTGGAGTGAAAACTGTTTATTTATACCGAACAAAACTTTTCTTACTTTTCAACCCGCCAACATTTGTGTACCCGTCCCAAAGGGTTGAAGAAGTTCTTGGTGTCCGAGGCACATTTTGCCAATTTTCCACAAATTTCTTGAAATCCTTGTTATCCAGAAACTTCTTTCCACGTAACTTCAGGGACCAAACAAATGGAAATCAGCAGGTAATAAAACTGGACTGTAAGGGACATGAGGGAGTACCTCCTAGCCCACTTTATCGCTAGTTTCACGGGTTAGTTTAGGAGCCATTGTCTTGCTGGGGAATCAATCATACCTCTCCTCTAAGATCAACTGAGTTTCTCTCTCTAATTGCTAGCCTCACTTTGTTAACCCTTAACTACCCGCGCGGGATGAAACATCCCAGTGAGGGAAATTTTAACGTTATTCAAACTGGGAATTGGCTAACCTGCCCATTCTTTCAGTACCTTCAAACTACAGCATGAGAGTCTTGCCAAGCCGGTTTTCGTTAGTTTGTGGTAAGTTATTGATCCGACACATGCTTTCTGGGGTGTCCGTGTCACCCCACGTGCGTTCTAGTGTCATTGTTTAAAAGCATTTATGTACCTACTATTTATGAACCAAGTGAAAATATATTTAAAAATTTGATTTTAGAACAACATTTAACTTATTTTATATGATTTAAAACATAACGCAAAGGGAAACAAAATTTTCAAATGTTATTAATGTATAAAATATAATATTGATTCTATTTTGTAAAAAATATGCATACTCTTGAAATTTATTTCTTTATTAGTGTAAATATTTTTATTTACCAAAATGTAACGATTTAAATGGTACACAACTAATTAGATGTTAATTATAAAAAACTCAATTAAAAAAAAGGAAAGTAATTATAATTATAAATAATTTTTAATTAGAATAATATGTGTTATATATACGTGTGTTAGTACGTATCGTATATTACAATTATAGGCTACATTTAGTATGGGGTGTTTCAAACACCCTGCACAGGATTTGACATTACAAGTCACTGTACAGTTTATTCAAATGAGGAAGCTGAAATTTCAACATGCCTACCAAAACGTTGTTCATCAGTCCCTGATTCTCAATTATTTTGATCTGTTCTGCCCATATGTAAAAATGACCATGGGGATCATACAATTTTCACCATGCACTTTAGTCTCAAGTGTATAATAGCTGGCTTTCCACCATCATCAATTAAAAACAAATCACAGAACATTGTTCAACCAATATAGAATTTTCAAGAAGACCTGAAAATTCTATATAAGGTTTATAACCTTTAAAAACCTGCTATAAATGATTTTAAGGTTATAAACAGAACAATGTTGATTTATCCGTAAACTGATTAGAACTCATTTCAGTGATGTCAACTTAAAATCCTAAATGTATACTACCAACCATCTCTTCCTCATAACAATTTGTACCTTTAATTATCGAATGACTCATATATTATTATTATTATCATCGTCATTATATTAAATACATGAAAAGATCATGTAATGAAATAAATTGTTCTAGTAGGCTATAGTACATGTAATTACAAACCATTATTGTCAGAGAAGTGGATGGTAATACTAATTGTGTGTGTTCTGATTAATTAACTTGCAGGTGATTCATGATTGCCGAAATGACAGTGTCAATTTATATAATCAGTTTGGAATAACATTGAAGAATGTTTTCGATACTCAAGTAAGTATTTTTTCCCCATTAATATGCTATTGGTATTATCCTGAATTGTTGTATATAACAATAGATGGTAAAATAAATACCTATATTTTGTACTGCCACCAATCTTGAGTTTCTCAGCATGACTGGTTTCAAAGGATGTCTTTCATATTCAGGTGCACTTTCCTCTTGGCTATTACTTAACACACTCATATGAGTCTTTTTCTTATTAGGTTCTTATTATACTCGAGGAGACCGACACTTCACTTAGCTAGTGCCAGTGTGTTAAGTGAGAGCCCAGGGGAAAGTACACCTGAAGATGAAGGACATTCTTCGAAACCAGTCATGCTGAGAAACCCATTGTACTAATTTTTTTTTATGTAATACATATTTTATCCTTATGAAAATTAAATTTGATAAGTAACATTAGGATGGGTTTTCTAATAAGTCGAGAAAAAGAGCAACTTAAGTATTAATACCTAATAAATTTAGTTGAGTTAATTATTCTTATTTCTTAAAAAGGATAATTTTATCATAGCATTACAACTCAAGGAACGAAATTGTTAGCTTAATGTCATTGATGAAAAAATAAAGTAATTTTTATTGTAAGTTTAAACCAATGCTCAAGCTCTTGCAGTGATGTCATCCAACCTGTGGTTACTTAAAGCCATTATTGTAGGCCTTTTAAGAGAACAGATTTAACAGCTTAAGATATGTAAAAGTTGTGCAACCTAAATCCCGGTCTGCCTGCACTGTGGGTATGGGGCAAAATTCATGTCAGTCTGAAAACATTGGGTTTCTTTAAAAAAAGTCGATCAAATTTATGATTTTATTGCTCTCAAAGACACGAGCCCTTCCTTTAGTAGGGTCTTATTGTACTCGAGTAGACTAACAGTTCATTTAGCCACAAACTGTCAACTTTCTATTAACCTTAGTGTTTTGTGTTATGACACGCAGTATGTCTCCTGAACTTAATTAAATAAAGTATAAGACACTTCATAGACAAGGCTGTAAAATTGTTTTTTTGCGTGTTGCAGTATTTTGAGGACTATCTAAGATTTGGAGTAGTGACAACGATTTATTAGTTCCAGTAGACGTGAAAACAGTGCCTAAAAGTGTGGTCAGCTTACTTACTGTTAGTTGATACCTTGAAGCATTGTGTCAGTAAAATATCAATAAAATCATATAAAATTGCTTGCGTCTGTGGAAAACTAGAATCCAAACCTACTTCCTGGGTGATGCTTAATAAGCGAAAATCCATCCAATATTTTATTTAATATGCAAACATTTTATACAGTACAAGTAAACGTCACACAACACAAATTTATTACAATATAAGTACAAAATGCACAAATATATTACAATACAAGTACAAATTGCACAAATATTATGGTAATTGTACTTGTATTGTAATATATTTGTGCATTTTGTACTTATATTGTAATAAATTTGTGTTGTGTGACGTTTACTTGTACTGTATATGTACCAACACGTATTATGCTAATTAAAAAACTATTTTAACATTTTATAGAGAAAATTAAAATTATTGTTAGCTATAAATAAATTTAAAAAGATTATGTGTAGGCGATGGTATAACTATGTATTGTCAATATTTAAATATGTTTACATTTATGATAAATAGATTAAATAATTCTTTTTTTGATAAAAAGTTAAAACCAGATTGAACCCAAGTACCAATTATTGTTTTAAAACTATAATTTCACTGTAATAATAATGACAGGAAAATTATTAATATTTTTTATCTTATTTTGATTTTATAATTATGCTGATTACAAAATAATATAACATCACTTTATGGATTTTCCTTTTTAATATTTTAACTCATAAACCAATTCTTTACTGTGAAGCCCCAAAGTTGACAAGGCAATACATCTACCCTTGTGCTCAGTTGGTAGAGGGACAAAGCAGTCCTTCAGCCATAGTATGAAGTTGGATAGTAGTGGCCGAACCAGAGCGGGATTTAAGTTGTGCGAGTTATACCAATCTAGCGAAACTACTAGAAGGCTCAAAACAGTTGTTAACAGATGAATTGACTTATATTCTAATTTTAGATGTTTTATCAAGGGTTTTTTTCAGTCAAATACCTTGTCAGTCCCCCCCTTAACACATTCGCTGAGGCGATACATGTAGTTGTGCAGCGTACAGTACAAAGCTGCTTGTAAGGTTTGGTATCATGGCCATACGCTTACCTATTTAAAAATTTTGACAAGTAAAATTTATACAATATTTTTAGTTCATAGTTTGGTATTTACAATATTTAATCCACTTCAATCCACCAGATCATTCCATTCCAGTCCATTTATTTATTCATCAGGAGCTATAATAAACAAATCTGAATCTCCCATTACAACTTCGAACTGTATATTGGTACGGGTGGTTGGGGCATATGTGTAGACTTTTTACAATTACATATATTGTAAAACAGAGCAATTTGGTTTCCTTTGACACTTGATACTAAATTTCACTTGTTACAGTAATATGTATAAAATATTAAGTATAAATTACTCTACTTAATATTTATTCACGACGAACACGTTTTTGGACCTTAGCTTTGCCTCCTTTATCTGGCAGGCATCAGGGTGGTCTGATTCACCTTACAACTATAGATATATGCTATATGAATATATGAACAAACAAATTAAATTTCAATTCATGAAGTCTCTTATTGAATAAATTGGATTGTTCTTCAGAAAGCATGGATTCTTTTCTCAAAATTGTGGCCATTGAGTTGTTTATCTCTAATGATAATATTACCATAAAAGCTATTACACATTACTAGGGTGCCATCATCTCGTGTTTGCATTCTAGTTTTGGCAAGCAATAAAATAGTTTATCCAATGTTGTGATTGTGGATATTGCTTCTGAATTTAATGTTATAAAAAGAGATCATTATATAGAGTAAACACTGGTATTTGTATAGTGTATATATTAATTATTAAGTTTTGTTCATACTTTATTCAGTGATTAGTCTTGTTCAAACCTAGGATTACCTCAATGACCTCTCTTGAAGTATAAAAACATTTTGTAGTAAAACGGTATATTACGTAGTAAAACGTAGTATTACACAGTATGTAGTAACTATCTGTAATACAATTAAAAAAATACATGTAATGATAACTATATTGTTTGTTTTACATAAAATTATCCTGTTCCCAGTCAGCCCATGCTGTACTACAACTCCAACAAACGGGTAAACCTGTGTATAAGGTGAAAAATATAAGTCTGAGCGCTTTGTGTGAACTCTACGATGCACCAGTGAATCCTGTGAAGGAGCAATTGAAGAATATGTACAGGAAAGACCAAAAGTTTTGGACAAGGAGACCAGTTAATAGAGAAATGATGACTTTTGCTGCTGCTGATGTTTTGTCTTTGGTGCCTCATGTCTATAATGCTATGCTCAAGTATGTTCAAATATTGGATGATTTTAAAACATATCTAAATATAAGTTTTTTACATATGATTATATATGTTTACATTAGTTTAGCTTATTTTTTATTTGTTTGATGAAACAAAAAAAATGTGGTACTCCAGTTCAATGATGAGTAATTGAAGTTGTTGTTTTTTATGTTTCAACAATATATTTTATAATATTATATAAAATTGTTCATCTGATGAATCAGCTGTTTTGACAGGTCAGATAACAAACAGTAAACATCATAATTAAGATTTGATTGGTTAGCAGCCATCAAGATCGTTAGTGCTATCTGCAGTTGCTCTATTAATCATTTTGGATAGTGAAAATTAAATATTGAATACAATAATTTTACACAATAAATGGACCATTTGCTGCAGTGATTAAAAATATGGGTGAGTCATAAGGAATGTGATGTGATATACAGAACCAACATGGATTGTAAAAGACAAATGCCATCAAAGTGAGTTAAATAGATTCATTCATAAAGTAGGCAGTCAAACGGACTTAGCCTTGGAGGCCCTATGTTTTTGCCCTACACAAAGAAATTTTTAAAATGATATACAGAAAACCTCATTTTATCCGGATTCGAGTTTATACGGATCAGCTGACCGATCCGTTGGACGGTGAATATTTGTTTTCTAAAGTTGTTACACCACCGTGTAAACAATAAATGTCGTTCTCACATGGCACCGACAGTGATAAACACATTACAGCCGTTTTGCTTGCGTAGTATCATAGACACGCACACGTGCAGGCACGGTTCCCGGTACACAGCAAACTGTACGTAATGTATTGTATTTGGATTTGTTCTTGGGCAATAACACGGTACGCTAGTGTTGCTAGCTGTCATGCTGCAAACTGTTTATTGTTACTATTAGTTGCTGCTGAGTTGCGTACTTAAACATTTAAGGTTATAGTATGGTTATAAATATGCATTAAACATTTAAGGTTATAGTATGGTTATAAATATGCAGAATACTGAGTAGTGCTAAATAAATACTTTCTAGTATGACAGTAAACATTATTAAACACTATTTATTATGGTATAAAGCTGGTTTATTCATATTTTTACATTCTTACATATGAGACGCCAACACAACCGTTGTTGGTATTTTAAGGCGAATATGAATGGTTATATGAGTGTAGGATGAATGGGGATGAGTGTAGTCTGGTTACTATCTGAGTTCAACTGTTCCTCAGAAAGGGCAATTTATTAATAGCCCAACAGCCAGGGAAACTAAGGGACTACAGCTTTACGTGGAATCCGAACCACATAGTGCTGGTCTGCTTTTCAGCTAATTGACAAGTCTGATACTCAGTTATCTCCTTCACACAACATCCGCACAATGATTACCACCCAACATGGACACCCCAGACTTCTCTAGTAGTGTCCACGCCGATAGCAACCATCAAGCGGACGCCATGTCGGTATTAAGAGGACCGAGCATCCAACCTATCGCCTTCAATCTCCCAAACCCTCCTATCCAGACGTTCATAATTGCCCAGACCATCTTAGTCACAAGAACAGCCAACAAAATGTAGGCTATTGTATGGATTGCATCCAGTAGATTCGGCTTTTTGTTGTTCGTTTACATCTGACATTTGTCAAGTTTAGCAATGGCGACGCATTTTTATCGGGCGTTTTTTCAGTTCCCAGATTATACTATATTATCACGCAAATGAAGCAAGGCCAGACCGTACGCATGCTACTGTAAGGTGTACATTGCCTATTGTACCAAATAGGCGTCTTTTACCGATATTAACATGTTTTTATCTTGTATTTTTTTTATCCGGATTTAAATGTATCTGGATCGGGATACCGCCAGATTAATCTGAATAAAACGAGGTTTACTGTATATTAAAGAAACAAATTATTAGTTTGGAATTGTAACTATACTTTTTTATTATAATGCACAAAACTATGAATAGTCGGCTAGTATAGGGGACACTCCTGCACGCTTCGCATGTCAACCCCATCACTCGCTGCGCCCGAGACGCCTCGGCCTGTGACTTCTGACTACAAATAATAACAGATTAACTACTGTATAACATAAAATCACAACATTGAATTTATTTACCTGTATCTCACTCACATTACTTGTGTTGCCACATCACAGCATGGGCGAAACGTTTGGTGATGTAAATAACATCTTGATGCGGTCTTTACCGGAAGCTTTAGTTATAAGTAAATCTTACAATTATAAATATCATCAGATAATAGTAATAATAATTGAGATTTGATACTTGTTCATGACAAATGTTGTGGGCTAATGTTTTCATTAAAGAGCCCCTTCTTCACTCCTCACCTGTGTCCCGCTGTCACTGGCCGTGCGCACAGACTAATTGTTCAGTCAGTACTCTACTACTGAACCCCAAACAGCTGACAGTTAGACATACAAAATTTAGCATTGCATGAGAAATCCATCTGTTTGTAGTGTAAAGCTTGACTAAATCGACACCCGATAACTCGACGGTGTGAGTAACTCCACAGTCAACAACTTATTGGGTGGAAGTCTAGCTGGCTCTAGATTATGTGTATTTCGAGCTGAAGGAATACACAAGGCTTTAGATTACGTGTCAAGTACAATTAAGGAACAGTGCGTTATTTGCAACAACATTAAGTAATATATTTATGATATAACATAATCTGTCATGTATTCATTTACTAAAACCCATTAAACATTTAAATTTTCTGGATAACTCGACCACCTCTGGGTTCACAAATTGTCAAGTTAGTGAGGTTTTATGGTATTAAATCAATGGACTGATATTTTATAAAAACCCATGTTCTTAATGTATACAACATATTTGTAACACACAACATACTGTTGAGTATTACACCTCAGTTAAACTCATTTGGCATAATAATGACCCGTGTACTAAGTTGTGAAATATTAGCACTTTGAAGCACAAGTTACTGACACTAAGTGGACCTTAACGTACGTACCTGACTCGTTTTAGGCTTATTTAAAGAAACTTTATTAAACCTCAAAATACGTGGTAACAGATTACATATATATTTTAAAGGTTAAGAAAATCAGTATTTCAACGTTTTAAAATTTATTTATAAAGGCTGAAAATGAAGGTAAAATTAACAAAAAATAATTAAAAAAGACGTGAAATAGTTTTAACACGTTCACTGCTAAAAATTATTAGTAGTAGGTCCTAAAATGCTAAAAAATATTCTTTATGAAACACTTACCAATAGGTATGATTTCGTCAATTTTCCATCAATTGAAGTTCAAAACATCCAAAAAAGGAGTTTTTGTGACATCACAGATGCCGTCTCGGATCCGCGACGCGCACACTCCACGAGAGTCTTCCAATGTGCAAGTCTTATAAAAGTGGAGAAAACCAATAGTTTGTCACTATATGTATTGAACTGTATGTATTTACAATATATACAGCCCCTCCCACCACCCACAGTTCGTCATTTCTTACATTTGCCTATGAAACAAATCGAAGCAGTCAACTGCACACAGCCCAGGACTTTCTGGGCACAGAGAGCACATAAAGGTAGTGAGCTGCTTCTTTTTTTGCTTTGAACACTGTCGACATCGTTTTCTTTTAGTAGATCCTTTACTGTCCACATCAGGTATTTTCACTAGTCTGTGAAGTGTGTTTCGTTGAGGAGGGGTGCGAACAGCAGGTCCAACTTTAGGAGGCAGTAGTTCTTCCAACAATAGAAAACGAAAGTCATACAGCGGCATTTTTTTCTTTCTGTCTGTTTTCATGTTTTCAATGTTATACAGATGAAAAGCATTGATGGTTATCATCTGAATAAGGTGGATAAAAATTTTTTTATACCACCTAACGGTTTTTCTTTCAAAAGGGTGATACGCCATCATTTGATCGGATCTGTCAATCCCCTTCATATGTGCGTTATAGTGCACTATGGGGTTCGGTTTTTGTTTTTCCTGTTTCCTTTTGTTAACCACCGTCACCATATCATTTTCGAATTCTGTCGAAATATACATTACCAGACGCTTGTCGCGCCATTTACCAATCATGACTCCTTCAGCATATTGAGCCACTGTATCATCTTTTCGCAATACAGCATTTTTCACGTCTTCAGGGTTGAGTTTCCTGTTCATTTGAAGAGTTCCAGTGCAGTAGGTGTTGTTTTGAAGTAGTTTTGCTGCCAAATGAAAAGAATTATAAAAATTATCAAGATACAACGAGTGGCCGTTGTTCAACATCCTCTCCATGAGCTTCATCACAACTTTTACAGAGTGACCCTGGCCAGAAATTGCGTCATCAGCACCGGCATACACCAAAAATTTTATAATTAGTCCATCTGGTTCAGTCACTGAGTAAAGCTTCACACCATACTTGTGACGCTTGTTTTTTATATATTGTCGGAACGTGAGTCTGCCCCTCCACAGGACCATTGACTCATCAATGGACAACTCTCGAGACGGATAATAAACTGATGCTATTTTGTTATTAAAATAATCAATAAGCTCCCTGATTTTGTAGAGACGATCTGTAGGCTGTGGCTGACCAGGTGGTATGATTTTAGAGAAATTTATACATCTGAGAATGAGCAAAAACCTATCCCTACTCATGTACTCCCTAAAGCATGGCAAATTTAGTAACCGATGCTTTCGCCAATAATCTTGAAGTCTGTTCAGCTTGATTGTGCCTGTATGCAATAATAGGCCTAAAAATATTTTCAACTCAGGCACAGTCAACTCTCTCCAACGAGTAATTCGTGATTGATCAGTAGTATTTGGACCACAGAACAGTTTCAATGCATATTTATTTGTGTATTTACAAATTGACTCCAGTAGTGGCTCGTCTAATAGCAAAAAGAACCAATCAACAGGCCTATTATCCCCAGGAATAGGCACTAAAAGTTTGTTTTCTTTAGTGAATGGGATTTCCCTTAGGCCTAGAGTTCGGTTACTCCAAACAGGGTTATAGTTTATGTCTACATTGTCATCTTCATCCGAAGAACTTTCCACTGGTGTATCGTTACTTGAGTCACTGTCAAAGTCAACATCACTATTTATTTCATGTTCAGAATCACAACTATCCGCCATTTTAAACTAATAAGTAATATAAAATGAAAATAATATAAAACACAACACAAAAGACACAAATTACACATACACTAACATAAATATTAGTATAGTAATAAAAACACCGAACCGAAAACCAACTACGCACGATTGTTATATAGGTTCAACTTGACATGCTCACAACGTATAGTCCGTCCCCGTAAACTGCTGAGCTCATACTAAGGCATTGTACATGGCTTTACAGGGCGTATCAGATCCGCGACGCACGCACCGTACGCTCCGCCCTCCCGTCTCGGATCCGCGACGTGCGCAGTGAACGTGTTAACACTGTGTAATAATTTCCTACAGTAAAAATATTTTGAATTGTACCTCCTTAAATGTTGTCATTCATAATTTCTTTAAAAACAGCACCAATATCTAAACTATGAAGATTTAGTTTTTATCAATACTTGTAACATTTATCATTGTAGTTCATGAAGAGAGATTGAAAGTTTAAGATGGCATTTTCCAATTAAATGAAAAGAAGCTGTTTTTATTGTACACTCTTACAATGAAGACAAACGTAGAAAATCAATAATCTATCTGGTAATGAGGCATTATTGGAGCTTATTTATTGCATTAAATCAGTTTTTTTAGTAATATAACATTAAATAAAAAATACCTACCGTTTTGTAATCTAATTTTGGAGTTAAGGTGCCATAGTTTTAGTTTTGTTACAATAATTTTATGGTTTTTACTGGCCCTAGATCAATAAGTCAAGGTATAAGCCTTGAAAATACGGATCAAGGCACACTACTGTACATGTATAGGTGGGTGAGTGGATTGTTATTAGCACATGTGTACTGTTAGGTGGGTGGGTCATTACCTTTGTACGTGTATGGGTAGGTGGGGCTTGCATTACATAAATTTTAATATGGCATTAAAATATGTATTGATGGATCAAACCCTCGTTTTTCTATAATAACCTTATATCTTATACATTTTTCCCTTGTAATTTTGGATTATAGAAATGGGTTTCAATATATTGAATTTCATTTAATAAAGTGTTAATATATATCAAATGATAGATTTTAATTATTTAATTCAACTTGTAATTTTAAACTCTTTATAATTCTTCCTTAAGATTACAAATTGCTACTTAGTAATTGTCCATTAAGGTAATGCTATTTTCAGACAAATTCAACCAGAATTTGAAGGTTTACTGAGTGAGCTTTGTGACGAGCAGGTCTATATGCATATTCAACCTATGGAGGTAAAGCAACGTAAAAAACAGCGCAAAGTTGAAAGCGAAGTAAGCGATTTAAGAAGCAAACTCTCTTCATCAGCTCAAACAGGGCGCAATATTGTTCTCAGTAATAGAGAAATACGACTTCTAAGGTAAGAATCTACAAATTTTTATGTATTTGGTGTCTGTTAAAATTTTTTCTAATTTCAGTTTAGCTTTTTAATCTAAATTTATTGTTCATTTTACTAGTGTTTTTCAGTTTTATAAAACATTACACTGTAACGTTATTATTCATTACCCAAAGGAAAATGGTTATTTTTTTAGTTGATTGAGCTGTATAATAATTACTTTAATTTTATCAAATAAACATGACAATAAATTAACAATATATCCCCGGTTGTTACCAACAGGGTTTTCTGTAAAAACACAAGTGATCTTTTTTTATTTTGATAGTTTTGTAATCCAAAAAGGTGTTTGATAAATCAATATTGGTCAAGTTCATCACTCTCAAACTGTTACCACCACCAGAGAAGTTCTGACCAGGCTTGGGATTTTTGTGCTGTGGGGATTGTAGGCAAGAGGTTCTATGCTCAGTCCTCTTAATACCGACATGGTGACCCCTCAATAGTTGCTATCAGTGTGGACACTAGTAGAACAGTAAAAGGTGATGTTCATGTTGGGTGGTAGTCTGTGTCCTGATGTTGTGTAGGGGAGAGAACTGACTATCAGGCTTGTCAATTTGCTGAAAATCAGACTAATATTATGTATGTGGTTCGGATTCTTGTAAACCTTTGTTGCCCTGGTTATTGGGCTATTAATAAATGGTCCTTTCTGTGTCATAAGTGAAACTCGGTTAGTAAATAGACTGCACTGGTGATCTTCATTCATTTACTGATTCATATTCGCCTTAAAATATGCATCAAGTTGTGTCAGCGTCTCATATCTGACGCAAAACCAGACTTAAGAAAGTACTTTTATTATCTTTAAATGGATTCGAGAGAAAGACAGGTTATGAGGAAAAGCTGTAAAAGCTAGCTGTTAAAAAATGTACTACCCTCATGCAAGATCTAGTAAACAAGAGATATAGTAAAAACCCTAAAATAGTTTGATGGTCGAGATTAAATATGATTTAGCAAGTTAACATTTTGATATTAAGAGAAAATGCGCATTACACCAAAAAAACTATACCATAGGAGGTCTTAAAATCACAATGACCTGAGAACAATTTTACACTGCTACTTGGTAGTTTGATTTTTATATTGGAACTGGAAATGAAAATATTTATGACTACAAGAAAACCGAAAATGGAATTACCTTTGTTTTTACCATATATCTGCAGTTTAAAGTGAGTGCATGATTTGTAAATACAATTTTAAAATCATGCAATAATTTCAACTGCAGATTTATAGAAAATGATAAGACATATGACTATTGTCCCCCTCTATCTATCATACCCCCAATTATTTCAGTGTGGCAAATATATCTAACTTAAAACTAAATAATGAGAAAATTTAATTATATTTAATATCTAAAATAACTGAATCACAAATAAAGTGCAAACAAGTATTAAGATTAGTTAGATAATAGCGTTAGTTGGTATTTAATTGGTATTCAGGCTATTATTCAATTGTTTCAAAGGAAGTAACTGATTGTCCACATTGCGGATGGAGCAAACGTCAATGTAAATAACAAACTATTTACATTTGTAAGTCCATCTACTGTTATTTTTTAACACCAGTACTTTTCTATTTATTTATTTTTTTTAGTGTTGAAAAAAGTTAAAGCTACTATTAGATATAGGTATATTTGTTAAAATTGCTACTGCATATAAAAAATCAATCAAATTATTACTAGCACAAATGTAAGACAATATATATATTGTCTTATAATATTTGTAAATGAGATCTAAAGTACTTTTGATTTTCATAAAATATTAAATTACAATTATTTTGTTTTAAGGTATTTAGATTTAACAGAAGAAGAAAAAGAAAAACTTAAAGGCTCATACAAAGTTGCTCGCAAACTTGAGAAACTTGAAGGAAGAACAAGGTGAGTTTACAACTTAACCCATTCGATGCTGAAAAAATAAGTTAAATCATGTCAGATACTAAAGTAATATTTTGTACCAAAACAATACCTTATATAGTCAGGAAACAGGGTTGATACACCAAATCCAGTTTATGGCCTCAATTCTGGTAGATCGGGGCTTCCGAAGTGATCGTCCGCCGGTTATGGAGCCGCACATCGCAACGAAACCCATGCGCGCCGCGAGACGCCTGCCGCCATTAGAACAGTGACAATAGTTATAAACACAACTCGATACATCACAATTATATACACACACTCTATTTATATATATTTACAGCCCATCCATCCATCCAGTACACATTGTCTTTTGTAGCCAACTGGCTCAAAATGACGCGATCCACGAACGAAAACACCGAAACATGACGCGAGAAACAGGCTATAATGCGGCGCAAATCCGACCCTTCTAAGGCAAGTGGTTAGGCCACACTGAAGTCTACAAGCCAGCATTGCTCCGTCGACCGCCGGCGATCGATCCGCTGCGCGCGCAAGCACGCTACCCCCCGCCAGCGGTGGACTCGCACAAAATGTGTTAAATAGTAAATAATAAGTATTATTGTATATCTCAATTATATATACATTAGTTTGTTTACACATGTAGTTAATAAATGCGGGAATCAGTAACTAGTTAGTTATAGTTTTAGTTACAAATATCAATTTTAATTATTTAAAATAAAAGCGAGCACGTCAATCTCATCATAATTTGTTGCATAAGAACCATGTAAAAAAGTTAAAAAGGGAACAGATTTACAGTTGCTACTATGGCGGAAAAGGAATAGTGAATAAGCAAAATTTAAGAGCTGCTTTTCTAAAATAAGCCATAGGAGACTCAGTTATCATATCATTCCTCTTCTCTCTTAGGCTGAGAGGATTTTTTGTAACATTCCAGAGGTTGGTAGATATTTCCCTAAAAAGAATCTGTTTTAGGGAATCTATTTAAGTGAGAGTGTGGAATTCTTTACATCTACTGATGCTATTAGAAAAGTTGCTCAGTGTTGTTGAGCAAAAGTTTAAGAGATTGGAATCTCCAACAAAGAGTCTGTTTACTATATATATTACCATCTCCAATTCTCTTTTGTTTGCCTGTATATATCCATTCTGCAACTGTCTTTAACTGAAGATCACTTGTACAAATAGATAAAGAAAATTGTGATACCATCTTTGCCATCTTACCATATAAGAAAAGCAGAGACCAGACAATTTAAATTAACTTTTATTAATGGACTAAACTAAGAAAATTGATCAGACTTTTAAAGTGATTATGATGAAGAGAATTCACTTATTGGATTTATTATATACAATACTAGAAATAAAACTCACATTTTACAATACAATTTTATAAAATGTGCTTGAGGCCTTTCGAAAACCATTTTAAAACCATATTTAAGCTTTAAAACAACACACTGTTAGTCAGAATAACAATGAAATATATCAGGGTTAGAATATGTAACTTCCGGTGATATCTTAGAGTAGATTGTATCTTATTTTTTGTCTTAAATCTTCATGAACTGAATAATAAATACTCTTATCGTTCTTTAAAACAAAATCAGAAAAGAAGCAAAGCCCCATCACAAAGCCTAGTCCAAATCTCCAAACCATTCTGTTACTTGCTCTACCATCCTGTACAAATCGATAATACCTTCAAACAAACATGTGGATAAATAGCCTGTAGACAAACATTTTTTTATTTCTTTGCCTCTTTGGAAAACTTGGAAATTTCCAAACAGTATAAAACAATTAAATTTCGTGGAGAAATTAACTAATATTTGATTCAAGATTCTGAGCATACTTTAGAAACAAAGCGAGGAATGTGCTTTATCCTCTAGAGAATTTTTGTTTAAAACTCTACAAAATAATTATTTCCTTTCTTTTTTACTAAACAGTCCAGAGCAATGGACTATGTTAAACAGGAAATATGTATAGAGAGCTTGACAGCACAACTCCAGAGTGACACATATCTAAAATACGAAGATAATTCCTCTCTTATGTCCATTAAACACATATATGAATCCTTATTTTATATATAATTTCATAGAGCATTGAGTTCAGTACATATGAGTATTTCATATATTTTCTTTGGTTTTTATGTCTGGGTTATTAGGAATTTTTATATTGCTTAGTTGAATATGTGAACTGCAATAGCAGTTTCAGAACAGTTGTTAAGTTGAAGTTTGTAGTATATTGGAGATATAGGATATCAGAAAACTTACCTTAGAAGACAAGTTTACTGACACCAGAGTAGTAGTAATGGAGAGTGAAACTCTCTCTCTCTTTCTTTCTTTCTTTCTTTCTTTCTTTCTTACTTTCTTTCTTTCTCTACTCACCTGAAGAAAGTGCCAGTGGCATTAAAAATTTGTGCGATTATGTGTTTATTTTGTGTATGTTACTACTACTCTGGTATTTGTGAACTTGTCTTCTAAGGTAAATTTACTGATGTCCTATCTCTCCAATTTACTAATTCCTGGCCTAGTGCCCAATAACCTAACCTAAGTTGGTTTTGAAATTTTATTGTTGCTGTGCATAGTTTACATCAATTTATCCTCATTATTGATTGTTAAAATGTTGTATATAATATTGCTTTAAATATTATTTATTGTAAACATATTTTTAAATAAAAAAATTGATATGACATTTATTATAAACCACCTCCTTAGTTTTTTATACAATCAATCATTGGCTTTAGATACAATCAGTCCAAGGCAATGCATTTGCTGTAGTTGTGCGACTTTGCTGCTATCTTACAGTAATTGGTTTCAAATAAGTGCTCAGAAGACTGTTTGGTATACTATTACTTCACTTATTAGTCATATAAGTGTGTGCCGGTGAGAGACATAGAAAGCATTTAAAAGAGACAGAAAAAGGGAGACAGCTAGTGCTACCTATGAAAACCTAACATGAATTAATTTCACCAAAAAGGAAAACTTTCTTCACAGGACCTATATAAGTGGACAGTTTTCTTGTTTCTATAGTCAATGCCTAGTGGTATAATCTGATTGAATATGAGAATATAATATAAAATAAATATAATCTGATTGAAAGATGAGATATAAAGGCGTAATTGTCGTTACCAGTGGTTTTATGAGTGTTTCTTTAAAATTAGTTTTGTTCTTTATTTCTCATAAATAAAATAGCAAATTTTATTCATCTCAGCAGTTTAAATAGAATTAATGACACAAGAATTGATTGTTTGATATATTTTATTTAACCGTACATTTTTGTATAGGCTATTACTGATACCCTTAATAAATTGAAAATAAAATCATCAATCAGTGACTTAACATTTTTAATTCTAGAATAGGCTGTTTGCATACATCATGACCTGATGTATAAACATTGTTTCCAAAAGTCCTGTTCATTATTACTCAAGATTATTTTATTTTAAATTTATTAGTTAAACTGTCGTACAAGAAAAATATATAGGGTATTCTTGTACATTTCCATTTCTGGAACGTATTTCCCCAAAACAGATACAAACATCGATAAAACCTTTGTACTATTTTGTAAATATTTCGAGATAGTCCACATTTAAATCTACATTAACCCTTTGCGGTCTGTAAGCCATCTCAGGTGGCTTTCGCCATTTTGCAGTTGAGATTTAGTACTTTTCCCGCGTCACTGTCGCTCAGGTCTACTACGCCACCTCAGATAGCTCGAGACGAATTACGCGTCAGGTCTGCTCCGTAGCCGACGTTGTCTCAGCTGGGTATTGCATTCATTGTTACAATTTGCTGTTGATTGTTATCGTACAGTAATTCTTTACTCTCTATTAAATTCTGTAATTTAATTTTAATTTTAATTATTGTGGTCTTGTTTAATGATAATTTAATTGTTATATTAAAACAATTTGAATACCATAATTTAAAATATATAAATAGAAAATAATGATTGAAAATGGCATTATTTGGGCAGTTACTAAGAAGGTATGAGGAATTGTTAAAAAAACTCAATATTTTATCATTTTTATTACTATTAATTTAAATTTATTTTACTTAGATACATTATTATTCAAAATATGTATAAAACGTAATAAATGTGCAATGTGCCTAAATATAGAAAATATGACTATCAAAAGAGTAATATGACTAACATAACTTCTACACATTTGTTGTTTAACATTTACTTATAATTATTTAATATATGAAATTTTTCATAGCAAGTGCCAGGATGAAGTCCTGGTTGGTTCGTGCATGTCTTACAATAATATGCGGCACGCTTTCTTTGATCTTTATTACTACAAACTACACAGTCTTTAAATTTTTTTCCATATGCTCCAGAAGGTGTAATTTTCCGTCCAATCTATTTTCATTCGTAACATACTCCCGCTGCCTTTTCGGTGTATTTCTTGTCTCTCCTACCAAGTTTCGTACGAGTTCTTTCCGAAATTGTCGTTGACGGGATTTATTCCTTTGCTCAGGTGGCAGACTGGTACGGTACAGTAGAAAAGCATTTACAATGGACGTCTCAATAAGCCAAAAGAAGACCTGAAATAATCGAGTAGTGTCAAATACTGCAACTATTTTATTTAAAATGTTAATTAATTTTAATTTTACAAACAACAAATACATAATTTTACTTCTT
The DNA here is from genome assembly GCA_035578905.1 of Stictocephala bisonia. NCBI lineage: Eukaryota > Metazoa > Arthropoda > Insecta > Hemiptera > Membracidae > Stictocephala > Stictocephala bisonia. The sequence continues at coordinate 1,243,723 of JAQJVL010000103.1, read as the reverse complement.
TACATTTTTATTTGTTGTTTTATTAGAACAGATTTTTATTAGTATTATTATTTTTTTATATTTTGAATGCCCTTCACTTATTGACTTATTTTATATCAAAATAAAATAATAGTAATTTATTATTGCCGATTTCATGCATAATACCTATTTTATCAATAGCACATTATACTAGATAAGCAAATATTTGAATTGTTTTCAGTAATTTTGCTATTGTACATACCTTTCTCCACCATTTGACACTTTCGTGTGAAGGAATATGACGCAATGTACTGGTCTGCAACATCCACGCCACCCATTGACTCATTATATTTGCAGATCACTGTTGGTTTGACAACTACTTCATTGGTGCCTTGTCTTCTTATTCTATTTATGTTTTGCGTTGAATTATCATACAATGTTGTGAGCATTGACACTTCATTTTTGTCCTTCCACAACACTAAAGAGTATTTATCTTCCTTTCTGAAGCACTTTATTTCACCTTTCTTTAACTTGATAGCACTCTTAGTTGTTTTGTCACCTTTCTTTTTCTTTGGAGGTCTCACTTCTTCAGGTAAACCCTTTCGATTTCTTAGAATTGTACCCGTCATGTGAACTTTCATTTCTAAAAGAGCTTTTGCCACATCCATGTTGGTGTACATTCGATCTGTAAACACATGAAGGCCAGAAATGTCACCATAATCATCTTTCAGCTTCTGTACTAAGTGCAGAACAATTCTACTAGTAACCCCTAGATCAGGCCTCACCATATTGTCAGTTGTCCCTTTACCAAAGTAGGGTTCCAAAGCACAAATGTAGTCAGTGCTTGACTCAGAGGCAACAAAAACTTTTATGCCCCATTTGGTCGGCTTGTCTTTGTTATACACTTTAAAAACAACCCGACCTTTAAAACCCACAGTGCTTTCATCTATACTTATTTTCTTCATGGGTACATAAAACTCTCTGTACTTTTTATCTAAGTACAACACCACATTTTTTACCTTTGCTGATCGAGACAAAGCTCCTGAAATGGGACCTGTGGGGGAGGGTTTAGGTGTAAACACCAAAATATTTGTTTGAAACTTTTTTTGACATTACTGTCCTAAAAAATGGTTGATCGTCAATCCAGTCAGTTGTGAAATAGTCATCAATTTCTGGTTTGTTATGGATACCCATATTAATGACAATACCTAAAAAAGCTTTAAACTCCAATAAAGTAATGTCCTTCCACGAGTTCCAAATGGAATGTTTTTGTAATGGTGTGCTTTTCAGTATTTTTTCCACTGCAAACCTATTTGACTCGTTAACTATTTCCTGAAGTAACTGGTCAGTGAAAAATAATTGAAAAAACTCACCTTCAGATTCAGGAGATTTACCTTGAGGTGGTTTATAGCCGCTGTCATTCACCCATTGAAACTTCTGGAAGCTATCATCGTCCTGTGACCATTCCCTCCAATCCTCCTCACTCGGCTCCGTATCCGATAAATCATCTTCATATTCACTATTATTAACTTGGAGTATTTCTGTATCAGATTCCTCCAAAATATCATAATTTATATCACTATCATGATTTGAATCATGATCTAGAGTGTTATCTTCATCTACTTCCTCTTCAAAAATAAGTCCTCTTATATCATCGGAACGTAAATCGTGAGCCATGATAAATATTTATTAAAATGAATTAAAAACAAAACATCAACTATTTACATTATTAATAACTACAACTACACTAAACATACGAAAGTAACTTTATTAAATACAGTAATAGTAATATTCACAGCACTCAACACAATGAACTAGCAAAACGCGCCATTTTGCGAGAACTGCAGACGTGTACTTCATCTACAATGACATTTGTATAGTAAAAATGGATAGAACTATACGGCTGGTGAATATTTTATTATGTAGTTAAATATATTGTCAAAAGAGCGCAGCACTAACCAAGGGACACTAGCGATTCTAATGAATTAGAAGTAGAACTAAAAACGAAAGCCACATGAGGTGGCGTACAGTGCGTTCGAGCATATCAGTCAAAGCCACCTCAACTGGCGTACTGTATCTGAGTGACAGAGGCGCGGCGAAACAGCCGATACTTGGCAAGGAAAATGGCGGCAGCCACCGTAGGTGGCGTATAACATTTAGAATACAGGAGTTCGGGTTTTAACGAGTCCGAAAAGGGTTAAATGTTTGTTCGGTTTTTTTTTTTTTAATTATGCACTTGTCTTTGGTTATAAATCTAGCGTTAATAAGATATTCTATATTATACATAAAATTATGATTTCTAATATACTTCACATACAAAGCTGTCCAAAAATGTTGTAAGTATTGTTTAGTGTTTGGTCATTCTTCTCTTAGTTTGTTAATATATCTGCCATTCTCGATTTATGCCTGTTCCTTAGTTGCAATATAGCAATAAAGCAGATTATGTGTTTTTAGGGAAGAAGAAGAAGGGGATGGTGAATACCCTAGTCTAGATAGTTGCAACAGTGGAAAATCATCACCCTCCGACAACTCTCTTTCAGGTTATTATTTCTTCGAATGTTAAGTTCTTTAAATAGTTAATATGCTAAAATGTTCATTTATATTAGCATACTGTATGATAATGTAATTAGAAATGTTACTGAATGTATTTTAATATCATTCAAAGGATAAAGGTAATGAATATTCTTACAATATAATAACATGTAAGTGACATCGGTAGGTGCGTACTCATATTAGCTGGATGTATAAAACGCTACCTAGAAGGTAGGTCTTAATCACAAAATGTATGTAGATAACTAGATTTCAAAAACATAAGGTATGGAAATTGAATAAAATAAAGTAAATCTATCCCAAGGTATATTTCTGATCCCCACCTTGCTCATTATCAAACTGGGTCAATATCAAATTAACGGGAAAATGTTATGAAATCGCAAAAAGTTGTTTTAAATCTTGGAACTCTGAAAAATTTAGTCAGTGTCACTCCCTAACATGTCACTACTGTACAAGACTATTGTGACCCACCCTTGTACAAAACTGAGCCTTAATTAAAGACAAGTTTCATAATGTGCCAAGGCACATAATAAGTTCAAACTTCCTCCGAATTTCCCTAATAAGGCTCTCTAAAAATATGCTCTAAGTTCCAATTATCAAGGCGAAGAAAGTACAAGAAAGACAGTTTTGTCTATGAAACAAAAATGTTGTAGTTAGAAGAGCTTTTATCAGTCTTAATGTACATTGTTCAGGTTAAAGTCCACTAGGCCAGGAATTATTATATTGGAGTTCAAATAGTAAACAAAATATTAACAGTTTTGTTTACTATTTGAAAGACACAATTGTAACACAATTTATTGCCACTAAATTAATGCAGCTGTATTCGAGAATACTTTTTAAATTTAATTTGTATTTGGAATTGGCAAATAAAGTCGCTTACATTTTACTGGTTAGTTTCTAAGAAAGAGAATTGTAAATGTCCAAACATGCAAAGACAATTCTTGCACGATGAAATCACAATGGGTAGTGCTAGAAACAAAATCAACGACATAAATAATTTATTTACTATGATAAGAACAGTATTTTGTTCCATTCTAAAGATTTGTTATTGTAATATCAATTCAAACAATACACTTTAACAAAACAATTAATATTACTTATATGTAGGTCAAGAAAATATTAACAATTAAAAATATAAAAATCTAGGCAAAAATATTAATTCAAATCTTCTGAGGCACAGTCCTATGCTCAGGATAGCTGTTAAAGTGTGATAAGTAAACAGTTAAAATGAAGAGTTGGGTACATCAGAATGTCAGAGAGACCACTGTTGTCATATCAGACCTCACGTTATTATCAATATTTACAGGAGTACCGTAGATATTTTGAATTGTAATTTCTACATCTTATCAAACTACTCATCTGGTCCTTCTTGATGCTGTATTTACAGTTTTCAGAGTGGGTCAACATTGAAATTAATTGTTTGGATATCAATGCTTTAATAAGAGTTAGTTTAAATAGTAAGAGTTTGTAACATAGACCGGTGGTGTTGTGTGCAAAATGTTAAGTTTATAAGTGAAGCGATACAAATAAGGGGAAGTGAAATGAAGGTAAAAAGAGTGATTAAATGAACATTCATTCACATACAGCATATTCATGCCGTATCCACTTATACAAAATTATCCCACATGCTTTCGCTCAATGGTTTCCATCGATGTGGACACTACAAGAGAAGTCTGGGGTTTCCATATTAGGGGGAAGTCAGGGTCCGAATGTTTTATAGAGAAGAGAACTGAGTATCTGGCTTTTCATTTAGCTGAAAATCAGACCAATACTACATGGTTCAGATTCCACTTAGACCTGTAGGTCCATTAGATGCTCTGGCCATTAGTGAATTACCCTTTCCAAAGAACAGTTTACCTTAGTTCGTAAATATGTCGTTCGTCTACACTCATTCATCCCTCATATTTACCCATATCTCTACGATTGGCGTCTTATTAAAAATTAATTTTACTTACTAACTAACAGGCTTTTTTTTCAAAACAAATAATTTTCTTGTTGTCTTGATTGATTACTCTTCAACAGCAAGTTAATATAGCAAGGTAAATTTATTTATTTTCAGGGGATGCTCTGAGCCCTACATCAGAGCCAAGAAGTTTAACAGAATCCATGCAACAAATGGATGACATTTTATCTGACAGTAACATGGATCGGCTGGACAAGATGGAGAGGTTAGAGGCCCTTTTGACCGCAGCCATGAGTGGCCTCGGTGGCGGTGGGAAGGGAGGGGGGACATGTTGCAGCTGCCAGTGTCATGATCATTTGACAACCGCCAGTGTAGCATCACAGACATTGTCCACTGGGGACATTGTCATAACACGAATATTCATGAACGAAGAAGACAAGGAGAAAGAACGTACCATCATGTGTTCCTCAGTGAAGCACTGATAGATCCTCAACACGAGTGCTGCTCAATTAAAATAAATAGATAAGTAGAATATTATTAAATAATTTAACTATAGACGACAGTAGTTTAATTTATTGTCATATTCTACTATTTTTGCTGTAATATTTAGTAATGTTGAATTTTAAATAATCAATAATCATTTTTTAATATCTGATAAAGTTGTGCTGAGTGCTTTCACTCATACTAAGAATTTTACTAAACAAAATTACTAAAATATAATTACTCAATCAGTTAAGTTTTAATTTTTCTTGTTGTATAATTTTTATTTTTTATTTTAACATATTCAGTGCCTAGCTGATTGATTTCCCATTCCATGCAGGCATGTGTAAAATGACTTATTCTAAGGTAGTTTTTTAATGTTGTTTACTGACAATATTTTTTAAAAAATACTCTGTGTTTGTATTTTTATCACTTCTTTTTAAGATTTTGTTTCTTGCAAAATCAGTTTGATAAATCAGTGTATCAAAACTATTTTCTTTTAAAATATTTATATACCTTTTTTGTGCTGTTAATAATATACAATTTCCAATTTAATAACTTATTCGCTTATTGTATTGTCATAACATACATTTAAATGCACTTACGAAACCATTCGTGGTAAGACGTGGTAGTAATGTTATGTTACACTGAATGTCTTATGATGAGAAGAATTCAATCTAATATTATTTTAACATCGTTATGTAATGTACATTCTATAAGATAATCTGTTAAAATAATTCTAATTGAGTTTTCTGAGTAGCGATGACTGTTGAATATATAGTGAATGGAGAAGAAATAGCATAATTTATGTTTAAAGGGTATTATATTTTTGAATAGGGTTCATTTGTTTATTAATGGGTTTGTTTGTATATTTTCATGTAGACGTTATTTAGCTGTGTTATAGATTACCAAAGCTTATATAATTAAGAACCGTCCAATACAGTAATGGAAAGAGCATACTGTTAGTAGATGTTTTTGATTTTAGATCGTCAATTTAATGAATGTTTATTTTGATTATTGTTTACAGTATTTTAAAGTATCAACGATTTTATCTTAATGTTTAGTTATTTCCTTATGAAAGTACCTACTTAGGTCAAATCAGTCAGGTGCTTAGGCCTTACATTGTTTTTTGCCTGAAAATATATTTTAAGGCTTATTAAAAGCTGATTGATTTAATTGCAATATTTTAGCTATGAAAAAGGCTGGTTACTTCTTAATTATTGTCTTTAACATTTTAATGTTGAATTTGTTATTAACCTTTCAAATAAGTCAGAACAATATCAAATACGTAATTTAAACTTTCTTGGGAGAGTATAAAACTTATACTCAAAAGTTATTAATTTTTTAAAGCTGTATCAATACAGGTTATATCTACTAACGTTGCTAGCTGTTTAACCACCTTTTTGCAAGTTCAGAACTTCCATATATTTGCTTTAAGCAAATGCATTAGATTTTGTCAAGAGCAGTATTTCATATTGTTAAGACATTAAAACTTTCTCCTGTGCCATAGACAAGTCAAGTTGCCCCTCATTGATAACAATTTAGCAATATATTATAACCTTTGATTAATGTAAAAAAATAGCTTTTTCTCAAAAATTTAATCAAATTCTCAACCAAATTCGTTGCAAAGCTAAAGGTTAGGATTATATTTATTAAATGTTTTACTTTAGTGAAAAAAAAAATACTGTAGGAGAATTGTGTATCGAAAGCATTCGGAAGATTGTTTTAAAGCATATCACATTCAAAAGTGTTTATTTTATTTTTACTTCACTAAAATTGAGTATGAAAATTGTATTTTTACTATCAGCCAACAAGGTTCTTTCTTTTTAAATTAATCTTCGGTTATTTCTTTATAACAAGAAATGAACAGCAACAGTAATTAGTATTACATAATTTGTATCCTTGCTTTAAAACCGCAAGGCCTTTATAAACAGTTAAAATGGGGCGGGAAAATAAAAATACACATTTATAAATTTAAATTTTACAAAGTGAAAGGTTAATAACTATATTTTAAACACATAAGGATTATTTATTTATAATGAATTTTAAAAGAAATATATCTAAAATGTTGTCAACCGGAAACAATGAAAATATTTTTAACTCGGCTATTGTATTTTCTTTTTTATTTTGAAGATAGGTAATTCATTTTAATTCTTATTGTTGGACTTAGTATAAATCAGTTAAAAATATCAGAGATGAGGTGGCTGTCACAGCAGTAAGTTGAAATCAATTGAGGGATGGCAGTAACTAGATTATTTACATTATTCAAAAAATGGCTGGATCAGATTTTAATCCTCAGATTTAAAAAAATTGTAAATATCGTTCTCATTTAATAATGTTTTAAATAAACCAAAACCAGTTGGAAAGAAGCTCATCTCATAGGGCCGTACTTATCCAATAAAGCATGTTAAAATTTAAAATACATATGTTAAAAAATGTAAGCGTAAACGTACATAAGTAAAGTAATGTTGAACTGCAAAATGTGATGTCAGCCACTTATAAACACGCTGCTTGGTGGGTAAGCAGATGAGAGAGTCAATTGCCACTTTTCTTTAACTCACACAATGGTCTGAGAACGGACGGGCATTTGACAACCAGTCTTCTGATAGTTGACAGAGTTTCAAGTTCCAAAGTCGAACACCAGGTAGAGGGTCGGACAATTAGCTATGGTAAAATTATTTACTGGAGAACACTGTTAATAAGTATATTACAAATCGTGAGGCTTACCGAGGCACTTGGTCTGCGTGTGAGGGGAATAATATAAGGAGTAGAGGGAGGGCAGTCCCAATCCCACCACTGTTATACCTCTCCATCATGTTACTAATCTCTTAGTTACCGTGTTGTTGGTTGAGCTGAGCTTGCAGTGCCTCTCTGTGTAGAAATGAATTTAATTTTGCCTCCTTTGTTGTTTATTTACATTTATTATAACAGCCAATCAGAAAGTTTGTTTACATTTTTAATTTGAATTAAAACCTTTTATTGATAAACTAAAAACAACATATGCTGTATTTGCAAAGTCTGCTCTGGAAATAGGTACATTAATTTGCTTATAAATCAATCAGTCAAATTATGATATAATCAATAGTATATCTATAAACAAATAAATTTAAAAAGTTGAACGCATAATTAATTAGTAATGATTGTCACAATTATTTAATATTTATATATTAACAATAACAAGGTTAAGTCGGGTTTTAAACAACAATTTAAATTTCACATGATTTTTATTTACCATAAGGCACACACTGACTCGGCGGCTCCCTCCACTCTCATTAGTCAACTGTGCATGGCCTGGCCAAGTGCCTCGGTAAACCTCGCGAGTTATACATGATTGGTAATTTGATGAATACTCTTTGCTACTATGACTACCACCTCATTAAACATTTTGTAACTGTATATCTGTCATGTCTTTTTAACGTTTAATAAATGTAAGGTATTTATTAGATATTTAAATTGTGATTGTCTTATCAGAAAAAAATCAAAGCACTTTACTAATTTAAGTTGTATTACTAATTTAAAAGTTTCTCTTGTAGATTTTGTCATAAAATGTACACAGATGAAATGCAGCAATATAATTAACGTCATTCTGGCTTCTTTAAAATGTAAGAACTTGTCGTATATGCTATAGATTTTTAATATGTAGACTAACCTATCTACAGAAGTAAAACTTGATTGCTGTTAGTTATTTTATTGTGCTACTTTAATGTATATATTTACATAGTCCTTGTAACCTAATATGTGCCTAATGTCAATTGGTTTTATATATACTGAAGAGATTTTAGCATAATTAGTAGGCATAGAAGAAAATGACTGACTGAAAGGACTGATTGTATGTTTTCTAGCGCTGTGTTTGTTTTCTGTACTTTTCAAAATTAATTATATATTTTGTCATCGTGAGTGTCTTAAGTTATAAAACTCGTTATAAATGTTATATAATATATTGTTGTCTTTATTGGGAATGTTATTGTATTTGAGATGAGATTTATAAGTATTTGTTTCGGGAATAAGTTATGGATTTGCTGATAAAAATGATCTTGTCAATATTTAAGTTATAAACTTTATATATCTCAATATTTTAAAGTATGTTTCATATTTATTTTTATCTAGCTATGTTAATTAATAAAGTGAGACAATATGTACACTACATATCTCAATCAGTTATTCTGGTATCTGTATATTTAAACAAACAAAAGAAGAGTGTCCAGCTGGAGTCATATCTCTATTTATACCCAAATAATTACTATTCTAGCAATAAAACACTGACAATAATAAACATTAGTTATATATAAAAAGGAAGTCACCAAATTAAACGAAAGAAAGTCATATTTATTGGTAGTTTTAATTTTTGAAGTCTCAATCAAAAATGTTTACTCCTTTCCTATTAGAGAATAATCTAAACTATTGCGAGCCAGTCAATAAAAGTAAATAAACTGGAGCAATGTGTATATTTATAATTGCTAGGAATCTTGGTGGTGAAGACAACCCAGGATGCCCGGCTATTAGTAAATGGTCCTTCTGAGCTAAGTCGAACTCAGTTAGTAACAAGACTATACAGTTCAATAATACTCATCCGACACTCTAGTAATAATTCATATTTTCCTTAAAATACACACAAGCTGTGTCGGCGTCTTAAATCTGAATAATAAACTTACTCAGCCAACCAAAACGACAAAATATGAGCCGAAATAAAAAGCAATTATCATCATTGCCAAAGTGTGATAATTGAACATTCAGAAGTATATTTTGAATATATATTTTGAAAAAATAATTATATGAATAGGATGCTATTACATGTTGACTCTATGTATTATCATGGATAAGTATTTTTGAAATTCTTAAAGTGATTTTTAGATATTTGTAATTTAATTTTCATCGAACTCGTCACCCCCTTGTACCAATTTCCTGTAGTAGTAGTTGAAATGTATGTTGTTAAGAGTTATTTTTTTATTTGATTAGAAATTAAGCTTCTGATATAATGGCTATAACAAAATTGTTTAAAATTAACACGTAAGTGACTAAAACATGATAATTTAGAAAAGTTTTGTTGGAGAAAAATTCACTGGACACCCTGCATTTTGTAATTTATTTTCATATGACTGTAGGAAATATTTACTTTTGGTAATTTTTTAATGGTCTTTTTCTGATTTGGTTGATTTTTTTTCTGGATTTGGTTGATTCAAAGTTTAAATACGCAAATCAATAATTGATATTACACGTTCATTTTGTTTGCAAGCTGCAACACTCCTCGCAAGTTACAAAACTTAAGTATAAACTAAACGGACGCTTTAAAAGTTTAAATGAATGAATTTTGAAATATATGCAGAACTTTTATTTGGTCGTTAGCTTGGGTCATTTAAATAGCCCAAGTTTTAGAAATGACGTTCTATTACCTTTGTGTCCTAAAACAGATGTTTTATGTAAATAAAAGTTATACGCTTAATTTAATAAAAAAATTATATTGTAATAATTAAATTCAGATAAAACTTTCAATCAATTTATTGGAATCCAATCATGCAATTTTATTGCCAAGAAAACCCCTTCATTTTTTTAAGATTACACAGAATTTTAACATTTAATTTTGTTTTGTGTATGAATTAATTGGGGATAAAACTATTTTATTCTAAAGTTGAAGAATGATGGTGAAAAGTGTGTTATAATAAATAAACATTAGTTAATTATGAGTTATCATATTAATAGTAACAACAAATTTAAATGTCAGGGACCAAACTGAAGCATAGATTAATATTTCTGAAAAAAAATCTTTTTAAATTATGTATTACTAATATCGTAAGCTTAAGTTTGTATAGTTAATTAGGTTTTGTATTTTTGTTTCAAAGATCAATGTTTGTAGAATGAAAGTTAATATTACTCAAGAATTAATAATACTCACAGTAGACGTAAAAGTTTATAAGAACTGATTAGATTATTAAACTTCACAATATTTCTTATTAAAGGCCAGCACTTCTTTTATAAATAAATAAGTAAATACAAGCTATATACAAAATAAGCTCCTAAATTAAAAATTTTACTAAATAAATAATTTGAATTCTATAAGTTGTTACTTATTTATGATATCTCTTTATAGAACTGGTGGATTTATAAGTCAACATACTAGGCATGTTTTTAAAGTAAGTACCGTTTTGGAATCCCGCCTCTGTAGCGCTGCGGTCGGCGTTCAGCACATGCGTGCTGGGTACTTCTATCTATTAGCGAGCCACAGCCGCCATCACGGATACAATCGACTGTATTTAAGGTCACTTATGACTGTTTAAAATTCCTCCTCCGATTAAAAATGCTGCCGACTGTGAATTATGGGCTGTGTACATTTTCTTAACGCTAAGGGTGCGGAAGCAGTTCATACTCATCGTGAGTCTGTCACAGTGACAATAAATTTGGTTTTACAAATCATAACCATCACGATTCAAATGGTCTAGGAATGTGAGAGAACTGGTCAAACATTTTTTGTGTGATTCTCATCAAACGTTTGTTCTTGTGATTCTCCGTCAGCATTTTGGGAACCTACCGTAAGCATAACGTTCTGTACTTCAAACAGTCTGTGACAATTTCAATAATCGCACTTCTTGACACTTGAAGACACACTACATAATGATGCATTTGTAAAGCGTCTGTTTTCTCTGAAATTTTTCATCAACCTTTTGCAAGAAGCCATCAGCAATGAGTGAAGGTTTCCGACTTCGTTCATCATCATACACATTCGCACAACCTTAAAAGCTCTCACCCATTTCCATACCATCCTATCACTCATTCTGTTTTATCAATAAACTTCACAGATCTCTCGATGAATGTCAGCTGCTTTCATGCCTTTATCGTTTACAAAAACGTATCACAACATTTATTTTACAGTTGGCGGCATTTTTAATCAGAGAAGGAATTTTAAACAGTCAAAAGCGACCTTAAATACAGTCAAATGGGTCCATAACGGCGGCTGTGGCTTGCCAAAAGATAGTAGTATCTAGCACGCATGCGCTGGACGCCGACTGCAGCGCTACAGGGGCGGGATTCCAAAACGGTACTTACTTTAAAAACACGCCTCGTATCTAACTAATTTATTGAAAATATCTAATTTATTATAATACAAGGTTTATGTGTTAATAATAAATTAAAATGTTATTTTAGAAAGTTGTTTTAACAAGTTTTATTATTGTATGCTTTGCTGCTTACTATTCAACGTTTTATAAGCGCCTTGTTTAAATTATTTGTATTATGATACTAAGTACAACTTTTGTATTCACTGAGCAAAGAATAATGTAGAGTAGTCATAATGTGCTCTATCATGTAGTAGTAGTTAGAGCCGATATTCGCCATCTTTGTGAGGTGGGCACAGCTGAAGTAACCTAAAAATATAACCTACCGTTAAAATAAAACATTTTTTTAGAATAGAAGCCAGCTAATGCATATTATAAAAAAATAATAGTAATCAAATTAATTGGTTCCATATTATTTAACTGTGAAAAGTTATTCCATCCTGCTTGTTTTTATTGCTGTTATTGTAACCAACTGCGGCACAGTTAGGCATTACAAGGGTTTTAAAAGTCAGCTATTTACAACATTACATATTTACAACACATAAATTAATTAAACATAACAGAAATGTAGAACTTAGTGTTTATACAGGCCACTTTAAAGTGGTGGTAGGCAAGAGCGACATTGTTCAGGCGGCTGACGCTCAGATTCTGTCTAGAAGTGAATAGTCAGTGGAGGGGGAGTCACCATCTTGGTAAGAGTAACCGGCTTCAATTAGATTGCAGTGTAGCTACTCTATTTTATTCTTTGCTCTGTGATTGTATTGAAAGTGTAAATGCTAATTTTATTACTTCATGATTATAGATGTGTATGGCTGAGTAATCATAATTGGAGATATTTTGCTCTTAAAAATACATTTATGTAAAATTCAAAACTAATTAATAAATGTTTTAATTTTTTTAAACAGTGTATATTTAGTAATGTTATATCACGTTGGGAAATCAAATAATTTGATTTAAAATTAAAGCTATTGTGTGTAATTTGCTGTTTTTATGTAAAGAAACTAGGTGTTTGTAACCTTGATAAATGCTTACAATGTCCATCTAAATTTACAGTTTCCTACACAAAAACTTGGTGAGAATTGATTTTGGCAAAAATTACCTTTATACCTTAGTCAATTCAAACAATAATATGTAAAATAAATAATTTTATGTTTATAATAAAACAAAAATATTGAGATTTTCACTACAGAGATAATTCAGAAGCCTTTTCCAAAATAATATAATCCAAAATTTAAAAATAGGAAGTCATTGAATTAAGATTAAAAAGAAATAATCCTTTTCTTTTAAGAATATTTTTTTGATGCTTTATTTTTTTAATCACACTACAAATTCCTCCGTTGTAACATGCATGTTTCAAGAATCTATGTTTATGTAACATTTATAGGGTTATGTTTTTTACAAAGTTAAAATTCAAACTCGTTATGGTTTACAAGTACATTTTTTGGGACACCATTAAATTAACTATGTTATTGTGTTAATTCAACTGAAAAGAACATACATTTTTTTCAACTAAGACTATCACTTTGTTTTATTGCATACTCTGCCCATAGCATCAACATTTACTTAAGAAAGATTGATTTTAAAGTATTTTTTTGTTTGTAATGTTATTAAATCTCCTGTTACTGCCATAAGTTTGTACCAATGAAATTCAAGCATCTAATATGATTCACTTCATTTAAATTAACATGTTTCAAAATGGTGAGTGTTTACGTTTAATTTTCATATTACTTTCTAACACTTAGCAGGATGCATTCTGAATGGGAGTTGGTAGAAAATGACAGCATATGTTTATTAATAAATGGTTCCAAGAATTGGCACATATTAAGCACTAAAAAATCAAAACTGAAAATTACCAGTTTGATTCCAAAATGTTTTTTCCATAACTAAAAAACTAGTCAAGTTAGAGACATGCAGTTTTTACTAAAATATTTTAATTTGAAATTCACATCTTCCCGTTAGAGCCGTTTTTGAGAAAATTTTATCTTTGTATGTTTTTTGCCTATAAAAATAAAAAAAATTTTTTTAAAGAAGTGAGAAAACAATCTGGAGATATTGGCTAAATACACCTACAAACAAAATTTCATAAAAATTTATCAATCAGTTTGGTCTCCAGTGAAGTGTACTTACACACAGACATCAACAATTCTTTCGAAAAAAAACACTTTTTGAGTTCAGGGGGACCTAAAGTGAATTTTTAGACCAACTTGTAAAAAAATTGCATTTTGATGATCACAATACTTTCTCTGTGCTAATGCATATGGGAGAAAGTAAAATCAAATAAATACTTTTTCTTATTTGATAATATCACCACCTGTTTGTAATGTAGTATGTATTGGTTCATAAATTAAATTACTACCTATATTTTATTTACATAAAAATGTAATACTATTGCACATTATTCTTAAGCTTGTCTAAGCCTTAGCAATACCACTGTATGTGTAAGGGTGGGTGGGTGGGTCAATACCACTGTTGTAGTTGACTTCTGTAATTAATTTGTTCATGCTAACGTTATTTTGATAATTGTTTAAAGTTATAAAAATTTGATATTTACACAATTAGAGATAGTAGTAGAAAAGCAGCATTTATTTTTCTGTTCCTAACACTCCTCCGATTCTTTATCGAATTAGTCTACAATTGGGTGGTTTATATATAAATTTTATTTATATTATACTCATAATTTTCATTTAGTACTTGCACTAACAGTAATTTGGATGTCGGTGTCACCTAAGTATTTAGGTTTTTTTATATCAGTATAAATTTGCCATATATTATAGAATAGTTTCACTGTTGCCTAAGTAATCACATTAATAGTGCCTAATTTCTTGTATGTATGTCTTAGTGCTTCCATTAGGTGTGAAAGTGATGAAGGGCAGGTACATAGAACATATACTACTGTTGTTAATAATATTCTACGTGTCTTCTCTCACTGTTACACTGAGAGAAAAATAACCCGATTTTAGTTGTGGATGAATAAAAACCTAATTATTACATCTTAACTTAATTGTATTTAACTCCAGATCTTTAACTCAACACAGGTGCAATGTAGTAACTGGAACTGTTATGGTTAAAATAAAGCAATAGGTTTTAAACGTAATGTGGTAAAATTTATGAATATTTTCATAGTTTTGTTTACTCAACTCACATTATTTAAATATGTTATTTTAGTACAAATTTTAAAATTGAGTAAAATATGAATACTATCTGGTTATGAATCACTAATGTATAATTTATTAAAAATAAATAACTTTTTATAAGTCTTTCATTTCTTAATCCTAAATAGATTATTAAATGAGCAAAAGTAGACCGATGTATTATAAGGTTGATTACCTGCAATCTACCAGTGATCCTGGAAATCGTGTTGGATTACGTGTTTCGGCTTTTATGCCATCATCAGATCCTTTAACTTGAAACAATTTTTAAATTATTCTTGATGGTCTTAAAAAAATATAGATCTCTTGAATTCTAAAGCATTCACTCCATTTCAAGTTTTGTATTACTTCTATAATTTGTGAATATAAGTTCAATGGAACATAGTCTTCTTCGGCAGTTCATCACAAGGGACACATTGGTGGGATTCCGGAGTGTCACATTAAAAAAAAAATGGTACTCATCACTAATTCTCCAACTTCCCATGTAGGTAGAGAGCTGAAATTTTGTACACTGTTTCTTTAGAACTTAAATAGGACAACTAAAGTATTTTCATCTTGATAAAGTACTCCTAAGGGGTATAAAGCACCCTTAAAAGATTGGTCCATAAGGATAACATTGGGTTGATTTTAGTAAATTAATAACAGCTGTTTTGTAAATAAATAAACATGTCTATTTTGAATGTTTGACATTATACTATTTAATATTTTACTATGAGTTTAATCTTCAGCTGTTAAACAAAAATAAATGAAATGAACACTCTTGAAATAGGCTAAATAGGTGGCAAAGCAATTAGTGTGAGTGAGATACTGTACCGAAATGTAATATTGTAATTTTACGTTATATAGTTAATATACCGATTTTTGTATTGAATAGTTACATGCCGAGGCCGAAGGCCGAGGTGTAGCGAGCGTCGGGGTTGGCACGCGAAGCGTGCAGGGGTGTCCCCTAGTTTTCTTATAATTCTAAGCTTCCACTGAAGCATTGTGTCTGGCATTGAAGGCCATCTCAGATCTGAGCACTGAAGGTGTTAAACAGGGGTTTTCAGAGGTGAATTTGGAATATAATACCTCATTATAATATGAATTAAAATTGTTTTACAGATTATACTATAGCATAAAATTATGAGCGCAGCTATTTTTAAAGGAAATTTAGTATATATAGAATATAAGCGTTCCACCCTATTTTCATTATTTGTTCCCCTTAATTAGTCAATATTAACCCTACGAAAATGAATCCATTGAAACTTTCCTGCGGAAATTACTGGTTTATGACAACACAATTGAAAAATAAATTGTAGACAACAAGACCGATGTATATTTCATCAGTCTTAAGTTGTATTTCCACTGAAAACTAATATAACATTTCTTTATACCACGAATACTAACCGAGATATACAACAATAAAAGTGAGTTATGTTGAGCGTGAGTTGCTAACCTAATGTAATCAATCAACCTAACCTGTTTAAAATATCTCAGTTTTAATTTTTCGTAAGAATAAATGTGTGTCATATTCATTAATAAGACGCAGATAGTCAAGATATGGGCGAATGTGTGTAGTTATTGTTACTAACTAAGGTCAACCGTTCCTCAGAAAGAGCTATTTATTATTAGCTAGGGCTAATTGAGTAAGGTAAAAATTTAAATTGAATACTCGGCAAGCTTTGAAGTAAGGACAGGTGTAAGACAAGGAGATGGCCTATCACCTATAATTTTTGATTTATCATTGGAAATGGCGCTCAAGAAAATCAGGAAGTCAAATTTAGGAATTAGGGTAGGGAAAAAGATATCAGTACTGGCCTTTGCAGATGACATAGTATTGCTAGCAGAGAATAAGGAAGACTTACTAAGCATGACAGAAATTCTGATAAAGGAAACTTAAGAAGTAGGACTGAAAATCAATGATGATAAGAATAAATTTATGTCCTTTGGCTGAAACCCTGATAATGCCAGAAATATAGTTGTAGATCACATTTTTGACAAACTAAATGAATTTAAATACCTTGGTACTAATTCAAGCAATAGTGAATCACATGAAATACAAAGCAGAATAAATTCAGCCAATAGAAGTATTTTTGCCCTAAATAAACTGTTAACATCAAAAGTTTTATCTCCTAAAACCAAACTCAAAATTTATAAAACCATAACAAGACTAGTCCTTCTCTACAGAAATTAATCATGGGTTATCAACAAAAGTACGGAAAAGAAGCTAATTATCTTCGAAAATAAAATATTAAGGAGTGTTTAGACCCACAAGAGAAAATGGAATTTGGAGAATAGAACATAATAGAGAAATCAAGGATCTTTTTAATTCACTAAACGTTGTGGCTCAAGTCAAGAGTTGGAGATTACGATGGGCAGGGTACATGGCCATGGTAGCAAATTAAGTATTCTGTTTTGCAGGAAAAACTACATAAGATTAATGTTATATAGATAATTTTTTGTCTAAAGTCATTATTTCTGCCAACAAATTTATTGGTTCATGTTTGTGAGGTTATTGACTCAAAAAATCATGAAAATCTGGGAAGACCCCTATATTTCATATTAATTGGAAGTTAAAATATAAACTTGTATACATACATGTAAAATAATGACTGTTAATATGATGGAGAGGAATTGTTTTAGTACGTCAATACGTACTATAACAATTCCAATTAATATAAGTTAGGTTTATTGTATTGTTATTAACGAATAGGCCCAATCATACCACTCTGAGTACAGAAAACGATGGTTTGATGAGTTGGGCTTTCTTTGTGCCTATAATTGTTATATTCTTTAAGAATGAGCTTTCTTTTATTAGACCAAGTTGTTCTGGTTCCTTCACCTCTAATCAAATTTCTAATAAAATATTTTTTCTTGAACATGTTCCTGTTTGAATTGTTAGTTTAGGTACCTACTGTTTTAAGGTTATTTTATTGCAACAATCCATTTAATTATTTCTGTTTTCAGCTAACTTCAATCTACATGAAATTCTACAACTTATTTAGTTAACAAATAAGGTTAACGTACCTTTGTCATCTTCAGCTACAAAATCCTGTATTATTGGATTGTATAGGATAATAATAGCATTTTGTAGCTGAAGACGGTACAGGTACATTAACTTTATTATCAGTGATTAGTCAGCGCTCAGATAAGGTGGATCGACAAGCGATAGTGCTCCGGCCTAACTTTTACAGAGCAATAATTTCGCGTTGACTAAATGTCGGATTTGGTATAAACTCAGTGCTTTTTGCTTCCTTTTAGCAGTGCCTAAATTTGGCTTTATTTTTTATTTTATAATTTACAGTGATTTACTTGTGTTTTATTTTTTCTTAACTACCGATATGGCTAACTGTGGAGTATGTGCGAAAACTATTACCGCTAAACACCTTAAAATAGTGTGTAGTGATTGTGAAAAGGAGTTTCACGGATCCTGTCTTAAGATGAGTAAGGCTGATCTGGATTGTATCACAAGTGAAGGGCTTACTTGGAGGTGTCAGCCGTGTAGTGCCACAAGAAGAAAGAGTCTAAGATTCGATTCGGATGCTCAAGAGGGTAAGCTTACTCTCGAGGACCTCATGAAAATAATACAAGAAATCGCGGAAGGTCAAAAAAACCAAGAGAAAAGCTTCAATAAATCGTATGAGTTTTTAAGTGAAAAAATAGATGAAAATACTAAAATAATGAAAGAGCAAAATTCATCTGTGGAAAGATGTCTCAAAATCATTGATGAACTGGTGGTTGAAAATAAAAATCTCAATAAGAAGGTAGCTGACCTAGAAAAGCGCTTTGAGGACATGGAGCAATACTCCAGAGCAAACGCCGTAGAAATCCACGGCATACCAGTGCAACCAAACGAGAACGTCGTCAGCGTGGTCAAGGAAGTGGGCAAAGCTCTTGACCTAACTGTCACAGACTCGATGATTGACGCCTGTCATCGCCTCGGTAACAAAGTGGGACCCAACAACTCCCCACCTGGCATAATCGTCAAGTTTGTGCGGCGACTGGACAAGGAGGAATTCATGCAGAAGCGTTGTGTCAAGGGAAAACTGTCCACGAGACACATGAACATGACCATGGATGAGCCTGTATACGTGAATGAGGCCTTGGCACCTTCGAGGAAGCGACTCCTGGCGGCGGCGCGGCAGGTGAAGAGGGAAAAGGACTTCCAGTTCGTGTGGGTTCGTGGCGGAAAAATCTTCCTACGGAAAGAGGAGGGATTGAAAGTAATTCAAGTGACTTGCCAAGCTGATTTAGATAAATTGTAACTCTCCCATGTCCATAAAGAAATCAGTAGCATAAATTTTATTATTTCTTGAAAAAAAAAAATAATTATCTTACTTTTTTATGTAAATCCACACAAATTATTGTCTTTCCCTCCTCTTAATAATTATATACCACAGAACCTCTCCAGATCAAGTAACAGGTTAATTATTATTATTATTTATTTTTAATTAATTTAAATGTATAGAAAACTTAAAATAACATCCAATGAATGATGATACGCTTATAGTTATTCATCAGAATATAAGGAGTTTGAGACAAAACTTTGATATTTTCATTGCCGAATTAAATTCAAATTATACATTTCCAGACATAATAATTTTGAGTGAAATATGGATAGGTACAAGTGAAATTGATTTTTATAAAATACCAAATTTTAATTTAATTACTAGGTGTAATGATAATTACAGGTCTGGAGGGGTAGCGGTGTATGTTAGTAATTTAATAAAAAATACTGAGTGTCTTGAATTTCAATTACAATCCGCGGACGTATTATTAATATCCTTTGTTTTTTGTAACGAAATGTTCCATTTACTCGCTGTTTATAGGCTTTATTTTAATCCTGCTGATGTATTCATTAATGAAATTAATACTCATTTCAATGTTCCAAATAGTATTCTTAAAAACATGTCAAACTGTTTAGTAATTGGAGATATTAATATAAACCTTTTAGATTGTAGCAATGCATCGGTAGATTATTATAGAACTCAGTTGGCTAGGAACGGCTTTGAAAGTTTAATACAAGAACCAACTCGAATCACAGAACAATCTGAAACTTGTATCGATCATGTTTATGCGAGAGTTTGTAACAAGAACAAGATTGTAGTAGAAGCTTGTGTGATACATGCGGGAATCACTGACCATTCAATGCAAAAGATCAGAGTTCAGGTGTGTGGTGGAGCGGGCGGGGGAGGCGAGCCCGTGCCGCTTTCAGCTGACCCCTCCCCCCGCTACCGAACTGATTATAACAAACTCGATCAGCTGTTAGATCAAGCAGACTGGTCTGTTGTTTACAATAACACTAATGCATCACTAGCGTTTGATAGGTTCTTAAAAGTATTAAACAATTTATTATTGAATAGTAAAGTAGAGTTAAGAAAAGGTAAAAGTAATAAATTTGTAAAACCATGGATCAATGATTACATTTGTTTAAAAATTAAAAAGAGAAACCAAATAAAAAAAATCCTCAGAATGAAAAATTGAAGCAGTATTACTTGAAATTTAGAAATAAATTACAAAAAGAAATAAAGGAACAAAAAAATGAATTTTATAAAAGAAAATTTGAGAATTGCAGTGGAAATTCTAAAGCTACTTGGAGAATATTAAATGAAGTAACTGGTCAGTGGTCAAACCAGACAGGTTAATCAATCAATTACATTGGAAATTAATGACACGCATATTGTTGACACCTTATCAGTAGCAAACTATTTTAATAACTACTTTTTAGATATTGTAAGAAATTTAGATTTAAATACGTCTCAACCCTTAAATTTATCGTCAATGGTTTATAAACACTATTTTCCAAAAAAATATGAGGTAAATTCAATTTTTATCGAACCGGTTCTTCCTTATGAACTGATAAGTATAATAAAGTCATTAAAAAACAACACCTCACCAGGTCTAGATGGAATCAGTTCTTTTGTAGTGAAACAAATTGCTCCAAAGATTATTGATGTTTTGTTATTTATAGTAAATTTAAGTTTTACAAGTGGGGTGTTTCTAAAGCAGTTAAAAAATGCAGTAATAATACCAATATTTAAAAGTGGATCCAGATTGAAAAGTAATAATTACCGTCCAATATCTTTACTTTCATGCTTCTCAAAAATTTTTGAAAAATTAAAACAAAAATTATTGAAATTTTTAGAAAAAATAAATTTTTTTAGTAATAAACAATTTGGTTTTAGATCTGGGATGAATACAGAGAATGCTCTTTTAAATTTTATGACAGAAGTTAATGATGGTTTGAACGAAGGCAAATGTGTGAGCGGTCTTTTCTTGGACATAAAAAAAGCCTTTGACACAGTTGACCACAGCATTCTATTAGACAAATTAAACCAATGTAGAATACGTGGTGTAGCACATAGGTGGTTTCAAAGTTATTTGGAAGAAAGGACACAATGTGTCAAAATAGACTCTGTTTTAAGTGACACAGGCACAATAAAACAAGGTGTACCCCAAGGGTCAGTGCTAGGCTCAATGCTATTCATCATTTATATAAATGATTTTTGTAATGGAAGGTTTCATGGACAAGTAACTTCTTTTGCAGACGACACCGCTCTCTGTTATTCGCACTCAAATTGGAATAATATACAATCGAACATTAAAAATGATTTAGAAGCAATACAATGGTGGTTTTCCACCAATCATATGCTGTTAAATGCAGAGAAAACTAAATATATCAATTTTAGTCTCAGGAAGGATGTTCACTTTGACAAACAAATTTATTATAAATGTTCTGAATGTCTTGGAGCCCAAACCACATGTTTGACAAATAAGTGTGCTGTCGTGAACAGAACCACAAATATTAAGTATTTAGGAATTCATCTTGATAGTGAGGTTAGTTGGAAAATCCACATAATTAATTTGAAAAACAAAATTAACAATGTTCTACGGTACTTTTATTTCCTTAGAAATTTATGTAATATAAGAGTCTTGCGCATGTTATACTTTTCATTGATACAAAGTAGAATAGAATACGGAATAACTTTTTGGGGTAGTACTTATGACACCAACTTAAACATAATATATTATCAACAGAAACATGCAATTAGATTAATTTTAAAGAAAAGTAAATTTGCTCGTTCCAGTCCTCTTTTTGTAGAATTGAAAATTCTGCCAGTAAAATATATTTTTGTGTACAAAGTTTTAAAAATTTTTCATTGTAAAAGTGGTAACATACCACAAAATTCAGTAGAGTATAAGCAAAAATTAAGAACAAAAAATCAATTTCCAGTACCAAAACCTAATAACACCTTTTATACTAAAACCATAAATTTCATAGCACCTAGAATATTTAATAAATTACCTAATAAATTTAAGCAATTACACAACTTTAGAATATTTTTGAAAAAGCTAAAAGATTGGCTGTTTACATTGGAGGACCCAAATTTTCTAATTGACATTCCAACGTAGTGCACATGTGTTTCCTTCTTTTTGTTCTTCTTTTGTTTTTGTTTTTTCTTATTAAGCTCTTTTCTTGAATGAGCCATCAATTGTTATTTTACTTAGTTTATTCGTTATTATAAATTCATTGTTCTGTAGACTAATGTTTACAGTGGAAGCACCAATTTTAGTCAACAATCATTCTAATTCAATAATTTATAATATGAACTAAAAATCTATTAATGTGGCCGAAAAAATGTAAAGTTAGTAGTAATTTACATTCACTATCTGAACACTTCTTAAAAAGACATTTATTTTAAGAAATAGGAACCTCCAGATGGGCAAAAAATGCCTTGGAGGCCCTAAATTTTCTCCTTTTGCTTATACAAAACACACACTTTAAAATGCAATGTAGCCTTTAATTCTAATAATCTTGGATACACCATCATTCGTTTGTTTTGATACGGCTGATCAAGGTACAATCTTGTATATATATTTGTTTATATTATGTAGATATAGTTTGTATGTATGTAGATTATTATGTAGATATAGATAGATACAAATTATGTAGATATAGATATTGTTTTTCTTTTATATATTTAGTGTTACGTTGACATCAGTCTTGGCAAGTACAGTGTTCGAACTTGGACAGTTCTTCTTTTTAGTTATTTTTGTATACTTGGTGAATTTTGTTTAATAATGAATGTTATTTTGTAGCAAATTGAGAAAATAAATTCATTTATTATTATTTATTTATTATTATTTGTTATATATATCAGCTCAGGAGGCTTTAACAATGAATAAATTATTTAGTTAGCCTAGTGTGGTTTTATTCTCGCTGTAACCCAGCTACTTGGGGACAAAGTGTTTGGGAGATTGTAGGCGATAGGTTCCATCCTCGGTCCTTTTAATACCGACACAGCGGCCACTCAATGGAAAAGTGGACACTACTAGAGAAGTCTGGGGTATCTATGTTAGATGGTAGTCAGGGTTCAGATGTTGTGTACGGAAGAGAACTGAGTGTCAGACATGTCAGTTAGCTGAAATTCAGACCAACACTACATGGTTTGGATTCCATGTAAAGCTGTAGGTCCCATAGTCGCCCTGGCTATTGGGCTATTAATAAATAGTCATTTCTGAGCTCAGAAAGTAACAATGACTACACTCATTCGAAATCCATATTCACACTATCTTGACGATTTTAAGAATAAATAAACTAAACCTAACCAAACAGTTTCACTTCATTTTCTCATGTCAGTCTACTATACATCTATTTATTTCCGTATAATATTTGAGGACCTTATCACCGTATGGTTAGCAATAACAGGCTGTATCCCATACATGGTAATGACTTACCCAGCTACACATACAGTGGTGATGACCCTGGCACCCACCCATTTATAGTAATGAGTGTGTGGGTGTGGAGGTTGTTTGAAATCAGTGCTGATTCTTCACCACTGTTCATGCTGTTTTTCTTTTTGTCTTTTTTTGGCCTTGTGATTTTAAGTTTATATAAACTTAAAATTTTGGTAAATGTTCACAAATGGACAATAGCCCAAAATTGTTTCAATTTTTTTTAAAAACTTGTTTAGGTTTTTTATTAGGTCATTAATGTTTTTTTTATTCTGATTGTTATCTTTTCCCATTTCTTTTCAAATTAATTTTTTTATAAAAAATATTTTTTGCTTACCTCAGGTTTTCTTTAACCTCCTGAGTGGCATTTACAATACCAGTGAGTACCCTCGGTAGCGGCTGGTATTTGTGCAAAAGAGGGTCCTAATACTTAACCAACAAATTCTCCGATTTTTAAAACTTAATTTTAATTCAGTAAGTGTCCCAAAGTATTTGACTTGTGAAATGTGCAAAGTTATTTTTATCTTAATAATAAATTAGTTTGTTTATTAAAAATTATAATATTAATTACCCAAATTATTTATGGGTGACAAGAAAATGAACAACAAATGGCCCGATTTTGTGTACACATATAACTTTGAACACCTATACAAATTACTGCAAAAAGTATTAAAACAATTCAGGATTAAATAAAATATCAAAGTAATTCCTCAAAATTCTATTCATAGTTGTAACAAATAATATACTGTATAAAGGAACATTATAAACTATTTAAAAATAATATAAATTACAATTAAAACTTACAAATATATTTTTACAATGAGTAGGACATATCATGTGCAGAAAAAGAATGTTCTATTTAATCAACAATAAGTAAGTTAATGAAGTGATTATTTTTTTAGCAGAAGACTATTTAGCTTGTTCAGAGACAGCTGGCTCATGGAATGCTCTGTGGCATAGTGTTTCTCCAGAGACTCACGCAAAGCTGTTAAGTCAGGAAGTTTTTCGCATGACTCTACATTCAGGAGAGCACTAAATACCTCCCCCCACACAGCTGGCTTCATATACCTTAAAAATGAAGCATTCATTAAAAAACCATTGCATTATAGTTGATTTCATATCAAGTGAAGATCAATTTAGGCGAGGTTTGACATAACGTCTATTAACGCAATAAAAACGAGTCACCATCTGTGTTGAACAGAGAAGTGGTCTAAGGCATTGTACTGAGGCCAGGTACAGCACAGACGATCATCAGTTTGAATCCAGCTCAATTTGGTACTTTTAGCTTTGCTATGTAGAGGCACTGGTCTGTGACATAATGGTAGAGGGTGTCCGGCTCAAGAGGAAGAAGTTGAGAGTATCAGTGTTCTTATTATAGTTGCACGGTACAACACTTGTTTTCCAATTTTTTTTTATAATAAGAGGAGGAGGACATGTTTTTCTTATTTACTTTAATTGACTCCATTTTTATATTTTATTTACAATAATATGTTAAGTACAATTAAAGATATGTAAATAGCTGGACACCAAAAATTGTCATTGAAAAAGTGGACATAAAATATATTGTATATAATTAAGTATAACATTAAAGTTTAATCAGCAAAAATTAGGATATACTAAATAAAAATCATGCATTGAAGGGTTAATACAACTAAGTTTAGAACCGTGATTTTCAGACTAGAGTCCTTTTATTGTTTATAATTTCAGTATATCAATTAGAATTTCAAATTAATTTGTTTAACAACTTTTAATCTGTTAATCTGAGATGGTTAATTAAGTTAGTGGAGTCATAAGTATCGTCTTTTCCTATGACACTTTCAAGGTTGAATGGAAGAGAGGACTTTGTAGTCAACTCCTTCTCTAATAAAGCCAGTTTTAATTTCATTTCCAGATGTCTTGTTATTTAGTATTTTAGTAGAACTGCCAAATTTAGTGGCTGGGAGGTAAACGAGGGGTTTTTATGATTTACTGTAGCAAGAATTAGAACCAATAAGTGCTTATTTTTAAAACAGGTTTGCTGATGTCCTATCTCTCCGATATACAAAAGATACAACTTGTAGATTCATTCACCCATAAAAAAGATTTGGTTCAAAATTACTCTATTGTTAGATTTACAAGTATTGCTAAATATATATTTCCACTGAAAAAATATACATATATACAATAGATAAATAAACTATAACTGTTATGATAGTTGCATTTATCTATTTGTTACGATATGCTTTCTATTTACAAAATGGTTCATAGAACATTCATTCTAGTTTATGTTAAACACGAGAAATGCTTAAAATGGTTTTTTAGCATTCTTGGTAGTTGTTATCATGACTGTTTTTAATAAAGCAAAAAATAATACCTACCTTGGAATTTTCTGACTTAACTGCCAAGTAGTACCTTTTTTTATCACCTTCATATAGTCATAAAAAAGCACACAATATATACTGCCAGCCAGGCCATACAGATCAATCTGAAAAGAAATAATAACTTCAAAAACAGCCATTCTTTTTCCATACACTAAATACAGTTCATTTGCATATGTAAATAGTTGAGCAGGGAAAACTTGAGAGGGGGCGAGATCCTCCCCCGTTGTTCCATTCAAGTACAGTACAACCTCTTTAGTCTGTCATTCGTTAACCTAGGTTTACACGTGCGAGAAAAGTTGAGATAGTATTTGCGCAATCGATGTCTCATATTGTAAAAACTTATATGTAAGATTTCCTGACAGTTGGATGCAAGTTGACCTGAGAGCTCTCACGCAAGCTAGTGTCACAGGTTGTTGCGACAGTTAGTACAAAATCCGTAAACACTTGACATCAATTGATGCAATTTCAACTCCTGCAAGTAGTTCTTTCCAAATCAGTTTCAAACTGTTGTTAAACCATGACACAAGGCAGATGCGTAAAAACTGCTAATGAGCTTGTTGTAGTAGATTACTGGGGTCAAACAGAAGAGAGGACTTTTACCTGATCATTTTTACAATATTTATTTTTATAAAATAAATTTAAATGTTCTTTTTAGGTTACACAATGTAACAAAACAGTCAAAAAATATCTCTCACTGTTTGAATGGGTGACAGTGTGTTAGAGAAATCCTGCCAGCTGAGTTTCATGTTTAGACTGCAAGCTTAAGTGTCAAGACACTCCCTCAGCCTACTCAGACACTGCTCGCTACTCTGTTTACACTTGCAATTTTGGCTGTGTGACAGAAAACTTGCGCAATTTCTGGCAGGTGTAAACCTAGCATTAGTTCAGAACTCGCTATAGTCCGGCATTATTTCCGTCCATTAAAAACAAGAAAAAATGGCTTTCAAAATCGCAATGCAATGAACGCACACTGCACGTCACTCTGCTCCTTTCAAAATCGCAATGCAATGAACGCACACTGCACGTCACTCTGCTCCTTTCAAAATCGCAATGCAATGAACGCACACTGCACATCACTCTGCTTCTTTTAAAATCAGCGGTGCCAAAGAAATGGGACTTACATCGGCGATATTCAGAAAGCCTCAATTGTTCTTATTTATTCTGATTCATGAGAACATGCCACTTTTCTTTGTTTTAGTTTGGCAGTGATTCCTTAAGGTGGATCTGTCCATAGTATGGAGCATTGTTTAGGTGTACATCACTGTGCAGATAGAAAAATGCCATTCTTATTATTGCTTAAAGGCAGAAGATAATTACTGGAGATTGGAGCCTATTTTTCTGACATCTGAGAGCCTTTTGCAAAATAGCAGAAGCCAAGTTAATCCCCCCACGCTAAAGTAAACTACTGTCACATACAAGCAAAAGTACAACATACAAAACAATAACCAGCCTAGTACTGTTCTATGGAGCAGAAACATGGAAATTAAATAAAATAGAGGAAAATAAATTAATCTTATTTGAAAATAAAATTTTAAGCAACATTTATGGGCTAATTTTGAGAGAGGAGAGTGGAGGAAAAGACATAACAGAAAATTAATACAACTTTATAAGGATCCAGATGTAGTCTTTGAATTTAAATGTAGAAAGATTAGATGAATCTGGACACGTTTTAGAAGAAAGGATGACAACATTCTAAAACAAGTAATCAAAAAATTAACCTGGAAATAATTCAACCAAGAGGAAGGCCAGGGCAAAAATGGTGGAATAAACTGAAGAAAAGTTTAGAGATTAGGAGCGACGGAGGAAATGCAAGGGATTGAGAAAGATGGAGTGGCTTTGTTGGTGCAGCCAAATATCTACTTAGATATGCATGGCCCTGGGAGTTAGTAAGTAAGCCTTTGGAAATTGATTTTTTTTTAACATGATGACAGCTCATTGTGATATCAAAATATACACTATAATAAACTCATTCTTTTTGGCAATGTTCGCTTGTAAGCTGTTCCTCTCATGTTACCAGTGTTTTGTCTTTACTCATCTAACCTAATATTTATTTATTCTTGAGACGCCGATCGTCAAAATATGGGCGAATATGGATTTTGAATGAGCGTGATAAATGTAGATGAGCGAATGTAGTCAAACTAAGACAGACTTTTCCTTAGAAAGTACCATTAATTATAGCCTAATGACAAATGAACAGACGGTGGTTATCAGCTGATCCCGTTCAAAATCTGTTACGACTCTGCTTGGGATTGAACTGAGAACCTTTAACCTATGAAACTGGGATTTAACCAACTAAGCTACCGATCAATTTTATATATATATATATATATATATATATATATATATATATATATATATATATATTACACACACACACACACACACATATAAAAGCCATTTACTACTCATCACAATTTCTCCAAAACTATACGTCCAATTGACTTGAAACTTTTTACATAGGTTTATCTCAGCCCCTAGAGGCTCACTAAGAAAGGATTTTCCTCTACGAACTCAGGACTCCTTCCAACTGACCTCCAAACTTCCCATGATATTCTTATGGAGCTATATTAATTGATTTATTTATTTTATTAACAGCTGTTAAATAAAAACAAATGGAATACACTTGTGGTAAGCTAAACTTTTAAAATTAAAAATAATTTAGTACAGTAGTAGTAAATTATACATCAAAATCAGCTATTCTAAATTGCATCCTGAGTAGCTAAACTGAAAGCTTGCTGCACATTTCGATTATATAATCATACTCAATATATGACTGGCGAAGCGGGCGGGTACAGCTAGTATAATTTAGGAGTGTGCGAGTAGTGATTTTTGAGTTCGAGTCGAGTAGTTGGCATTTTTTCGAGTATTGAGTATTTTTCGAGGGAGTATTTACAGAAGGATTTCCTGTTCACCCAAGACAACTGTAAAAGGCAGACATCATCCTAAGCCTATGTTAAGTTTTGCCAGATTCGTAAATATATACATCTAAACTGAACGCAATAATTTTGATTTGTTGTTTGTAACTGTAACATTTGATAAATAAAACTTGTTACTTCCTGCCTTCCTACATTTTTATGTGGCATTGTTTTGTTTAACCTTTTTCCTTTTTTCAGAACTAATATCATGTAAGAAATTAAGAAAGTATATTATTAATTGAAACAACGTGGATTATAAAGATTTAATCTGTTCACTCATATCACAGATGATTTTCTATGTAAGCCAATTATACTGTTTCACAGCCGGCCGATATGTTTATCTGGTGGTTCAGTTCAAAGTGTACCGCGAAAACGTAGTGAAGCTTGTTGGCAAAAGCTGCATCCAACCAAACTGATGCTAAAATTCAGGCATTATCGCCAAATGCGGCCATTTGCTTTGAGAATCGCCTCCTCTCAACAAAAAATTGATTGTGTACACGCCAAGAAGAGTGGATCTGTATTCTGTGGGCATTTAATTCAGTAATAAAAAGGTTACAACTAACCGGAAATAAGCTCTGAATTATATAATCAAATTTGAAAATCTGGATGACAAAGACTTTGGTTCAATCAATTGATAATAATAACTAAGCAGGTTTACTAAAAATAAATTTTAAAGTCGCTTAGGATGAATTAGTTTTTAAATTATGATCGATAATGAAATATGTGCAACTTGAAACTACTTCGATACATGAGGCTACACTGAACAACAAATAATTATGTCATAACGAGAAATTCATTAAAACCTGGTGTAATCGAATGAAAACCATAGACGTAGTCGGCTAATATAATAGGTCTACCTGATATTGGCGACGAGATGCAGTCTGAAATATCAGCTAAGTGCCAACTAGTGATACAGTGAAGATTTTGGGCAGCTAAACTATAAACTTATGAATAAAAAACGAGACGTTTGATAAGGCTTCCTTCTGTTTAATAAAAATGATTTTCCGAATCTCTAAATTCGTCGTATTTTGTTTAGAAAAGGTCTTCCAACATGTTTCTCCCTCACTTTGGTTGATTCGTGATTGTTTTACAGTTTACATCAACGTCAATGTGAACAGGGGACCGTTCAGTGAATTTACGAATAAAAATTATCGTACTTTACCACCTTTTACACTCCAACTGTGTTATTGTCCAACCTAGTCAGAAAACCGTTCAACAATTTGACAGGAAAAAATATTGTATGCGTAAATATTACACTCAGTTTTGGCGATCTAAGGCGTTTTCGGATTAATAGACGGATATATATCTATTTTTTTACTTGACGGAAAATAAATCAATAATGTTGTGTCACACGCTGCTAGAACGCCATTACCATATTTTATATGATATGATACGGTATTTTCTTACGTCAAATCATTGGACGATTCCCTACTCAGATTAAAAAACAAAATAGATCTCAATCATAAATTATCGCAAGAAATATACGATAATTTCATTTCCGAAAAGGACCTGAATGGTTCCTTGCACGTACGTATACTACAACCGAGATGAACTTTCACCTAGAAAATATGAGAAGTTCGATTCTTGGGATGTAAAGTGACCCGTTCTCGGGACTCTTTTGATTGAACGGTATTATTGATATGAACTAAAATATGCATAATTTCCACGGTGCACAGACTATTAGATTTGTATTGGCAACAGGTTTTTTGAGCATCTTGAACCGGATCTCTCGTCCCCTCTCTTAGGTCACAAAGACACTAACCAGCACTTCTGTTTTATTCATGCTATTTTAGGTTAGGTTACAAGTGACTAGTAGTCTCGACAACCAACATGTGTGATCGCTACATTCCCAGCTTTGTTGATCACTTTGAACTGAACTAGTTCAAATCATAATGAACGAACTCGTTCACTACGTCGACTAGTTCATTTGACTGTCGTCGTGTACTACCTATTCTTAGGCTTATTGTTTAGTTCATAATTACGCGTACCAAACTGATAACGTATGATTAAGGGTAAAATAAAACATAAACATTTTTTATTGATAACTTATAAAACTGTTTACTCTTAAAACTAAATTAAGATGTAAATCTGATATTTTGTGAAATACAACTACTTATTTTATTTGTTTATTTATTCATAAGACGCCGATCGTCAAGATATGGACTCGATCGAACTTCGAGTAGTTTTAGGAGCTTCGAGCCGAGTTTGAGTAGTAAATTACTCGAAGTTTCGAGTACTCGCACACCCCTAGTATAATTATATAATATAACTTTAAATGATGGAAATGACTATTTTATAGAAACAACTTTTTACAATAGGTAGTCCCTTTTACACCATTAAGTAGTCTTACAATACTGACAATTCTCACACATTCCTAGTTATGAAATAAAATGAAAAATGATTCCGGTATGAATACTAAAGATTGACTGCTTGGAAAAAACCTTCCGTAGCTGCACTGATATAAGGTTTTTTTTCCAAGTGGTTGAGAACAATAACAATTGATTTCCTCATTATTGACATCATTAAATGTGTAATTTTTTAACTGAATTTTTATTCAATATTTACTTATTTGAATAAATCACCTGATATGTCCAAGGTCGTCCTTCTTTCATTTCATTGCACTGAAAGCCATCTGTAGTGACAACTCTGGTGAAAGTAGTACCTTCAGGGAACAGAGTCATGTCAATAGAGCGTCCAAAGTCTATTAACTTGAGGTAAGGTTCATTGAACTCAGATTTCGGCCTATTAACAAAACGATGACTGTAGTAAACAATTAAACAGTTTTTTATTTAGCTCGAGTATTTTTTTGACCCAAAAAGAAATTTTGTTATAAGACTAAAATAGAAATAAAATATTACATTAAAACGTCATTATATCTTTTATATTCATTCACATTCATATCATTACCCACAAATGCTTGAAAGTTATTGGAGTTTTCCAATGCTTCAAGTGTTTTTTAAGTAACAATGTTTCAACAGGTATACAAACTCCTGTCGTCTTCAGGTGTTACTAAACTACCTTAGACTACATTTAAAACTAGTTTTTTTACCTTAAACATAATAAGACTATAAAAGTCACTCAAAAACTATCACACAAAACACAAATATAAAAAAATGTGTTTTATATTTTATCATGTGTGACAGTTTTTAAGAACATGTGTCTTTCTTGTAACAGTCAACAGTAGTTTTTAGGGGCTCCTTAAATTATTTTTGGTTAAGGAAAAAAAATAGTTGTAAATGTAGTCAAAGTACTTCAGTAAAACCTGAGCACGAGAGGAGTTTGTATACCTGTCTAAAAATGTTGTATTTGTTTTATAAAACACTTGAAGCATTGAACATCTCTAATAATTTTCTACCAATCTTGCTTACCTACATGGTGAGGAGGTTGATTAATTCAAATCAAAACAGTCCTAAAACTGTAAATATTACCCAGGTAGTACAATCTAAAAATAAAAATTTTAATGGCTTGACTATCATGACTGAGATCTCTCAGAAGTGTTAGCCAACATAAACAATCAAAACAGCCCTTCTTAGAGCCAAATTGAAATAAATAATTAAAGATATACACTATAATATGCTGGTACACCAGTGTTTGACCATCTGTTACATTTCTTAAAAATGGAATCAATGACAATCAATTAAAATTATTATTAAAGAAATATATTTTTTGCTTCACCACTGTATAGCATCCAAGAATATTTTAACATCATTAAGGATAAATAATTTGGACAAGTGAAAAGGATTGAGGAATTCATGGTACCAATAAAGGTACACAAGATGGAAATGGAGGGAAGGAGACAGAGGGATTGATGGCTGAAGGGAGTACAGTAAGATGTTGAGAGAAGACTGGGTGATTGGAGGCTGTAATAACTCTAGTAGTTACTGGAAACTGCTAATGATATGTATTTGTTACGCCTAAACATGGAAATTGCCTATTACACGAAATAAGCAACATTTTGCCCATTACTTGAAACCGGCAAGCATGTTGCTGACTCCACGTATTCGGCAATAATGTTGCTCGTTTACGAACATGGCAACAGTTCCTCTGCCTAGTTCTCGAAGTGGGCAATGACAGTGGCGCATTCTTTAAACTCAAAGCGTCACATTGAGTTAAAAGAATGTCAAACTCGCTCGCTCGCTGGTGCTGCATTAAACTTTTAAGTTATGTTTACTTTTGTAACATTATTTAGTTTAGGAGTATTTTAACATTATTTAGTTTACGACTCCAGTTTTGAGTGTGTGAATAAAGTGACAACGAACAGAGATATTCTACAAGAAATTGAAAACTATGATCTCTTGTGGACTATCAAACATGAAGCAGAAGTTAAACTTATACAAGAATTTCTGAGCACTATATAATATTCCAATATCTGTAATCAAATCGTTTATCAGTCAATGTGAGAGACATGCTGAAAAAAGCATAAAATGTAACAACACTGGTATTGTAGTTAGGCCTATTACTGTTGAAGAACTTAATCAAAGGGGACAAGAAGATTTAGTAGACTTCCAGAGCCTCCCTGATGGATTTAAATTTATTTTAAACTACCAGGAACACCTTTCAAAATTAAAATTTTTAATTCCTTTTAAATCTAAAACAGCGTTAGATGTTGCAAAGGCCTTGTTGTCATTTTTTTTTTTTCCTATATGGAGCCCCACACGTTCTTCAATCTGATAACGGGCGAAAATTTACAGCAGGAATAATAAAAGAACTAGGCCATTTATGGAAAGATTTAGTTTGGGTAAATGAAAGGTCCAGACACCCTAAAAGTCAGAGGTCTGTTGAAAGGAGAAAATTGCGGGTTTTTGATAATTTTGGGATCAGAAAAAGGGGATCAAATTTTGTTTTTTGGTCAAACAAATTTTTCAGGTTTGAACCTTTGGCCTTTTAAAAAAATTTGGGGGTTTAAAAAAATTAAAGCCCTTCAAAAAAAAAAATATTTTCGAAGGAACTGCTCGAGGTTTTAAAAGAAATCAAAACAACTTTCATTGAACCTGAACCACAACGAAGTATTGTTGAGCATTGGGCCCTAAACAATGTTGAAGATGTAAATAAAGGAATGTGTTGTAGGCCCTAAGGAGGTTTTTGAGGGTGGTTCAATTATTTTGATAATTTGAAAAAACCCCTATTGTGTTTCTTCTTTTGACTTTTTTAAAATACTAAAGAAGTAATTTTTTTAAAAAATTTTCCTTTTTGATAATCCGTTATTATTAAACTGCTACCTGTAAAAACCCCATGTAGAAGAGCATCCTCAAAAAAATTTTGAACAATGGCTGCGAAAAACCCTTTTCAGCCCGAGCTGGAAAATATTTGTCTTCATCTTAAAACTGGGGGGTAGGGGGATTTTGTTCTTTGTAAAATTTATGATTTGACAAGGGCGGGGGAATCCTCCAATCTTATAGTTGTAGTTTTTGAAAAAAAGGGAAAGGGTTTAAATACGAAAAGTACGGTTTATTCAAAACACGGGAAAAGAAACAGTTTAACTGTTCAGTTAATGACGTACCAGTAAATATAGAAATATCGATTCGGAACTGTGCCTTGGGATCTGTAGGGACTGGTAAAGGGTCAAAAGGACTGTAAAACTAAAGATTAAGGTTTTTAAAAATGGTTTTTTTGAATTCCCCTGTTTTTTTGTAAAACTTGTTCAGAACATGACTGAAAATGTAGTATTTAAAGTTTGATTGTAGTCAATGTTTTAACTTTGTATTTTTAATGCTGAAATTCATGTTTCCCAACGTGGTCCGCGGGAAAGTTTAAAATATTTTATAACCCCAAACCCTGAAAATGGTTTTCAAAGTTTGTTGGGAAAAAAGCAGGAAGTGAATTGCGGGAACACACTGCAATTCACAGAAAAATGTTTTTTGACAAATTTTTGATTTTGAATCAACGATGTCCTCTTAACTTTTTAAGCTGTAAATTCTTAGAAGCAATGTTTTTAAATTCACGTTTTTTTCCCAAAAGTGTGTAAGATAGGCCTCACTTTTTTAAAAAACTGTCCTTTCCCGAAGTGTTTGGTTAACGAGGCCTGTTTTGGAGTTTTAAAAGGGAAAAGAGGTGTGAATATTCCTCATGAGAAAAACCAAATTAGGTGGTTGATTTTTAGTGGTCAATGGGGGGCAAAAAAATTTTTTTGGCTCTAATTTTTTATCAAATCAACACGCTGGATTTGATACCCTTTTTAGAAATTTTTTCCAAAAACCGTTTTTGAATTGGGGAAAAAAGGGAACTTTTTTTTTCTTATTCCTTTAAGGGGAAAAGGGAAAAAAATTTAGAAAAATTTTTTTGGAAGGCCCTGAGGCAATAAAAAAAAAAAAAGAAAAAGGAAAAAAAAATCTTTTCCCCAAAAATTGGGTTTTTATTTAAAATTTTTTAGGGTGGAGCCCTTGTTTTCAAAGAAATTAGGGAGGAAAAATAAAATAAAAGATCAGCCGGGTTTTTTTTCCCCGGGCATTTTTTGGGTTTTAACCCCCAGGATAAAAAACATAAAGTTTAAAAAATTTTTTTTTTGGTTTTTTTTTTTGAGAAAAATTTAAATTTTTTTTTGGCCAAGTTTTTTAAAAAAATTTTCCCAGTTGGTTTTTTAAAAAAAAAAATTTTTTTTTTGGGTAACCCCCCCTAATCCTTTTTTAAAAAATGCCCAAAAAAAAAAGGAAAAAAAAAAACCCCCCCAAACTTTTTTGAATCTTTCTTTTAAAAAAATTTTTTTTGAAAAAACCCGGGGCCATTTTTTTTTAAAATCCCAATTTTGGGTTTTCTTTTCCCCATCTAAAAATTTAAAAAGGGTTTTTAATGAGACAATTTTTTTGGGGAAAAAATTTTTAAACTTTTTTTTTGGAAAAAAATTTCTTTTTTTTTGGCCTTGAAAAAATTTAAAACAACTTAATATAAATTTCAATTTTTTTTTTTTAATTATTTTTTTTTTTTAGAGTTTTTTTTTTAATTTTCTTTGAAATTAAAAAAAGATTAAGTTCTTTTATTGTTTTTATTCAAAGGGCTTTTTTTTAAATTTTAAAAAAGAACAAAATACATTTATTTTGTTTTAAATTTTAAATTTTATTTTTTTTCCTTTTTTTCCCCTTTTTTAAAAAATGTTGGGAAGGTAAATTTTTTTTAAAAGACCTTTTAAAGTTTAATACTTGTTAAAATTGTTTTTATTAGGGTTAAAAAAGGCTTGTATTTTAGGTTAGTTTTTTTAAATTTTTAGAAAGTGGTTTTTTTGTTTCAGATTAAATTTTTAAAAAAATCATCTGTATTTACAGTACTGTGTTTGTTTATTCTCCAAATTTAAGTAAATCACAACAACTTGTTGCCTTTTTTTGGAAATGGCATAATTAGAGACAAATTTACTTGTTTTGTAAATCGGCAAAAAGCTTGCCCTTTCGTTGGGCAAAATGTTTTCCCATTTTGGAATAGCAATTTCCATGTTTTTAAAAGTAACATAAAAGGACAAAATCTTGAAATTTTAAGGGAAAAAAAACTTACCCCCAGAAAGTCGTGGCATTGAAAATTTTTTTTATTTTTTTTTTTTATTATTATTTTTTTTTTACTCTGTTGGTTATGTTTCTAAGAAGTTGCTGAGCCTTTTCTCTCCAATATACTAATTCCTGGCCTAATGTGCTTTAACCTAACCTACATTTTAAAATAATACTTTTATAAAATCCAAAAAACACGTTTTTTCTTAGTATTATTAAAAAAATCCATTATCCCATAATTTAAGAATAATAAAAACACGGAAAAATTTTAATTTTTAAATTTTTGTACGGGGGAAACAAACAAAAAAGTTTAGAAAACAACTTAAAAAAATATAATATATCAGCTACAAAATCTAAGAATTAAAACCCAAAAATTAAAAATATTTGTTCAAATCCTTGTCGAGGACTGAGTTATTTTTATTGTTTTAAAAAATGGCAATGACTGACAATTTTTTATGTTTAATTTCTATTAAATATTTTCTGTGATACGTTTCCCTGGAATTTCAATTTACTATTTTCTTGTATATTTGTTTTGTTTACATTAATAACTTCTGTGACATAAAGGTTTTATTTTCATGAATGTATATTCACTTTTAAATAATTGTATTTTCTATTTTTACAGTGCCATGTTATTTTAGGGAAAAAACATTTTGTTTTATTTTGTATCTGACTATTCAAAGTATCAAATGTAATTAATTGCTGCTTGATGGTAAATGCGAATAGTACATTATTGACTATTGACATAAATTTTCAATGTAGTAAATTAATACTTAGATAATATCAATGATAACAAGCATACACAACATTTGGACTATTTTAAATCAAATATCAAAGTCCAAAAATTACTTACAAATGATAAAGGACAAAATTATCTGGTTTTATATCTCCATGAAGTATTTTACACTTATGGAGATGTTCAATTATTAGGATCATCTGGATGGAGAACAGCATTGCCAGGTGCACATCAGGCCCTTTCTGTAAAAGTTATATTTAAATATTATTTATATGTGAAATAATAACAATTAACTCGTTATTTCAAAACATTATTACTCTAACATATAAAGTAACACCTAGACCACAATGTGGATCAAGAATGATTATGAATGAATGCACAAATTTATACATATTCATTCAAGATAGGGTAAACAAGGATTGCTGTACTTTTTCCATCATTTTGTGAAGAAAACCTACACCATGTGTTGACTTTGTACTACCCAAGTCTCTTTTAGTATTCAAATCAAATCAAATCTCTTTATTCATTATCTGCACAGACATATGTACAATTGAATAGTGTCATAGATTAAACTTACCAATAGCAAAACAGAAAAGTAAAACAAAGGTTATTCAACACGTCAACCATCATCCAAGTTCACAAACTTATTTGTTAAGATACTTTTAAGGTAACATAAATAATATTAACAGCCATAACAATGTTTGGTCATCCTAAATAATATTATCATCTATAACAAAACTCTTCTATTGAATAAATTACTTTTACAATTAAATACTCTTTTAATTTTTTTTTTAAACTTGTCACTATTTTTTTCATTTTTAATATTGACTGGAATGTGCTTTATAAATTTCTTTCCCATGTACGATGGTTTTTTTTCAAAAAATTTTAGGTGGTGAGCGGGAACAAGCTGGCTTTTGCCTCTTGTATTATATGTTTGGAGGTTTGAAACAGTACCAGTCTCCAACACTTTGTTTTCACTGATAACAATCGTATCATATATATATATATATATATATATATATATATATATATATATATATATATATATATATATATATATATAGTCCATACACAGTAATTATTATTAAGTCTTCAAAGTGTTGTCTTACTGAATCATCATTTTTTAGTTTTAGGATTATTCTAATTGCTTTTTTTAACTTTAAAAACTTGATCCATATTTGCTTTTTTCGTTGACCCGTATAGGCATAAGCCATAAGACAGATGAGAATGAATATGCGCAAAATATATCATTCTCAATATAGAAATACTACATATATATGATTTAGATGTTAAAACTAAATTATATCTAAATAACTTATGATATTGTATTTTGATTTATACTAAACACATTAATAAGTTGTAGCCTTAATGCTAAACTGAAAATATAAACAATCTTTTTTTCTTAAACTAAAACACTTACCGAGTTATATTCATCTAAACCTAAAAACATGTACAAATGAAAATCAATGAATAAAAATATCACAAATTAATTTGCATTTGTGATATTAATATTTATTGATAGTATTTGTTCATGTTTTCAGGCTAATATATAGATAACTCAGTTTAAACTAGCTGTGGTTGCGGGTCTCACTAACTAACAAAATTACAGGCACAAATAGTCCTATTAGATGGAATCTCTACCGTAGGTGTATATAATCAAGGGTAGTACAAAGTAAAAATGTCTTGTAGGTTTTCTTCACGAAATGATGAAAAAAGTACAATTGTTGTATACCCTATCAAATACTCCATCATTACTGAAATTTATAAATTAAGTATTCATTCATATTCAGTGTTTCCAGAAAGGAAACAGTAAATATTAATACATGGTTAAAATTATTCCAGTACTAAATTGCCTCCAGTTTAGTGAGCATACACTAACAAAATAAAGAATCTATTACAAACACATTTTCACAAACGTTAAATACCATTATGACAGTGAAGTACTACAAAAACAATAATGATTAAACAAAAATAATTATGATATAAAAGTATTACTAATATTTACAAACACGCAATTACTAAACAAAGAACTGATCAAAATAATAAACATACACGTATACAGAGTTATAACCTACACAAACAACTGATCACACGTTGTTTACTTGGCGTGAAAATGTCCGCTTAGAGCGCAGTGCTACCTCAATAAATGCACACATTACAGATAATTAGGTCTGTCAAAACAAGTGATGAGTCATTTGCCAGCTGCTATACGTCGCAATGCCATTGTTTATTCTCCATTGTTCAGACACACAGAATAAACAATCCATGAAATCTAGCGGCATCAGTACGAACTAATTGCTTCTAAACAATGATTAGTGATATATTCCGCTTAACATAGTTCGAGCTATAATTAATTAGCGATATATGTTGCTTACCGTGTACGAAGGGTTTAAAGTATGAAAAATAGTATTGTAATTAAAACTATCACACTATAAGTTAAACTCGCAATTATCTGTGCGCTGATCTAACGCATACTTTAGCGTTCCAAACACCATACAATCTGGCCATGTAGACACAACAATTGGAACTCCATGATTCTGGTAAAAGCAAGTAATTTCAAGTTTAAAATAAGTATTAGTGTAAAATGGGCCTTAGGAGATTGGTGAATAATGAATAATATTTTTGTCTATAGATGCCATCAAGTCAATACTAACCCCTGCGACTTTAAACTGATTTACAATAGAAAGAATTGTTCCATGCTGGGCCCATTCTGATTCTAAAATGCTGGCGTTCTTGTAGATATACCCATTGCTCATATGCAAGTAGAAGTCCATCTGAAACAAATACATGTTTGTAAAGAATGTAGTTTTCTAATGAATAAGCAGTACGTTGAGCTTTGCCTAAATTGACACTATTTCTATATTAGCTATACAAAAGAAACTATAAATAACAAATTTTAAAATTATAGGTTAGGTTAAAGGGCACTAGGCCAGGAATTAGTATATTAAGAGAGATAGGACATCAGCAAACTTACCTAAAAAGACAAGTTCACTAACATCAGAGTAGTAGTCACAAACACAAAATACACAAAAGCTCACAAATTTTCAACACCACTGGCATTTTCTTCAGGTGAGTAGAGGGAGAGAGAGAGAGACACTATTTTTGTGAGTGTCTCTCTCTCTCTCCCTCTACTCACCTGAAGAAAATGCCAGTGGTGTTGAAAATTTGTGAGCTTTTGTGTATTTTGTGTTTGTGACTACTACTCTGATGTTAGTGAACTTGTCTTTTTAGGTAAGTTTGCTGATGTCCTATCTCTCTTAATATACTAAATTTTAAAATTATAATCTCACAAACAATGGCTGTTTCCAGCTTTAAATTGGCACTACAAACAACCAAGCAAAATAGTAAACTACAGTACATAGTGGTTTAAAGCTAAAACTTTATAAACGCCAAATATTGAGATGTTTAAATGACCAACCCTTTTCGATTGTAACACTCACTGCATGTTTTTGATAGCTTTTGGGATGTAGTTGAAGTTAAGTTGAGTCTAAAGAGAATGAAGGTCTTATTAAGAAAAGTATTGGTAAATTAAAGAGAAAAATGTCCTACAGAAATCATTCAAAACAAAATTAGGCAAAACATTACCAATATTTAGAACTGTATTGGCTTTGAGTAGAGCTTGAAATGGCCATAACTTCTTTGAGTTTGAGTACAGCCAGATTTATACTGAAATTTAAGTTCAATAATTACATACATCTACATTCATGTCTAATCTTGCAAATCTAGGTTTATTCTAAATTCATGGAATCCAAAGATACCCAAAACCTTGTGTTAGCTTATTATGTGTGAACTGTAATAACAGTTTTTCATAGTCGTGCCAGAGCCGCGACGGCGCCTCTGCTGATCGACGGAACTCTCACCAGCTTTCAGCTGATTTCCGCTGATAAAACGTATCACTACAACGCCTATCGGTTGAATTCCACCGACTTTGCATCGGTTCATTAAATCGTTTTCAATAATGAACCATTTCACGTAACTGCGATGTATTTTACACAGATGGAATTGTGAATAGTTGATCTATCGAATGGTGTATTTAGTTTGTTGCTGGAAGAAGAAACAGAATGTAAACAAAACACGAAGCATTGATCTTAAAGACTAAAGTAATAAATGTATATTTTAGTTGTAATATAATAATAATATTTAAACTTGCTCTATAAAAGTGTTTAGCAATTTTGTTATATGTGTAATGCTGTTTAATAGTGACTGACTTAGGATATTGTATATTTGTTCTCAAAATGGTTATATTGTGTAAATAAAATGTGTTTCTATTTTTGTGTAGGCTATTTATAGCATTCCAAATTTATATTTATCCAAATTGTGGTAATTTTAGTGCTTACTTGAATTATAGTGTTTATAGCAAATATTAGGTGAATTTACAAACAAATCAGTTACCATAGTAACAAATTTTAAGGTTTGTACACTGTAAGTGGTTTTAGTAGTATAAACAATTTATTTTTCCATATGTTATATTAGACCTATATATATTTTATGAAACTACATAACATTTTTAATGTTGGCTATTTTGGAATTGTAAATTGACACACACAACATCATTCCCTGGGCATACATCCCTCCTTTTTCTATTACAGTAGAATCTCGTTTATCTGATGCCCAATTAACCGAGCTAGTCAACAGATGATGAAAATAAACATAAAACTACTGATAAAAGGAAAACCATAGCGTGACACATCATATAATCATTTGACAAGTAATCAGTGTCTCTATTGGTTGTTGGTGTTAGGTTAAGGCGCTGCAGGGCCGTTACAAGACATATTTATGATACTGAACCCTACTAGGAATAATTTTCCCACATAAATGCATTCACTCATGACAGATCACCACCTGACACCATCGGTTTGTTTGGTCGAAATGATGAATCAATCAGTCTTTTCGTCGCCAATGTGTACAACAAATGTGGTATTGATACGATAATTTTGTTCCGTTAAAATGTTGAATGGTTCCCTGCACTATCAAGAGAGTAATGCAGATTGCGTTAAACCACAGGATAAATACGACAATTTCGTTCGGTAATAGGACTGAACGGTACCCTGCACTTAAAACCAAGACGCGAATGCTACAGTGGACCGTAGATAGATAGAATAAATACGAAAGGTTTCGTTGTCAACAAATGTAACGTTAGAGGAATTGCCCATTCACAATACTGCCTATGGACATTACATTAAATATTTACTATTAAATTCTATTATTGTAGTTTTTTACTGACGCAGTTTCAAAATGGAATACTTA
This sequence comes from Stictocephala bisonia, assembly GCA_035578905.1. Classification (NCBI taxonomy): domain Eukaryota; kingdom Metazoa; phylum Arthropoda; class Insecta; order Hemiptera; family Membracidae; genus Stictocephala; species Stictocephala bisonia. The sequence goes on along the minus strand of JAQJVL010000103.1, from coordinate 1,201,198 downwards.
CTCCCAACTTCTTTTCATCCTGCGGCAATACAAGTTTTAAAAGACATAACCTGTGTTCCTACTTTTTTACAGGATTATAACTACGTATATTTACAATATTTTTCGTGTTTTCTTGTAATAAACTAGTTTTGTACTTTTTTCATAGCGTTTACATTATTTTTACCATACCTCCGTATTATCCAAGCTTTTACGTATCCGAGGTGGTCCCAGTTCCAATTAACTCGGATAACCGAGTCTACTGTATTTGAAACTAATTTCTGAAATATAAGTTGCAACATAAAACATATACAAATATATATATATATATATATATATATATATATTTTAAAGTCCTATAGGTAGTATGTTCCATTGTGAACAAAATGGTATAAAACATAGGTAAATTTAAGACATGTATTATAGAAAAAACGTCTGTAAATTCCTTCAGCGTTTTGAAAAAAAAAAAGTAGTAGGCGGATCGAGGGTTAATCTGCTTTTCAGATTGTCAATAACTTTTCAATCTAGTGATTGTAGTCTTTATATTTAAATGGGAAAGAGAAACAGTACTAATAAAATCACTTACTTAAATACAATTAACTTGAGAGTAAAATTTTACTTATTACGAAAACTTGGTGGAAGTTGCGTACCATGTTAGGTGGTAGTCTGTTCTGCAGTTCTTGAACTATGTACCACTCCCACTCCCAAGAGGGTCTCTGCTGCTTCAATGCTACAGGTTGGCCGTCCCGTGTGGCCTTTAATACTCTTGCGTAACTTCCTTTGCCCAACTCACCCACAATTGAATACTTTGTCGGACCTAAAACGTAAAACTATTGTTTCTTCCATTTTTAAACTGCATCTATCAATTTATTTTCATAAACAGGTATATGATAAATAAATGAATTAAATATGAATCCCTAATATTGTGTAGTCTTTGAATCATGACTGTGAAAATAAGGACAATCGCCAAATCTTCTTTACAAATCTTACTCAGGATGCTAGTTATTTTTATATTCTTGATCGATAAATTTATTTTAAATTTTATACCTAAATTAAACATGTAGATAGCAAAGATTAAGTTCATTTGAATTTATTTTAATCCTTACGAGACCAGCCTATAATATACAGGGTAAACCAGACATAGTAATGATGTGGCAAAAGGCTGACCAGAGTATACAAATTTCATGTAACATATTATTATGAAATCGAGTATATTTTGTTACCTTGGTTATTTATATACGTTATTTTGTGGAAATTCGATCAAAATATCCCAAAATAAAAAAGTATACAAAATTATGAAATGTGTAATTTCCAATAAATTGAAAGAGTAGTCATTTTAACTACTGAAGTTTACTACCTGACAACAAAGGTGTCACTAAATATAATACTTACCTTAAAAGACAAGTTCACTAACATCAGAGTAGTAGTCACAAACACAAAATAGACTCTAATATACTAATTCCTGGCCTAGTGCCCTTTAACCTAACCTAAATATAATACTTAATGATGTTGAATGATAATGATGATGATGAGATTGTGGTATGCTGGTAGATTAAGACATACGGCTAGGAGAGGATGCTTGGTGGTGTGTAGAACACATTAGTTAAAAGAGTAGATAAAGGAGCATAAAGGTGCATTTTGACAATACAAACAAACATTTGAATGGTGTTCTGTGCAACAGTCTCTGCTAAATTGTAAAGAAAATTCAACACTTGCAATGTTTTAAGGAAGAGGTCAAGGATTGTAACACTTGTCCCGATCATATATCTCACCACCTTCCTTGAAAGTGTATTTCTCCTTGAAATAAGGGATTGTTGGATAATATACAGAATTTCCAGATAATATACAATTTGTTTGTCAGATCAATACAAGCAAATAATACCATATAACACGTGTATTTTCTCAATTTGTTTTTGTCTGTGTGCCTGTACGTGTTTTTGACAAACATTTTAATATCTCAAAAACCGTTTGACATATTATACAGAATTTTATTAAGAAAGTTGATCTTATAAAAACATATTTCATGTAAAAAAGCTGTATTTTCAAAATGACCACTGTCTAAAAATTTCAAAGTCAAATATGAAAAAAACTTTAAATTTTACCCAAAAATGTTAAAACACAACATTTATAGACCACATTACACCAAATTCAACGGTATGCCAATTAAAGAGATTGGGTGATAAATAATAGGGAAAACGTTTTTTGTGACTGAAAGCTTTGATATCTGGGTAAAGAGTACTCATATGACAATGCTTTCAGTCACAAAAAAATAGGTTTTCTCTGTTATTTATTACCCAATCTTCGAAATTGGCATATAATTGAATTTGGCGTAATGTAGTCTACAAATGTTATATATTGCAGGTTAAATTTGGGGCACTAGGCCTAGGATTTCAGTTGTAATGAAAGGAAAGGAAAGCAGCATACCTCATAAAATTGGTAGTCTGGTACACTGTAGATAGACACAATCACATCACAAAGAATTGAATAGTGAAATATCAATATGTTCACTATTTATAGTGATACTTCACTATTCAATTCTTTGTGATTGTGTCTCTATCTACAGTGTACCAGTCTACCGATTTTATCAGGTACTGTATGCTGTTTTCGTTTCCTTTCATTACAACTGAAATATTATATATTGACATTTATGGGTAAAATGTGTAGTTTTTTTTATATTTGACTTTGAAATATTTAGACAGCCGCCATATTGAAACTGATAGTTGTATAAATCAGCCTTTTTACATTAAATGTGTTTTTCTATGATCAACTTTCATTATAAAATACAGTGCTGTATTTCAAATGGTATGAGATATTCTAATTTTTGTAATAAACACATACAGGCAGAAAACGAATTGAGAAGACAAATATTATATGGTATTAATTTCTTGTACCTGACATGACAAACAAACCTATAAAATACGTGACAGTCGAAGCCGGACACCCTGTATATATTTTTCCTCATCTAATTGCTTCGCTAACTAATGGTGTCTTCAAAGCAAACTGTTGGGTCAAGAATGAAACCTTTTCTCATGACTTTATAAAACGCTACGAAGTAAGGACTTGGATGTGAGCCATAGGTCCATAGTGAGATGAATTTAATTTTGCAATCACGATCACATATACCTAATATTTAAAACTTAAAACCAGCATACAAACCAAGTTTTACTGATGAATTTGTATGAATTACAGGAGCATCTGTTTCCATTCTATGTAATCCAATCAGGTGATGCTTTTTGGGATATCCAATATGAGATAGCAATTGAGCATTCAACTCAGTTGAAAACGGATCCACTTCACCAGAGATATTCAGTAAACCAATACTTTTTTCCAATTCTGAAAAAAATAAATTCAAATCTATTAGGTATCCAACATTAAACTTGACAAAATGAAAACTGCCCAAAAATTACTCATTTATCTGTACGGCCAACTGTACAGCAAATATGGTTTGCAGTTAATTCAGGATGGATTACTGGATGAACGGTATTGTGGCAGCTATAATGGTCCTAACATTCATCTCATGGGTATGTTTTGAAATGCCATTTTAATGTTATTATATATGTATTTATCATATAAAATAGTTTTTAAATATCCTAATCACATAGTATTGGTCTGATTTTCAGCTATTTGATAACTTTTAAAACTCACTTCTCTTTCTTGCACAACATCCGAACCCTGACTAAAACCCAACATGGATACCCCAGTCTTTTCTCTAGTAGTGTCCACGCAAATAGCAACCATTGAGCGGACTCCATATTATTATTAAGAGGACCAAGCATAGAACCTAATGCCTACAATCTCCACAACAATTTGTTTCCAAGTAACTGGGTTACAGTCAGTACTACCATTGATTTTATACACAAATAGATTTCCCATCCAATGTTAAATTTTTAGTCTCCAAATATCACCTGTTTTAGTAGTCCATTGTGGAGCGCTAGTGTAGTCCCATGTAAATGAAATGCAGTTTAAACCAGCTGTGGTTACGGGCCACACAAACTAACAAAATTACTGTCACAAATATTCCTATTAGATAGTTTATCTATTGTAGGTATATATATATAATCAAGTGTCCCACTAGTGTCGACATGGTTTAAATACTTTTTTTCAAGCTTTAAGTGTTTATGTTCAATAGTTTCTGTGAATGTAAGCTTAGATTGATGGAATGTGTTTTTAAAGTAACTACTGTTTTGTAATCCTGCCGTTGTAGCGCTGTGGTCAGCGTTCGACACATGCACGCTGTGTAGCACTATCTGTTGGCAGCCGTTACGGATCCATTCGACTGTATTTAAGGTTGTTTATGAGTGGTTAAAATGTCTCTACTGATTGAAAATAATGCCGACTGCAAGTACGCATTGTGATAAGTTTTTGTAACGCTAAAAGGCATGTAAACAGCTGAAAATTGTGATGAGATCTCTAATGTTTATGGGAAAACAGAATGAGTGATGGGATGGTACGGAGCTTTTAAAGATGTCTGTAAGATTGTGCAAGATGAGAAAAAAAGAGGACAACCCTCACTCATTACTGATGACTTGGTGCAAAACTTTTATTAAAAAGTCAGATAAAACAGACACTTTACAACTGCATCATTATGTAGTCAGTGTCCTCAAGTGTGAAGAAGTGTAATTTATGAAATAATGATAGAACGTTTGAAATACCGAGAGCTATGCTTACGCTGAGTTCCCAAAATACTGATGAAGAATCACGAAAACAAATGTTTAGTGAGAATCACAAAAATAAAGGTTTAGCCAGTTCTCTCATATTCCTAGAACATTAGAATTGTGATGGTGACGATTTTTTTAACGAAATTGTCATTGGGATAGACTCCGCTATGAGTGTCAACTGGTTTCACACCCTAAGCGTCGAGAAAATTTACACAGCACATACTTCACAGTCGGCAGCATTTTAATTGAAGGCCTTTAAAAAACTCGTAAACAACCTTAAATACTGTCAAAAGGATCCGGCTGTGGCTTGCCAACTGCAAGGTGGTACACAGCGTGCATGCACCGAACACTGACCACAAAGGGATTACAAAACGGTACTTATTTTACAATGACTCGCTTTTATCAGAGCCAAATTAGTGATGAGGCGTAACTGACAATTCCACTTTGAAGGGGATAGTGAAAACTTTAAATTATATACACTATTAAGAAACAATTTGATTATTTCCAGTTGTATTTCATGAACCTACCATTGTTCTCAAATATGTGTTCCAATCTGTCCTGAGCTGGCTGTATACTGGTGCTTGCAACTGTACAAACAGATCCTTGTGTCTTACACCCACTGCTTCCTGAAGAACTGCTGTATCTTTCTTTTGAAGCTTCAAATATCATACTTAAATCCTGCTTTGTACCACACTTCTTAATGTCCTCACTAATGTATGAACTGTAAAAACAAATATTATATTGATCAATGCTGTAAAATTAATTTCTTGTTATACAAAACTACATAGTACACGTCAAACATATTATTCCAAAAGTGTTTGTTGCCTTAAGTTTCATCACTGTGGTGGTAACATAAGTGTTGATGAAACTCATACACTGGTGGTAACTCTCCTGCCCACCCTCTCATGTACAGTGGTGATGACCCTCCCACTCTCTCATAAACAACGATGGTTTTTAAGTTTTTCACGATACAAATTTTTTAGTTTTCTTAGAATGGCTTAGTAATGTCTCATTTAAAATATTTTTGAATTTTGCTAATTACTTAGATATTACAAAATATTGTGGATTACTGAGTATTTTCTGATTGAAGATATCTTGACATCAAGTTTAAATTTTAATTCTTTTCAAACTAAAAACTGACTTAACTCCTTATTATGATTATATTGATTTTTGTACATTACTGCTTATGAATATTTTTCAATAAAAATAAGGTGCTGAATAGCTTTAACAAGAAAATTTTAAAATATGATTTTAAATTAATTAGGATACCTAATGTCCATATGTAAATTTTGGCCTTTTTCGATACTTGCAACTTTTGGCAGAAATATTTTGCAACTGTCTTTCACCATCAAGCCTATTTATTAGCATGTGTGAGTACAAATGGTATTATCCGTGAATAAATAAATACTTTACCCGATTGTTTATTTAACATTTCTAACTAAAAAGTTGTTACTAGGAATGATCGGACATCAGCATACTTACCTAATAATTAAAATTGTTTGCTTATTTACTAACAACATTAAACAATATGCATTACAACATACCCGTTTATACAATTCTTATCCTGTTGAGCGTTTGTGGACTTCAAGTGACCAACCAGAGGGGTAGAAGAAGGGAGTACAAACTCAAATGCTTTAGTGTTGCATGTCATATCATCAAACTTATCCTAAAAAATTTACAATTGAATTAAATTTCTAATAAAAACATTTTAAAACAGTATTCTTTTTTTGTGTGAATAGGTGTTCTGGTATTAGTCTTGATAGAGTTAATAAACTTCTATCCATTATCTAAAATTTCAAACTGTGGTTAAGACAATCTTGGAAGAAACAATTGTAAAATCACTAGAAGTACTATTTTCTGCAATTTTAGTTGTTATGAGCCTCTTTAATAAATCATGCTTGTGTACAAACATTTTAAAAAGATTAACATAAAAACAAAAGAACGTATTTTTTAGTAACACGTATGTATAAATATTATATTTATATGTATGTACTATAGGACATACAAAAATTAAATTATAATCAATATAAACACTATAACGCTCTAAGTAATAGCGCTACAGTAGCCCATGTATTTTGGCACCTTACCATGAAAGCTAATTTTAGTTTACCCCAAGGAAATCTTTTTTAAATTAATATTTTCCATGACATTTTTATGTACAAATAACAAATATTACATACCAACCACTTTATTTTGTTTTTATTACATTTAAAAAAGTTCATATTTATCAGGTTCAGGTGAACAAGTATCTTCACATTTTTTTCTCTGTAGATAAATTCATTTTTTACAGTTTTATAAACAAAAAAATTCATGCAGATTAAAAAGTAGTAGTAAACAACACTGTAGTCCTCAAAGAGTACCACTTTTTTACCCTACCACCCACAATAAATGTATTTACAATATATTTACCATACAAAAACTGTATTTTTTTTAACAGTTAAAAAAGGAATACTTGTTGACACAATGATTTAAACAGTTTAAGTGAATAATAGTAATTATTTTAGTATGTATGTTATAAATTCTTACTATCAATAATTACCGAGACTTAATTTTCTGTGCAAATTTTGTCGACTGCATTGGTTATTTTATCTATTAAAACTTTTTTATATGTAAAAAAGACCTTGATAACCCAGCATCCTAGGCGATATTGTCATGCCGGATTATCAAGGTTTTTTTGTAAGCGTGGTTTAATTTGGGGAAATACGACAATATGATCGGTTTAATTAAGTATTTGATTTATTAAAACTAAAACCTTAAAGTCAAGTATTTAAGCTTTCACAATACTGATTGAACTATGTACAATAACCTGAAAATATAAATCAATAAGGTTTTAATAAAAAAAAAAAAAAAAAAAAAACTAAAAGTAAAAACCAGGTTCACTGGTTTAGAAAACAACCTATCTTTTTATACAGTAAAACACATTCAACCTATTAAAAACACTGTAACACATACAGAAATGCCTGTGTCTCGTCTGATGTCTGGGCAGCTAGCAGGCACAAAGAACTATGCCACCGATGCGCAGATCGGTTCCCACTCCTCCCGAGCGCTTACGACGTTGCTGCTGCGCCCATGCGCCATGCACAGCTTCTAGTCTGTCTAACTTATTACAAGCGTGCCAACAGCTTCATCCTTGCTGATTCAGCAGGCACATGTCCTTGACACGGGTACAGCTGATTACAAAAACTGCATCCAACTTGTGCTGGATTAACGCGGTCTTACTGTATTGTTGTTTTACTTTCTCTTTTATCCAATTTTCCTTTCAACTATTAGATCTATAAATACAAAGCGACAATATTTATTAATCTTAATACCTCTCCCACCTACAGACCTGTCATAATTATGGAGAGAAATTATTCTTAGTATTTTTGTGTATTCATCATTGAATTTATATTTTTTTAAATTTAAATGTGAATACATATATAAGATTGTTACACTAGGGTTGCAGGTTAAATTTGTCCCCCAAATGTGTGTTATTATTACTACAGAGTAATAATAACATTCTTATTTTTCTGCATACAGTTTATTGTAGAAAAATATTGTTCTAGACATATATTTTGTATGTTTATTGAACTAACCTTAGCATGTTAGTTTATAGAAAGAGAGCTAGAAGTCATTTGAAGGATAATGGTATATCAGTCATGTAAGGGGAGCTCTTAGTACGCAGGATGAAGAAAGTTGTCAGTAGTTAGTCTGCAGAGAGGGAAGGCAGCTTGTGAGGTTAGGTAGATTAGATTGGCTGGAAAGTATGCAAGGAGTATACTGTAAGGTTTGTACTATCTGAATGAGGTGAGTTTTATTTTGTCAATACTATGATGAGTTTTACAAGATTGAGCAACTAAAGAACATGTTTAATATTACTAATTTAATCACTCTTTAAATTCTGAACAGCGAGATGTGGCTTAATATCGATTATCGAGAGTAAAAGAATGTAATCTTTGTTTGTTAGTAAAACTATCTTAAACAACATTGCATTTCTTTTGTATTTCATATTGTGTATAATTATGTTATGTGTGATAGTTTTTGGCTTTCAACAGTAATCTTTAGTATCTAGCACTAGTATTAAGTCTTTTCTGATTTAATATGGGTTAAGAAAAAAAAATGTTTTAGACCTAGGCTGTTAGTAAGTATACTTGAAGACGACAGGAGTTTGTTATACCTGTTGAAACGTGTTTGTTTCTTAAACATTCAGAGCATTGGAATATTACCAAATATTATCTATATATCACTACCTTACACATTTTGTTGGTTTTTTTCTCTTATGTAAGAGACACCACACAACTTTGTGCATATTTTAAGGCGCATATTATTCGGTTACATGAGTACAGGATGAGTATGAATGACCTATGTAGTTTCTTACTAACGAAGGTCAACTGTGTCTTAGAAAGAGCCATTTATTAATGACCCAGTAGCCAGGGTAACTAAAGGAATGACAGCTTTATGTGCAATCCAAACCACGTTGTTTTGTTCACATTTTCAGCTAATTGACTCAATTCTCTCCTCTCACAATATCTGAACACTGACTATCACCCAACATGGACATCCAAGACTTCCTTGTTGTGTCAGCAATGAGAGCAACCTTAAGCGAACCCAATGCCAGTATTAAGAAGACTGAGCATCGTTTAAAAACTCCACAAGTAGTTGGTTTACAGCCCTTGCGCCACTAGTGCCAATAATGTTATGTTTGGGAAAATACCAGCATTTTAATTCTAAAAAAAAAGGAAAAAAATTCTATTTACTTCTAGCATTGCCTATAGTAACAAGAAGACTTATTGTATTGCGCTATTTTAAAGCAATTGCGGTTAGAACACAGCACATGCATCCTTGGACAGTTTTTTTCTATATTAATGTTTCTAGTTATATATTTTGTATGGTTGGAAAACATGCATTTCCTACAGTAACGGATAACTGAATTTAAATACACAAAAATAAATGTAACTACCTCATCATGGAATGCTGGTGGTAGGTGGCACAAACCAAATGATTTTCTCTTTTTATCTGCAACTGGTTTTGCAGCAAAGTTGTTTTGTACTGATAACAGGTTATTTTTATTATCTTCTCTCTTGTTTTTGTTTGTTGTCAGCACTTCATCACCAGAATCATCAGAGTCTGATTGAAAAGCTAGCATTTTTAATGTAGCTGGGTCACCTTGATAACGAGCGTTCGATGACTGCATGATATTATTGAACAATTGTGCTTTTGGACCACAGTTTTGATTATCTTTTGTATTCTCAGTTTTATTTGAATCAGAGGATTGAACATTTTCATTTTTAGACTTTACACTGTCTGATTCTGCATCATCAGAATAAACTTGAAATGCTTGAGGGGGTCCTGTAGCAGGTTCATCATCACAAAATATAGGAAAACTTGGAGTGGCCTTGGGTGTCAATTTAGCAGACTGTGTCGGAGTGGTTACTCCATCTGTTCTGCTCACTGGGGGAGGAACTGGAGGCACTTTAAACACACCGGACTCATCCAATCCTACTGGTGATCGTGGGTAGGTTGATGCTCTCAAATTCCTTCCAAAAGCTAAAAAAAAGACTAAAATGAAAACATTACACAAGCACGGAATAACACTAAGTCTGTAAAGTATGAATATATCCTTGTATTTAGTTCAAAAAATAAATAAAACTCTAAACAATACTGCAATCAAATGTTGTAAAATTAACTAGTTAAAATTTGTAAAAATAAGATTACTCTATAGGGCAGTGGTTCTCAACCTGGAGGGCGTGCACCCCTAGGGGAAGTTGGAGAATTTCAGGGGAGGCGTGAGTAAATTAAAAAAATTGTGATATCTATTACATTTTTTTATCTCACATATATCTTCAAAAACTAAACTATTTCTCCTCAAAACATTGTCAAGGGCAAACAGACCTCTCATTAATGTGCCAAACTGCCTCAAACTGATTACCTCAAATAAATTTCTATTTTCATAATACTGTAATTTCAAAAACAAATAAAGCAATGTTTGTTATTAAAAATTGTGAAAAGAATATGTAATCCGTAGTAATGGAAAAATGTTGTAAAATTAAATTCCAGTTTAACTCAATAACCAGCTTCATCTAAACCTAACCTAAACTTTATATTCTGATTGTACAGTAATAATGACCACATATTGGAAGAGAGGGGCGCGTGACCTCAGATCAGTTTCAATAGGGAGGCACACAGCCTTAAAGGTTGAGAACCGTTGCTATAGGGAATGCTTTTTTAAAAAACATGTTGATATTCACTATAAACACTTATTTATAAAAAAGATCCAAAATAAATTGTTATTGGCATGATTTATACCTGTTCATTTTATAAAAAAAACATCATCCTACACTAAACCTCCTTACCAATTTCCTGGACACAGGAAACTTCACAACTTAAACACACACTGTTGGTCAGTGCATCAAAAAGATTAAAGGAGAGGCCGATCTCCTTCTTAAGCCGATCTCCTTCTTAACCTTACTTTGCCCATTCCTCATAGACTATTGATCTGTGCGAGGAACTTATTCAGACAGAGTGAGGGGGCGAACCAGTAAGTAGAAGGTGATTATTACTGATAAATATTCCAGTCTAGACCGGATTCGAACCAGCGCTAACTCTAAAACAAGCTCAAAGTCCTGACGCCTTAGACACTTGCCCAACTTACATGCTCTAGTTAACTAAGCACTAACCTTAGATATGTCATTTTGAGGCATTTACTTGATTATAATGCTGAACATGGATAACAAGTAAATTGCAAAATAAATTTAAATTAATGTGCAAAACAGGTATGTGCCTTGAAATGACATGTAGAGTTGGACCATTTGTTAAACATATTTGTCTTGGATTACTCTTAACTAATTGGAAAATAAACACAACAAAAGCTAAAGAAACAAACAAAACAACATTTTTTTAAATGCATAAACTATACTTTTGGAGCCCAATGAAACCCTCCAGAGGTGGCATCACAGAGTTTTCCTCAGTGTGTGTAAATAAATGTAAACTATTACTGTGCTTTGCGGTCTACAGTCCCCAAACTCCGTGTACCTCACGAACCCCTTTCCTTAAATACCTTCACACAACTATTTTTATCCCCTTGCACATTTACTTCAGTTTAGCAGTAGTTCATCTAACAGTACGAAGCTTTTCTCAGTTTACCACCGCTCGCGTTACTAAAAACCCCAAGTAAACTTCCATGAGCCATCTTTCCTGTTAAATAAAATTAATAAACAGTATTATAATTTTGTATATAAATAGTGTTTTTAGTGTACAATAAGTTTATAAATATAGTGTATTGTGTAAATATATTTTGATCCTTTTCCGTTATTTCGCTACCACTACTTTTTTTTATTGCAATTACGGTTAGGTTAGGTTAGTTTAGGTGGCTACTTAAGTAGATCACAAACTAGTAAATACAATGATTGACTTACCGCCAAATGCGCTCTGTGTGTATAAGTTCTGGAAAGCAATAATATAAGGCCAGCGATATCGGATTCCTAGTAGATAATGAATACCACTGTTGACGTAAAAATGATTGGGGAACAGTTTTTAGAGCAATGGAATTTGTATCAAGTGGTAGTGTATCAAAGGAAACAAACAAAAGTAGTGGTAGTAAATAAACGGAAAAGATCCTATATTTTTATTTCTTGTGAATCTTATGTTTCTTTCTTATTGGTTAGATGTTTTATTTTATTTTTTCTAGATATTATATTAATTATATGGCACATATGATAATTTAAAAAAATAAAACCTACATCATAAATATAAATTATCCTATATAAGTAAATAAATATTAATAATAGGTAAAAATAACACTATATATTTTAGGGATGAGTCCGTCCCTGAAGTCGGTTCTCGGTTCTTGACAAAAGAACCGAAACCGATCGAAAAATATCAGTTTTGCGGTTCAGATTCCAGAAAACGTAAAGGGGGAGATAGCTTTCAAATCATAAATGTTTCAGCTGTGAAAAGTACTGATAAACAGAACCATTAAACGACAATATTTGGCTGCAAGATGAACAGAATATCTTTTTCAGAAAATATCTGCACATACAGGCCACTTTCTTATCAGTACATAATTTGACTGAGATAAACAACTTATCTTAGCCAGAAAATATCAGCTCATAGTCAGACTACTTCCTTATCAGGACACGAAAAGAAGCAGATAAAATTAATGAGTAGGAATTTCCAGACGAAGGTACTGGTTCAGTTTTTGTTCAAGAGTTCAGAGTCTAGTCATCCTTCCACCTGAGCTCTCCCCCTTGTTTATTGTGACCCTTTCTTATCACTTCCTGTCTGATAAAAACACCTGGTGACAACATCCCATTCTGCTTATTATTATTTTAGATTCAATCTTAACTCATGATCAGACTGAATTAAGAAAATACAACTGCTATTAAATATACAATAAAACTAGAAGCATAATTATCTTCAGAATATGAGATGAGTTGTAAGCGGAATGGAATGTTGTCACCAGGTGTTTTTATCAGGCAGGAAGTGATAAGAAAGTGTCACAATAAACAAGGGGGGAGCTCAGGTAGAAGGATGACTAGACTCTGGACTCTTGAACAAAAACTGAACCTGTACCTTTGCCCGGAAATTCCTACTCATTAATGTTATCTGTTGAGTAGGACACCCTGTATAACAAACAAACTAGTTAAATCTGTTGTGAAAAATAGATTGCATTGATTTTATAGACCAATTCAATGAAATACTAGGTCGGTAAAGACCTTTACAAAAAAATTCACTACGGCTAAACCATACGAGATAGTGAAAAACATACAGTAACCAAGTTGTAGATGCCTTTCCTACCATTCCAAAGGTAGATTTGGAATTACCATAGCAGAAATAATAAGTTACTGGTGAATTTTTGAAAATGACTAAATTCTGTCATCTAATTAACTTTGTGAGCAATGTAAATTGAAAAATCAAAAGTTACCGTTTTGTTTTATATCGTAAATACTAATAGCTAGTAGATGGTTAGGTTAGAAATAGCAACTATGGAATCTGTTCTTTTGAATAATATAATAATTTTGCGATTAATATAATTTATTACGTCACCAGAGTAACTTTAACTCATCAATGCATGATCGATCAATAATTGGTCGGTTGCCGCTGTTAGGGTTAACAATTGCAGGCTTATACCACTTACAACAATCAGAGCATACCTGGTGACGGAGATGGACTGTTCCACATTTCTTGAACAACATTCATTGCTTCTTTTGTATTAACAGTAAAAGACTGGCTGTGAAACAGTGATGTATTGGTGTCTAGAGGTGCTATTTTATTTTCGAATGTTGGCTCCTAGAACAAATAAAATCGAACTTTTCAGAAAAGTTCAGTTTATATCCATTTTATTAACTAATTTAATCTAACACAAACACAAGGTTGAATCTTTCGGTAAGTTTCACATTAGTGTAGTTTAAATCTTTTTCTTATTTAGGCCTTGCGTCATAAAAATGAAATTTAAACTTCAACAAGATTGGTAAAGCCTGACTCGGTGGAATTTGATCTTTGCATTAATCTAACCACCTGTATTACTGACAAAAATATATATTATTGCATTTAATTAATCACCTGACTATTGTGAATTATTTATTGTACAGGGTGGCGCAAAAAGAACGCATGGATTTGAGTAACGTAGTACCAGTGGAGGGGAGCGGTCAGTGACCGCCGAGCGACGTCATTTTGTTGGTTGAAGCGTCCAGTTTTAGTAGCAATGGAGCAGTGGAACGTGCAGCATCGCGTGTTCGCTGTTGAACACTATTTAAAATCAAATGAATCTGTCATCACAGTTCAACGAAAATTTCGTTTACAGTTTAATGTCGCGCGTAATGGTTCGGTACCTGATCGCAACTCGATACTTCGTTGGGTTAACTCGTTTCGTACAACAGGATCAGTGTTGAAGAGTAAATCGACTGGTCGCCCTCGTACGGCGCGAACTCCGCAAAATGTTGAAAGTGTCAGAGCCTCAGTTCTTGAAAGTCCTCACCGCTCGACTAGACGGCGTGCTCCGACCTTGGGGATATCACGTCGATCGCTACAGCGCATCCTGACATGTGAGTTACAATTCCACCCTTACAAGATAATGATTGTCCAGAAGCTCCATGAACCTGATTTTCACGAACGAAGAGTTTTTTGCGAGAGAATACTTGATGTCGTTGGAAATGACAATAACGTTGTAATGCTGAGTGATGAAGCTCATTTCCACTTGAATGGCTCAGTAAACAAGCAGAATTGCTGCTATTGGGCAACTCACAACCCACAGGAAATGCATCAAAAACCACTGCATTGTCCTAAAGTTACAGTATGGTGTGGGGTCTCTAAAATTGGCATCGTTGGACCTTATTTTTTTTAAGAGCGTGACCAAACAGTCACTGTTAATTCTGAACGATACGTGACAATGCTACGCACATTTTTGCAGCCAAATCTTGAAGCTTTGGGGCTCGATATGGAACAAACATGGTTTCAACAGGATGGAGCCACAGCCCACATGAGTAATCAATCTATGGCTGTCGTTCGAGGGATGTTTCCTGGTCACGTGATTTCATGTTTCGGAGATCTCCATTGGCCTGCACGTTCGCCAGATTTGACTCCTTGCGACTTCTTTTTATGGGGACACCTGAAATTCAAAGTTTATCGTCGTAAACCTCGGTCACTCGAAGAATTGAAGGCTGCAATAAGTGAAGAAATTGCCGCTGTATCACAGGACACTTTGAACAAAGTTATGGAAAACTTTGAAGAGAGACTTGCAATGTGTATTCATGCAGAAGGACGCCATCTTTCTGATGTTATTTTAAAAAATTAGTTAATTGTCTTATAATTATTAACACCCCACTCTCAAATTGGGTTATTTGATGATTGTTTTGGTGTAATTAAAATTTTGGTGTGATTAAAATTAACCAACTTATAGCCTTTTAAAATCCATGCGTTCTTTTTGCGCCACCCTGTACTATTAAATAAATTCCATGACGTCAAATTGAAATGCTTAGCAGTTAATGGTAAAAACTAATTACTGAAATGTTCTTGAAGTCGGGTCATTTCAATTTGTTCAGTGGGGGCCAAATCAGGGCTATATGGAGGATGGTCAAAGATTTCCCACTCAAAATTGTCAATGAGACCCGTCGTGGTGTGGGCAACGTGAGAGTGGGTGTAGATATGGTGCTAAGAAATGCCCTATGTCAGCTGACCCCTATTTTGTTCTGTATAGCACGGCGTAACTTTGTTAGTGTCTTCCAGTATCTTGCCATGATGATTATTGTACCTCTTTCCAAGTAGTCAACCAGCAGAATGCCTTTCCTATCACAGAATACACCTTCCCATCTGACAATGTTTGTATGAACTGTTTGAAACTTAAAGAATTGGAATGCCGCCATTGGTTTTTGACTGTTCCTTAGTTTCTGGTGTGAAGAAATAAATTCAAGTCCCATTCCCGGTAACAACTGCATCTAAAAATTCATCACCCTCTCTCTTCCCAGCAGCAGTGCGAAAACTCGCAAGCACTTTCGATGGTTTTTGGTTTTTTCATTGATAAACATCCGCAGCACCTACCTGACGCATACCTTGTGATACTTCAAAATATCTGTAAAAACCTTGTCTACGGTAGTCTTATAGACTCCTCTACTGTTCAGCAATCTATTGCGAAGTCATACACCAATCCGCAAACAAAAATTCCTCAACTTTCATCACTGTCTCATCCAACACTGATGGAAGGAAGTGACGGGCGTCATCATACTTGTTTATATGGCCTTCTGTTAACTCCCTACACATTTTTTGTCTGTCTACTGACGATGGATTTCAATTGACAACCACATAAATCTAATCACGGATCGCAATTCACACTTCCATCATTAATGGCTACTAAGTGTACAAGAGTTTATACTTTCAAGATCAGCAATAGCTGACAGACTATTATACGATGGGAATTTTGTACAAAACTCTGTTACTGCTTCATATGAGGGTTTCAAGTTAGGGTTTTTGACTAAAATGCTTTTTCACTATTCTCAAAATAATAAGTGCTGATATGCATATTATTCATGATATTAATTTTTGATAAAAACTATATTATGCTCTCCATTAAATAAATATTCATTTTCAATATTTTATTTTGATTTAGAAAAACTTGTAAATTATACAAACATACGAGCTAAGAGAATAACCATCACCGCACATTTAGATTAGACTAAATTGTAGGTCTATACTTTTTATTTGAATAATTAATGTATGCTCGTGTTTGAATTTGACTGTTGAAGTTGTCACAGGACCAATTGTTTGTAACTTGACATTATCAGCTGGCAGAGGCATGGTCTTGGGTTTGGATAAACTTGGCGAAGCAGATTCATATAATGAGCGTATCATTTTGCGCTTATCAGACCCAGATAACTCAATCGGTCTAACCTTTGCTTAGGATTACAACTGGTGAGGTGACCAAAAAATAAAAACTATGTAATAGGACTTGATTCAATAAGCTTAGTAAATGTTTAATGCAATAACCTAAATTACTGAATGTCCCTTACACCTTTTTTACGTAATGTAATCATAAGTTTGTAATATGAATTTTTGTAGAAAATTGTACGATACTAAAGCCAAAAATAGAGAAGAATAATTACATTCAAAATGTGGTAGTCAGTTTAAAGTGAATTGTCTAGTTTATGAAAGCAATAATTTTATAGAGTTTTAGGGTACCTTATTATATTTGATAGTGAGGAAATCACCAAGATTCACTGTTATAGGCAGTAATCATCAGGAAAGTATTGTTTTCTGTCATACTCAAAACCGTTTTGAGTAAAAAACATAACCAGAACTAAATACAAAATAAAAACAATGGAACTGACCAATCGCTAATATATATATCTACGGCCTAGAAACTATTTAGATTGTGACTATCCGAAATTCGTCCCAGCTGCATCTGATTAAAATAAGGGTAGCTTATTTCTCAATCGGTAAAGTCAGGCTGTTATTGAGAACCCCTGCAATAAACCACTACTATATGTGTTTGTAGCGGTATTAATGAGCTACAAATAACGACACGTTGAGTTCCCAATACCTTCTCCTGCCCCTTCCATATTTTTAGAATGTTGCGCTGCACAGTATTATTGTAGTAATTTGTTATCAGTAGTCAGTCATCGACCCAGCTGAATGATGAAGTTCAACTGTTTTGCAACTTTAATTCTTCTAGCCTTTTGTGTAAGCAGTATATAGTGAATACCATAGCTTATACTGTACCACTAGGTTATCAATTTTATTTGAAGAATCAATATAATAACTTAGTTTTAATTATTAAATAAGTTAATTATAAAAATGCAGACAGAACTTTTAATAAAAATAACTTGGTTATCATTGACGTTTGAAAGGTCTCCACTTAGCATAGACCACTTAACCTTGAAAGGTCTCTGCCTCAAATGGACCATTTAAATTTGAAAGGCCTCCACCTCGCATAAGCCAACCTTGAAAGGTCTCCACTTTGCATAAACCACATAACCTGAAAGGTGTCCACCTCACATAACCACTTAACCTTGAAAGGTCTCCACCTCACATTAACCACTTAACTTTGAAAGGCACCCACTTCGCATAGACCACTTAAACTTGAAAGGTCTCCACCTCCCATATGCCACTTAACCTTGAAAGGTCTCCATCTTGCATTGACCACTTAACCTTGAACTCCATCAAATACAGAATCAAAGCTATCCACATCAGTTCACCTTGATTGATCCGGATAGTCACAAGCTATCCGGATAGTCACAAAACTGTACAAGAATTTTGTCTGGCGTGGACCTAACTAATAACTTTTTAATAATACACGCAAAATTATAACGTTTCTAAGACAGAAAAAATAGACACGAATTATTGTCCACCTTTTAGCCTAATATTTGTTTGTTGTAACATAGAAATAGATGAATTTTTAGTTATTATTTGTATTGAAATCAATAAAAAAATATATCTAGTGGTATTTATATGTACTATTGATTTTATTACGATACAAGTAAACTCCCAGTTTAATATTATAAATCTAGTAAGAAAAGAGCTTAAAGAATGAAACCTCCAGTATTATGAAAAACTGATCAGAATTGAAGATTAGACTTAAAAAAACATGTTTTATGAACAGAAATTACCTAATTCAATACCATCGCACCAATACTCATTACGAGTCAGTCATACAGGTCTAGTAAATTCATGGAGTAACATATTCACAAGAGTTTTTTTTACCACATATGAAAGTGCATTAAGGGAACATATACATACATTTTTACATCTAATTTGTTAAGTAAATAAAAAAGGTTTCCCATACATAGATTAAAAATATCAGTGTATAGTCACTTCAATATAACATAACAATCACTTACCGCTATTTTCATAACAACATGCCCTTCATCTGGAATCAATTGCTTATCTTCTACTAAATGAGAATTGGGATCAGGTTTTGCATCCTCCTGAAGGAATATCCAATAATCATGATCAAATTCAAAGCACTAATAAATATGTACTAGATTTATTTAAAAGAAAAAACTCTGTGGTCCAGTTTTATATTACAAATATACTACAGTAGCATTGTTCTTAATCAAATCACAAATCAGAATCAATCTGTTAACCTTGAGAATCAAGGTTTTATCTTTTTTAGTACTAAAAAAACACACATGTATACCTCACAAAGACAATATGATTACACTAATCAAGGTTTTGGACTTCACAGAATGACTAGTTTGGTTAGGAAATAGTTACAATTTCAAACTCAAATACTCAGGTCTCAAGTGTTTCCTATATAATATTCTTAAGTTGAATGAAAAATTCCTTTCATGGAACTAAATAAAAAACATTTTTATGATTTATATAGTTTTTTAATTTGTATAAAAACTAAAATAATGTTAGTTTTTCTTAAATCTGTTACCTGAGAAGAATCGTATGGTGTCTGCAAGGGTTTTCCATGAGAAAACTCACTTCCATCAGTTCCTAGGTTATGTTTTGCATCATCAAAGTCTTCAGTCTAGAATATAGACAAGCAATATTTTCATAATAGTTTATTATAAAATGTTTTGTCTAAATATCCAATAAATGTTTATTAACACTACAAATTGTACTATTACTTTAATATACCATTTTAAGTTATATCACATAATAAACTAGTAGCTTATCAAAAAATATTAACACATGGTTTTACATAGATAAATTCAATAAGATTTCTTAATGAACTTTTTAATTATTTACAATATTCACAGCATATACAACTGGAATCCAGTATAAAATTCGAGAATTATTCAAGGTAAATATTATGCTATGTAGATTATGCTATTATGATAAATCATTGTTGATATTAACAATGAGTTTTCTTGTTTTATATCTAGTTACCAGACTTTTTTCTTTTTAATTTAAACCTGATGGTATTATAAGGTTCTACATATTTTCCTTATTCCTGGACACCCTGAGGCATAACTTTTTAGATAGAAATTTACAAACCGAATAATTTTGGACTACAGAAAATAATAATAAAATAACTTCGTAAAGACACTGCAATTGTGAGCAAAATAATATGGATGGGTGTTTTTTTCAATGAAGCTTTTTATAATTAAGAAATCCACTATTTTACTCAGAGCCAAATATTACTTAAATTAATTTGAAAATCAAACATACCACTGGTTTATTGCAGCTCAAGGGCTCTTTATTTTCTTCCTGTGGAGTATTTTCTTCTTGTTCATATGCGTTGCATATTATTTCCTTTTTAGCGGTTTCTTGTAATCTCAAAGCAATTACTGAAACATAACACAAATCTGTTACATTAGGTAGTAACATAATGTTTGGTAAATATGTATCCTAGCATTTCCTTCGAACTTGTCAAGTGCAGGTGGGAGGCCATCAACAGCCATGTATGTGTCAAGGGCAGGTTGGAGGGCCATCAGGAGCTGTGTATGTGCCAAGGGCAGGTAGGAGGACCATCAACAGCCATGTATATGTCAAGGGCAGGTGGGAGGGACATCAGCATCCATTTATGTGTCAAGGGCAGGTGGGAAGCAAGGCCATCAGAAGTCATGTATGTATGTGTCAAGGACAGGTGGGAGGGCCATCACTGATCATGAATGTGTCAAGGGCAGACGGAAGGGCCTTAAGTAGTTATGTATGTATGTGTCAAGAGCAGGTGGGAGGGCCATCAGTAGTTGTGTATGTGTCAAGGGAAGGTGGGAGGGGTATCAGTAGTCGTGTATGTGTCAAAGGAAAATGGGAGGCCATCAGTAGTCATGCATGTGTCAAGGGCAGGTGGGAGGGTCATGGATAGTCATTTACGTGTCAAGGGCAAGTTGCAGAGACATCAGTAGACATGCAGTTATTTCTCATGTTATATAAAATTGGGTAAATTTGGTAAACTCATAGAAGTAGTATACTGTTTTTCACACCTCTAACTCAAGAGGAGAGGAGAATACAATATCAAATAGTAAATTGGTATGCTGCTCTCCTCACCTTTTTTACTAAAACTCTAGGCCTCAGGTCCTAAAAATAACATGTAACACCTCTAAATAGAATGCTCAAACAACAGTCTGACTTTAACACATTCACCCACTAATGAATATATTCGTAGTGCCGCTTCTGGCCCATATGCTCAAATACGAATATACTTTTAGTAGTATAGCATGTTTGTTATAATTAATTTTAACATCTGTTCTCTTTGAAAGATTGTCCGTGAATAATAACAATCGATCTAGAGATTTTCGAAGTGTATATTATTCAAGCCATAGTCGATTTGACAGGTATATTTCTTTTAAACAGGTCTTTGAAAACAGCTGTTTGTTTATTGCACCAGCTGTTGTCGTCTGTGTTCATTCGTGATCCGACATTCGCATACTGTCCTAGTACGATGTTTAGTTATTTTGTTTTGTTGTTTGAATCTAAGTAACCTACACCAAAATTATCTGATTCTTCAAGTAGTTTCACCTACTAATAATTTTGACAGAGAATTTGAATATAGCTTACAACCAGCCAACCAGAAATTAATATAGAGATCCATTGTAGGCCTAACCTACAAAATCAAATCCGTCAACTAAACCCAATTTGTAATACAGATATTACAAATGACACTGCCCCTATATTATCTAAAAAGGTAAAGCAACAGCAACGAATCAGAAAAGCAATAGCCTAAAATAAAGAAAGCAAAACGTAACCCTTATGTAAGTCCATTTGTTTGGACTAATGCAGAAAATGCTGTTAGACTAATAACATTTATTGATTATACTGGTGTCAATGTACACTGAAGTAGAAGAATAGGAAATAACCATTCAGCTTTAGATACATTTCCTTAATTTATTGGTGAGGAGTTTTGGCAGATGATTTGTAGAGACTAATGATTATTATAAAAACAAATGAGCAATCATTATAGACAAAATATGCTAAAAAGTGATTCTACATAGGTACCAGTAAATGTAGACGATATAAAAGTGCTATTTTGCACTTTACATTTTAATGGGACAAGTAAGAAAATATCATATCGACGATTTTGTAGTATTTCAAGATTTTTACATTTTTCTGACAACATGTATGTAGATTCTAATGACAAACTGAAAAAGATAAGACCTGTAATCAATTATTTAAGATCAAAATTTGCTTCTGTATATAAGTCAGTAGAACATGTAGCAATTGATGACAGTTTTATGAAGTTACATGCTAGATTAGGCTACATACAATTCAATCCTAAAAAACGAGCTTGATTTGGTATAAAGGTTTATAAAGTGTGATTCTCTCAGGATATTGTTCTGATTTCAAAATTTATACTGGACAGGACAAAGAAAAATAAGATGACAAGAATGTTCTTGTTAGTGAAAGTGTAGTAATGGATTTAGCACATCCTATATTCAATAAGGGACACACATTGTACTTAGACAACTGGTACTCCTCGCCTTCTCTTTTCAAAAAGCTTTTAGATAATAACACCTATGCTGTGGGTACTGCACTTATTTAGGAGAAAGGATATGCCTAAAGAACTAGAGAGCACTTAATTGAAAGTAGGAGAAACACGTACAAGAACATCAAATAACATTCTGGCCTTGAAATGGAAAGACAAAAAGGATGTTTATATGCTTTCAACCAAACATAAAAATGCAGAATTTGGAACCTCAAAAAGAAAAAAGAAAAGCAGTGGACTACAAGAGATAAAAAACCTAATGTTGTTATAGACAGACCTATGTTAGGTGTTGACAAACATGATCAAAGCTTATACAATTTTTTTTTATCTTATGGACATAACAATTTTTAATTCCTTCGGTTTTTGGAAAGTAGTCCATGGAAAAGTAATAGGCTTTATTAATTTCAGGCTCAATTTGGTAGAGCCTAGAATCAATAAAGTAGCCTATCAGTCAGTAAGTTCAGTTCATTTACGGAGCACTAGCTTGGGCAAAGGTAAAAATTTACAAGAATCTCCTACTCGACTTGAAGCCAAATCTTGGAGCATTTTCCTAAAGTTATACCCACGACTGCTAACAAAACAAACCCAACAAAACCATGCAAAATTTGTACAGCCAACAAGAAGCACTCAGAAACACGCTATGTTTGTGAAAAACTTCTTCACATTGACAATTGTTTTGAGCGGTACCACACTGTGAAGGACTACTAGGCCAACAATTATTTTTTGTAAATATGTAAAAAATTGTTTATGTGTATGTAGTAAGCAGTTTTAGTGAAAGTTTAGTGTTTGAGTTCTTAACTTATAATAATTAGTGAACTGAACTGTCAGCGTAATTCGACTGATTCCCCATTTGTTGTTTTTATAATCATACATATTATTTATAAGTCTTCTCTTTCCTACCCTGAAAAACTATTCTTTTATATAGTAAATAATAAATAAGTATATATATTTGTATTTACCTTCTGATACAGTGTTTAAAAATATTCAGCAGTTAGTAAAAAAGTACGATGTGTAGTGATTCAAAATATAATTTTTCTTACTACTATATTATTTAATTTGTTATACCTTTTATGTAAAGAATTAAATTTTCTTCAAGAAAAAATAAGAAAATAAGTCTTATTTGAGTATTTTATATATTCAAGTCCTAAAAATAAGTTTCCTTTCAAAATTTATATTTACAAATTTATAAGTTGTTTATTTATAATGATTTAAAAAAATTGTTCATATTTTAATACTAGACTTTTGTAGAGAATTTAATACTGAGTAAAATGACACATTAAATAATACTCTAGTGACAACAATGTTTGATTTATGTTGTATTTACTTAAACATTGCATTTTTGCCATTTTTTAATGGATCCTTGTGTCCAGTCAACAGTCGTGTTGTGTGGGGCTGATATGGTTAAGGGACATATTATAAATTACAAGAATTAAAATTAACACAAAATAAAAAACAAAGAGAGAACTGTCTAAAAGCTTGATTTGTTTTACAACACATTTTTGACATGGGATCAATGGCATCTATTGGTTTGACTATTGTTTTATTTTACGGCAGTAACCACACCACTCACTACCTTTGGAAGAAATCTTGTTTGGAGCTGTTCTGTCAATCTTGAAACAGCATGCTTCAAAATAAATTTATTGTCTTTCTAAAGAAGAGGCTGATCTCTTTTCTAACCTTACTCTACCCATTCCCTGTTGACTATTGATCTGTGCGGAGGATCTTATTTAGACAGAATGAGAAGAACCAGTACAGTAGAAGGTAAATATTACTGATAAAAAGTTCCAGTCAAGGTAAGGACTATTAACTTGCGCTATGTGTAACTCAGGCCAAAGTCCAGACACCTTAGATCACTTGGCCACTGGCACTCCCATTGAAGATGTCTTAACTCAAGGTATATATTTGTTAAGTAATTTAATTCTCAAATAATCTGTTAAAATTTATTAAGCTGAGCTCCAAATCTATCTAATCGCTGATA
Organism: Stictocephala bisonia; assembly: GCA_035578905.1. Taxonomy (NCBI): domain Eukaryota; kingdom Metazoa; phylum Arthropoda; class Insecta; order Hemiptera; family Membracidae; genus Stictocephala; species Stictocephala bisonia. Next base: position 1,176,741 of record JAQJVL010000103.1, on the reverse strand, counting down.
CTTATACCAACAGGTATACAAAACATTACAGTAATGTACTTACATTGCTCATGCCGACGATTGTATAGAGCAGCCCTTAACTCTTCAAACTGAAACTCACGGCCCCCTGCATAAACCTGTATTAACAGAGAATGAAATACAATTTTAACTTGTAGGCTTAAGCAGCTGGTGTTATTACTAAAAACTAAAGCTTCCGGTATAGACTGTGTCATGGTTAACAATATTTATATCCCCAAACGTTTCGGCCATGCTTTGGCATCAATCAATCAATCGTTTATTGCCATGTTACAATATTACAGTATCGACAAAGTCATTATACAGCATACATGCTAAGTCCAAAAATATATCAATAATTTCTTATTTCTATACACAAATAGAATCAAAAATGTCAGTGTAAACTCTACAGAACATAATTGTTAAAACACAGATATATTATTAATGTTAAAAGTCAATGTTTTTCAGTAGTATCCTCAGTAGTATTTCAATATCAACGTACATGTATTTTCAGGCAAGTGTTTCAATACTACTAAACGTGTATAGGTGGGTCAATAAAATTGCACATGTATGTGTTTGAGAGTGGGTCAATATCTGAGTACGTGTGTGGATGGGTCAATACCACTGTACGAGCATGGATGGACAGATGGGGTCAAAACCGTTGTAGTGTATGGTGTATGGGTGGGCAGCTGGGTCAATACCATGGTAAGACTCAGAGATACATCACAGCATGAGAGAAACGTTTGGTGATGTAAATAACACCTGGACGCAGTCGTCACTAGAAGCTTTAATTTTTAGCAATTAAATGGAATGTATAAATTAATAAATAACTTCATATGAATTATGTATATTTATGCAAAAAATCTTACTAGACAATTTAAAAATCTGTTGAAAAAGTAATACTTTATTCATTTTCAAATATAAAAGGAATAATATTTTGTTGATAATACTATTAAAAATGGAACATATATATAACAAAGACTCAAATAGTAAATCTAAGCTTTCGTTTACTTTATTTGGCAATATGCAAGTATTTGTTTTTCGGTTGAGTCCAGCCTGATTGGATTCCTTTAGAATAGTTAAGTTTGTTTAGATGGTACATTTATATTTGTATGTCTTCTCCTGCCCGTGAATTATGCAAGTTTCCCCTCCCAATAATCACTCCTTTGGCTAACAACACAATATCACACGTAAAGAATTCAAAAGAATTCACTGAAATGACAAAAACCATGACTAAAAATAATAATGACATTCTTGTAAGTTTTGATGTAGTTAACTTGTTCACTAATATTCCGGTAAAAGAAACTTTAAGAATAATCGAAAACAGGCTTAACCAAGAAACTAAACTTTCAGATCGTACCAAACTGCCAATTAACGTAATAATGGAACTTTTACAGCTTTGCACTGAATGTAATCACTTTGAAATAGAAGGTCAAATATACCGCCAGGATGATGGTATGGCAATGGGTTCCCCACTATCACCTATTTTCGCCAATATCTACATGGAAGAGTTTGAGGAACAAGCAATTGCTTCCTCAAATCTCAAACCTAAGGTTTGGCTTAGGTACGTGGACGACACATTTGTCTGCTGGAGTCACGGTGAACCAAATTTAGAAGAATTTTTAAAACACTTGAACATGGTTTCACCCACAATTAAATTCACCATGGAAAAAGAAGTAAACAATAAATTATCATTTTTGGATGTAAATGTAGAAAAAACAACACATGGCCTTAAAACTTCAGTCTACAGAAAACAAACTCACACAGGCAAATACCTCAATTTCATTTCTAACCACCCACAAACTGTTAAAGAAGGCGTAGCCTTCTCTCTCTTTGATAGGGCCCGAGCCATATGCTCAGACAAAACTAAACTAGATAATGAACTAAAAAATGTTTCCAAAGATCTAATAAACAATGGCTACCCTCAGTCTCTCATAAACAAATGCAAACAAATAAGAAAACGCAAACAAACACCCAGTGACACAGAAAAGCCTAAAGCATTCATGTCCATTCCATATACGCCTGACCTTTCAGATAAAATCAGACGCATAGCTAGGAAATACAAAATCAGAACATCATTTAACACACAAAACACATTAAGACAGTCTTTAACTAAAACTAAACCAAAGAATGAGTAGCAATCCTCCAAAAATGTAGTATACTGCATTACTTGTGAATGCAATGAAAAATACATAGGGGAAACAAAGAGACCACTGGAAGTTAGGCTAAAAGAACACAAAAATAACATTAAAAAAGGAGACACTAAACATTCTAAATTAGCTGAACATGCCTGGAACAATGAACACAGATTTAACTGGGATAACACTAAAATACTTCACAGGAAACCACATTTTTTTAAACGTAAATTCATTGAAGGTGCATTTATGAAACTAAATAATGAACAAGTAATCAGTCAAAGTAGCATAGAAGTTAGACCTATGTGGGTTCCTTTACTTAAAAACACACTTGATAAAAAGTTCAATACACTCATGACATCATCTAACCAGAATCCTACACCACCTGCACCTACAACAATTAAACACCCCATGAGTCTACGTCCCCGCCCCCGTACCTGAGTCACCACATTTTTGGCGATCTCGGAGCGTATGTCCCTGACCTTGTCAGTCTGTGTATGGTTGTTGTGAAGTGTAGTGTGTATGTTTGTCTTGTCCCCGTGTTTTATCACCTTGGAGGGAACTTCGTAGACACTGCATTTGGATTGTATCATCCTCACTTCGTGCCTGGGACGTCTAGACGCCATCGTCACTGCAGGTCGTAAGACTTCGTCATTTTTGTAATATTTGATTATTGTATTGTTTTATTCCTAATAATTGTTGTCTTTTCAGGTTAAAATGTAATTATAATAGTAGTATCAGCCCTTCCGAGTCATATATATAATTTTTGTTCATGTTGAATGTTATTTTAAATTAATAGTGTTTTTCTAGGTAAAAATGTAGATAATTATTAAAGTAGATAAGTTTATTAGTTTAAGAACGTAGTTTTATAACATGTTTGTGTAGATGTAATTTAGTTTTTAGCACTTGAAAAAGGTTTGGGTTTTACCAAGTCGAAACGTCGTGATTGGTAATTTTCACGTAATGATGGCAAATGTCCAACTACCTTTGTCTCCCTCATATATTTGTATGATTTTTAAACAAATAAAATGAAGAATAGTGAAAATAAAAATTAACATTAAATAAGGTAATAGATATTCTGTCAATTTACTTTTATCACTTTAGCCACAGTCATATTAAAATCTTTATTGCCATCAAAAATTAATAGCATATTTAACTTTTAAAACATACAGTCATATTAAAATTTTTATTGCCATCAAAAATTGATAGTATATATAACTTTTAAAACATGCCTAGTCAGTCATATATTCTTATCTTAATTCACTCACGAGCATAGCGAGTGACGAGGTTGGCACGTTTTAAAAATTAAGTAAACAGTACACCTTTATTTTTCTAACTACTAAAGTAAAAAATAACTACTAATAGTCAACATCAAACTAAGCCATAGCAAAGTATGGCCAGATTTAGCTAGTTAACTATAAATTTCAGACAAGGTTTTGAAAAAAACCTGTAACTATAAATTATTTTTGTTTTCCATAAGTTGATAGTTCTAACAGTGAAATATTTACAAAACATGTTAAAAGTTAATTAACAGGGAAATCAGCGGTTAGCTTAACAAAAGTAAGTAAAAATGTCCATTTCCAACAAAACAATGACTGATTTACATTGTATTATTTTATTTTGATTCAATAAATTGTAGTTTTGAGTCAAAAAATAATTTTTTTATTTTTAATGATTTAACACAAGAATATGGTAATAAATAAATTTATTTCATAGTACAGCAGGAGGTAAGATACAGAATCTATAGTGACGGGCACTAATGAAGTCCATTAAAATAACATTTTTGTGATGTCAAAAATATTGTTTATCTTTGGGATGTACAACCCCCCACCACTAAACACCCCCACCACAGCCACCTACTCAGACTTGGGAAAGTTAACAATTATTTTTAACTGAATAAAGTTAAAGTTAATCCTCTATTAAACTAACTAATTGAAGTTAAAAGTTAGAGTTCAATGAAACTAACTGATTAAAGTTAAATTTTAAAAAAGTAACTGAAATTAAAAGTTAAAAGTTAGTTTGTGTGGCATGAAAGAATACATACAATTATTTAAAAAAACTGTTGTCTTTTATTATTATACATAACGTAAACCGTCTGGAAACTAATTCAACACACTTTATTATTCACTCGGCAAACTTTAAAACTGAAATGAATCCACCTTCAAGTCTCCAAGTATTATCACTAACACTATGACTACGTCTTGGACAAACAACAATGGGACACGTTGGGTGTGTCTATTAATTATGGGCAGGGCAGGAAGATGGCGGAAAGGGGTGGGATGTGACTCATGACTTTGTTTGTCGGCGAATACTTGGGATTGAGGAAAACGCCCGGTCTTTGACCAAAGTTTTGGACGCTTTCTCCGCCATTGTCTACATTCCACGGGACAAACCGTACCTCGTTTGTAAAACTAACTGAGTTAGTTTAATCGTTAGTGAATTTGTTAACTAGTTAAAGTTAAAAGTTAAACATCCCCAAAACTAACGAATAAGTTGAAAAGTTAACAGAAAAACTAACGATTAAACTTAATCGTTAATTATTTTTAATCGTTAGTCCCAAGCCTGCACCTACTCAGCAATAGTGGAGGCCATATCTCTCTCCTCACCCCCCACTCTCTCTCTCTCTCTCTCTCCTCACCCCCCACTCTCTCTCTCTCTCTCTCCTCACCTGAATAAAATGCCAGTGGCATTAAAAATTTGTGAAGTTATGTGTTTGTTTTGTGTATGAAACTACTACTCTGGTGTTAGTGAACTTGTCTTCTAAGGTTTGCTGGTGTCCTATCTCTCCAATATACTAATTCATGGCCTAGTGCCCTTTAACCTAACCTAAAAAAAATATTGTTTAGAAATACGGCAATAAAGAAAATAATTTAATGTTATAAGATTAACAAACACTCCAGTAAATAAATTTTAATTGAGTAAGGCTGTAACTAGTTGGTTGTCTGAAGATGGTAACTTTGTTACCGAAAGACCTTACACAATTAAAATTTATTTACTGTCCAGAGTGTTTGTTAATCTTATAACATTAAATTATACATCCATCCAGTAAGAAAAGAGCTTGAAGAATAATAAAGAAAATGCTTAAACATGATTAAAAACAGCTAAAATATACTAAAATTCAACTCTTGATATAGAATAGAATGCACTAGCTTCATTTGAAATAGGGGTTTTCTTATTTTGCAAATATTAGCTCAACAGACTTCATTTGTGCCCGTCACTATAGGAGATTGTATGGCAAGTTATATCGAAATAAGAGTTTATCTTGTATAAAAACTTTCAATTGTGTACACAACAGACCATGTGAAACAGATTTGTTCTGGTTGATATGCAAGATAAAACAGAAATACTAATACAATTGTTCTGAAGTCGAAAACTCATGAAGCTAAATCTGGAATAGTTTTAACTAACTTATATTGCAATATACACATATTGTAGTACTGTAATTGAGTGGTTTGGTTTATACTTCGAACTAACAAATCAAGCTTCTAACCAACTATCAAACTGAATAAAGCATATTATTAGCTCTATGTACCGTAACATTAAATAATATATTATTATTCTATTACAAATTTTGAATGTATTATGATATTTAATATTTGAAGCCACACTATCAAACAACTTATTAATTACACATGGATGGTAAATCTGTTATTGTTGACATACTACTGATAGATAGCTCATATATACATCTAAATTAAACTACAATATCAATATAAAATTAGCATAAACCTTCCATTTAAAAATATTTCTGCTTTTATATACGGGTTGGATAAAAAATAACGCACCTTGTTTTTGCAGTACATGGGTTTTTTAGTAGGATCTGGTGATTCAAAAATAGCAAGAGGACACATAAAATTATCCTTTTTGCGAGTCTTCAATGCTCCGGGTACAGATGGAGTTTTTGGCTGGCGACTTCCAGCATCTATTCCCTCATCTTCATGCACTATAAAAACAGTAATACAACCAATTTTATCAAAAAACTTTTAACCATTTAAAACCCAACAATTGAGTAAAACTGTGAACATTTCAATATGCTTCCTTTTATCTGCTATGCTTATTTCTTAGAACTAATGTCCATAGTTGTAATAATTAAGGTAAATTCTTTAATTTTATAAACTTTTAAAAGTAATAATATAATTCTGCACTTGGCGTGAAAGATATGATGGACATATAATTCTTTACTACCAAAAACACTGTAAAAGAAAAACCAAGAGTTAAAGAACCATCAACGATTTCCTTTTTTTTAACAAAAACATGAAGGTTTGAGAGCAATAACGGTCCTTAGAGAGTTTAAGGATCGGTTACTAGCTATGAGACCAACATCCCCGCTGCAGGTTATTTTACATGTTTTGACAATTCAGAAACGTGATCTAGGACAAAAGGAGAGTTAAGTGATAAAAATGCCCACATGCTTATTCTTACAAATCAGACGTCGATACAACGATGTGTGTATTTTAAGGCAAATATGAATAACTAGCACAGTCCTTCTTACGGGGTTTACATTGATTTATATTGTGCTTATTGCATTCAGTAATACAAAATATGTATCTACTGGCATCTGTATAATGCAAAAGTGCATTGTGGTCACAGAACCCCTAGGAAAAAACGGTAGGTATCATGCGCATCTCCTATGACGTCACGTGGGCGAAATTTAAATTATGACAAATGAATTAGAAAAAATAGCGAAAAATGAACAAACACTAAAATACTGTTCTAATTCACGTAGTTTACAATGTCAGCTGATAAATGGTAAATAACTTGCCTATTATTTAGCTGAATGTTTCCATGTGATTGGTAGCTTAAGTTATCAGTATTTTATCGAATAATCAAACCAGGTGATTTCGCCCATGTGATGTCACAGTCTACAGCGCAGCCTCGTACCTACCATCTCTTTCTAGTTAACGTGGTTGTGGTTAGGTTTGGTCTGGTATTTACTTCAGAACTATGTAAGCTGTTTATTAATTCCAACAGCTGATTAATGAAACTATTATAAACAATTAACTGTCAAATTGGTATTGCTATAGAGGTTGCATTGATACTTGGGGTGGTTTCCTCATGGAATTTCAAAATTAAGATAGGTCCATGCAACCAGAGACCCTAAGAATATCCATGCAAAATTTCAGATGAATCGGTTCAGTAGTTTTTGCGTGATTGAGTAACACACATACAGATACCATTAGATTTTTATATAATAGTAAGATTATACATGAGGGTAGGATGAGTTTGGATGACCTGTGTAGTCTGGTTACTAACTGAGTTACTTAAAGTGGTTTATATACCTGCATTCAAGTAATCCAAGTCGTTGCTTCTGCAACCGGTTTCAACTCGTCATGAGAGTCATCTTCAGGCCGTACAAGGATGTAATAAAATGTGATCACTTCATATGAAGGTCGTCACGAACACATAACGAATAACGGACACTACGAATATACGAACACATAACAAAACACTTAAAAACGTTGACATTAATGAACAACTAAAAATTCGCGACGCGTGCCGGGCTGGAGCGTAGTCTAGACTGCCACGGTCAGGGTCATTGGCAGTGACGTCACATCCTTATCTGTTGTTCCAAATTCTATGAATAGGATTCCTTTCCCTCTCCAGTATCTTAATCGCTGTATCGTAAATAAAGTTTGATTGGAAAGACAGCTTGTCGTTCAGTACATTTTGTTTATCTGATTTAACTGCTCTGTATATTTCAAATTCTTCTAATGTGTTTCTATTGTAACGATCTTGAGAAAAATGAAGAATGTCCATGTTATTATCAATGCTTGTATAATTATGGTTGTTTGAAATTAGGTTTTCGGCAAAGTTTGAGGTCTGGGGGGATGTGGTTTTTCTAGGTATATGTTCTTTGAATCGTTTTCTGAATGAGCGGGAAGTTTGACCAATATAATATTTTGGGCAGTCGTTGCAATTGATCTTATAAACCCCATTCTTGTCGTGTGTTGGTATGGATTCAAGTGGCCGTTCTTTCAGTAAAGTGTTGAGTTTGTTGCCTGTTTTAAATGATACTATGACGTTGTTTTTGGACATTAAATTACTGAATTTGTTGCTGAGAAAAGTGCCATAATTTGCAGAAATGTAGGTTTTTCGTTCTTCAGTTATTTTTAGAGTTTTATTTTTGTGTTTATTAATAAGTTTATCTATCATACAGCTGCTGAAACCATTTGCAACGGCAATGTGTTTTATTATATTGATCTCTTCATTGAAATCATTTGGTTCCATTGGTACAGAGAGCATCCTGTGTATAAGACTATTGTATGCGGCGAGTTTTTGGGAATGAGGGTGGTGTGAGTCTGCATGTATGGTTTGGTCTGTGGATGTTGGCTTCCTGTAAATTTTAAATTTAAAATTGTCATCGTGTTTTGTTATTGTTAAATCCAAAAAATTGAGTGTGTTGTTTTTTTTCCTCATCGAGAGTGAATTTTATGCTTGGGTGCATGTTGCATAGATAATTATTCAATAAGGACAGTTGACTGCTGTTTCCATTAAAAAGAACTATAGTATCATCTACGTATCTATGGTAAAATATTATTTTGTCTTTGTGCCGATTGGTATCTGTAAAAAGATTATTGTTTTCAATATGGTTAAGGAAGATTTCTGACAAGATGCTGGAGAGAGGGGAACCCATAGCCAGGCCTTCCTTCTGCTGATAAAACTTATTTTCGAATTTAAAGTAATTCTGTTTTAATACTGTTTCGGTAAGATGTATAAGCTGTGCTATTGCCTCTGATGTCATTTTTGAATTTTTATGCAGGTTATTTTTTAAAATCACTATTGTTTCCTGTATTGGCACGTTCGTGTATAAATTAACAATGTCAAAAGAGGCTAGTTTATAACTATTTTTTACTGTGTGTGTTTTGATTTTCTCAATTAGTTCTAAACTGTTCTTTATGCTATGGTTATTTTAGCCATAGCATAATTAATTTAATTACAAGATTAAAAGCTTGTATTTCAAAAAGAACTTGTTAAACAAACTGTTATTAAAGAAACATTTAGAACTATTAAACACTTTACATCCTACACAGCAAGACAATGTGCTCAATCAAATAGAGCAGCAGATCAACAGGAAAATTCTTGCAAAAAGGAAAACTCAGAACAAGAAAATTCAGGATTTAGTTGAGAAACAACACCAAATAGATGTAGTTAAATGTTCCCATATTTTTTATAAGAGAGTGGTAAATAACACTAAGATTGAATTCACTGACGAAGAAATTGATTTATTAAATAAAGGATTAAATTTCAACTTTCCAAATACCAATAAATCTAGTTTATTCACTGAATTATTAAATACTGAAGCATCTATTAAAAGCATAAAAGAAGATGAACTTCGTGAGACTGCCCGAATTGTAGTCGGGAATAAAGCAAAGTCTGTGATAAAAAACGTGCCTAGGAATAAGAAACGCAACCTCAAATATTACCCTATGCGGCGTGCAGTGACAAGCATCAGATCAAAACTTGCCGAACACAATGCTATTGTAACCAAAGCCGATAAGGGCAACTCTATTGTCATCCTATACAAAGATGAATACGTCCAAAAAGTAAATGACATTATACAGTTAAATAAAATTGAACCATTAAATAAAGATCCCACCCCTGCTTATTCCAAAGAAATAAATAGAGTTATTTCCGGAAGTCAGAACCTACTAACAAAAAACGAAATCATGTCATTAAAAATAACGAATCCACAGGCTCCTATTCTCAGAGGCCTCCCTAAAATCCATAAAAAAGATGTCCCAATCAGACCACTTGTCAACTTCATGCCCTCTCCAGCTTATAGAATTGCAAAGAAATTGGACAAAATTATCAGGAATGAAATCGTTTTGGAAAATAACCATAGCATAAAGAACAGTTTAGAACTAATTGAGAAAATCAAAACACACACAGTAAAAAATAGTTATAAACTAGCCTCTTTTGACATTGTTAATTTATACACGAACGTGCCAATACAGGAAACAATAGTGATTTTAAAAAATAACCTGCATAAAAATTCAAAAATGACATCAGAGGCAATAGCACAGCTTATACATCTTACCGAAACAGTATTAAAACAGAATTACTTTAAATTCGAAAATAAGTTTTATCAGCAGAAGGAAGGCCTGGCTATGGGTTCCCCTCTCTCCAGCATCTTGTCAGAAATCTTCCTTAACCATATTGAAAACAATAATCTTTTTACAGATACCAATCGGCACAAAGACAAAATAATATTTTACCATAGATACGTAGATGATACTATAGTTCTTTTTAATGGAAACAGCAGTCAACTGTCCTTATTGAATAATTATCTATGCAACATGCACCCAAGCATAAAATTCACTCTCGATGAGGAAAAAAAACAACACACTCAATTTTTTGGATTTAACAATAACAAAACACGATGACAATTTTAAATTTAAAATTTACAGGAAGCCAACATCCACAGACCAAACCATACATGCAGACTCACACCACCCTCATTCCCAAAAACTCGCCGCATACAATAGTCTTATACACAGGATGCTCTCTGTACCAATGGAACCAAATGATTTCAATGAAGAGATCAATATAATAAAACACATTGCCGTTGCAAATGGTTTCAGCAGCTGTATGATAGATAAACTTATTAATAAACACAAAAATAAAACTCTAAAAATAACTGAAGAACGAAAAACCTACATTTCTGCAAATTATGGCACTTTTCTCAGCAACAAATTCAGTAATTTAATGTCCAAAAACAACGTCATAGTATCATTTAAAACAGGCAACAAACTCAACACTTTACTGAAAGAACGGCCACTTGAATCCATACCAACACACGACAAGAATGGGGTTTATAAGATCAATTGCAACGACTGCCCAAAATATTATATTGGTCAAACTTCCCGCTCATTCAGAAAACGATTCAAAGAACATATACCTAGAAAAACCACACCCCCCAGACCTCAAACTTTGCCGAAAACCTAATTTCAAACAACCATAATTATACAAGCATTGATAATAACATGGACATTCTTCATTTTTCTCAAGATCGTTACAATAGAAACACATTAGAAGAATTTGAAATATACAGAGCAGTTAAATCAGATAAACAAAATGTACTGAACGACAAGCTGTCTTTCCAATCAAACTTTATTTACGATACAGCGATTAAGATACTGGAGAGGGAAAGGAATCCTATTCATAGAATTTGGAACAACAGATAAGGATGTGACGTCACTGCCAATGACCCTGACCGTGGCAGTCTAGACTACGCTCCAGCCCGGCACGCGTCGCGAATTTTTAGTTGTTCATTAATGTCAACGTTTTTAAGTGTTTTGTTATGTGTTCGTATATTCGTAGTGTCCGTTATTCGTTATGTGTTCGTGACGACCTTCATATGAAGTGATCACATTTTATTACATCCTTGTACGGCCTGAAGATGACTCTCATGACGAGTTGAAACCGGTTGCAGAAGCAACGACTTGGATTACTTGAATGCAGGTATATAAACCACTTTAAGTATTGAACAGTGATCCGGAGGCTAATCCCCCAAAAATGTAACAGAGTTAAATTGTTCCTCAGAAAGGGTCATTTATTAATAGCCCACTAGTCAGGGCAACTAAGGGAAATACGTGAAATCTGAACCATGTAGTATTGGCTGATGGCCAGACACAAGATCTACTTAAATATTGTAGATAGTACCTTGACGCGGTTGTCACCGGAAACTGTAGATTCTAGTTATGACACCGGCCGCTTAAGCCTAGTTCTAAGAACAAGATCTACTTGGTTGAAGCTGATCCACTGAATACAATTGTAATACTGGAAGAATTTTTTCAAGTTGAATTATTTTGACTGTTAGCCTTTTTACATGAACATAATAATAAATAACATCATTAGGATTAGAAATATTGACTTGGAAAGAAAAATAAACTTACCTTGGAAAGCAGGCGTTAAGCTAGTGGCAGCTTGCGTTCGGTTGTGAATTTTACCTTTATTTTGTGTCCAGGGGCCAGGTTTTAATGTGTTTTCTTTGTTCACCAGTTTTTGTTTTGGAAACATTTTACCAATACTTTCACCATACATATTGTCTCCACTATCTTCCCCCTAAAATGTTAAATTAGTTCATAAATCTTTTCAGATATTGAGGAAGTACGTATTTAGGTATTAATTTTATGTCTTTACATTTTCATAGATAAGATAAACTACGAGGGCTATCCAGAAAGTAACAGACGTTTTGAAATAAAAAATTAACAACTGAAATAGGAACATTTTATTATATACATTTAAAAGCTACACTTTTAGGCTATTTTTCAGCGTAATCTCCGTTCAAATTGAGACATTTATCATAACGTGACACAAGTTTTTCGATTCCAGTTTTGTAGAAATCTGCCGCCTGAGATCTCAACCACTGATTAACGCCAGTGTGAAGTTCAACGTCACTATTGAAGCGCTGCGTTGCAAGCCAGGTCTTCATCGCTGGAAAGAGTGGTAGTCGCTTGGTGCTAGATCTGAGCTATAAGGCGGATAATCAAACACTTCCCAATCAAAATCATCCAAGACTTGTTGTGTACGATTGGCTGTATGGAGACATGCATTGTCGTGGAAAAACAAAATCTTTGAGCTAAATTTTCCCCTACGCTTGTTTTGTATCGCTCGCTGTAGCTTCTGCAATGATTCACAATACCTCTCTGTGTTGATTGTTGATCCTGGTTCAAGGAAATAAACCAGAATCACACCCTTAGCATCCCAAAAAACAGTTGCCATAATCTTTCTCGCTGACAGAGTTTGGAGACATTTTCTTGGTTTTTTTTGGAGAATGGGTGTGCCCCCATTCCATAGACTGCATTTTTGTTTCACAATTGACATGCTTCACCCATGTTTCATCACCAGTAACGATACGATCGAGAAGTTCGTTACCATGTTTGTCGTATTCATCAAGGAAAGTTAACGATGCAGCAAGTCTTTGCTTTTTGTGATCTTCCGTAAGGATTTTTGGAACCCACCTGGCACAAAATTTGTGGTATCCAAGCTTCCCTACAACAATTTCATGAAGTAAACTTCGTGACATTTGTGGGAAATGTTCCCGAGAGTTCAGTCATTGTGAAACAGCGATTTTCATGAACTTTGTCATTGATTTTCAGCATCAAATCTTCAGTCACAAGGCTAGGCTGACCGCTACGACTATCGTCATGAACATTGGTACGGCCATTTTTAAAGTCAATACACCACTGCCTTACTCTGCTTTCACTCACTATTCCATTTCCATAAACTTCACACAGTTGGCGATAGATTTCAATTGGTTTATGGTTTTTTGCCAACAAAATTCTTATCACTGAACGCACTTCACAAGTGGCGGGATTTTCAATTGCAGCACACATTTTAACTATTCAAAGTGTGACAAGCAAAAGAGGTACAGACCGCGTGCGACTACAGCTCGATGCGTACTGAACGCCAGAGTGTTTTGACACCAAGATAGCGGCTGTAGTCCCGCCCACTGCCGCACAATTCAAAAACGTCTGTTACTTTCTGGATAGCCCTCGTATGTTATATTACTAAATCTAATATAACCATGTTATATTACTAAATAGTGTAAATATAGAACATACCTGTACAATTTTTTTGTAACAAACATCTTTTCAAGTAACCCACTTTTCTTTTAAGTTCTGTTATAACTAATCTTTGAAAGCCTTTTAACAGGATTTGCCACTGTAAATTTAGCCACACACATTACCGTAGGTAATTTATTCATGTTGTCAATGAGCCACTCCCTAAGATTAATAGCAAAATTCAATCATTTACTAGCAATTTCCATTATAGTCCAATTTTATAATTAAGTATAGTGCTTTAATATTTTAGCAATCCTTAGACTGGAGACACATGGCGGATTAACGATCGGATTATTTACAGATGACGCTGTAGCAGCAGTGGCATGAAGGCGTATGTTGGAAGTTACACTGGACAGAAAATTACTGATCGTTTTATTTAATGTAGTTGGTAGATGTGCAGACGACACCTCAGTCACCAAATTGGACATTACATGCAACATCGTCAGCTGTTTTATGTTGTGTTGATCCGCCATCTGCAACTTCTGTGACGTTCATTAATTTGTATATTTAATTCAAAAGGGTAGCTGATGATATTGTGATTGACAACGAATTGCCCATTCATTTAATTCAAGTCTGTTCTTTGGGATAAAACGTTGAATATAGGAATGCATGGCATTAGGTGTGTCTTCAATTTTAAATGATTTTGACGAATTATAGGACATTAAAAAAAATAATGAATTTGGTAATTTTCTACAGGTTTCCATACGTAAACACCATTGGGTTAAGATAAACTAGGTTATGTTAATTGTATCAATGTTATGGTTATGTTAAACTAGATTTTACCAATTTGATTATGTTAGGTCAAAATAGGTTAGGTTGGATTACAGGTTGGTTGGTTTAACCTAGGATCTGAATTCATCACCTCTTTGATTGATCAATGTATGTTTGTGTTTGTATAACCAAAGATCTTTCTGTCCATTTCAAACTCAATAAATTAAATAAATGCAATGCACTTCTTTTGTAATGTGGTAATCAGCTGAACACAGTTGAATCAGCTGAATAAAAAAAAAAAAAAAAAAAAAAAACGGCTGTTTCTTGATGACACCACAGTGGCAGCGTTGGAAATTTTAACACTGTGTGTGCAAGTACTTGACTTTTATGTTTAGCCGTCGATAAACAATTCGATCGAAAATAAAGCTGCATTGGACATATCAAAAGCTATCTTAACAAAAATAATTATAAAAACCATCAAATAAAAATTTCAACAATAACTGTCAAGTTATATAAATATTTGAATGCTTTTCTACTGACTGATTTAAGTTTAATAAGAACAAGGAGAAATTCAGCTGAATTTCTTAAATCTATTACCAACTCTTTGTGTAAACGGTCCATTGTAATGGAGGGATACATACTTCTTTTGCTCTTTATCGGATTTTTCTTTTTTAAGTGTTGTTTGTCTATCGTCTCGAATTTTATTTTCTATTTTCTTTTTTATTCTACTTCCAATTTCATCAATCATTGATACCTTGTATCCATTTGCAATAGCTATTGATTTTATTAAATTTATTTCCTGTTTTCTATCTGCAACACTTAATGGTATTGAATACGCCCTATATAACATACTTCTGAAGCTAGCTGTTTTGTGAGACGGGGGATGGACAGAACTGTTATTTATTGTACAATTGGTTTGAGTAGGTTTCCTGAAAATTCTATTTGAAAGTTTGTTATGATCACGAATTATTTTTAGATCCAAAAAATTAATTACATTCATAGATTCAAGTTCACTGGTAAAACTAAGCTTCTGGTGGTGACAATTAAGTATATTTAACATATTATCTAAGTCATTACATGATTTCTCATTCCATTCTTTTGTGAATCCCTCTGGTCTGAGGAAGGTGAGCGTGTTTTACCGAAATCGATCACCATAATATTTGTGCATTTTGTACTTGTATTGTAATATATTTGTGCATTTTGTGCTTATATTGTAATAAATTTGTGTTGTGTGACGTTTACTTGTACTGTATTTATATAACTGCCACTGATGCTTTCACTGTGGTCATAAGAAAGCAACCTCTGTTTCTTCTCTGTGACTATCAACTAATCACAGTGACGGCTGATCTTGTACTTCCGAGTTCCTATCACAGGAGCGAAGCTTTTAGGCAAAAGCTGGATCATCCAACCTAAGCGATTCCACGATTCAGGCGTCATCACCAAACGCAGTCGGTTGCTTTCAAAATTGCCTGCTCTCAACAAAAAAAATGGATTTTGTATACGCCACGAAAAGTGGAGTTGTGGTTATTTTATCAAGTAATAACGTTGTTACAATTAACCGGAAATAAGTTGTGAATTATGTAATAAAATTTGAAAAATCTGGATGCCAAAAAAGTTTAATCGATTGATAGTAATAATTGTGCACCTAAATCTAAAAATAAATTTGAAAGTCGTTTATGATAAATTATTTAAATAGATTATGATCGGTAATGAAATGTGTGCAACTCGAAACCATTTAGATACATGAACAAAAGAGAAATAATTTCCTCATGAGCAATTTATGACGAATTTGAGTGAAACCTGTTTACGTCAATAATGTAGGCCTAGCCAGGCGGGATGCACTCTCAAATATCAGCCAAGTGCCAACTGGTGATACAACGAAGATATTGTGTAACTAAATTATAAACGAGAAGTACGATAATCCTTCGGTTCAATAAAAATTATTAATTATGTTCTGTACAGCTAAATCCCTTTGTATTATAATCAGAAAGGATTTGGAATTGAATTGTTTTGCTCATAATATCAACGTAGTAGTAACAATTATGGGCAGGGAACCAGTCAGTAAATTTACAAGTCAAAATTATTGTATCGTACCACATGTTTCACTCAATCTGTGTTTCTTTCTAACCTAGTCAGGAAACCGTTCGACAATTTGACAGAAAAAAATATCGTATCCCTGCAAATGTTACGTGCAGATTTGGCGATCTTAAGTGTTCATAAACAAATAATTAATTGACATTCGCCAAGGATATATCTATTTATTTTTTATTTGATTGACAATAAATAAATACTGTTATGTCGCATGTTGCTAGAACACCATCACAAAATTTTGTATGATAAGATACGTTATTTTCTTCTGTCAAATCATTGGATGATTAGTTACCTCGCGGGAAACATATGATAATTTCAGTTCCGACACGAGCTGAACGGTTCGTAGTATGTACAACATGAGGGAAATGGATTTTTGCCATAGGAAGGGAAGTTTTGTTCTTAACAGTGATACGGATCAATCGGTTCTGGACAGTAAAGTGACCCTGTTCACAGGAGCAGTTTGATTGAACGATTTTACATTACTAACGTGAACATTGGAATATAAGCTCATTCTTTTTTCGATTATTCTCATTTGGGTCTTGGTCAGCGGTTCTGTCCTAGGTTTTTGTTCGTTTGGATCATCGGATCTCGCTGTCGGTAACGGGTTCAACCCTAACAGATCTCATGGAGCAGCGTGATCCGGATCTCACTCACTTATCAAATGAACAGGTCGTGAGAACGTCACATCTACGTTCGCCCCGAACTGCCGACTGTAACTTCACTGCCACAACATAAGCAATAAATTACATTGTACGCTAATCGAACAAATTTATCATATTTTGTTATCCTTTCACTTTAATTTATATTCATTGAAAATCCAAAATTGGCCATGAATGTCGATTAAAACCACGATATTGAGATCGAACTATGTATTTAGTTGGTTACATCTTACAAACAATTGAAAAAACTCCCGAATGGAATTCTCAATCGTAAAAAAATGTCCTTCTCGCAGACAAGAATTATAATTTCTCGGGGAATTCCCAAAATTTCAAGACCCGTCCATCCCTAGTATTTAGTAATAAAAACATGTTTTTACTAAATTAATGTTTTTTAGGCGCACTTAATGTACAGCTCGGTTTTTCTCATATGTAACTAGAACCAAACTTCTGATCCGCTTGATAACTTATTGCATTGAAACAAGCAGCAATAAATACTCAAAAACATGATGATCAACAAAATTACTAATATCAGCTGTTAATTTTTCCTCCATATTAAATACAATCTTACACTATCCAAACTACACTGATCTAAGTATGAGAATGACCGATGATTTTATTTATGTTGACATAAAAATTACACCTCACAAATCAAACAAGGTTGATAATGGAACAATATGCATTTGCTGATTAGATTTTTTTATAGATCACACATTGCAATTTTGGAGTACTAACTGCAATCAAATGTGTTGTTGTTAAGGTCAAATTTCATTAGATATTTAATGCACAATTTTAATCAATATGTATTTGGCAATCTCATGTCACGTTCTGTGCCAAATCAATATTTCTCTTACTTATTGATTGTTTCATTAAGAACATGTGTATTTTAAAATAATGAAATTACCTGATACACTTTAAAGGGAGCATTTTGATTATTGTGATTAGTTAATGATTGTTTGATTCGACCGGGTGCCCCGACAGGATCTCTTGCGCTATGAATATTCTTTTTCTCAAGCTTATGAAGAGCATGTCTATTGTAATCTGGTTCATCTTCAGCAGGTTCTTCCTGGTGCCCCAACATTCGTCGACCAACGCTTAGTTGAAATCGTCTAAAATGTGAAAAACATTTTTTAAATTCAGTTTAAACAAAATTTATTAACAAGCTTAGGTAGATTTTTCCTTTAGGCAGTGAGTGCCTTTAATTTATTCTAAATTTGTACTCATATGTGTGATTTTTAAAATTAAAAAAATAAATTGAAGTTCCTGATAGCTAAAAACTTATTTCTTTAAAATGTTCCTACAGTTAAAATAAACATTATTCTGAATCAAAAGTAGTTCAATAAGACAGAATATTCTTTAGTCAATAAGATGTAGTTAGTACTACTTTTATTGCATTACTTATTAGTAATGGGTCGGTTCCATTTTTCTTCGGTTTCGGATCAGTTCTGAACTGAGATCGGTTCCCAGATCTGAATACTTTTTGAGAAAGTCAGAAAATTTTTCCAATACCTTTTCACCAGTGAATCAACAAAATATGTGGAATCAGACAGTAAAAACAGTATGTAGTATTTTGTTGATTTCTTCAATATGAAGTATAATACACCCTAAAAAACTATAAAATGACATACAATATTTCCAATAACTAGAGAATTGGTAACATTTTATTTATTCTCAGGGTATGATTGTTAACATTTTTTGCACAAATAAAGTATTTACTTTAAATTAAAAAAATATACAATTCAGCTACATGGAATATAATGCTCAAATTAGTATGCAATTGAAATTTACCTTGAGGAAATTACAAAACTTATAAGCCTAGAGAAAATTTAAAAATAACTTGCCATTTTAGGTCTGGTTTAGTAATAAAACTTATCCAAAAAGAAATCACAACAATTTATTGAAATCACTACAACTAAATTTAAGAGGTTGATGTAATTGTAGTATGTCAAACATAAACAGCAAATACAAGTAATATAATTGATTAAAAAAATTATTTTGATTAACTACAGTATTGAAAAATTAATTAAGTATAATTATAATATATAATATAATATATAAAAATTACAGTATAAAAAAAACTACAGTTGAACTCAGTTAGTAACCAGACTACACTCATCTACACTCATCCTACACTCATAAAACCATTCAAATTCGCCTTAAAATACGCACAACGTTGTGTCGGCGTCTCAAATGTAAGAATGTAAGAAAAAAAAACTACTTTTATTAACTATTGGTTCTTTTCTCAATTGGTGATAATACTGAATTATAAAATATATATATTTGCTCACATTCATAAAAAAACTCTACAGCCAAATAATACCATAAATGTTTTTATAAATTACGGTATACATTTTGTTTTTAATTTAAGAAATAACAAACTATTTTGGGTCAGTAAATGTTAAGTCAATGCAATTTAAAACATTAGTCCAATTTAAGACTGTAAAAAAAACAAATAAAAATAAAATTTAACTATTTTAAAGTAAAAATGGTAAAGACTCATTTTGTTTAGTTTTGATACAATATTAAAAAAAAAAACTTTATTTTTCAATCCAATTCCCTACGTTTTGTATGCATTGTTATTTAATTCAAGTCTAAATAAATAAACTGTAATATCTTAAATTCATCATAAAAACCTTTTATTTTTCAAAATACAAAATAAAACTAGAAGCATAATTAATTTCAGAATGTTAGATAAGTTGTAAACAGAATTGAATGTTTCCAAAGGTGTTATTTATCAGGCAGGAAGTGATTAGAAAGGGTTGAGATAAACAAGGGTGGAGCTTAGGTGGAAAGGATGACTGGACTCTGGACTCTTGAACAAAAACAGAATGGCTTCAATTCATGCCTTTGCATGTGAATTTCTATTCACTAATGTTATCTGTCTCTTTTCATGTGCTGATAAGGAAGTGGCCAGACTATGGGCGAATATTTTCTGAGTTAAGATATTTTGTTTATTTCATGGCCAAATCACGATAAGGAAGTTGCCTGATAAGGAAGTTGCCTTCTACGGTTTAGTAATTTTTAAATAAAAATATATTGTTTATCTTGTGGCCGGATGTCTGATTGCACCGTTTATCAGCACTTTTCACACATGAAACATTTCTCATATGAAAGCTATCTCCCCATTGACGTTTTTCTAGAACCAGAACCGCAGAACCAAGATTTTGCCATCGGTTCTCGGCTTTTTGTTGATAACCAATAGAACCGAGAACCGACTTTAGGGACTGACACATCCCTATTACTTATCATATGGAATACCTGAATTATTACATGGTACAAACTTAGAGGCATTTGGAAATATGTTACTGAATTAAAAGCAATTTTATAGCAACTATCAAAGTTAGCGTACTATCCACTTTCTAACAACATATTTAAATTTTAAATTTTTGATATATTTTTTTAGATAGTAGAATAATTATTTATTTCTCCTTGATTTAGGTTCAGAAAAAATAAATCCATACTAATAGCAGAGGGTGATCTTGTCATCACAATAATTAAAGGTTTTAAAAGTAGAGTTTCCTTAGCACTTTGAATGCTGAAAGATTACATAATTGTGCACTTAAATTGCTAACCACTAAACACATAACACTACCACTTATTACAGTCACTCCTCCTACAAAAATGACGGATACAGAAAACGAAACTACTTTCGAACACAAAAACTGGCACAACAAACGGCGAGTGACACAAAGTTCCTGGCAATATCTAAACTCACGCTAAACCAATGCATATTTGAAGTAGGGGTACTACATAATTCTTCGTAGGTCACCAGACGTGCCACTGCCACGCTATGTTAATTAACGTAGGCCGCATTCGACGTGTTAAGGAAGTTTTTTCTGCATTAAAAGAGCATATGATTGTGTTTAACATTCAAATCTTTTACTTAAATCTTTATGGCGTTTCAGGAACCAAAATCATATTTTTTTAAATTAAATCTTCTCTTTATCATAGACTTGGCACATTTAATAATTCTTAGGTGAAATAACTGAAAAGAATAGGAAACGGCTTGCTTCAGGCAGGAGACTGTTTTTGGTTCATTTTTCTCGTATTGACAAATAAGTTCGAAATTAAATTCTATCATAACATTTTTTCAACAATAGCGTGAATATAAATCAATTAGAAACATTTATCACACATGTAGGGGTGGTCTCTGCTTTCTCTGACTAGTGAAACCTATCAAGAAATAACTCTTTTTTTTGATAATTAGGTCACGATAAGATTCGAGACCTTCAGATCTCTATGGACGTGCAAACGATTCTGGTAGTCCATACATTTTAACAGATAATTCCAAGCCCTTAAATAAGAGCTGAATCCATATGAAAAAGGATTCATCCCATAATAATAAGAAGCATTAAAATCTTAGAACATTATATGAGATTATCATAAGATGAACTGACAAGACAAAGAGACAACAAGAAAACAAACAATTTTAGCCACGGGTAAACCACTTGGGACACATACACTAGGGGAGGGAGGGAATCATATCAGGTCTCCTAAATGAGATCTAGAAGCGTCATAATTACATGACCCATGACAATCGCCTATGCATGTAAAAGATAAATTAAAATTATTTGTTTTTCTCCTATGACTTTCTTGTGGCTTGCCTTATCTTGTTAACAATGTTTTACAATATTAAATATACAAGTTTCTGAGTTTTGTTTCAATCAAGGTTTTACCATAAATTGCAAAAGGTGACATTAAAGTAAATAATTATATACGTACAAATGGCCTTCTTCTAAAATGGCTATGGGTTGAGCTTTAACCCTTTTCCCCAATTCATAGATTTGATCAGCATTCTTAATATCATTAATTTTGTCCAATTCATCGGCCCATGCTTTGTAGAATGGAGCACACATGGTGCACAATCCTTGATTGTACACAAGCTGATACAACTCAAGTGGATTAGGTTGAGTATCAATCTGGAAAATAAATACATTAGACATGTTACTTGAAATGCTTTTGAGCAAGCAAAAGGATTCATATTACAAATATTTAAGTACTTTTTTCTACCCTGGATCTGTGATTTAAAGTCATACAACTAAACTGCATGTTCAAATATAAATTTACATTGATTTAATGTTCAGACACGAACACAGTATTTGCCTTGGCACCAAAATGTAAGGCATACTTCTCTTGTTTTGAAGCATAACAGTTGCATATACAGGGTGTCTGTAAAATATGGCTTCGACTTAAACCATATTTTACAGGATCAGGTCGAAATAAATAAATTATACAAACTAACAAATATCTTATATCATTCAGTTTTCTGTCTGTGTGTGATTTATACATAATATAAATATTTCAAAAGCAGTTTAGCATACGCTAGTGAAATTTGGTATGTATTTATTTTTATTTTTATTTATTATTCATAAAACGCCGATCGTCAAGATATGGGCGAATATGGATTTCGAATGAGTGTGATGAGCGAATGTTGTTTTTAAGTAAGTTGTTCTTAGGACACGTTATACTTAAAAAGGTTTTGAGCGTAGTTATTCGTTTCAAAATGGCGGTTGTTTACAAATTAAAATGTTAATGTCTGAAAAAAACATAAAAATTACAAAAAATATAAGCATACAAAACTTTTGGACTACTTTACAACAACCCAATGTTATATCATTTTTTAAAGATTCAGTGAAAAATAATGGATAAAATTAAGATAGTAAATGAAATTATGGTTATGCGAAACAATCATAATAAAACCTGGATTTCCATATTTTCAGTCACTATTTTAGTTTTCTTCGTTATTTATCACTCGATAAAAAAAAAAAAAAAAAAAAAAAAAAAAAAAAAAAAAAAAAAAAACTGTCACAGAACTGCACCACCAGTATCGAATTATTTATGAATGTGCAATGCAATACTCACAGATGTTAATGATACATCCCGAACTGAGTTTCTTTGAGTCAAGCTGCCTTTTGATTTTAGTTCAAAACACACTAGGAAAGCACTTGTGAACTAAAAATGTTTTCAGATTTTTTAATAATGATTTTTACACTTATTACTGACTTCTAGATTCACTCTTTTTAAAAGGAAACTGAATGTATCTGGAACAAAACTTTTAGAAGCCTCTAGCCATACAAAAACGTAAACTAGTTGACAAGTGATTTTTCACAGACTGAATTCTTTTTTAAATATTGAATATATATAGGTTAAACTCTCCATGACCTTTCCTTAGGGTAATTAAACCTGCAGAAGCACCTATTTTTACGAAATTACAAGTACCAGTATCAAGTAATTATACTAAAAAAGAAAATAAGTAAGTAACACTAGAATTAATAACAGTGATCTGCATTGACGCAAAGGTAAGTCTACCAATTAAAACCTAGAGAATAAATAAGACTGTTCATTAACACTAGAGTAAATATAAAATTCAGGTCATCAAGCACAAAGATGAATATGCATTATCTTTTAAGGTATTCAAATATATCATACTTACATATTTAACCAAGAGTTCAGCATATCTTAAATCTTGTTTGTAACGTTCATCGTCTTTGAAAGTTGTAAGAGTATTTTCAAGTATTTGAACTATATTACTATCTGGCCCATGTTTCGGAAAGCTTTGTTCTATCCATTTAACATAATCATAATGAGGTTTTAAAGGATCTTCACCCTCGTACATTCTAATTAAAAGTTCAAACTCTTCTCTTTCCGCTAACAACTTCTGGTGAAGCTCTGAATTTGTCTGAGCCTGTAAAGCAGTTCCCAGTTTGACTGCATTTCGTCCTTGTTTGAGGGGTTGGATATTCTCTTTTGATAAATCCAAGACTTCTGAAGTATTCATTTCATCTGGAAAGATCTATTAACTATTAAGAACTATTAAGAACTATTAACTTTACAAAAAAAAGCTTTAAGAGTTCTTAAGAAATGTGACTCCAGAGAACACTGCAAACCACTTTTTATTGATTTCCAATTTCAAACCATTATAAATCTTTACATATTTGACTTGGTTACTTATACTATTACAAATTCAGAATTCTTAAAATTCAAACAATCTTTCCATAACTATAATACACGTAGAAAGAAAAATGCTAAAATTGACTTTTATCGTTTGAATAAGACTCTGGATAGTCATATAGTATTGTCCCTTAAAATTTTCAATTTTTTGGAACCTAAAATTAGTCAGTACTCTTTTTCTGAATTCAAAAATAAATTTTACTGCTGGCTTTTAAAAAACCCATTTTACAATTTAGATGAATTTTTTAACGCAATTGACCTTAATTTTTAATTTTTAAAGTACACATTTTTTATTACTAATTTGACTTTAAAGTCTACTGGTAGATTCATAAATAGTCTAATTTTAGTAATTAGTATGTATGACACAAGCTATTGCAATAGCTGCTGCTATGACATTGTCAATGATGTAAAATTTGTGTGGCAAATAAAAATTATTATTATTATTATTATTATTATCTGATTAAGTTAATTCCCATGGACTGATATTTGTAAAGCGCAGTACATATTACTTTATGATTCAAGTTCATAATTAAATATTATTGTCTATACAACAATACTAAACAATATACCGGGTGTTTCAAAATGAATAGCGGGGTTTTAGTGTGTTATAAAATTTATTACATCAAACTTACAGCCACAAGGGATATATCAAATGAAAGAGAAACTCAAACAGTTTTGTTTGTTGGCATCAGTGCGGAATGTTTCCGCCGCAATCCGATAGAAAGCGCTAGTAGCAAAGATGGCGACTAAAGAACAGAAAGCGTTTTGTGTTTTACAGTTTGCAAAGACGGAATCTGTTGTTACTGTGCAACGTGCGTTCCGGATTAAGTTCGGTTGAGATCCTCCAGGTGATAACAATATTCGTAGATGGTATCATCAGTTTGAAGACACTGGCTGCCTTTGTAAAGGCAAGAGTACGGGACGACCAAGAACTAGTGAAGAGAGCATTGAGCAAGTGCGTAATTCGTTCACGCGTAGCCCTATGAAATCCGTTCGGAAGGCTAGTCGTGAATTAGCAATTCCTGTGACGACTGTTTGGAGAGTTTTGCAGCGACGCTTGCAACTACGTCCTTATCGTTTGCAGTTGTTACAGGCTCTGAAGCCTACTGACCATGTTTTACGTGCCAACTTTGCTAACGACATGTTGTTGAATGACAATGAAAATTTTCTGGATCTTGTCCTATTCAGTGATGAATCGACCTTCCACCTTAGTGGTCAAGTAAACACCCATAATGTTCGGATTTGGGATTCAGAAAAACCCCGCATGATGGAACAAGTGCAACGAGACTCCCCTAAATTGAATGTTTTTGTGCCATATCCCGACAGAAAGTTTATGGTCCTTTCTTTTTTGGTGAAGCAACTGTAACTGGTCCCTCTTATCTGGATACTCTACAGCTATGGCTCTTCTCTCAACTGACACAGGATGAACCAGAGAACTTCGTCTTTCAGCAAGATAGTGCGCCGCCTCACTGGCATAACGAGGTACGCGATTGGCTTAACCTCACAGTACCCGACTGCTGGATTGGCCGTAAGGGGCCTAATGATGGCGCTTGTTATCCATGGCCTCCACGGTCACCCGACCTAACGCCGTGTGATTTCTATCTTTGGGGGTTTATTAAGGATCGAGCGTATGTGCCTCCAATGCCAGCCAACCTTCCCGAATTAAGGAACAGGATTGAAACAGCTGTTGCGGCAATTACTAATGAGACACTAACCAAAGTTTGGGAAGAACTCGCATATCGTCTTTACGTGTGCCGAGTAACGAATGGTGCTCACATTGAACACTTGTAGGCTATTATGTAAAACTCTATTATGTAAGTTCCTCTTTTGTTTGATATATCACTTGTGGCTGTAAGTTTGATGTAATAAATATTATAACACTTTAAAACCCCGCTATTCATTTTGAAACACCCGGTATTTTCTTTGATACAATTTACATAAGAGGATTTAAAAATAGTTCAATGTTTTTCAAACACTAAATTTTGAATTAAAATTCTCAAATACTCCAATAAAATAAAATAACACAACTAAATTATTTTATCGGAGTATTTGCAAGGGTTTTAATTACTTATACTGTACTTTAATAATTCTCCAATAAAGACCTCAAAGAAGAAATATGCCAACTTATAACTTTGATTTATTATACAGTTAGCTACAGACAAAGGTAAATATGGATTATAGATTGTGTCTCAACAATTTTAAGTCTGTAAAATCTTCATTCATATTGGATTATTTTGAATTTAACGGAGAATGGCTAACGAAGGGCTATCCAACCTTTGCAGACAATTTTTCTATCATTATTTCAACCCAGAGTAAAAGGACGGGAAAAGTGTTAACTGTGCTGTGTTGTTTACTGACAATGCAAAAATGTGTCCAAGTTTGTTTGCCAAAAACAATATAAATGGTTAAATTCGACTTTGATGATGATTAACTAAACATTTTTAAGAATTGAATATAAAAAAAAATTATTAAATGTAAACATTATACCGGTACATGTACAGTAAATATAAAGGTAAAATTGGCATATAAATAACTATACATATAATATAAAACATAAGTAGGCTATATAATGAATTTTATATCAGCCTGGGCGTTATGTAAGTGGAAATGGATAGCTGTGAATATGTTCATGACTCTCTTAACTAAGCATATAAGTTTAGATGTATATACTTTTAATACATGCTTATTTGAAGATGTAGGTCTTTAACCCCAGATTCGGGATCATGACACTAAACGTGTGTCAGGAATTTTAACCTCTATCCAGGATCATGACACTAAACTGTATGAGGACTTTGAGGTGATACATTTTTGTTTATCGGTGTAGCGAACCGAAAATAGTACCATTCGATGCAAAATCGTGGTAGTACTACAAAATGTTCAACTTTATTGTTTTCTAATAAACTATTCTTAACTAATTATTTTATACTTCTATTGATAATGTACTTAACTTATTTATTAGTATTTGGTAACTAAATAGGTATATTTTGGCTATCTTCGAATTTTTTCTAAAAATGCTATATACCAGCTGTAGGTAAGGGTTGCAAGTTACAAAACACGAAGTGCATCAATTGGAAATTTTCCGTCTACTCGCATTATCAATTCTTTACAATGATTTTATCCCAACTATAATAATTTTATATAAAAGTATGATTTATGAGAAGAAAAACAATACGCAGTTTTATTTTACACAGCTTCGTTTACCATTATATAGCGATTTTCCTAAATAAGGTTTACTGCGCACACAAAACAGTATAGACTTTTTCTAGTGTTCCGGATCTAGAGCTAAGCATGCCAGAGCATTATACAGAAAAAAGCTTTTGATGATATAAACACTACTCTGGAAATAACCAGTTTTTTTTTTTACTGTGCTTGAACTTTATTCACGGAGTGAAGCACCGACCGTTAGTTAAGTGGGGATACGAACCTTGGACATTGCTCTCCGCAGTCTGAAGCCTTAGCCACTGAGCCACCATTTTGATTGATGAAAATTAATTCATACTCATGCTCTTGCTAGCCTAGTTCGAATAAGACAGTGGTTCAAATTGTAGTACCTAACTTCAGTTGACTTAAATCTGTATGGTGTCGCACCGCATGGTGTCACGCCGCAAGGTGACACACAAGCGTACGGTGCAGAGCTGCCTTACCTGGTTCGGTATTATGGCTGCACACTTACCTATTTAAACATTTTGACAAGTAAAATCGATTTATGTGCAATTCATACATTATTTTTATTTTTAATATTTTGGTATTTACAATATTTAATCCCTTTCGACCCACTGGATCATTCCATTTCAGTCTATTTAGGCCTATTTATTCATCAGAAGCTGTAATAAGACAAATCTGAATCTCCCATTACAACTTCGAACTATAACCTCACTACCGTATCTTCAGACTCATATTCTGTTCAAAAAGAACCCCCCGTAAGGATCCAGCCATGTTGTAAACATTAGAAATAACCTAAGTATCTACAGAAAAGTAAACGCAGCATGTACACCTGGTACATATATATGTAGACAAAAATAAAAACACCACGCCGATACTACTCATCCATTCTTTTGTAATAACGGACGGAACATTTGAACTATTATTTCACTTCTTCAAAAACTATATAAATTAAATAAAAGAATGCAAATATAATTGTGATACATAGTTTAGTAACAAATACTTTAAGTATTTTTACAAGCAAAGTATTAGGCTATTTTGAAAGTATAATTCTGTCATAGGTTAAAACATGTTTTCGTAATTGTAACGGACGAGACGCTCTGAGGAAGTATGACCTGACATAATAATTTTGATACAGAATTTATGCTCAATTCATGAATGAAAGTTTAAAGTAAAAAAACACTTGTTTCATAGTATCTTAAACTTAACAACGCCTATAATTTTTTAGAGGTACAAAATTCCATTTTCTTGGTATTACGTATTTTTCCATGTAACAGACAGTACACTCCTTTGTAACGGACGGGACAAGTTCACTTTAACTTGTTTTATAGTCCATAATTCTTGCAATTTCTAAGTTTTAAGTGGTTACATTTAAATCAACAGAGTATTAATTAAGAAAACAAAAACTGTCAATCAAAAAAATCATATTAGTAATAAATACTAAACTATAATATAAATACTCTACTTTTAATATTATATATAGGATAAATTTAAAAAACCCACCTGAGCCTCATCAAATGTAATGTTGCTATATAAGAGAGCCAGGATTAATATTTAACCACCATTGGTTTTGTTTACTAGACTGTACTAGTTTTAAATACTAGACTAGATCCATACAAAATGTAACCTAATTAGGGGCCTATTGTCAAAATGGTACTTAATGGCATGTTAGCACAACTTCTGCAGACGTCTAGACAAATGTTAGTAATAACACTAAGGGTGACCTTAGTCTATGTGTAAAGCAAATATATGCCTTCCCTGATAAAAATAATAGGATGTGAAAATACAAATTGTGGAATACTTACAAATCTAAAGGACTTACTAAACCTCCAGAACACGCCTTCTCTACCTATTTTTTTATGTACGCTTCAGGGAAATCTAAAACGAACACACCAAAATAACAATATTTGGAGGTATAATTTCTAGACTAACTAAATAAAATCAAATTTCCGTTTATAACTCGTTACAAACTTCGATCAGCAAAAGCTTTACGTCGTTCAAATCAAATATAAAAAACAGAATAACAGAATTCTATTGGCTAATGGCGGCTAGTGGCGCCTATTAGTTGCCGCTTCGCATCCATGTACACAACTGAGTTCACTATCTAGATACAGTCAAAAAGCATAATGGCATATAGTTACAGTTATCATTAATAAAAAATAATAATAATAAAAGCTTCAGTTATAAAATAATACAAAATAACAAACACTTCAAAATGTAAAAGTTTTGATGTTAAGACAAAATAAAAGTGATATGTAACCTAAACAATCAAAAGAAATAAATTGTTTTAAAAAACTGGAAACATCCATGGAGAAACAAAAACTGTGAAGTTACAATAAAGTGTTGCCATGATCCCTCCATATACCATTTTGGGTGTCTTGATATTGACATAGACCTTCTATTATAGGTATAATAGAAGGTCTATGATATTGACCCACCGGCGTCTCATATGTAAGAATGTAAGAACATTGTTTTGGTGGGTACACATGCAAATTGAATTAATTCTTAATAAAAGATATAAGTACACTTTAGTAGCCCGATGTTTTACAAAATTAAACAATAAGGGAAAATAATTAGCATCTACTAATGTGTCTATGTTGAATAAGATTTAGACCTGATTTGTACGTACCAAATGTTTGCTTATACAGTACATAATGTTTAATGATTTCAGCACTTGGTTCTTTGGTAGATAATATGAATTTGTCAAGTCGTCATGCCGGACTAACTTATAATACAGATGGCCCAGCCTAACTGTGTTCGCAGACACGACTGTACTATCCACGGCAACTATAAGAAATCTTCTAGTACCGGTGGTACTATCCGTTCTCACGACGTAGAATCATATAGACCTTCTATTAAAGAAGGTCTATAGTAGAACTATTTCATTTTGCGACCAAAGACAAGTAAATATTTTACAAATACCTAAACAAATTATAAGTTTCGTTTATTGTTTGATAATATTTTTAATTATATAGAACAGGGGCGTTGTCAATTTTTTAGCTTTTGTTTCATAATAGATAAGTAACTAAGAATATGATAGTTTTTTTTTAACGGAAAAGTCGGAAAATTTTCGAAAATGAGGAAAAATGAAAAAAATGGAAGGTTTCTGGCTTAATATCAACTCAAGAGCCTTCATCCCAAGTGCCTTTTTTAAGTTCCAATGACAATGTAATGGAGTTTTTTTTTTTTATTTATTTGACACATCAGTTGTTAGATAAAAACAAATAAAAAGAACACTTTTGAAATTGTCCAAAGATGCTTATTGAAATTTAATATTTAAAATAAACTAGAACATTACTGCTTATGTGTTTATTCCATATCAAGGCACGGGTACAAAGCTAGTGTTAAATAGAAAATACTGGAATAAAACCCACTTAAACTTCGAAAAAAACTGAAGAGCCTATACAAATAGGCTACGTGCAGTCAGTACCGTAACAAAAAACTATCTCTGCACATTGACTTAGTTCTGAACAAAGATAAGATCAATGAATACATTGTATGAACATCTTTGAAGCAAAAAGCTAATGTTAAAAAGTCAGACTATTTTTTTTTTTAATTTTACTATCTTAGCTTAACCTCCGCTAGGTCGTGGTTGTACGTGTACGGCAGCCTAGAATAATACAGAGAGTGACAAAGGGGGCAGCGCGGCTCTAGAGAGACAGAAAAAGAGAGGGGGGGGGGAGATTACAAATTGTAATGATATTGAGAGAGAAAGGAAATGGCGGTCAAGGGTTGGGAGAGGGGTACGTGGCACCGCTGCGTTTCGGCAGTTGAGCTAAGATCGTTTCGTCAGCTACAGGAAGTCTGATTATTTCTCTATATCATTTCGCTTTTTATAGATAAGTCATTGATAAAACAAAGCAGTTGACAATTGGAACATAGAAAATTAAGTTACTGTGACTCCTTACCAACAGACTCCAAACAACACCAAGCACTCTTTACTCAGCTGGGAGTGTCATATTGATAATCTTTGCACAAAACTGAGCAGTGCTGTGTATACCATCTGAATAGTTGTGGCTATTGGCACATCTGAGTTTGCTAGAGTAGCGTACCACGCCTTGTGTGAGAGTCACGTGATCTACAGTTTCACGTTTTAGGGAAATTCGTACTGTGTCAAACTTGAGAGATAATCCATCTGCTTTAAAAGACAGTGATATGAATCTTGGCTTGTCTGGGAAGACGTGATAGCTCCAGGAAAACATTTCAAGAGATGGAGATCTTGACAGTGGCCTGTCCCATTACATCCTGGGATAGATTCTATCTCCTTGTTTCTGTAGACTTACATGAATTACTTCCATTCACCAATATAACATAACATATGCCAGTAACTCCATTTCGTACCACCAAACAGATGAACTGAAGAGCGTGAACAACTCAAACCTGAGGCTTAATATGAAGAAAGAGCTTTTATTAGTGACCTTTCTATTGAGAGGATGAGTTTTTGTCCTGGAAAGACTTTGTTGACTGATCTGATGTAATATGTTATAGTTACTATGACACTTGTCTAACCGAAACTATTTTGATAAAAATGCTCTCTCTCTCTCTCTCTCTCTCTCTCTCTCTCTCTCTCTCTCTCTCTCTCTCTCTCTCTCTCTCTCTCTCTCTCTCTCTCTCTCTCTCTCTCTCTCTCTCTCTCTCTCTCTCTCTCTCTCTCTCTCTCTCCTCCCAATTTCCTCATCCATAGGAAAACAGGGAAAAAAAGAATAATGGAACAAAAAATACACCCATGAGATCAAATGTTTTCTGTGTTTGGGAGAGAATATTGTGTTTAGCTATGGTATTAATTCTATTTAATTCGTTAAAATAAATGCCCAGAAAATCACAATCTTAATTTCTTCTGACCTCAACCTTAATTCTTAGTGATATAATATTCAGAATCTTTACCACTAGCCATATTGAAAATAAAAAATTTACTTTATTTCCTAAGAATAAATCTACAATACAACACATCTATATAAACTGAAACCCTGAGCATGGAGAGGAGGGTAGTTTTTGAAAATGTTCAAATAATAGTTTATTTGTAAGGTCTATTAGGCCTTAAAATTTTGATATAAAAGTTTCAAATTATTTTAACCTCTAGGGGCAGGGTGGCAAAAAATATATAAAATGCTGTTTTCTAAAGTTGTTACTGTAAATAGTCTGTACATCAAAAGGATGGAAGTTTTTATCCAATACTATCAATGGCATATCCTTTCAATTAACAGTAAGATTGGGCACTTATCTCCCAATCTTCAAAATTGCAAAAAATCTTTGAAATTTTGAAAAAGAAAAATATCTCCAGTTAACGTGTTTAAATAGAGCCCTATGCGAATAATAGGAATTAGCTTATTAAATTAAAAGACTTTAAAAACAAACATCTATTATTTAAAAACTTTATTACATCTTTGGTGGTTATTAAATTGCGGACAAACCCCCATTTATTACTATGAAAATGGTGCTAAGTAAACATTTTTTAACATGAAACTACGTTATTCTGCATATCAAACTAAAGGTTTTTAAATTTTGAATATTAAGTGTTGCTATTAATTATTTATTACGGTTTTCTAATTGCAAATAAAAACTAATATTTATCTGTATTTTACTTATTCCTTGTTTTCAGTTTTTCCTAAGTTTTGCCTTAAATTTATGAGTAAATAAAATTTTGAATTTATTTCCAGCTGCTTTGTTGTAATTATTGATTTTTTATATATTAAGGTATAAAAATATTACATTCAATATATAAGTTAAGTTAACTCTTTGATTTAACTTAATTGATTTGATTGACTTATACTTTGAATGTCAATCCATATTTCTTGTGTAATTTAATTTATTTTACTTGTATTTACGAATAATAATAATAATAAAATTACTTTATCTATGAGCGTTTCACAATATTTCAACTGGTTTAGAGTACAACTCGAGTAAAAAAAAATAAAATTAATAAACCTAAATTTAAACTAATACTAACCTAAAGCTACAAATTCTAGCTATTTAAACAGAGGCACAAATATTCTTTACCTTGATTTTAAAAGTTGACAGTGCTAACGGTTTGGTTGGGTCAGGGAGGTCATTATATACTTTTAGGCCAAAATAGGAAAAGCCCAACTTATGGCCTTGGCATGTGATCCGTTGAGAAACCTCTGCCCGATAGGCGAGTTTGTCAAACAGATAATGGGTTTCAGTTTTTTAAGAACCCTATGAACCATGCAGCATGTCATCACCCTGCATACGGCGTCCATCGTGGTAAAGCCAGCTGACTCTCTAAAGGGGGATATATGGTCACTGTAATTCAGGTTGTAAATAAACCTGATAGCCGAATTTTGCACCATTTGAATCCTATGAGCATCATCCTTTGAGATGTCGAAGACATATGCAGGGTAACAGTAATAAAATAGTGATAATATCAATGACTGAATCAATTACTGTTTCGCAGATTCTGGTAGAAGATTTTTGTACCTACACAAACCTCTCGGCCTTCCCGAGGCACACTGTGTTGCAAAAGTATCATGGGGGGTAAAAGTGAGACTTGAGTCAAGCATAACGCCCAAAGTTTTTACTTTGTCGCACACCATCAGGTTTTTGCCACACAGCATGATCAGTAAGGGATCGTGACTAGAATTATGTATGGCACCTTATGGGGCTACATGAAGGACAGTGCATTTGTCGATATTAAGTTTAAGGCCGTTATCATTTGACCATTGGCTGATGCTACCATCGCTATGATCTGAGTTGTTTTGATCAATAGCTTCTCTTATCATTCCTGGTTCATACAACAGGTGTAATTGAGAGTCATCAGCATACAAATAACCTGTACACTTCTGGACACATCTTGGGAAATTGGAAATGTATATGTTGAAAAGAATGGGTCAAAGACAACTTCCTTGAGGTACACCCCTTTTCTTGGCAAGTGGCAATGATGTGTCACTCCCAAATTTGGTGACTTGCATTTTTTCTTTTAGATATGAGCGTATCCAACTTGTAGAATTATCACCAAAGCCATAATATTTTAGTTTCCCCATCAATAAATCATGACTGTTAGAATCAAAAGTTTGAAAATAATCTAGCATTACAACGGTGCTGTATCTTCCTTAGTCTTTAGCATCAATCAAATCACTGAACATGTTTATCAAGGCAGTGCAAGTACTATGACTTTCTCAGAAACCCAATTGTAGTTCTGGCAAAATTTTCTGTTGTTTTGATATTTGTCATTAACTGACGAATCACAATTTTTCCAAAAGGTTGGACATGGCTGGAAGAATCGATATTGGTCTAAGGAGGTTGACAGTTGCAGGAGTCGACACTTTTGGTAATGGAAGAACAACACTCATTTTCCAATTACTAGGAAACTTTCCATTTTTAAAATAAGTGTTGATAAAATGTGCTATGTCACTGAGTGAAAACGGACTC
The DNA here is from genome assembly GCA_035578905.1 of Stictocephala bisonia. Classification (NCBI taxonomy): domain Eukaryota; kingdom Metazoa; phylum Arthropoda; class Insecta; order Hemiptera; family Membracidae; genus Stictocephala; species Stictocephala bisonia. Next base: position 1,142,088 of record JAQJVL010000103.1, on the reverse strand, counting down.
ACAGCCTTTATCATATCAATGGAGATGTCATAATTTCCTTTTGCATCAGTTTTAATTTCATTCATGGCTGACTTAACTTCATCTTCATTCACATTGGTAAAACAAAATTCGATGTTGCTGCTACCGAATGTCGATGACAAATATTGGTCAGTTATGTCAACATGACATCCACTCCTGATCCCATGTCGGTAAAATATTTGTTCATTTTGTCAACAGTAATTTCAGGTGGTAAGGTAAATTCATTCTTTTTCTCAGCAACCCCATTCTTTTTCAAAGTTCCCCAGAATTCTTTTGGGTCTTTTGATGATCTAATCTTGTCAGCAAAGAAAACATTTGTCACCCGTCTTATCATATTCTTGAGTTTGTTTCTAAGTCTCTTGAAGCTCTCCCAATCATCATGTTTCCTTGTCTTCCAAAATATATTTCTTAATTTGTTTTTCTCTCGTGCAGATATTAATTTCTTCATTTCTCCAAAGAGCTTTTCTTCTTCACACTTTTCTGCAAACTACTGGTGCGTGCTCATCATAATTTTTTTTTATGTTTGAAGTAATGAACTTCTCAATTTTGTCAACATCTTGTATCTGCCTTACACTGCCCCATTGAACTTCGAAAAAATCTGTTACTACAAGGTTAACATCAAACTTAGAGAAATCTCTTTATGATATGAAGAAACTTTATATTATGAGATGAAGTAGTTATATTAAGAGAGTATTTATATTATATTTCTTCTACCTCTCAGGGGGTTTTTTTTGGGGATGGGGGGTGCCGCTATGTTATTCGCTTACTCTAAAAAAATGTCTACAACCAGTCCTTACCAGTCCTCTGAATAAACTTCAGGTACTGTTATTATCTGAAGGTGATGGATAGTAACTGAATAAAGAAAAAAATCGTTACTAATTAAACTGAATACCACTCTACAGCATCTAAATACTTAAATATCTCCTTTTTCATTTACCCCCCCTCCCCCAAATCTATATTTCACACTTTTGAATATTAATTTGTAAATATGCTTAAAAAATAACTGATATCATACCAAGATTTTCCAGTCAAAATCTCAATTAATTATATTAGGCCTTTTTTTCCGGAAAGTAATTTAAAATAGGTTTAACTTTCTCATGTGTTGATGCATTAAAAAACACAGGCCTTACGAATGTAGTAACCCCCTTGTTTTAAGATGTCTTGGTGTGGTGTAAACGGTTTGACTTAATATTATTAATAATTCATTGGTAATACGCCATTCGTCTATATATGGGCGGATGAGTGTAGATGAATGAGTGTAGTCATTGTTACTAAGGTCAACTGTTCCTCAGAAAGAGCTATTTATTAATAGCCCAATAGACAGGGCAACTAAAGATCTACAGCTTTACGTGGAATCCGAACCACGTATTGTTAGTCTGATTTTCAGCTGACTGACAAGCCAAACACTCAGTTCTCTTTTCCTACACAACATCAGAACCTTGACTACCATCCACCAGGCACATCCCAGATTTCTCTAGTAGTGTCCATGTAGATTTTTAACTTAACTTTTAGGAAATAATTAATTCAGTAATTCTCTCTTTCAGCCAAGCATAAAATATACTGATCAAAATAATCTCAACGTTTTACTTTCAGCTGACCAGAGTTGAAGGAATTAAAAAATATTCTTTTAAGAAACGGAATGTCTTATCTTGTAGGCTTTCCAACTCGAATCACAGCCATATCAAAAATATATATAGATAATATTTTAACGAACATTAATAAAGAACAAGTCAACGTTGAGGGAGTCATAACTGCCTTATCAGACCATGATGGGCAGATGATGAAATTATTAAAATTTCCAATTCAGATAAATGATTCTAAATTAAAATGTTGGGGTTGATATTTTTCGATAGAAAACATGAAATTATTTAAATCCCTTCTTGAAAAAGAACGCTGGTTACCTCTGTTCAATTCTAGTGTTGAAAATAAATATAAAATTTTTCATAATATTTTTCAACATTATTTTAATTTATGTCTTCCAAACATTCAGAAAAAGATCAGCAAAGATAAAAATAATTGGATAACGGATGATCTTAAGGAGCAAAAACGTGATCTTATCTTTATAACTAAATTAGCAAAAGACTCGCGTTTAAAAGTTCTCAAATATCAGTTAAAATATAAAAAGCAAATATATAAGTATGATGTTATAAATGAAAAAAAGAACCATTATGAATTTATAATTAAAAACTCTGAAAATGTGGGTTCTTAGAACAAAGAAAACTAGTTGTAAGTTAAAAAGAAATTGTATTTTAAAGATTGATAGTAGCACTGTTTCAGATCCTTTATATGTTGCCAATCGTTTTAATAACTATTTTATAAGCATTATTGAAAATATGCTACATGAAATTTCAAAAACTATAAATAATTTAAGCAATGTAAAGACAAATAGAGAGCAAATTCCCAACTTTAGGTGTCCCCCACTAGATGAGGATGAGCTAAACAATATTTTTAGCTCTCTTAATAACAAGTGGTTTAGCGGTTATGATGAGTTATCGATAAGAGTTATTAAATTTGCTAAAGAACCATTAGCTAATAAAGCCTATCTTGCACATAGAAAATGCTTCTTGTATCTCTGGAATTTCCCTAAACAGCTAAAGATTTCAAAGGTGGTCCCAATATACAAAAAAGGAGAAGAAACAAATATTAAAAATTATCGTCCAGTGTCCATTTTACCCTCTTTATCTAAAGTTTTTGAAAAAGCTATGCATTTAAGGTTAACAAAACACATATTACGATCTCTATGACCAAGAACAACACGGGTTTAGGAAAAATAGATCAACAATCACAGCCTTAATAAGTTTTGTAGAATCAGTTATTGACTCAATGGATGAGAAACAAAAGGTTGGCGGAATATTCATGAACCTTTCTAAAGCCTTTAATAGAATTTCTCATGCTAAAATGATCAACAAACTAAGTGAGCTAGGAATAAAAATTCATATTTAAAATGGTTAGAATCTTCTTAAGCTAACAGAAAACAATACTTAGAGATAATTGAAACTAGCAAAACCCAAATACTAAAATATCAATCGACATCTCAAACAGTTGAGTACGGAGTTCCCCAAGGCTTTATACTTGGACCGTTGAAATTCATCTGCTATGTGAAAGACACTCCAGAATACCTTAGTAAACTAAATCATATTTAAAAACCAGCTCTGTCTTTATGCAGACGACTCTAATCTTATAATGTTTACAAAAACAGATACAGAGTTTGAATTTCACTCTTTTGTGGAACTAGAGCAATTGAACATTTCTTTAAAAATAACAATTTAATTTTAAATTCATAAAATACCTCATATATATATATATCATTTTGCACAAAGTAAAGTAAAAATAATGAGGAACTAAATATTCGTATAGATAATTAAAGTATGTAAAACTAGGGAACAGCCCTGCACGCTTCACGTGCCAACTCCGACGCTTGAGCACGATATGCCTCGGCCATCGTATGTGACTTTTGACTTCAAATAATAGATTAACCGTATAATGTAAAAATCACAATATTAAATTTATTTACAGTATTTCACTCACAGCTCTTGTGTTGCTACCTATTTATTACTATAGGGTTACTTAGCCTATTTCAAACGTGTTTATTTCATTTGTTTTTGTTTAAGAGCTGAAGATTAAACTCTCAATGAATCAATAGAGCAATGTCAAATATACAAAATAAACATGTTTATTATTTATTTACAAAACAGATGTTATTAATTTACTAAAATCCAGTGTTATTTTAATGGAAGAAGGGAAATTTTGAGGGGCTGTTTTCCCTTCAATATTAAAACTAACTTCCTTTAAAATTTTTGTAAAAAAATGTGGTTTTTGAGATTTCGTTATCAGTCAGTCAGTGATTGAGTGGTATTTGACTTATATATATATATAGATTAATTCTGGTATTTATGCTCTTAAGAGACTTTTTCATTTTTGTAATTTAACAGTATTAAAAACTGTATTTTACCCTCATGTTCAACCCCATGTTTCTTACAGGATTTGTGTTTATGGTGGAACATATAATCAAAACTTTAAAAAAAATTTAACTGGTCAAAATAGAGCTCAAAAAACAATGACAAATTTGAAAAATAATGAAACTGTAAGACAATACTTTATTGTTCCTTCCAAATTTTGTAAATAGTAAAACTTATCTTTATGCCGACGATTCAACCTTTTTTAATTCAAATTCAAACTTTGAACAACTTAAATCACTAGGTGAAAGAACACTAAAGAAAGCATCTGAATGGTTCAAATCAAATGGATTTCTCCTAAATGAAGATAAAACTAAAGAAGTAACATTTTCTTTAAGACCGGTCAGTGAAAACAATTTAAGTGATAATTCAACTGACAGTGTTAAATTTGTAGGAATTTTTATAGACAAAACTCTGTCTTGGGGACCACATGTAGATTATATTAGTGGTAAATTATCCAGAGTAATTCATTTATTAAAACGATTAACTTACTGTGTGCATCAAAATTATATTAGATCGGCTTATTTTGCTTACTTTCAGTCAATATTTAGATATGGAATAATCTTTTATGGGAATTGCAGTAGGATAGAGGAAATATTACTTCTGCAGAAAAGGGCTATAAGAGCAATCTCAAATGTAGGTCCTATAGAACATTGTAAACACCTATTTGTTAAATTGAATATTCTAACTGTCATAAATATTTACATCTTTGATTTGATTTTATATGTTTTAAGAACTCCTGGTATAATTAAAAAAAGTGCTCATCAGTATAAAACTAGGATTAAAGATCAAGCTACTATTAATTTTGTTAGATTACATAAAACTTCAAACAGCCATAATATAGTTTCACTTAGAGTTTATAATAAATTAACCAACTTGATTGACAAGTATTCAGAAAAATCTTTCTGTAATACATTTTTTAACTGGCTCCTGAAGAACCAATTTTATTCTATTGACGAATTTTTTAGTATTCCTAATATTGATTTTTGATTCATTCCACTTAATAAACTTATATAATTAGCTCCTAAAGCAGCCTTTCATTTAATCAACTTTTTATTTATACCTATTTTTTATTTAATTAATTAAATAAACTGTAAAGGTATGTAATTGCTCATAATCAATTAATTTATTATTATTATTTCTATCTATTCATGTTTTGAATTTATATTCTTAAGAATCTATTGACTAGCATAGACGTGCTGTACATATGACTTTGTCAATGCTATAATAGTTGTATGACAAATAAATGGAATTTAAATTTGTTTTTAAAATTCTGACAGTGCATAGTTTATATATATGGAAGTACATAATGCTAATCAAAAATAACTTTGATAATTTTATAGGACACAACGATATCCGCAACTATAATACTCGTAGTAAAAATTAAATAGTATTACCTTATCATAAATTAGAAATATTTAAGAGAAAAGGATCTTACAATGGTATAACATTTTTGAAATGTATTCCGCAGTCTATTAAAAGTGTTGAGAATGAAAAAAGATTTAAATCAATGTTAACAGAATTTTCAGTTAAAAAAGCACTATATTCTATATAGGAATTATTTAACTGGTAAGAAATGGTTTGTTTTTATATACCGTACTGTAATGTTATTGTAAATAACTAAATAGCAAGCTGAGTATTTTAATACTCTAATGTAATTTGATACTATTCATAATATACTGTCATAACAAAAAATGAATAAAGATGAATTGAATTTGAACCTCTCCAAAAATTGAAAGAGTAAGGCTCTCTTGTGCTTACTTTAAAACATGCTTAAAAAGCTATTGCCTTACAAATATAAGATCACAGTGGGACCAACGGCTTTAAGGTGACTTTTTGACCACCACCAGTGACTTAGTGATTGGGTTGCCTGCAAGAACGGGATCACCGAACGGTCAGCCATTAAAGGAACAGACACTCTTGATGTTGCTAGTCACAATTACCTTGCAATAAAGTCGGACCCCCCACTCAAGGCCATTGGCATTTAACATTATCTTTTATCCCATATCACTCGAAACCCTTATAGGAAGTACTGACCCTTTATTAATTAAATTTATAACCAAATTTCGTACATTTGTAAAATTGATATGAACCGGATAAATTCTTCATTACATTTTCATCATTTCCTTTGCTTTATTAACTTACGAGATATGTGTTTTACTACACATCACTTTGTCTCTTTCTAATGATAAATACTTGACCTGCAATAGAGTCCTACAATAGTGACTCAAACTGATGACAGTATAAATAAATAGTCAACATTTTGAACAATACATTTCCAAAAATATGGAATTAAAAAGCTTGTGCCACTTTATGACGTGTTTAAATTTTGATGGTGAATAATATAGGTAAACTTAAAAAGTGTAGTTTTCAATTAAATATACTGAAAAATGGCGTTTTCACATTTTTTTTATGTATTTCAAAATATCTGACACTTACTGGACAGCCTTGGTATCAAATAGATCTGTAACACCTAGTAAAAATAAATAAGTATTTTTTTGTCATGAAAGAGGTACTGTATGCAATACTCGTCACAATAATCATTTTGGAGATGAGCTATGTGAAGAGTGGAACATGCTAGGTTGATGGTGTGTGGAAGAGATTTGATAACTATCGTCTCAAGGACACTTGAAGTAAGTGAAGAAGGCCCTCTTTACACAGAATACAAAACCTCTGATGACTAAACCCGACTTATGCTTAAGAAGGTCAACACTGATGTACACCAGAGTGGGAGGGAGAGTCGTGGATTCTTAATACGTTTGGTTTTGAATGATAATGAAACAAAATAAGTTACTACGTAACATTATTTTATTAGACGAGAAGATAATGAAAATGAGGGATGTAAATATCACATTATTAGTAGTTTACAAATTAATAGTTCTTGAACTAGTACAATAAAAAGAGAAAAATATAAGTTAAAAATGTAATTAAATGATGTTTAAGTTTACTATGAATAAGATATTAATCTCTGTAAAATATAGTATTAATTATCTAGCACCAAAATATATTGATTTTTTTTATGATTAGCATTTTACAATGCTAAAGATTGTATAAATTGATAATAAAACTTACATTTTTTTTACATTACTGTATCAGTTTAAAATTTAAAGCTTACATTACAAAAATCAGTAACATACAAATACAAAGTTATCTAAATATTTAAAATATATGATCTAAACTTAACTTAAAGTATAACAAATATTTTACAAAGTACTTATGTTACATTTATGATGAGTGATCCTAAAAATACTATCTAAATGATGGTGAAGTGTGTATTGTTACTAATAAGGTATCATAAGAACTTAAATTGTCTTTCAAATACGTATAAATGCCTCTAAATCTTAAAAAAATTACTATTTCAATTAAAAGTACGGCAACTATTGAAAAACGTAGGAGATTCTCAAATGTGTGGTGATGACTTGGTGAACATTAGGCAACAGAATACTTTGGTGTCTTAGGCTTTCACACCTCCTTTAACACCTCCCTTCTGAAAAAAATTGAAAATGTTAGGTTAGGTTAGTTTGGAGGCTCTATGCTTGCATTACATTTATTACCAGATATAAGAAAATAAGCAAATTTTATTCAGAGAGAGATGTCCATCAAACATAAATATATTGTACCTCTAAACACATCAAAATGGTTGATTAATGTAAATTGGCTTCATTAAACCATATTAAATGTCTTTTAATTAAGGTTTCATTCTCTACATCAGTGGTTCTCAACCTGGGGGGGCGCGCCCCCCTGGGGGGGCGTGAGAGAATTTCAGGGGAGGCGTGAGGGTACAAAGAAAAAAATTAAAAAGTATATATTTTGTTAAAAAACAAAAACTTTCAAAACCATCAAATTAACTTTCGTATTTAAATATATCTGGATTTTTATTTTGCATCCCAGCTTTTGCTAATGTAGAGTTAGCATCGTCAGTTTCATAATTTCACTGTTCTAACTTGAACCAACCAATTATTGACTGGAGGGGAGGCGTGAGCTATCTTCAGTGTTCAAAGGGGGGCGCCAGTGCTAAAAGGTTGAGAACCGCTGCTCTACATAATCAAATAACGTGCATAGATGGCAGTCACAGCTGCTCCTATTATATTTACCCTTCTACAACTTCAGTTATCTTTTTTTTATCTGAAATTGATCTTTACTAAAATAATTATTTTTTAATTTATTTTAGACTTAATAATAGCCCATTTTGCACTTTTTTTGAATAGGGATTAGCTGGTCTTTCAATCAGGCACATGTTAAATGGTTACAAAACGTTGACTTAGTTCTGTGAGGGGAAGTCAATATTTAAACTCTAAGACACACGTACTTTGTATTTTAGTATTTTATTTTCTCTGATTTTGGTTGACTTGGATTTTTTTAAACCAAGGCAATTTTTAAATATACAAAGTTATTTGCTGAAAGCTTTCAGGAAACATATTCTCAGATCATACTCTTGTTTGTGTTTCTTGGACTATGGAGTTTTAACCCTACATCTCTCATGCATATATGAATTACACATCTGAAAATTCACTTAATATAAATTATGTTTAATTTGTGTATGAGCTACAAATCAACCTTCAAAATTCACATCCAAGTCTAATAACCAATGTCAAGTAGTTACTAACTCAAGGAATCTAATTTAGGTAGGTATCAACTAAATCTTATTTTGTGGGTTTAAGTGGCTGGTGACATTACTAATAACTAGTCATAGAGATCCCACTGAGAATCTCAGCATGGGCTAATATTTGGTGATATAAATAACACTTTGGTGCGGTTGTTCCCGGAAGTTCTAGCTATTAGTAATAATCTCGATCTAATATATTTCATGTAGGTATCAACTCAAGTAATCTATTAAAGGTAATCTAATTCATGTAGGTATAAAATCAAGCAAATCTATTTCAGGTAAGTTATCAACTCAAGCTAATCTATTTCATATCTTTGAAATATACTTTTTAACAAAGTAAAAACAGTAAACAGTAAGCTTGTTCATTAAACCTAAGACATGTTATGCTGTATTTAGGGTACCTGCTATTCGTTTAAGCATTATGTAGTGTTAATTTACCCATCTTATACTAAGTATAAAAAAATAAACACTTCTCAATGATCATGCACACTTATAATTTTAATTAGTATTTTAATAATTAAAATATTATGTGTTGGCAGAAAAATACATTACAAATGAACACCACTGTACGTGTATGGGGTGGGTCAATACCAATGTACATGTATGGGTGGGCGGGTTGGTCAATACCAATGTACGTGTATGGGTGGGCGTGTGGGTCAATACCAATGTACGTGTATGGGTGGGCGGGTTGGTCAATACCAATGTACGTGTATGGGTGGGTGGGTTGCTCAATACCAATGTACGTGTATGGGTGGGCGGGTGGGTCAATACCAATGTACATGTATGGGTGGGCGGGTGGGTCAATACCAATGTACGTGTATGGGTGGGCGTGTGGGTCAATACCAATGTACGTGTATGGGTGGGCGGGTTGGTCAATACCAATGTACGTGTATGGGTGGGTGGGTTGCTCAATACCAATGTACGTGTATGGGTGGGCAGGTGGGTCAATACCACTGTACGTGTATGGGTGGGCGGGTGGGTCAATACCAATGTACGTGTATGGGTGGGAGGGTGGATCAATAACAATGTACGTGTATGGGTCGGTCAATACCAATGTACGTGTATGGGTGGGTGGGTCTATTACAATGTACGTGTATGTGTGTTTGTGGATGGGTTTTACCAGGTAATACCACTTTACATGTATGGGTTGGCGGTTCAATAACACTGCCCTTGTTTGTATTGGAGGATGTAGTAATAATGTTCTTGCTTTGTTACATTATATGTATTCATCATTTCTGTTGTAGCCATATTCATTGTTAAAAATACTAATATTAGTTTTGATGGTAGTATTTTTACTCTTGCTCAAATTACGTCAGTCAATACACAAGTACAAAATCTACATATATTACAGTAATTGATTTCGGTAAACCACACTGATCATCTTTAGACCAAAGGCATTCTCAAAAGAAATAGGGGTCCCCCTTATTGACTCCTTTGTGAGTTCCTCTGGTCTGAGGGTTGTAAGCATTGTTTATAAAAATGCATCACCATAATTTCTGTACATGATTTACTTGTGTGACATTCATTTGTAGTCATTTTAACCATCCAACTTTTATTTAATAACTTATTTATAAGTTATATGGAATGTAAAGATGGACAATTGATTGCATTCATGTCTCAAAAATTAAATGCTAAGGTTAGGCCAACAAAAATTCCTCAAAACTATTAATCAATACGTAGTTCCTAAATATAATATTTTAAATTATTAATACTTACTACTGATAGAGCTTCTTTTTCTTTCTTGCTGACAATTTTGCACTTTGTTTTTGCAATCATTCCTCTGTCCAATTCACATTTACATTCTTGTTTCACTTCAACACTTGTTATACTGTCAGTGATCTTGTTAGAAAGAACTTGAAGGAAATTTTTGCGCAGGTTAGGCTTGCCATTGACAAAATTTGATGAACTGAAGACAGCTCCATTGCTCTGTTTAAAAGAACAACCATTAAAACAGTGGTTTTTAACAGTTACAAGATAAATGTGGGAACAGTGTAACATTATGTATAACAGTGTAACAGTTATACATAATGTGGGGGGAAAAATAGATAAATAATTTGTTTAAGAAATTATTAATTGTTAAATTAGGAAATAAACAATAGTTTAAATATATCAAATTCGACAGTAAAAATACTTAAATAATGGTCAAGTAATCACATCTTGGTGAGTGCTTTCATCTTAATTAATAATTAATATTAGTAATATTATTATTAAAATGGGTATATTTTTAAAAACTAATTATATTGGTGCCTAGATTGAATTTGAAACATTTGCAGTTACAAAATTATACTTAGTATTTTAATTGGAATTAAAATATTCCAAAAATTTATAAAGTTTAACGATGCCTTTTTGGCATATTGTGTCTGAAGATGGCATTTTAATGTACAAATGATCGTTACTACCACAACAAATTTGGGACTGGTGACAAAGGTAATTAATTTAATATAATTAAATATTAATACACATTGAAGAATATCTCTTCACATGCATGCTGAAAAGCGCAGCTGGATATTATGTTTAGCATGAATTGTGCTAGAAAAAAAAGAAAAAAGAGGAATGGAGAGATAGGGGTCTGGCAAATCATAGATACAGTAGAAAGATGGATAAGTAATGCTAAATCACAAAAGAAAATAGGAGTACAACATTCAAAGAAGAACAGGAGGGAAGTTTGTGATGTGGAATAATGAGGGATTTAGAGAAAGTTGATTCAACTTAGATTGGCAGAGACAAGAGAATTTTATGCATAAGTATATGAACGATGATGTTGACAGAAATAACTGATGAAGACTTGAGAGATAATAAGAAGTTTCAAATAGTAGGATGGCAAGGAAAATTATTGTGGTTAAAAAAAAATAGTTGGAAAAATTAAGTCATTCTCTTATTGAGCAAATGCTGAAGAAATCAGACAAAGAATGAGGCAAAGGAGTTCAGAAATAGGTTTAGAATTGGAAGGTAAATATTAATTTTGCATTTTATATTTGCTATAATGTACAAGAAAAACATTGTAAATATACAAAATATAGTGCTGACATTATCAGAATACCATGACTTTGGAAATCAATTAAGAAATATAGGAGTAGTTGAATGATACAAAAATGAAAAAGCTGCAGTTACAGTCAAGGCTCAGTGTGAGGAGAAGTACTTGGTAGGCACAAAGGATAAGCCTCTGGTGGCAGAGGAAGAGGAGTTATTAGACTGGACGGACGTTCTCAAATGTAAAAAGTGTTGTGCAGGCAAGTGGCAAGTATGATATGGAGGTTAGCAAGCAAGACAAGCTAGATATATATCAGCAATAGTGTGAAGTAGAAATAACTCATTTAAAGTCAAATGAAAAAGAGTTATATAAAGAGTTACGTTTAAGTCATTGCAAAATATGAAGTGAACTGTTGGTGGATTAGAAGAACGAGTTTAATTCAAAATAAGCGTAAAAGGGGAAGACTTGAATCGTTTGTTTGGACATAGAAAGAGTACACACTACAAATGTAGAAAGAAAGAGAACACTGAGTGATGTACGAGAAAAAAAACTACAGACTGAAGGAGAATATTTAAATAAATAAAATAGTTCATAAAATGTCAATTTTATGACAGACAAATAACTGCCCAATATGTAACACTTTTGCTGCACCAAATTGAATGTATAGGAATTACAAGGAATGTACCTCTATGAATTACAAGGAATGTACCTCTATGAATTACAAGGAATGCAGAAACTAAGCATATTATTTAATACTGACAACTAAGAACAGCTGTTTTACCTATAAGAGAGTTGAAACATTACAATAACATATTTAAGACCGTTAAGAAGATATGTTACTTTGTATGTAAATATTGTAATGCTTTCCTTGCAGTGAAATAACACTGAAGGCATTCTTTAGAAATACTTTTTAACTCCTTCTAGAGATATTATTGAGGGAGTTTGAAATAAGGAAATTAATATTGAGAATAAGGAAAATAATAATTGGAAAAGGCAACCACTACTGCCACTTCTTCTATTTATAAATTAGATAAATATTTTTGAATGGGAAAAAAGTTAACAAGCAGGCAAAAGAATATTAATTACATCAAACTTTAGAAGCAGCTGAAATGACATTTAAAGAAAATACATTGAACCGATGTTATGAGCAAAATAATGTGGTGTGGGATGAAAGGGGAAGGAGAATTAGTTATTGCAGATAAAGAAAAGCTTATTTTAGATATGGGTAGCAAATGGACATTCTTCGGTTGCCAGTGGGGCAGAAGTGGGGAGGATAGGAGGATGGCAAAAGTCAAACTGTGGCAGTTGGTCACAAAAACAGAAAAGATAATTAGATATAGGATTTAAAGTGGAGATGGTTAAACAAACAAAAATTAAAAGTATACAATAAAGTGAAGAAACATTTTGAAAAACCTTACACGAGACAAATTTTACTTACTCCTAATGCTAAATCCAAACATAGATTAGATTTGTATTTTAAGTGCTTGTATGCCTCTTCATCTCCTTTCAATACTTTCCTCTTGGCTTCACTTTGAGTATAAACTGTGTACGAATCAAAACCTGCAAAGCAACATAATTATTTACAAAAGTTATATAGTTATTTATAAAAAAAGTATGATGAAAAAAGCAATTCTTTCAAAATTAACATTTTAATGTAGATTTAAAATAATTAGAAACATAGTGCTAATATTTACAGTTTGCATTTATAAAGAATTGTTTGATTAAAGAGGTATCTGTAAGAATTATTGGCAAGAAAAGTTTTTAATTTTTTTTTTAATAGAGGCTGACTGATCTTCTTTACAACCTTGACATGATCTCAGTGACTAAAGAAAAAGTAAACTCTGACCTGTAATTTGATGCTGTCTAATCTGTATCTTAGTTCTTTTGGGAGTAGAATCAATAATAATATGTAAAAAAACAATGGAAATTTATTTTATAAACATGATAATGATAATGTAAATTATTTGAAACTTAATATTTCAAGCTGTCATTGGTTGAAAATGTTTTAATGTGCGAATCAGGCACAAATGAAACATCAGATCTTAGATTAAATATATTTTGTAGTATCAATTCATGCCAGTGTGTGTTTTGTAATTGTTTTCATATTTATTGGATACTCATCGCTTGGTTTTTTTATAACTTAAGTGTTAAATTTTTGTTACTCTCTAAGTTATTGAGCCTTTGGTTGACGAAATTTTAAATTTGGCATTGAACAGTGAAGTATTGTGATTATTATAAAAGGCAATTGAAGCCGTGTTGATCCACCAACGATCCCAAACACATACAGTTTGGAGTGTCCGTAGATGAGGGGCTAAGGCAGTGGCTTGCCACGCAGTCGGTTCGGGTTCGATTCCCGATATGATCTTTAACAGTTTTTGCCCTGCCGTTCCTGTGGTTTAGAAGTAATGTTAAGCCGTGGTCCCCAGGTTAAGTGTTAGAGAGGTCTTCTCAGCCCCAACTTAGCCTGGTAAAATAAGATGATTTTAAACTTTTACAGTGGTACAGAACCGAGCTGGGGCTCCCGTAGAAAGTATTAACAAATCACATAGAAATAAAATACCTGTAAAAATCCATCTTCTGTCCATATTGCTTATAATCCTATTGAAACTTTGTGACTCATAGTCACATCTTCAAAATACTTCTGAAACATTTCCCTTTGAGTATTTTGAACCATGTCTACCGCGACATGAATATATTGTTTCATGTTTTACCTTCACTTGAAGTCATCATATAATACCTTATCTTTATCAGATATTATTTTTACCTCGTATCTAATAATAGTCACGATTGGAGGCATCTCCTTATTAGTGTATTCTTGAGAGATATCAAAACGGTTGTAAAAAGTTTTGCTTCAGGTTCAATGTAGCTCTAAAGTATTTATTTAAGTTCGAATATTTGCTGGTACTTACCAACAACATTTGCTGCAGTTTTTTCATCCTTTCCTTCTAGTTCAAGATCTCTCAAAGGTGCAACCAAATTAAGTACAATGCCAGAGTCCAGTAAGTGTATCTTGTGTAAAATATGCTTGAATGCTCGGAACTGCAAGGAAAAAATAATAAATAACCACAAATAAGTACTAGAGTATCAATAATGATGTAACACAAAATTATAGATGTAGAACTTAAAAAATAGTAAATACCAACAAATAAATATTCATGTCATTTTTTCAAACTCTTCTTACAGAAAGGGATTAAAATTGATAGTAGAAAGGAAACAAAAATTCGAGTAATTTTGAAGTACACATCACACAACACAAATTTATTACAATATAAGCACAAAATGCACAAATATATTACAATACAAGAACAAAATACACAGATATTATTGTGATCGATTTCGGTGAACCACGCTCACCTTCCTCAGACCAAAGGGATTCACCTTCTATTTTGAATACATACGCCTTATTTTGAAAAATAGGTAAAAATAAAAACCTCAAACCAAAAATTTTTCACATTTTTTCTATAAAACTAACAAGGAATTTGCAAATCAATTCCAACAAGCAATTTCATTCTTTTCAAATGCGATTTTTTTGGAAAAAATCTGATTAAAAATAGCTGTTTAATTTGGTTAAGCATGATCATATGTCCGGTTCGAAAATAACATTGTTCTTATGGGATTAAAACCAACATGGCTGACAGACTCTGCAGACTCTTAATCACAAGTGATTTGACAACTACTAATCAAAGTTGTAGATGTAAACAGTGCAGAGATACACACTGCTGCTGGCTGGCCACTATTAACGCTAGCGTTGTACTTGTTGCAAATTTTTTAACAGATTTTAAATGTTTTAATTTTTTAATAAACTTAAAACAGGTGGTTAAATAAACAATGATATACTCATATTTTAAACGAGAAAAATAAAAAATATGCTGTATAAGTTTTAAAATAATAACAGTGGGTATTGGTATTTATTCTAAATATTTGTTAATGTAGAAGCTTTCATAAGAATAATTATTTTTTATTTCTTTTAAAATATTACACATTGAACAGTTACGATAAAAATGTATACAGTGTTTATTATATTGGCCATAGCTAGAAATAGATCTAGAAATTTTTATAAAAAAATTTAGTTTACTCACTGGTAAAATGGAAGTATCACAATCAGAAGCCATGACACCCACAATCGTTTTTGCAGCCTCCGGTCTGAATGGGTAACTAACCGCTTCTTTGAAAGCTTTTGATATTTTAGAGGTGCCTGAAAACAGATGGCTTATAGTTATTAAAAATTAACCAAATTTGCATAAAAAAGTAAGAACGACTTTTAAATAACCTTACATAAAAATGTTACTAACAAATAACATAAAGTAATCTCACACTGTGTATTTAATAACCCTGCTTGTAATTTTCATATATTGTTTCTCTCTGAGGAGAGCTAGAACTCATATATTTCATCAGCCGTTAGGCTTACTGTGCTTGGGTCCTTATGACTAAATCATCACAACAACGATCATGAAAGAATTAGATCAAAATGTATCAAAAACATTTATTTAATTGAGTGATGAGTAGCTTATTTATTTGTATATTGGAGGTAGGACATCAGCAAACTTAACTTATAAGACAAGTCCACTAACACCAGAGTAGTAGTTAACAAATAGCAAAGACTTACATAACCATAAATTTTCTGTACCACTGGCACTTTCTTCAGGTGAGTAGAAAGAAAGAAAGAAAAATCGAGAGAGAGGGAGGGAGGGAGGGAGGGAGGGAGAGAGAGAGAGAGAGAGAGAGAGAGAGAGAGAGAGAGAGAGAGAGAGAGAGAGAGAGAGATGAAGAGACATTGAGAGAGGAAGACCGCTTGCGTTACTTGTGAAAACTAAACATGAACTAATTTCACTTAACAGGAAAACTGGCTACACAGGACCTATTTGAGCGGACAGTTTCCTTGTTTTATAGTCAATGATATTAGAGGGATGCATATACTTTCATATGGCATATACTTAGGTGATCTGGGAACCTCATTGTTTGGAAAATTGATGGACAACCGTAAAAGAACGACATCAGTGTTTAAGAGAATACTTGTTGGAAAGAGTAGATTAGAAAAAAATAGTGTTTAAAGGAAATACACAGTTAGATATAAGAAGAAAACTAACCTTAACAAATTATTAGACGGTGAAATAATTTAAGATAAAATAGTAGAAACATAAATATTATTTACCAGTTTCAATTTGAATCTGTTTCTGCAATTCCTTTATTCTGTCACTTAATTTTGGTTCAGTGATGTTCTCCACTTTGGAAAAGTAAATGTTCTTAGCAGATCCAGTGAAACCATTGAACTCTCCATTGAACGTGTAAATTGACGGCCAGTGTTGTTCAGGTGCTCCAAAACCAATGAGTCCAAATTTCACATCTCTGTAAAAGTAATATTACCTATTATTATTTCTGATGTCTTGACCAATCAACCAAGCAGTATATAAAAAAAAAGAAAAAATTGTAATAGATGAGTCAAAAATCTGTTTGAAAGCGCTTACTTGATTTACACATTTCATCTTAATGTAATTTTTACTTAGGTCAATTTACTTAGGTTTTGAGTACAGTAGAGTTCCGCTAGTCTAAACTTTTGTAATCCGAAAATCCGATTACTCCGAAACAGAAATTGGCAAAAGATTTTGGAAAAATAAAATGTAGTTATTTTAATAACCACTACTTTATATATCTAAAAATGACAAGAAAATATTATGTCATGCACTTAACTGTTAATAAACTTTTCAAATGTTACTTTGTTTGAAAAAAATCAGTTAAATTTCTTTGCTTTAAAGAAGAATTTCTCTCTCTCGAAACTAAAATATGCCAACGTCTCAAAAACGTGGTATCCGCTGGGGTCGTGTCGGGTTGTTGCTGTACGTATTGTATTGCGAGATCAACGCAGCCGCATCACAGATTTGTGTTGTAACAAAACTGAGATATGTAAACACACGAGTTTGAACTGTTGATAAGAGACTGACAGTTGGAATTGGGTACATTATTCATTATTCATCTCTAAGACGCCGATCTTAGAGATATGGGCGAATATGAGGAGCGAATGAGTGTGATGAGTGTAGACAAACGAGTGTAGTCATTGTTACTATCTGAGTTCGGCTTAGCTCAGAAAGGACTATTTATTAATAGCCCAATAGCCAGGGCAACTATGGGACCTACAGCTTTACGTGGAATCCGAACCACGTAGTGTTGGTCTGATTTTCAGCTAACTGACAAGTCTGACACTCAGTTCTCTCCCCTACACAACATCCAAACCTTGACTACCATTCAACACGGACACCCCAGACTTTTCTAGTAGTGTCTACGTTGATGGCAACCATTGAACGGACGCTGTGTCGGTATTAAGAGAACCGAGCATGGAACCTATCGCCTACAATCTCCCAAACACTTTGTCCCCAAGTAGCTAAGTTACAGCACTGTGCCACCAGTGCCGACTCAGATGTTACAGTGCTGTCTGAGGTAGCGTGAGAATGCCAGAAATAAGCACATGACTTACGTCAGCTGATAACGTGGCCTAGTGACTCGTTATCAGCTGATGCAAAGGCATCAAGTAGCGCTGGGCCCGGAAACAATATCCGCTAGTGACTCGGATATTGTCTTGATAAATACAGTTTGATTGTACATCTCAGATTAATGTAGTCTTCTATTAAAGGGTTCATTATACCCTTCTTATCATCATAGGCTCTTAATGCGCTAAAAACTAAAGGACTGTACTAATGTTAGACATATCATTTATGCTATTTTTTTATTTAAAGAATGCTTTAGGAAAATCTGTTTAGTCTGAAAAATTCGGTAATCCGAAATGGTTTCAGTCACAATTATTTCGGATTACCGGGACTCTACTGTACAACAAAGAGCTAACATTTTTTATTTTATGTTGCGTTAGTGTGTTACAAATTAATTGTTTTTGCTATATGTTGAAGGGAGATAGAAGAGATTTTTATTAGCATAACGATTATTAAAAGACAGTGGATTACTATTCATTTATATACAAAAAATTGGTTTTTAAGCATGATTTGACATTTTAATGGTTATAGCACACTCTCTTTAATGTCTTATATTTCTTTCCCCTTCCTCTCATCTAACCGAACAAGAGGTTAGGTAGCAGCTAACTGGTACATAGTAGCATGCCTCAACTTATGAAGTTAGTGGTCTTGTAAATCCGAACAAATCAGAGAACGAAAAATAGAAATAGTCAAAACTGTGGTCTGTCTTACGATAGTAGTATTGACTGTTTACTCTGCCCAGTCAAATAGTCAAAACTGTGGTCTGTCTTACGCTAGTAGTTTTGACTGTTTACTCTGCCCAGTCAAATAGTCAAAACTGTGGTCTGTCTTACGCTAGTAGTTTTGACTGTTTACTCTGCCCAGTCAAATAGTCAAAACTGTGGTCTGTCTTACGCTAGTAGTTTTAACTGTTTTCTCTGCCCAGTCAAATTTAAAACCAAAACTATTCACAATCATTTTATAGACGATTTCCTTAGCTTGACCTTGCAATGTTTTACCAGTGAGTGATTTACCATATTGTTAAAAACATAAAAATAATTTTAAAAAAGTAAATCAGATTAGCTGTAACAATGTCTTACACAGTGTAGCAGATGTCTTTAACTCATAGTGTGTTCGGTCTGTGTGTGTAGTGGTTGTGGTTCCACATCCTCGTATCTGGTTGATTTGGAAAATCACACGCTGTTGGATAACTTGTTTAGTTTTTCTATTTAACACTTTGAAGCCTAAGCCCGAAGATAGATCGGGCGACGCAAACTGGCATACTCGCCGACGCTTGAGAATAGCTCAGGCACCCATATTTAATTCATTATATCTTTATTATCGGCATATAATCGGGTTTAGGTCATCTGAATATGTCTTTTAGTTATCTGTTATTATATTTTATCGGTCTATTAATTTATTTTTTCTACATCTGGTCTTGGATAAATAATTATCGTAACAGCTGACGTGAGACTTGGAATGAGCGCGCGCCGAGCGGTATTGTTTATGTCAGCATTGTTTATGTCAGCCGGTCAGTGACCCACGGTGCTTTGAGTCGTAAACAACACGTTCGTTATAGAAGTGAATATTCTGTGTTTATAATTCAAGTACAGTATTTATATTTTATTATCATGTTTTCAGTTCAGTTTCTTTGTAAATATTGTTGTGTACATATGTAAATAAGTAATTAGTTAGTATTTGCGTTGTGTTGGTTTTGTGTCAATCTAACCGTACAGTGACTGGAATGTGTGTATATATTGTTTTTATTTAGTTATTATAGTATTTATCTGCTTAAAATGGATGATCTTATGAGAAGTGATACTATACGAGATATATTGAATTGTTCTATCGTAGCTATTTTTTGTTTTACATATTTTTGTACTTATTTGTAGCTTCTGTAAAAAATAAAAAAATGTACAACACCTAAAGTTTTGCCCATCATTGAAAAGAGAATTTTCTCCCCTTTACAAAGATATATAATATAACCTTTTTATGAAATTTATAAGGCATTTACAATTTTTTTAATGTGAAAATAAAACCCCCAGGATTCCATGCCAAACGGAGTATTAAGGGCCCAGGCTTCAAAGTGTTAATAATCTGCTCTTTGTATTATTGATTGATAATGTTTTCATATCTAATTCTATCTATATTTTATTTCTTTTGTAATATTCATTGTTTTCTATATTTTGTTATAATTGTGTTATGTGTGATAGGTAGTTTATAAGAAGAAGTGACCCTCTTAACAGTCAACATGTTTTCTTAAATTACTACAGTATTTTTTTCTTAAAGTTGAAGAAAAAACTAGTTGTAAATGTAGGCTAAGGTAGTAAGTAACACCTGGAGACGACAGGAGTTTTATACCTGTCAAAATGTGTTTGTTTCTTAAAACACTTGAAGCATTGGAAATCTCCAACAATTTTACCAATCGTAAACAATCCAATGCCAAAAATAACTTTCAAACAACAGTGTCGTTTAATCTTGAGTGTGTTCTCGGGGCATGGATGTTTCTTTCAAGTGAAATGGGCGGAGCTATGTAAACCTCCTATAAATGCCTGCTTCTAACCTTGTGCAGATCATCGTTTAGAAAATCTATTTATCTCACCCTATGAATTAAAGTGGATAATTTTCAGTACTCAATGGCTATGAAAATAATGTTTGGGCCTTTGAAACTGTTATTATTGTTATATCTTATGATTAAACTGATTTCTCTCGAAAACTAGCCAAAAGCTATTTCATACTACAGTTTTGAAATTCCAATAGTAATTTTCATTCTATAATCAGTAAAAAAAGTCTTGCAATAAATATTGACAGTATAAACAAATTGGGTTGCTTAGTGATCATGTATTGTATTTTTTCCTTTTTTCAATTTCAGATTCAAATTTAGTGTTTTGGGCGTAATGAATCAAATATTAGAAATTTTAATGATGATGAATAATAATAATGCACTAATATTTTCAAATTTAAATTTAGTGGTGTTTAGAACAAATGTTCACATCAAAAACTTACGTGATGCCGTGTTCCTTCAAGTCGTTTGTGAGAGTGGAAACCAGAGGTGATATTAACTCCTTGAATAAATCTTCATTATCCTCCAACTGTTCGATCATGAAAACTACATCAGCTTCTTTCTGTGGGGTTTTGACCGGAGTAGATTCTCCAATTTTGAGACTCTCAGAACCCACATGGCACTTGCCTGAAGACAGAAATTAACTTGTTAAATTTGTTTACAAGAATATGCTAGAAAATAATTATGATACCTAATCTAATGATTCCCGTGACACTGCTATTAATAACAATTAATTGAACAGAACTGCCGTCTGCTAGGTAACTAATTACTAGCCGCCTTCCCCCACCTCATGTTCAACAATCAGGTCAGTGGCTTAGACCTGTTTCAACGTGTGTGTGGTGCCTGTTTGAGTTGGAGGTACCATCTACTCTCCGAGGGTGTAAGTAATTGCCCTTACAGCTAGTTTAAAAGTAACTTAGGGGGAAAAAGGTTCCTAGAATGGGGACAGTAACTTAATTGTCATTAATATGTTCTGTACAGGCCAATTGCGGCAGGGGACCTTTTGAGAACTATGTACAATTAGCATTTCACTGGGGCATCTGTAACTAGCTTAATTAATTAAATCTTACTAAATTAATTATAACTTGTTCAACAAAGCTGTTTAGGGGATCACCTAATTTGTAGGGAACCCATTTGGGAATAAGTGTGGTTTCAGCACGGTTTCCTTTAGTTTAACGACAATGTTTGCTCTCAGGATTAATTCTATGGGTAGCCTGAGTGTTGCAAATACCATTAAATGTAGTTAATATTTTGAATAAAAACCAACAAGTTCTTAATGTTTGTTTTAAACTTAACAATAGCCATAGTTTTCAGTAAAAATATAAAATATATAAACAAGTTACGAATGGGATTTACATACGGAGGCTAACTTCTTCTAAATATAACATTAAGTTTTGTGGGTTTTACTTTTATCATCAGCATTTGAATGCAAAATATATTTTAAAAGTTTGTTCCCTTTACTCATGTGAAAACTATATTCATAAAAAAATTGGGCATGTTACTCTTTTGTACATATCAGTTATCAACCATTGCATAACAACTCAGACTGACTTGTACGAGAGTTGAAGCAATCGAAATGGGGTATTCAATTTCAATCTGACGAATCCAGTTGCCCGATTTTGAGGTTTTATACTGATCTTTCCCATTGTGTGTTTTTTATAAATAGTTGATAAAAATTGCTGATTCCTGTTTACTTTAATTAGTGAACTGTAATTAGTATGAAGCACATTATGTTTAACAATAACATTACATGATTCCCAACCTATTAATGCCTATTTTATTTTCATGTAACATCTGTATCAAACACTTTTTACTCTTGAAAAAACTTATTATTATTTGACTCTATAATATTAATTTACTTGTCATTTAATGTATTTAGTTGTTTATTAACATAATATAAGAGACAGGCATCAGCAAACTTATCTGAAATACAAGTCTACCAACATAACACACAAAGGAAAGCATGTAAAGATTCAAAACATTACACAAATTTTCAAATTCATATATTATTTCTTTATTGGTGTAGATTGAATTTTTAAATGTTATTCTGAATGTTCTGTGTTGTGTTAGTGTTGTGCAAAATTCAGGTAAAACTCTATTGAAATATATTTCAAGATTCAGTATTCATATATCCCCCCTCCCAAAAAAAAAAAAAAAAAAAAAAAAAAAAAAAAACATATATATACTAATTTTTTTAAACATTCCATACTTTTTGACATTTGTGGCCATTAGATTGCTGTCAAAATGTTTGTTTATTAAAAACACCACAAAAGATTGCTTAGTGTTGTTCTCTATATATATCGAATTTTACTTAATATTGAATTTAAATTTTTTTATGTTTATATGTCTAAAAGCTGCTACTTACCGCAATAATCTGGGATGTTAACTTTCATGAAATTAACGTAATAACAGTATCCTGCATATGACTTAGCAATGTTACAAGCTTGTTCTATTTTTCCTTCTCCAGATGCCTCAGCTACCAGCTTGTTACAAGCTTCTCTAAAATTGTCAGGGTTTTGTAGTGGGAAACAATTCCTGAAAAAGAAAATATAGCACTTAAAATTAAAATACCTATTATAATATCAATTATAAATATGAACAAGCTGTGTATATATAATAAAAGTTATGTAAAATCGTTAACATTAGTAGTTGTTATAACATTTTAAGTCTCTAAAAAAGGATGTAAAATCTACAAAACTGGAATCAACATTAGTAAGTTAGTTTTATTCACCTAATATTTAGTATATTTACATAGATACCAATATAGTCAAGAATTTGTTAGGTTTTAAGAAATTGAACAGCAGTTGTTGGTTTACCTAACAGACCAGCACTTGCTTTACATTTAAATGTATAAAAATCAAACTTCCGTACATTTGTGTACACAATACTCGAAAGGTAATGAGTGAATTCACTTTAAATTTTCACACAACGTTGTATTTATAAAAAAATATTAAGTTCCTAAAATTGTAAACGTGAACAGTGCATTTCCCGACCTACCTACATTTCAGAAATTAAAACAAATTTTAGTGCTGAAAAAGTACTACTGTAACCCCCCATAAGTAACATAAGTAAGTACTGTATGTATGCCCATATTATGTCCAAATTATATCCTTTAGATATATTAATGTGACCAGATGATTGTTTATTTATAAAAAAAACTATGTTACTTCATTTCAGACAAAATAAATACTAAGCCATCACAAGGTGTGGCCGGGTTTGTTGATATAAATGTAGTAAAACTTCATTATACGATCTTACTATAACAGACTGCTTATTATGGACAAAACACTGGTGTGTAATTATATATCCATACAAATAATCGATATGTACCAGACCCTTCATTGACCCAGCGTTGATGTTTTCATTAAAGAAAGACGAGTCATAGTTTATGAATGCCCACTTAAAGATTCTTTTAGTTTTGAAGAACAGGAGTGCATAAATACTGAATATATGTATCGAACTGCAGGATTGTAATTTTATTGGTACTTTCCCTGTCAGACTAAACCCATCTAAGGATTATTTAATATAAAACAGACTTTCATTATGACTGTCAATCTTCAGCCTCTATAATAAGGTCCATTATAAGGAGTTACTTCTATTTACATATTTGCCAATTAATTATACAGAAATTAAAAATTAAATTTACTACCTATTTAGATACTTAACACGTTGAATGCGGCCTACGTTAATTAATGTAGTGTAGCAGTGACACGCCTGGCAGCTGACGTTGATTTATGTAGCGCTACTGCTTCAAATGCATTGGTTTAGTGTGGAGTTTAGCTATTGCCAAGGAACTTCGTGTCACTCACCGCTCATTGTGCCAGTTTTAGCTGGAGAGTAATTCATTTGTTGTTCCTGTATTTTAGTAGAAGGAGTGACTACAATAAGTTACAGTGTTTCGTGGTTAGCCATTAGGGTGCGCAATTATGTAGTTTTTCAGCATTCAATGTGTTAAGAGGTATACTTTTTTTTACTATTTAATGCAGATGAATTACACAGATATATTCCTGGTCTTCTGAGGTATACCTTTACCTCGGAACCACATCAGACTTACACATGCTAAGAGGATAAGCTTCTTACCCAGGATTTATACATTAAAACCAGAATATAATGCATTCGAAATATATTTTTTTTAGAATTTTTACTCGCCAGTTTATTCAGTTGGGGATTCAAACCTTGGGCCCTAATATATATACATGATGATGTCCATTTATACATATACACACATATATATATATCGGCGCAGTACAGATAAAAACTCAATAGGGAATCCTAGTAGTGAGGAGTTTACAAAATTTTTTACATGAATATATTGAAATAAGAGACAAGCTTGTTATACGAGGTACGTCCAGAAAGTAAGTTCCGTTTCCATTTATATCCGCTGCAGCGATCCGATCGCAGTTCCGCGCATGCGCGGCAGACGCTCTGTATCAAGGAGAAGAAACGTGCGCCAATTTGAGATCGCTGTCAGTCTCGTACGCTTTGTTGTGCTTGTTTAAAATGTCGGTGTTGATCGAAAATCCCGCCGCTTGTGAAATCAGATCTGCGATTCGTTTTCTGAATGCTAAGAAAGTGAAACCGATTGACATTTATCGGCAAATTTGCGAGGTTTACGGACAAAATGCAATGAGTGATTCAATGGTGAGAAGATGGGTCCGACAGTTTAATGAAGGACGTAATGAAGTGCATGATGAAGAACGAAGTGGGCGTCCATCTTTGATTACAGAAGAACTGGTTCACACGATTGATGAGAAGATCAAGGAAAACCGTAAGTTTACAATGAGTGCTCTCGCTATGGAATTCCCCCAAATCTCACGTTCATTAATTCATGAAATTGTTACCGAAAAACTGAAATTTCGAAAACTTTGCTCACGTTGGGTACCGAAAATTCTTACTGAGCAACACAAAACACAACGGATGGGTAGTGCACTTCAGTTTTTGAACCGTTATGATGAAGGCGGTGAAGATTTTCTGTCACAGATAGTCACAGGAGATGAAACTTGGGTTTCTTATGACACCCCAGAAACTAAGCGGCAATCAATGGAATGGAAGCACACTTCATCTCCAGCAAAGGTTAAGCCGAAACAAATCTTGACACCTCGAAAAATCATGTGCACAGTGTTTTGGGACAGGAAAGGCATCTTACTGATTGATTTCTTACCACGAGGTCAAACAATCAATGCAGAAGTTTACTGCGAGACACTGAGGAAATTGCGCCGCGCAATACAGAATAAGCGCCGAGGATTTCTGTCCAAAGGTGTTGTTTTTATTCACGACAATGCACGACCACACACTGCAAATGTGACGAAAAACCTCATACAGGGAATTTGGCTGGGACGTGTTTGACCATCCTCCGTACAGCCCTGACCTCGCTCCTAGCGACTTTCATCTGTTCTTACATCTGAAGTCTTTCCTTGGCGGTCAACACTTCAACGATGACGAAGAGCTGAAAGAAAATGTTTCCAAATGGTTGAAGACACAGGCGGCAACCTTCTATGAAGAAGGCATAGAAAAACTTGTGCCACGCTATGACAAATGCCTGCAAAATTTCGGCAGTTATGTAGAAAAGTAGTTTAAGAGTTGTAGATTTTAGTGCAATAAATATTTTTTCTGTATCTGTAGACAGATTATTTTTATTACCAAACGGAACTTACTTTCTGGACGTACCTCATAATTCAATGAAGATCTGTCATTATTGTTTCATGATCTAGGTTGAAGAGTCAGCTTACCAAATGCAATTAATTTGGAATCTAATTCCACCTTTTGAGAGTGAAATTTAATATCAACAATTTATAAAGTTATTTGTAATTAAAATTATATTGAAACATACATAACATTTTCAATAACCATTCACACAAAATACTCTCTTCCAATTATTAAAATGGTAAACAATAAAAAAATATACAAAAATTGTGTAAGAAAAACCTAATACGAGTTCAAGATTACAGAAGTTTATTAAAAGTTATTCAAGAGATAACAGTGATGGGACAGAAGAATAAATTGTGAAGTAGAATACAGACTTGCAAAATGGCATTTTTAAGGAGTAGTAGGGGAGTGACCGGAAGAGATAGAATAAGGAATGAAGTAATTAGAAGGAGAACTGGGGAAGAGCCATCATTGAATAGAAATGAAAGAGAGGGACTAGAGTGGTCTGGAAATGGAAAATGATGGGGGAATTTGGTGTACCAAGAAGGATTCATGAGATGGAAATGGAGGGGAGGAGACCAAGAGAAAACCCTCGGGACTGATGGCAGAATGGTGTAAAGGAAGGTGATTAGAGAAGAGGAGATAAGAAGACTGGGTAAGACTGGTGAAAGAGAAAAGATGCGAAGATAGAAGATAGTTGCCTGTAACAGGCAAACCGCATAGTTGTTGAAACTGCTGTGGAAATGTATGTTCCTCTTTTGTGTAATATATTTAGATCTAAACCATTAAGCAATACATTAAACGTATAAAATAAAAATAGATGATGGCATTGATCTTAATACAAGGTAATTGTAAAGATCACCTATATATATATTATTTTCATAATAAGCCTCTGACTAAAGTCTGAGATAAAATTACCTAAGGTTGGAGTCTCCAGAGAACAGTTTGGTGCACTCCTCAGCTGGAGGCGCAGACTGCTCGTGTACTGCACCATCAGGGCATTGAGGGCTGATCTTCCATGAATTGGCAAACTCTGATGTGGATTTGGCAGTCTGTGGAAAAATACGGTCATGCAGTTATAAGAAAGATAGGAACAGCATTCTTTGGTGAATTGTAAAACAAGCACTCTTTTATAAAAGAGGAATATATTTATTTTAATATATTTTTAACTATTTTCATAAAAAAATATAATTATATTTGCGGACCACCAATCATAACTACATACATATTTCACAATGATTCTGTTGTTGATGGGTATATTACCGTAATAAATTGTACCACATACAAACGAAAATCCCTTAGTTAGGTTTTGTATTTTCTAATGTTATTAACTTTATTATGAAATAAATTAATTCAAACTACAAAATAAGATTAGAAATTAAATAACAGATTTAGTTTTTAATCAATTAGTTGTTAATTTAGAAAATTATACTCTTTTTTATTCGCTTTAGAACAGCATAAAGCAAGATTTTTGTTGCATGAAATTTATATTACATTACTATACATTTTTTTGGAATAGAGAACATTACGTATCAATATTTTATGATCTAGAAGCCAATTGATGCAATCAACAATTAAATTTTAAAATTAAAACGTTTAGTATTAATATCAAATAATTAAAATATTTGATATTAATTATTTGTCGGCACTGATGGCACAGTGCTGTAACCCAGCTACTTGGGGACAAAGTGTTTGGGAGATTGTAGGCGATAGGTTCCATGCTCGGTTCTCTTAATACCGACACGGCGTCCGCTCAATGGTTGTCATCAACGTAGACACTACTAGAGAAGTCTGGAGTGTCCGTGTTGAATGGTAGTCAAGGTTCAGATGTTGTGTAAGGAAGAGAACTGAGTGTCAGAATTGTTAGTTAGCTGAAAATCAGACCAACACTATGTGGTTCAGATTCCAAATAAAGGTGTAGGTCCCATAGTTGCCCTGGCTATTGGGCTATTAATAAATAGTCCTTTCTGAGCTAAGTCGAACTCAGACAGTACCAACCACTACACTCGTTCACCTACACTAATAACACTCATTCACTCCTCATATTCGCCCATATCTCTACAATCGGCGTCTTAGAGATGAATAATGAATGAAAATATTCAATGTAATGATTTGACTGATAGGATATTTGCTCCATACATTTGAGACAGGATATAAATACTGAAGCAACGCAGATTTTCACTCTGATA
Source organism: Stictocephala bisonia (assembly GCA_035578905.1). Taxonomy (NCBI): domain Eukaryota; kingdom Metazoa; phylum Arthropoda; class Insecta; order Hemiptera; family Membracidae; genus Stictocephala; species Stictocephala bisonia. Next base: position 1,113,681 of record JAQJVL010000103.1, on the reverse strand, counting down.
GAGTATTACAGCAATCACTTCAGTTTAAGATATCAAAATAAAAATTACTCTATTGACACATAAAAACAATATGTACAAAGGGAGAAATTATAAAAAAAATATATATATTGTAAATAGTCTCTTACCTTGCCCTCTGGTACAATGTTGTCATCGTAAGGTTCATTGTTGTAAGTTCCAAAAAGACCTCTGGTCTTTGCAAAGTAGAATCCGTTAATTGAGAATGCACAAGACTCGAGGTGAGGTGTGCAGAAGGCCATAAGTCCGGAATCAGTAGCGAAACCTGTTCCATCATTATACCTCCTCCACATATGGAGATCCCCAGTATGTGCTGGCAAGTCTGTAGGCTGACCGTTAACTAGAACCTAAATACACAAAAAAGAAAATAAATTTCAGTATTTAATAAGAATTCAAAGAATTTTTTTCTTAACATAATTATAAGCATTGTACTCACATTATTTAATAGTAAAACTGGTTAACAAACGATAAAACAAAATAATCAATTAAAAATTATTTCTATTACAACAAAAATTATGAACTTTTTCCTGCAACGAAAAAGAGTCTGAAGGGCCTTGTATTTCTTGGAAGTCTGTCTTAACCCTTGAAAAGAAAGCCTTATTTTAGTTATTTGAATGGAAAGTTGCAGTAATAATAATTACAAATCTTTACAAACAAATTAAATGTTAATTGGAGAAGTTAGTTTCCAATAAAGAAGTGACTTGAACTAATGTAATAACTAAAATTTATATTTTCTGGTGACAACCGCATCAAGATACTATCTATATTATGTACAGGATAACCAGGCGTTTTGCCCATGCTATGATGTGATATCCTCAGTGGTATTGCTAGTTTCTAAGATGAACTAATATGATTAATAATTTATAAATACAAATTTAACACTACAAGCAATCAACAATACAATGTTAAAAGTTATCTAAACAAGCTAAAAACGCATCCAATAAAAATAAATCACATTTATGGTTCATATATTTTACGATGGGTTTCTATTTCAGAGTTAAACAAAATTCATCTTCTTTGATCTTGGATAATAAAACATATTGCCCTGTCTTTTTCAAAATATTCTTCTTAAAAGGCTTAAGCATCGAGAATAACCTGTAGTTAAGTAACAAACATTACGGTTATATGAAAAGTGATTTTTATATTATAACGCATTTATCTCAGGAATACGTATTTACGCATGCAATAGACTTCACTTACTAAACAATTAATCAAATCAAAATAAATAACGTGTTCTAATAAAAGAAATTAGAGCAACGAAGGAAGGAACTGTTTTGGGATGAATTAAAGTGGAAAGGACTGACAGAACAATTTTCAATGCAGAAAACTTTGGTGTCACTGGATTAAGTGAATGCTCAAAGTTTATTTTTACTTTTATTTATTTTCACTTCACTAAAGCACAAAAGAAATGCCAGTTACCTGTCCATACATACCAACGTGCGTGTATGGACAGGTGGTGGGCCAATACCCAGGCTTGGGACTAACGATTAAAAATAATTAACGATTACGTTTAATCGTTAGTTTTTCTGTTAACTTTTCAACTTATTCGTTAGTTTTGGGGATGTTTAACTTTTAACTTTAACTAGTTAACAAATTCACTAACGATTAAACTAACTCAGTTAGTTTTACAAACGAGGTACGGTTTGTCCCGTGGAATGTAGACAATGGCGGAGAAAGCGTCCAAAACTTTGGTCAAAGACCGGGCGTTTTCCTCAATCCCAAGTATTCGCCGACAAACAAAGTCATGAGGCCCACCCATCCCTTTCCGCCATCTTCCTGCCCTGCCCATAATTAATAGACACACCCAACGTGTCCCATTGTTGTTTGTCCAAGACGTAGTCATAGTGTTAGTGATAATACTGGGAGACTTGAAGGTGGATTCATTTCAGTTTTAAAGTTTGCCGAGTGAATAATAAAGTGTGTTGAATTAGTTTCCAGACGGTTTACGTTATGTATAATAATAAGAGACAACAGTTTTTTTGTAAATAATTTTATGTATTCTTTCATGCCACACAAACTAACTTTTAACTTTTAATTTCAGTTACTTTTTTAAAATTTAACTTTAATCAGTTAGTTTCATTGAACTCTAACTTTTAACTTCAATTAGTTAGTTTAATAGAGGATTAATTTTAACTTTATTCAGTTAAAAATAATTGTTAACTTTCCCAAGTCTGCCAATACCACCGTACATGTGTGGGTGGGTCAATACATGTAATTACCAATTAATTGAGGAAAGACATTTAAAGACCATAACCATTAGTGTGTAGAAATATCCAGCAAAAAATTTACAAATATATATTTATTAACTTATAAATAAAATAAACTTACTTTGTTATCATGTAAAAGCTCAATGCTATTTTCATGATCAAGTACAGCAACTGACTTAAGCTTTCCAGCTTCCATGTTAGCAGCAATTGTAAAGTTTCCGTCAATCACATCCTTGCTCAGTATATAACTGCAGCTACCCTTGAAACTGTAATGCTTTTTGTCAAAGGTGAAGAACTCACTTCCTCCCAGGATAAGAGCACTGGCTGTAATAAAAAAAGCACTATTGTTGAGTACACACTTAATTCCAAACAGACTTACAAACAAACATCAGTATATTCTACTATTATAAATGCTTTTAATTCTTTCTTCTTCTAAGTCTTTTTTTTCTTAACTGGAAAAGATGCATGCTAAAGTGATAACCTGTTATGGATGATAGATTGGATCATTCAAATGAATGATACCATCAATTTTCAAATGTCATATGAACCATCTTTATAATACCATTTTGAGGTTAATTTTCATTAAGCTTTTTTTGTCTTTATAAATGAATAAATTATTTAAGTTATAATCTAAATATTTTTTTTAAATAATTCAGTTTAGAGCAGTTGTGGTTGCAGACCTCACTAACTGACCAAATTACAGACACAAATATTTCTGTGATTGATAAATATATAATCAAAGATATTATTTATTTACTTTTTGTTTGTTTTGTATTTGATAACATAGAAAAATGTTGGTGTTTCAAATAAGAACGATATATCTATACAATAATTCAACTATTTTCTTCAACAATATTAAAAAGGAAACTAAAAAAAGGAGAAGAAAGAAAAACTATTTTTTCGGAATAGACTTAGTAAAAAGCAGATACATCCAATTCACAAATTAAATTATTTTTGGAAAAAAATGAACACTTTTTGGTGAAGAAAACTAAAACTGATTGAAGACTACAATTAAAATAAACCAAAACTAAACTTGCTTTAGTTAAAATTTCAATTTTATAAATTACCTTTAAATGGCGGAATAACATCGAGAGGAGAATGGGTAGGCCTGTAAGCATTGACGATTTCTGAAAGTGTTGGTAAATCAGTTGACCTAATCCAGTTATACAGACTGAATCGGAAAGTACCAGGAGGAGCCACAAACAATCCAAAAGATGGCGTTGGAAGCTGTAACAAAGAAGTCATTTACTTCCTGAACTAAACAGTCAAAATAAGGGAAATTTGAAAGATACATTATTTCAAATTCCATCTATTTGTCATACAACTATTATAGCTTTTGACAAAGTCATATGTACAGCACATCTATGCTAGTCAACAGATTCTTAAGAATATAAAGTCAAAACATAACAAATTTAAATACATGTTAAATAAAGTTTTACTCTTTACTGAATGAACATAATGTCAAGTTACGTCCCATCTGAACAAATGTAAAAAATGGCACAACAAATTATACTCTCAAAATACAAAGCGTGTATGGATGTGAATACTCTGTATGCTACTTAAAGTAAAAATTTTCCACTCTTCTGCCTAGGTACTTATATACGTCTCAATCAATTTATTTCATTTCATATCCATTATGTTAATATTAAAATAATAAAAAAAAAATGTAATTGGAGATTGTTAAAAATTAACATCAGGTAAACGAGGAATATGGAAGTAAAACACACAATGGTCACATTATTGTTGACAATACATACAAACTTTGTATCAATAAAAAATCATAACACAAGAGTAGTGCTTGTCTGTTTTTCCTTAACTCATTTTTTAAAACTAAAATTGGTCCCTAACTAGATAGACTTATAATTTTAAACTTGTAAAAAAATAGATATTTTCTTCTCAAATAATTTGGTGGTTATAGTCCACTTAGAAAGCAACCTACTGAACGCAGTGGTGCGAGTGAGATGCACTAAGTGGTGGAAGTGAGACAAACAACTACTCTTTCCTGACTATAATTCCATTTAAAAATTGTCATGGCAACCAGGATGACAGAAGGCCGTGTGCTGGTGGCACAATAACAAGCCCTGCCCATTACATCATTAGCATCAGTGACCATTGGTTGGTTTGATTAACACCATTGAATCAAGCAGAATGATTAAATTAAATCATTATTTAATATTCAAATAGCAAAGACACAATGAATAATAATGTGAACAGTAAATAGCAATTAAACACACTTTTACAGATCATTCAAGTTATTATTTCAACTAAACACTGTTGCGGAAGTTGAACACTTGAAGACGGAAGTCAGTCATACCCTGAAGTAAGGCAGCTCGGCGGTGGAAAGATTCCCCTCTGCTGCTGGAACTCTTACTAGCACTAAATTTAACATGTAGATTGCTTACTGCCTGGCCCAATTATAATTTAACACTTGCAGTAAAATCTGTGCCATTCGTTTATGTATTTCTACTAAAAAAACAAAAACAATATACTGTATAAAAAAAAAATTATTTATTGATGGCTCTAAATATTTTATCCTTAGCTCTAGGAATGTAGCACTGATGTGAGCCAAGTAAAGTGACATCTTGAAATTGTTTATATGTTCTTGAAATACAAATTTATTTGCTTTTGTAACACCTAAACGCTTCAGTACTTTTTACTTGATAACTAAGAACATAAACACCACATTATTGATAACAGTTAAACTTATCAAATTTGTTCATGATACCTCAAAAGATTTCACTAAGTAACCAAAGTTGAGTTTATTTTCTAATAGGGTTAAAAATTATAATTTTTTTAAATTGTAGAGCCATTTAATTACTGAATGAAATCTGTTATTGATATAAACTTACAGTAACATCAGTAGGAACACTGGCACTGTGTCCTCCTGGTCGGTGTGCTTCAATAATGGAGATTACAGAACGAACTGCTGCAACTAATTCCTTATACAGCTGATCCAATACTTCTGGCTTATCAATTGCTTGGTGTTTAACAATCTGAAAAGAAAGTAAGATAGTACAGCATTATTTTAAAGTCAAGCTTCCAGTTGGTATTAAAAATAAAATAAATAAAACTAATTATTCAGTAACAAAATAAATAAAACTAATTATTTAGTAACAGAACACTGCTGAACATTGAATGTAAAAAGAAGAAGAATGTCTGCTCATATGGGTTTTGTCAAGCCAGTTTTCCTGTTTGGTAAAATTTGTTTATGTTCGGTTGTCACAAGTAGCACCAGCGGTCTCCCTTTATCTATCTCGCTTCATCCCCTCTTTCTCTCTCTCACTCTCTCTCTCTCTACAGCACATGCTGAAGTGACTATACAAGGTATAGTCAAAAAGTTCCCGGGATTGGTTGAAATATCGTTATTGGACAACAGTAAAAACTTACAAACCTATTTTCCTTCAAAATACTCTCCTCCTGCAACAACACACTTGTCCCAAAAATCATATAGTTGTTAAAAACAGGTTTGAAACTGATTAAAAAAAAATTATTTAAAGGATTTTGTCACATTTTTTCTGACAGCTTCCGAACCTGAAATTGTTTTCCTTTTTTATGTTTTGCCAGTAAACAGGAAGAAATAAGATGGTATGAGGTCAGGCAAGTAGCGAGGATGTTCTAGCGGAGCTTGACTAGGTAGTTATGTACTAACAGAGATTGATGTGAAGGTGCATTGTCATGCAGCAAAATCCAATTGTTTTCTGTCCGTTTTTCAGGCCGTTTCCTCCTAGTGGTGTCTCGTAAGCGCCTAAGAATTCTTGTGTGGACACTGCCAAATGATAAATTATTTACCTCATAGGCGATTACATCAATCATTATTCTTCTGATTGCATGGACAATTTGCTCAATGTGGTCATCTGTGATCGCAGTTGAAGGGTATCGACTACAAGAGTCATCTTAAATGTTTATGCGACATTCACGAAAACATTTTATCTATTCGTAAACTTGACTATTCTTCATTGCTTCAACTCCGTTCACTTGAATTTACACTTTTAGTGTCTAAGAAGATGACTTTGGAAGCAACACACAAATTTAATGTTTTTTCACTGTTCATTAAATCAGTTTTCAAAAAGCGATAATGTAAACATGCAAATACACGAAAAGTGCTCCCCACTCAGAAACAAAGGTGGCTGAGCGATATTCGCGCTACCGATATTCCTTCGCCAGGAGTAGAAATACTTGCTACAGAACAAAATTCCCACCGGCATCCATGCTGTGTGTCTCTGGATATAGATTCCCGTAACTTTTTGACTGTATGTCGTAGTTGAGCTAATAGTTCGCCAAGCAGATGTCTGAGTGCTAATTTGAAACCAATCACTATTAGCAACACACGTTCGAGTCTACAGCATATGCATTTCCTTGGGCAGTCTGTTGTTTCTATAGTCAATACTATGAATAAACAATACTGCATTTTACATTTACATTAGTCATTGCATACATAAAATTATCTGTTACCTTTTCTAAAACTGATGAAACGGATTTGAGAAGTTGCTGCAATTCAGGAGTTGGAAGAACTTGGTTGATTGTTTCTATCAAATCATGATAATTCTCCCAATACTGATCTGGGATTTTGTAATTGGTAAGCTGTAAAAAAATTAATGTTTTAGAATTTGTATTGATTTAAAATAGCATCATATAAACTATTGATGTTCTTTAAATAAATGTTCATAATGTATGCGACCTGGAAAATGAATACAAGTATAAAAAAGTCTTTAGTTTATACAACGATTTAGTAACTGAAACAAAATTGATAAAATCTAACATTTGAGGTTGTTATTAGGCCTGTTTATTATATTTGAAGTTTCCTGTACAGTAAACGCTACAATTCATTGAAAAATCTTTTACATAATGAGAAATCCAAAGTTATAAGAGAAGATATGTCATTCTTCATCACAATAATTAATTGTAGACAGTACTCAATCAGGAAAATATCCTATTCAATGTATATTATAGGTGATAATACAAACTTATTGCTTGGTCACTTTTGTTCTCTTATTTTTTACCAAAGGCCATATATTACAAGACACAGTACCAACTTATCAGAATGTCAACATTCATAACACTAAAGTAGTAATATTAACTAGTATACTATATAAATATCTTACGTTTATAATATCCTCTCATCATTTTAATGTACCCTACTAAGCACCCTAAAAGTAGGGAAAAGCCCTGATTCACTAGTTTTTAAATTTTTGTAGTTAGAAAGTTAGTGTTGTGTAGTTTACATATCCATTCTTTATGTTCTGACCAGGAAAAGTACTTTATTCACGTTTCCATTTTATGATCAATTTCAAGATGATGCCATTGCAAATTTTGCACTTTTTTAGTCTTTAACAGTATTTTGTAATAATAAGTAGAGATAACAACAATACCAAGCATTAAAGTTGTAAAATATTTAATTTATTTACAATCACCATCAAAGTACAAATCCTATACTCCTTTTAAATTAGACTAATAAACCTAAATTAAAAATATTCTGATCACTATAGAAAAAAATGAAAAAAATATATTGAACAGGTTTTTCTACAAAAATATAAGAAGCAGGGTTCAAGGAGTAATGATTAGATGAGAATGGGTAATGAAGCAGGTCTCAGCAGATAATACAATGTATTTAATAAAATTACCTCTTGCAGTTTTTGTTTGATTGCACTCTGATCATATACAGTCTGGACTTGTTCCCAAAACACAGTTGCGAAATCTTTAATCTCCTTGTAAATATCTCCGAAAGTCTTAGAAAACGTCTGTCCAACCTCTAAAAAACAAAAAATTAATTACATAATACACATTTGTTTCTATTCTTTTTTACTTCAAATAACTATAGAAAAACTGATTGATAATAGGGAGAACAGGATCTTATATCTATGTAATGGATAAAATGAATAGATATTTAACCAGGCATTAATGGTACAGGGACATTGTAAACAGTAGATTGTCTAAGGAATGTAAGAAATATAGACATTTTACTATTATCCAGTTTGTTTGAGAACAAGGCCAGGATATAACTTTCCATTTACAAGTTAATAAAAAAGAAGAAATGATAGTAAAAATTACCTTTCCTTAAGAACCACAACAAATAATGTAATAATTATAAATTTTATTTTATTTAAAAAATCAATGAAACATAAAATGTTAAATTTGAAATAGTAAAAATGTAATACAAATAAATATTTTTGTAAGCAGTGGAAAAAGATATCAATGACACAAAACTGTGTAACCTTTTTCTGTTGTTCGTTTTACATGCCTTATGTTTGTGAGTTGTGGTCTTATCATCTGAATTAAGTTTGTATTGCCTATATTTCCTATTCAAAATTAATAAAAATAACTATCAATGGATTTCATACGAAAATACTTTTGTTATATAAAGTTGGATTCAATGAGCTGTTCTAAACTGAAACAGTTAGTGCTGATTAAAATGGATACTTATGCTTATCATAACAAAATTAAAATAAAATAAAAGTTGAACGTAAAAAAACAACAGTGATCTAAGATTATTTAATATTTTAATAATTCGAGGTATAGTCAAAAAGTTCCCAGAATTGGTTGAAAATATATTTATTGAGCAAAGATAAAAGCCTATTCTCCTTCAAAATACTCTCCTCCTGCATCAACACACAGTTGTTCAAAACAGTTATGCCTTTGACTTTGATTTATTAAAATGAATTTTAACGATTTTGTTGCATTTTTTCAGACAGCATCAGCACCTGAAAATTGCTTTCCTTTTTTTGATGTTTTCACCGTGTAAACGGGAAGAAATTGGCCGGCATGAGTTGAGGTGAGGTTTATCGTGGTAACGAGGAGCTTGATGAGGTAGTTACGTACTAACAGAGATGGATGTGAAGGGGTATTGCCATGCAGCAAAGTCAAATTGTTTTCTGCCTATTTTTCAGGCCGATTTCTCCTAATGGCGTCTCGTAAGCACCTAAGAATTTTTATGTAGACACTGCCAAGTGATAAATTTACTTCATATGCGATTTCATCAATCATTATTCTTCTGTTTGCATGGACAATTTGTCAAACTCACTCGATGTTGTAATCTGTGATTGCAGTTGAAGGGTATCGACTATGAGAGTCATTTTCAATGTTTATGCGACCTTCATTAAAACATTTGTACTATTCGTAAACTTGGCTATTCTTCATCGGCTCAACTCTGTACGCTTGAATTAACATTTTAAGTGTCTCAGAACATTACTCGTGAAGCAAAACAAAAAAATTCATGTTTTTTGCTGCTCATTAAATCAATTTTCAAAAAGTGACAATGCAGACTCGCAAATACACGAAAAGCACTCTCCACAGGGAAACAATGGCAGCTGAGCAATACTTGTTCTCTGATATCCCTTCTCCAGTAGTAATAGCTGCTACAGAACAAAATTCCTACCAGCTTCCATGCTGTGTCACTTTTTGACTATACCTCGATTCCGGGAACTTTTTGACTATACCTTGTATATTTATTCATACTACATAGAACAGGTTACATGAGAGAACTTGTTTTAGAGTAACTCTTAAAAAACCACAACAGATTATTAAATTACAACGGACACCATAATAATAATATAATTAATCCATAAAATAAATAAAAACTTACAATTTAGCCTGTTCTCTAAAGTAATACGAATATAAAAGTTACAGGTGTTACTAGCTTAATTTTATAATAAAAATAAACAAAACAGTCAGAACTGTTACTTTTTAAACTACAATCAAAGCCATCAAATACAAATTAAAAAAAAAAAAAGGAGATGAGGAAAGGAAGGTATGCTAAATATTGCTTTAGTTTTAGATAAGAAAATTATTAAATGTATGGAACTATTACCATGTATAAAGTCAGTAAAAACATCGATGAGTTCTTGAATGTCTTTTTTGTGTTCCTTTATTTTATCAAGCACATCATCGATTATATTTGTAGCAAAGTCAAGCAAAGCTTCCACCTGGTTCAAAACAATCTCAAAAGCTTCTTCATATTGTTTCTTCAGCTTGGGAATAACAGCGTTGACAGATTCTGTTACTTTTTTCAAAGCATCATTGAAAATAGTTATCAGTCGCTCTGATGTTTCAGTAATTTGTGCCAGAATTACTCCAATTTGTTTGAGAATGGTTCCAAACGATTTATTGCTATAAAACAACACAACAACAATGTTTTAATTACTACTGTGTTAGTTAAATCTAATTTAAAACACTATTTTTGAATCTATAGAATCATGTATTTTGCACTTTGCAGGAATTTTTCTTGCAGCCCTTATTTTGACAAGCGACTGAAAACAAACTAGCGCTAGGAAAACTCACCCTAATATGGCTGGACGCCCACTGACCTGCGGCGTGTGCCAGTGCAAGATCGCAACCCTTCCTCCTCTACTTCCCACACAGTGAGCATAAGGAGGTTACTTTCCAAACAGCCCTCTTACTAAAACCCTTATTTTAATGTTGGACGACAAACTTTGAGTAACTTCAATTTTGTTTGTCAAATAATTGGTATCTCACAATTTATTACATAAGCTTATATTTTTATGAAAGGGTGCAAAAATTATACAATATAGCAATTGTTACAATTTTAGGTAATATTTTTTAACATATTTTGCCCTTATTAAAGGAGTGTTTGTTTTGCCTTCATTAATAGTGTTTTAATTATTGTTTTTCCCTAAACCAAATAGGTATTAACATCAATACAGCATAAAATAGAAGTTGCAGGATGGAAACCAGAAGGAGTCAATTTGATATTTCGGACCGGTCATAAGTCTAGGTTTGCTACAGAAAGTTCCAATTAGCCTGGTCCTTTATATAAGAATATAAGATTTAAGAAGTACTAGCCCATAATTGAAAGCACGGTTAATGATTACCAATAGTTTTTACCACCAAAAATCTTATTTTTTGTCATATTTATATAAATTTCAGTAGTATGCAGTTATATAGTACCATAGAATACATGATATGTTCCCAACTCATTTTATCATCCAATACCTATCAACTTAACAGATTGAGTTTCTTGGTCCAAATTAGAAAGTGAGAACACTAGTTCCATTTTTAAATACAACAGTTTTATTTTCCATTACTTCCAGAACCACCTGATGTGAAGAGTGTTATGAAGTAAAAAGATATGAAGGTATTGATGAACATAACAAAGTGATTAGTATAGAGCTGTGAGAAATTCGGTTTTCCACTTTTAAACGATTATTGCTTTAAGTATTTTGAGATAAAAGCATTAAAAAAGTATTTATTTAGAACTGCATTTTATAAGTAAATATCTAAAATAAGACTTTACCAGAAATAGTTCTACAACTTCAAAATTATTAGATAATTCAAATTCAAATTTGGTAGGTAATTAAGACAGATAGTTCATAATTTTAATTTATTATCATGTCATGAATTGCATTACTGTGTCAATAAACTTATTGCTCTTCTGAGGAAGATCACTAAGTATAGAAACTAAAATTACTTTTTTTTAAAGGGGTTTAATTCCAAGGAGCAAGACTGCAAATATTTATATTTTTATCTTGTTTAAATTTAGTTGATGTTTGAGTTTTTACTTTTATTCACCAGCAATATAATATAATCAAGACGGTAATGTGATTCAATATTTATTTCAAACATAAAACTGTCCACCTTAGCTATAACTCAAAATGATTTTACCACCCAGCCACATTCAAGATCAAGTGGAGGAATGATTAAGGCTGTTTGATTTCGGTAAAAGCTTGGACAATAATAACTAATATGAATAGCAAACTGATTATTTTGCCCACTCATTCAACTCTATAAAAAAATATTCATCTATTGCTTTAAAACCTTTTTTATGTTATTGAGCATTCAGATGATAATTCTCATATATCAATTAAGTGTGCTTACAAGAAATCAATTGCATCTTGGATTTCTTGGTTGCTGGAAACTTCATCTTTCAGCTCTTCAAGTTCTTTCTGGAAGTATTGAACTGCAGGTTTAAGGTTGACCGTTCCTTTAAGTTGAATATCTTGCAGTTTATACGTTGCCTCATGAGCTAATTTGGCTGCACTTTCTTTAATAACTCTTGACGCTTCTTTTGTGAGAGCAATACTGTTTTCTTTGTACAGTTTCTGTAAGCAATATTATTAACAAGTTTAAACCTAAACCATAAACTTGTGATGAATAATGTTATAGTACAAATGCTTTTAAAAATACAGCAGGCGTTTCACTATTTTAAAATGAAATTAGTTTGTTATTTTACTAATAATTATTGACAAAATTATATACAGATTAAAATATGATATCTGATTAGTTCAAATGACTTGTGATCATTTGACAGTTAAAAACTAGTAAAGTAATGATTTTTTGTTTCATTGGCGACACAGCGATATTGTCAGAATTCCATTTATGGGCTAAATTTTTTTCCTTATAAAGTTTCCACTCATCACCACTGAACATGTAGGGGTGGGTCACCACCTCTGTACGTGTAGGAGTGGGTGGGTGGGTCATCAGCATTGAACTTGTTGGGGTGGGGTTGGTTCATCATGCCTGTACGTTGTTCAATCACTTATTGGAACAGGTGATCAACTTGTAAAAATCTTTAAAAAAGCAAAATTATATATGTAAGGATATAATTCTACATATTTTTGCCTACCAGCAATTTCAAAGTGTTTTCACTCTACAGATTGTGGTTTAGATTCTGATGCATTGTTGTAAATATTAGTTTAACACCAGTTACTATTTGGCTTAAAAATTTCTCTTCTTTATCACTGTATCAGGTTTGAATAAGTGTACAGACATTTTTTTTTTTTTTTTTGAACATATATCTACATGGTTTTGGAATTGAGCAAAAAGCAAGCTGTGCCAGCTTATGGCAAACCTGCAAAATGTGAAAAAAATCATTTGAAAGCAGTATCATTGTGAATTGTCCATTCTCAATGCTTTTATTGTAGAAAAACTCAGACAAACTATAGAAACTGAAAAGGCATTCAGCATCTAAAGAATCATAATCACTAACGGGATTACATTTACGAATTCGTAGGGAAAAAATCTTAATGAACTACACTAAAGAAAATACAGAGATACTTAGATATTTGCAGCCCTAGCTAATAGGTAAAAGAACTTCTCCAAACCATAGGCTCACAGAATTTTCTCTTTATGCCACAATATTACAGTCAAATATCTGTAAATATCGAAACATGTCTCACAGTTCCACTTGAATCACCACTTTCAAAAGTCAAACTGTTTGATTTTAGCTCACTGTCTAATAAAAGTTTCTAATATTGCGTCATATCTCAAAATGTAGGAATCATCAAGTTCTTCAAGTGAAGACTTGCATTGATACTCAAATGCGATGTGTACGAGAACTTGCAGATTTGATTAAATTGTTCAGAACATATTTAAAGTATGAATCTATGGCAGAATTGTAGGAATCCATTCTGCCTCTGTATGATTTATGAAGAATTTTCCATTTGTTCCTATTTGTTTAATTGATATGTATACAAAAGAAATGTCTTTTATTAATAGTTTTGCAACATCCTATTAAGATTGCATGTATTTATGTTTATAACAAAAGAATACCCGAAACACAAGTCAACATGTCAATACCCGAAACACAAGTCAACATGTCAATACCCGAAACACAAGTCAACATGTCAAAAAACATCAACTGTTCTTGTTTGGAAACAAGTTAAACTTTATTCGGGGTTACTAATGTATATAATACTTACAACAAGATCTTTGGCCGCATCTGTGTTGTAGCTGTGCTTAGACTTGAGGAAATGGGCATCATCCAAAGCAACTTCAAGGCTCAAAAGGGGGTTTTTATTAAAATTAGCACTGATTTCAGCAACCTGTCCAGGAACAAATCCAATGGTCCAATCAAGTTGTGGGTTTTTTTCTGTGAAAAAAAGAATTAAAATCATTATTCCATCATCTTTGACTTTTGATACATAAAATAAATATAATTATTACTACATCGGCTCTACAACTCAAGTCCTGGGAGGTCCACTAAAAATTTGCCTAAGGAGTTTGGACTGTTATCACTTAAAAATGTTTGTAACCTAAGTACAAAATGCCACTGGCATATATAGATTAAAAAAAACATCATTCAGGACATCATCCGCATCTTCTTTTCCTTGGCCCACTTTTGCTCCGTGATCCTGCTAATGTCAATTCTGGCATTTTCATGAAATAACTGTATTGGTTTCAATCTTAACGCATATTACTTTACAATGTAACTTGATGCATGTTCCGAATCATTGTTAGAGAAGTTTATTTCTTCATAAGACAATGATCCTCAAGATATGAGTGAATGAGCGTGATGAGTTTGTCATTGGTACAAACTAAGGCAAACTGTTCCTTAGAAAGAGCTATTTATTAATAGCCCAATAACCAGGGCAACTAAGGGCCCTGCAGGAAGCAAGGAATCCGAACCACATAGTATCCGAGCAATCCATTTATTATACAATCTATGGTAGGTTCCCAAGTTAATCATAGGTAGCAATCACAAAATCACAACCTTTAGTTCATTGTACATTTTTCTCTTTGTTGTCATGCAAACACAGACAGTACTAATCTATATACTTTTTATTTACTAAGTAAAAACATTAGTACACACTACATATCCAATATCCATTCCTATAATGATAGAAACAGGAAAATTGTTACAAATGAAAGCTGTCCAAACCCCTTAAAAGTCATGATTTAATTTCCTAAAAATTGTTTAATATATTAAATAAGGTAATAGCATTGTATTCTCTAAGTTTATTAAAAAAAGTATTAGAAATGGTTAAAATGAGAAATCCCTTTTATTTATTCACTTGAGGAGTTGACGAACTTAATTGATACAGTGCCTGTCAAATAGATAAAATGTTAATGAGTCTATCTGCAAGTTCCTGAGTTAATGTTCAATGTACCAAGTAAGCTTCAGCTTCAATGAAAAGGAATGTAGGTATTACAAAAAATGTACCAATTAAGTCTAATCTCACAGTTCTGGGGCTACATACAAACTACTGCATTCATTATTTGAACATGAAAGTGAAACATTTTAATGATAAACAACATTATTAAATAAGTATGTATTTAAATATTGATTTACGTTATTTTTAATCATTTGACTATGAATATTGCTTTTAATGATATTGTGACGATGATATTTATTTACTTAATATTTATGACTGTATTAAAGCTGACAGTATATGTATATGTTTGTGTATGACATGTCAATGGTGAGAAATAAACATTTACTTCTTTATTTATAATGGAAAAGGGGCTTTTATGTAATGATTGAGCATATTCTCTTAAACTGACAGTATTCTGAGCAAAGATGAAGAAAGAAAAATGGTTTTACCAACCTTTCTTCTGTATTGCTGTAAATTTGACCTGTGTTTCTTTTACTTCTAAGACTTCATCAAATTTGAGTCCTAATATTTCAATAGATCCCTTTGCATGGTACTCTTTGTTTCCTTTTTCTATTGCAAAGTTAGCGGCGTACAAAGTGCATTCTGGGATTTTCACCTAGAAAAATACCAAATACAAATTTGTGTAACTTTATTCTAAAAATAAAAATAATATTACCCAATTGAATATCTATGAGTTATAAAAACTGAGAATATTGTTTGTATTTTATAAATAGTTTGTCAGACATTTTGTTCATACTTGATAACTATTACATGTCTATATTTCTTACATAAAAAAAGATTAATTATTTTGAACAGAGATTTACTTTCTTTTTCTAGAAATGGAAAAGGAAACTTTAGGTTTGTTTCATAAATATTATTTTTACATTAAAAATATGTTAGTCTTTTTATAAGTAATAAATGTGGTGAGAGGAGAAAATGAAAAAAATTCGTAATGGGGCAATGGCTCCTTGAAGTGGCTAATTTTGACTTTCTAGCTACAAAACTTATTAAGTAACCGTTGAAAAATTTGATTAAAATGTTGAGAATATAGTGGAAAAAATGTACTAGCCAACCTAGTGTAGAGTAAAACTTATATATTTTTTAAGCGTAACCAATTATTTTTCTATAATGTACATCTGTTCAAATTTTGAGTTGAAATTATCTTTTGCTGAAATAGTAGAATAATATATAAACCCTTCATTGCTAGAGTTTACTATAAATGAGGGAGTTATGCACTTTTGTACAATTTATGGGTTGAGGCAAGCTCTTTGCTAATCCTAGCAACAGTTGTGATCTAATCTAGAATTAAATTATTTTGAGGGTTCACTTGGTGCCTGCCTGAATACCCTGAAAGAAGATCTGTTTAGCTGGTACATAAATGAGGACGAATGTAAAAGAGTGTACGAGAAGATGAAGATAAGAACTATTCACTGGAGAAAAGGAAGAGAACTGAAAAAGAATTCTAAGGGTAGATTTTGGAAGGATTAGACAAAGAAAGGTTTGTGTTTTAAACAAATGACATAATTGGGGATGAAAACTATTTGTAATGATTATTTATAAATAGAACAACGAAAAATATTTTAAGTTATATGAATTTTTTTTATAACTTATATATTACATTTAAATATACATCAAAATGTAAACAAGTTATTGAAATTACTTACAAGAGCGCTGTATGCTTTGGGATCCATACTAATCTTAGCTACAGCTTCTCGTTTGGCTTGATTTGAGTCGAGATAATGACCTGACAGAGAATAGCTGAGCGATGTTTTTTGAACTAAAGACAATTTACTATCCACTTGAGCCTCAATATTCAATCCCTGGAAATTCAAAAAACATGAAAACAACTATAAAAACATTGTATCTAAGTTGTAAGAAGTTTTGTAATAAATATTTGTCTTAGCAATATTCTAACAGGAATAATACAAGAAACAAAATGTCTTTTTCAGTAAATTTTGTATAAGGAGCTGTTTAGTAAGTATATGTGTAAAGCTGATCTCTAGAAACATATTTTATTTTAGTTAGTTGACTTGATTTAGTATGACAAAACTAAAGTTGACTTTATTATGTTAAATTGACTTCTTTAAATTTTAATTGTGATGGTGCTATTTGTTGTACAGTTGAATGAATTTAATCAATGAAATAAAAGAACAATTCAATATTGAATATTAAAGAGCAGAATAACTAAATTTAATATTGAGAGATCTCCATCATTTTAAAACTTAATACAAATTAATATTTTTCAAATTTTAATAAAATATTCTATACTAGTCTGATACAAAAAATTAAATTTATTAAATAAGATATCAGAAAACTTACCTTAGAAGACAAGTTCATTAACATCAGAGTAGTAGTAACATACACAAAAGAAACAGATAATCACTTAAATTTCAGTGCCAGTGGCATTGAAAATTTGTGTGATTATGTGTTTATTTTGTGTATGTTACTGCTACTCTGGTGTTAGTGAACTTATCTTCTAAGGTAAGTTTGCTGATGACCTATCTCTCCAATATACTAATTCCTGGCCTAGTGCCCTCTAACCTAACCTAAAATTTATTAAATAATTTATTGAATGTGATGCGTGAACCTTCTTTTTTATGTATGTGTTGTCACAATATAACATTTTGAAACTTATGGTGAAAATTATGAAAATGAAGTGCAATTCAAATATTGAAAAAAAGATACAAAACACATTAACCATTGAACACAGGTTATTTGTGCTTCATATAATTTTTAAAACATTTATAATTATAATTCAACGGTCAGAACATTCAGTAGATAGTATATGGTAAATATTTTTTTCTATTTTAAGGAGAGGCAGATTTTCTCTTTAACCTTACTCCACCCATTTCCCATAGACTATTGATCTGTGTGGGGAATTAATTAGACAGAGTAAGAGGGAGAACCAGTACAGTAAAAGGTGATTATTATTGATACAAACTAACAATCAAGGCCAGAATTTGAACTTACGCTATCTCTAACTCAGGCTCTAAGTCCTGACACCTTAGACTGGTCGGCCACCAGCTCTACCAAATTTCTGTATTATTTCATTAATAATCATTACTCATTTTAATTTACCACTATTTATCATTACATATCTCATATTGTGTTGTAAATTCTTAAAGATAAAGAAGCATTCTCTAGCAGATGTGCAAATTAAATATACTACAGAATAATTTTACCTTGCTGGAAATGAGAAGACTTTCGGTAGCAGTATAGCCATCCTTTTCTTTTTTACCAACAGCTTTGTACTCTGCAACAAGCTTTTGGGCCTTCTTAGCAAATATGTCTGCTTCAAACTTTGAACTGATTACGTGGTCTTTAGTGTTAAGGTTGTAGTCATAACACACTGAAAACTCCTGTAAAAAAAGTAAAGGTTTGACGTTAGACTGCATTATCTTATTGTTTAATTATGTTATATACAGGTATAATGTATGTTTAACACGTTCACTGTGGAAAGTGCACAAGTGCGCCTGGCATACATCTTGCAGTTTGCGGAGGACGCGCTTGTGCGCTATGTTCAAACATTTGTTTGGTGAGAGTCTGATGCTCAGTGGTAGCTAGCTCAACTTTGAGGTTATGTAGTCTTATTAGTCACATAGTGTTAGCGGATACATTCGTTCGTGAGTTACTCCAACATTTAGGTACATTATGGATAATCAAAGTGATGGTCCTTAAAAAAATGTGATTGTTAAATTGAAATTTAATATTATTTGATTATTTGTAACATAAAATAATAATTTCAGTTTACACTTATGTGTAAAATAAAAGTAATTTTCTTTTATTCAGAATATGTTCATGTAATTGAGTTTACCTTTTATAACACAATTTTATGTCAATGAAATGGGTTAGATTTTATCTTCTTCCTCTAGAATTTTAGTAATTTATATGTACGGTAATTATAAATAGTCATAAATGTTTTAGATGTTAAGAATAATTAGTATAAAACAACATTTAGTGAGTATTGTTCAGAATAATAATGATAAACTATCCATTCTACAAAAATCGCACATATTCCCTCGCCGCACATGGCACGGCAAATTAATGTAATATGCACAAGTGCATCCACTATATAAATACATGTAATTTTCAATATAAAGTAAAATAAACTACAATATATTAATAATTACACCACTCTATTTTAACTGCAAATTACAGACAAACAAAACATTTTCCGCATTCTCAGTTACCCTTCCGTGAAATTACTGCAGCAAACTTGTTAATAAGTAGCCAAATTAGTACGATAGGTAATGATCATCTGTAAAGCAGTGGATCTGGTGTGGGGGTTATAGATTGGGTACTTTCCTCCAGAAAATTGTTGCAATTTTTGTCTAAAATGGTGTTATTTAAGGCTTTCTAAATCACATTTTGAACATTCTATTTATATTTGCTTTATATCAGTTAAAATTATTTATTTATATAACTGCACCATATGTTTGCAAAAGTGTGGAAAATGTATCAGCAGTATCTAAATGTAGTGAGCATCTGTCTGTCTTATCATGGACTTTCGCATGAACTTCCTTCAAAGATCTTTTTCCAAAATTACATATTAATCATATCTTAATTAATAATAATTTCTCTACTTAAAAAGTGATTGGTGTTATTTTACTGATAATATGAACCGAATTTGCACATATCTTCGTGTTTTTCAATGATAGATAGAGATATTTGTCTACTGTTTGAATGCCCTGCTTTTTCTTTTATTCGTTAGTATTATGTGGATCATTTGTGGACTATTAAAACAATTAAAGTTTTAAAACTTTAAGAAAGGATGTTTTATTTTACCAAGCAAAGTTAGGGTTAAGAAGCCCTTTCTAACATTGGGGACCAATGGCTTAAAGGTGACTTCTGAACCACCACCAGGTAGAAGGGTTGGGTGCTAGGATGGGATTGCTACACATCCAAGGAACAGCCACGCTTGGTTTTATTTAGTTGGCAATCACATATCTTTCCTTAGGAATATAAAATTCATCTTTGAGACACTTTAGATTTCACTGTGATGGAGAATTTATTTTCAAATAAATGTTCAAATGTTTGTTTGTTAACTGATTAACAAGTGCCTAGCACCTATCAAAAAATAAATAAAAAACACTAAGAATTACCTTTAGTCCTGGAGTGTTGAAACGAGCCTCTGAAGATAGGGAAGATGCATATGAAGATATTTTATTGGCCTCGCTGTTTAATACCAATGATGTCTTCTTATCTGGAGAGTTCTTCTTATCCAGCCAAAAGTTTGCTTCTATTTTCAGCGAAACTGGGTTCTTGTCCTTCAAGTGATAAACTATGTCTCCGGCGATAATTCTCTTGGGCAAGGTTAATTCAAAGCCTAAAGACAAATGATTTAATAAATTGGTTATATCATAAAAGTATCACGAGTCTTGTGAAGTTAACTGAAAATAACATTTTTCAAAATCATTTAATTGGTTATAAAAAAACCAATAAACTGGTTGCTAAAAAGCCCACGTGTGCCAATTATTAAAGTTGTCTTATCATATACTAAATAAAAAATAGAAGAAAATATATATATGTAGCTCATATATATTTCTAATTGGAACAAACACCCATGAACTCTATGTGCAAGTTAACCCTTTAAAGATATGTGGAAAAGCTTGCATCATAATTGATTAATGGAACAAGCTCATCAAATGCACAAACGTCAATGGGCACTTTTCCTTAGATATAGAGTTGAAATTTCATGTCCAGCATAAGATTAACATTGAACTGTTTAATCCTCATTATTAAAACTGCCATTCATATCCATTCATTTCCATTCATATCCATTCATTTGCACTCATATATTGATTTGTGAGTCACTGGTTGGTGACAAACTAGCACGTTAGTATCAAATAAATAACAACAAATATTTAATAACGAATATCATAGGCAAAGCAATAATTGACCTCATTAATATGCAATGAACCTTGCACCCCACGGTCCTTTTTTATGGTAAGGACGAGAACTGAAAATGTTTGGTCCATGGCAGAATAAAGAGTTTTTAAACAATGACAATGTACATTCATTGATAATCAAATTATGTTTGTGTCCTTGTACAAACTGTTTTTGAAATGTTTGTGTCCTGTGTAGAAATGTTTTTGAAACTACATACCTTACTTTCACACGTTGTAGTTAATGACTTTACTACCTCTATACACTTACAGTATTGATGACCCACCCACCTATACACGTACAGTGGTGATGACCCATCAACGCACCCATACACTTACAGTGGTAATGACCCACCCGCCCAACCATACACGTACAATGGTGATGACCCACTCACCCACCCATACACGTACAGTGCTAACTGAGGTATCTCCTTATCCTCAAGAGTAGTAGATAAAAAAACTATTGAGGATAGTTGTTATATTTAAATCAATAAATGAAATGAAAATCTTGATTCTCATACCTCTCTAAAGGTAGACTGACCGGCGGACTTTAGATTTATCTAATAATGGCAATGACAATACACACCCCATAAAACATAAAATACTAAGTACGATAGTTAGTTTTATAATCCGAACAACTTGTTTTCAAGTAGCCAGATCACAGCACTATTCAAAGAATGCAGACTATTATTATTTAATATTTGTTACTTCCAAATTGTAGAAATATTTAATTTACCAGTGGCATCCTTATTCAGATACTCTTTGTACTGAATTTTCTTAGGTCCATACTCGATCTCAATGCTGTCATCATACTTCCATCCTTCCGACGTGGCGTGGCATTTGATAAGCAATGGATGTTTCAGCACTTTAATACTTGATGGCGATACTCCCAGCTTTATATCTACTTTGACGTCGTAGTCCGATCCATTAGGTCCTGCCATGACAAAAAAAATTGGAATGTACATTAGTTTACTTAAGGTGATAGCAGTATGTTAGCAAAAAATAGTAACAGTAATGAAAATAAGCACGTTGCTAATGAAATACAATTTTTACAAATATGATCGTTGAAGTAATATGGATATAATAACGATTGTCTAAAACTAATTAATTTATAGTTTTTTGGCAAAGCAGAGCAGAACAAGATTGAAACAATGTAGCGATGATGTATTTTTTTCTATACTGGTCTTGAACAAATATGATCAATTAATTACTATGGGAAATGAAGCAGACACAGTATTGAAGGAAATCTTCCAGAAATGATTAAACTGCTTCGTTGTCCGTCAACTTGGTATTTATTAAACTTATAATTTCATAACTTCGATCAAATAGCAGTAGAATAGAGAACAATTTTGCAAGTCTTTTTTAAGTATAAAAAATGCAACAGTTATAATAAAACAAAATATAAAATTTGTATACCCGTTACAAACAACATCTCTAACAATAATGAGATCAAAATGCTTAAAAATGACAAGTTACAGTTCTATTGAGATTCACATTTCTACATCTAGCCTATCTACAACGGCCAAACCACCTTAAGGATTGTGCGTTTGAGTCCAACATTAGAGTCACTAGTCTGTGACATAATGGCGAAAGGCCAACCTTAAATAGTCTGACTTGGGGGTGTAAGTTGAAGGAATCAGTGTTTAAAGTTCAAATTTAAAGAATGTATTATTTTATAAGGCAAAGTTAGGGCTAAGAATCTCTAACAATCAACCTGGGGACCACAATCTTTACATGACTTACAAATTACAGGAGTGGCACAGGGTTAAAAACTGTTATGGCCACATTGAGAATCGAACCCAGACTAGCTGCATGGCAAGCCACCGCCTTAGCCCCTTAGCTACAGCCACTATAGTACTATTTCTATTATAGTTAAACAGAACAACACTTGTTTTGACATTTTTTTATTATAGTAGAAGATGAGTACGTGTTTTTTAGTTATTTGAACTGGCTGTAATACTTTGGTTGAATAGGGTTTTAATAGAAAATGTAGTAGATTGATAGGCAATAATAATGTGATAAGATGTATAAATAACTGATATTGGGCATATAAATATATATTATATATAGGACATGCAAATATAAATCAAAATAATAATAAGACATTAAGAATAGTTTGACTCGAAAGTGTCAAATTGTGACATTTACTTAATACAAATTCAAAACATCAAAATTCTTCATAAGCTCAACAGAAAATAATATTTGAATTAAATAATCACTTAAATACTTGACCAAATCTTAAGAAACTTTCTCCCAATTAACCAAATCAGTTGCTAACCTCAGACTTTATATACAGTACTGATACTATGACTAAAATGATACTGATACTAACCTTTCTCTTCATATATCATTAAATATTCATCATTTTTACAGTCGTTCTCATAACAATATTTGTCTGAACGTTCAAACTTGTGTAGACCGCCATCTTTTAGCACAAGTGTTTTAATAGATCCAGAGTGTTTTCCAACTGTTACATCTGCAAGAATCTAAAGCAAAAATTAAATTTTGTGAGTAAATAGATAAATATTATTTTTCAATTACACACTGTTATCAACAGAAAAACCGTAGTTATAAAAACTCAGATAATATTCTACATAAGTTCTTACCATAATTTTGAGCACTACCAACTTAATATAAAATCAAACAAGTTGTATGATTTAGAAATTAAGAGTGTTTGAGTAAGAAAATACTGTATATGTTTGAAATTTGTTCTAACACTTGATTATAAACTAATAACTCATTCTAGGTGTCAAATGAGGCGACTCAACCTGATTCTTAACTCGTAAGAGTGATGATTCTGTGAACTTCGATTACTTCAGTTAATAAAGCATTAATAACTAAAGCCGGACTACCGAGCGTGTCGGACTGTTAAGTGTTAAGGACCGAGTCAAGGTCCTTTAAAATATTTACATCAACAAACATTTTGGCCATGCTGTGATGTGCTAAGTGGTATCTCTGAAACTCACTTGAATATTTAGTTTGGTTTTTCCTACATCTACATTTTATGTACCATTATACTAATTTTTCTAAAAATTTAAAGTGACATTTTTAAGAGGATGCTTAAAATCCGAAGATTTTATTTTCGGATTACTTTACTACGATGTCTGTTGTAACATTTTGTAAGAGGTTATAATTTGTGAAATTTTAGTTTTACCCCGTAGAAATAATATGAAAGCGTAAAATCCATTTTTGGACAATTGAACGTACAAAATAAATTTAAGAATTCTTATATGGATGTGAAACATATTGTCAAGCAAATTATTAAGTTATTTTGATTTTACACAAAGACTGAAGAGTAGCATTTGATTGAATTATGATAATTTTAAAATTATGTGAATATTTACAGACAAAAATAATTAAAAAAAATTAATAAATAAATAATAATAATAAATAACAGATAATAATCCTTTGATGTACAATGATCTTATTATATTAGTAGCAACATAATAAATGGGCCAAAGGAAATAAAATCTCAGAAAGGAATATTATTAAATACTTTACTAAAGACATTGAACATACCTCTAATTTAGCCAGCTCTCTTTAAGTAACATAAACCTCAAATTAAGTATTTAATAAAGATGCATTTCTAAATAACTGTTGCTATATATGGAGCTGTGGGTGAGACGTTTGTTTGTTTATAATTATACTAACCATGTACCAAAACTAGGCTGTCCTACCGAATGAAAAATAGATCATTATATACTGATGGTGGTGAGTGAATTTTAATTTTTTAATTGATCAAGAATTATTTTTATGGCTAATATTATTTCTTTAAAAGATGGCCACTAAACAACTACAATTTGTTTAACAAAAATAAATCTGGCAGACTATATTTTTTATTTTGTTCTGTTCTGTTTAAAAACTCAATCAGCTTTTATTTACTACCAATCAAACCTCTTTAACTGCACTGTTAATATTTTTAGGAATGCCTTAAATCAACCTTGTGTTCCTCATCTTATGTAACACAACATGATAAGGTCATGTGCATAACTATACGCCTGCACTAATGACTCAAAAATATAATTTTAAAATGATAAATAACACATCAACCACCAAAAGGTAGCTTTTTATCTCTAGATAACATTTAATGATATAATATTTCTCATTTGACTAGTAATAAAACTGTTTAAAATAATCTATCTATCTAACACTTATAATAATACAAAATATCACAAAGTTATGAACTAACTTGAAGTTATGTTCAATTCTGTACGATATAAAATGCCTAGTTTATTTATCCCTTTCGTTCCCAACGTCCGATTTTTTGGACATCAGAGGTATCTCCTAATTTATCTGACGTCCAAATTTTCAGACAGCAGTGGCATCTCCTAATTTATCCATGTTCGACTTTTTGGACGTTTAGAAAAAAAAAATTATAAAAAATATATTACGTGATCAACTTGAAATATATTTATATTGCGATGTTCAGAAAGAACTGTTTCATCACACTAGTATATTAAAAATAACTTTATATAGTCAATCACCGTGTGCAAGCAACAAAGAACATTGATTTAGGTGACTGTGGCACAACGTAATTAGACAGATTCGTCAGTCAGCTGGTCTTGCTCACAGCGTCGTACGTGTTTATTTTAAATTTAATTTTTGTATATTTGTTCATTTTTAAATTATGTTTCTAGGCACATCAATTTGAATGCAGTGGGATTTTTTTTCTTATATTGTTATTGTAGAATAAATTGGAAAAATAAAAAAAAATTAAACTTTTTAAAACTCTTTCTTAAATTATTTCCCTCCGTGATGAGTAAACATAATTTTTATTACATTTGTGTGTAGATAAGGTTATTACAAACATAATAAAAATATGATAAAAATTTGATAGTAAATAAATTTTAAATACATTTTTTACTAAAACGATACAAACTTTCTAATTTGGCCCTGAGATCATGGGAGATGCTCTGTGTCAGGAGGCTGGTTTTTTTTTAGACATACTACTTATGAAATTCCTGGGAGCGAGAGGGCTAAAATACTTTTTAGTTATAAGCAAACTTTTTCTCTTTTTATTAATCACAAATTTCATTTTTTTCCTGGGTGTAATTAATTGCAACCCCTTAGTTCATTTTACCGAAAAATACTTAAACTGAATTCACATTTTTAAAAGTATTATATTCATTTCATTGTAATATTTGTTTTGATGTAATATTTGACGTTTGTTTATGTAATTCAGTTTGTCAACAACAATACAAATATTTGACTGTTGAGTGAACAGTTTCTTGAATGTTTAATACAATTTGATGTTCTAGAATCTTGAGAAACATACTGATTGCAATATTGGTCATAGTTTATTTATTACAGTACAAATAAATGTCACACAACACAAATTTATTACAATATAAGCGCAAAATGCACAAATATATTACAATAAAAGTACAAAATGCACAAATATTATGGTGAATCCTTCTTTTGTGAATCCCTCTGGTCTGAGGAAGGTGAGCGTGGTTCACTGAAATCGATCACCATAATATTTGTGCATTTTGTACTTATATTCTAATATAAATGTGCATTTTGCGCTTATATTGTAATAAATTTGTGTTGTGTGACGTTTATTTGTACTATATATACACCAAAACGTATTATGCTAATTAAAAAACTATTTATTTATTAGTCACCATTTAATTATCATAGTGAATAGTCAAACAATTAATAGTGAACTTATTTCCTACTGAAATAGCCACTTGTTTTATCACTCACATCATATTGGAAACCTTTTGACAGTTCAGTTTTAGTAATTTTCAGAGTGAAATGGATCGGATGGGTGTTTTCTCCGACTGTAATACTGCCACTGCCCTCAAAGTGAACATCTGGTGCAAATCCTTTAGAAACCAGCCCTAAACTGCAAGTCAACACAATATTTCTTAGGTTTATTGCACAATGTTTTTGATTTGATGTTTGGTAAATAAAAATGTTGCTAAACAAATAGAATACAAGTGAATATCACATAACACAAATTTATTAGAATCTAAGTACAAAAGATTTCCTTTGTGAATCCCTCTGGTCTGGAAGACATGGTTCACCGAAATCGATTACCATAATATTTGTACATTTTGAACTTATTCAATTGTATTGTATTTCTACCAACTAGTTAACCCTTTGAGCCCCAGACATATTATCTAATGTTGCTCTGAGAAAGCCCAAACATTTTGGACAGGTAGTGTCTGAGCAATCCCAGCTCAAAATGGCATATGAGTGCTTAGAATTCCCAGGCCTAAAATAAGAATGTTGTAAGAGTTTGTTAAATGTATTATATCCACTATAAAAATGGTATGACAATTTTAAGAGACACTTCATAATAATATCGTTTGATTCCATAATGATAATATTAAATCGTTAAGAAGTTTAGTTAAATTCTTGATAAATTAGTTAAAAAGTTATCAAATGTATTATATCCATTAAACAAATGGTATGAGAAATTTAGGAGATTCATAATGATATCGTTTGATTCCATAAGATATTATTAATTGTTAAAAAGTTTAGTTTAATTCTTGATAAATTAGTTAAAAAGTTACAATGCTTCGTTACATTAAAAATATATAAATCGGTATACATCCATTAATGATCTTTTTTAAAGTTAATTAATCACACTAACAGATTGTATATTTTTTATTTAAATAAAAACTATAAATATATAACTGTTTTAGAAATATTTGTTAGTTAACAAAAATTATTTCTATTTTTCTTTATTTATAATTACAAAAATAGGCCTGACTTACAGTTAAAACCATATACTTTTGTTTGTTTAGCATATTTCATAGATCATAAAAATGAAATTTTTATAAAAATATACTAAAAATTAGGTTATTTATAAAAATATGAATATATTCATGTAAATTGAGTTTTTTTTAGAAATAATGTAGAAGTTGGCTCATCATTATGATAATGTTACTATTCAGTTTATTCTTTTAAATATTTGTATCAATTGAAATATTAGAAACTATATCTTTTACTCCAAAATGGTTGATGTAACTATATGTATAATAACTAGAGTTTAAATTTGTGCACAAGATTTTAACTAACTATGTGCACTAATAATCAGCAAACCAGAGAATAATAAATATGTATCTTACATTCTTACATTCTTACATTCTTACATATGAGACGCCGACACAACGATGTGCGTATTTTAAGGCGAATATGAATGGTTTTATGAGTGTAGGATGAGTGTAGATGAGTGTAGTCTGGTTACTAACTGAGTTCAACTGTTCCTCAGAAAGGGCAATTTATTAATAGCCCAACAGCCAGGGCAACTAAGGGACCTACAGCTTTACGTGGAATCCGAACCACGTAGTGCTGGTCTGACTTTCAGCTAATTGACAAGCCTGATACTCGGTTATCTCCCCCACACAATGTTATCACTTAGTTTTTAAAATACTACAGTAAATAAATCAAAGAAATAATTAATTGACGAAAGAAATATATGAAAAAAATATTAACACAGACATGTTATATGTAAACAATAACTAAACTCATAACATCTCAATGTAACAATAAATAACTTCAGACATGGAGAACAGCTGGTAAATAAGTTACATTCATATAGGCCTACATTATTATAAAAATTCTCGATAGTATAATATGTTGTTTTTATTGCACATATATAAACTCTCTTACTTTGATTTGGTATAAGAATCATAAATATACAATAATAATTGCTTTTTGTACAAAATAGAATAAGTGTCGCCTATCTGATCGGCGTTTGGGGTTTCTCAAACAAAATTTCAATGTCAATGACATCGCCACTTAGGGCTCAAAGGGTTAACTAAGCATTATATCCCAGTTTAGAATGCCCAAGTACCAAGTTACTGTTGATGATCTCTATAAGGGTAAACAAATTTTTGGTAGCTTGATCAGCGTTAAGTTGACTTTGTTTGATTTTTTGATATTCATAAAACCGGTTTCTATTATATCAATGTCTTAAAGAATAAAAGTAGGTATGAACTTATATTTATTGAAGTTGTAAAAAAAGTTTGCCGGTATTTTTATGTACACTCAGAGAATGTCTCAGAGAATGTATCAAACTCTCTCTCCCCATTGATTTTTCAGTCTTCAAAGTTTAGTCTTAAATTTATGTTTGTGACGTTATACAACCGTTTGTGCGATAATTTAACCTAAGAGATGTCCAATATCTCTATAATGATATTATAAAAATGTACCTTCCAGAAATTTCCTTTTCTGCAGATTTTCCATGGAAAGTTATCCTGTTTGCAGCTGACTTTGTTTTTTCACTTTTGGCCTCAAAATCCAGTTTATTTATTTTCAATTCCGGACTGTCGATATTCAGTTTGACATAGAAATCTTTAAAGCTATGAACATTTATTTCTCCATTCAGGTCTAAGTTTAGTCCTTGTAAATGTACGTTACTTTCGACAAGAGCGTGATCGTCTCCTTTCTTCTCCAATTTACCATACACTTTGCTCTTCCCTTGAGGTGTGTCTAAAATAATGTCGACATAAGGAGATGACTCGCTCAGGGAATATTTGCCTGAATAAGAAAATGGTTGATTGTTTGCTGTTCCACTGATTGCGGTTTCTCCAGATTTACCATCGCTGGACACCTACAAAAAGCAATCTTGTTAACATGCAAATAGAATAAAATAAAAACCAGTCACAAAATAAAACTCAAGTCTACAAATTAGATATAGCCTAATCACAACAGCCAGTTACAACATTTGTGTTTACGAAGACCATTTATATGTAATGGATGTTATCGGTTATACCAGAGATCAAGTAACTATATATGGATAAGTATTATGTTTGGTCTGTGGTTATACCAATAGATGTCATGACATTTATAACAATTCTTTAGTGACTTAAGAATCTTTTGTTATTTTATGCATCTTATTAAATACATATTACATTTTCTTGTGTGATTTTTGTTAGATTAATATTTAAATTATTTTATTCACATCCGTTTTTAGTGGAGACTAGACTTAGTGTAGATGTAACTTTACATTAATTATGTTTGGGTTATACAGAGTCAAAGTGCTGTGCAGATTTTTTTCATAAAAATATCCAACACCTCCCTTCTATCAGTGTTAACCCAGGTATTCAGTTCAAGGCATGCAAAAGCATAAAATTGAAGACATGCAAATTGTTCATATGCCTTGAGTTTTAGATTTATGGTTAACAAATGTTCGCCAAAGCAGTAATGTACGCTCCGATCCATACAGTACTGCTGTGCGTGCACGTCGCATTTCACTTTGACTGAACGTGTTGAGCAACACATCTGCATTAAATTTTGCCAACAAATTGGCCATTCAGCATCATAGATGATTGTCATGATACGAAAAAGTTATGGTGAAGAATCTACGGGCGATACACAAATTAAAGAGTGGTTTGGCGAATTGCGAAGGTAGAATCCAAACATAAATTACTTCTTACCTTGGAATAAATGTCCACAACATACTTTCCATGTTCGGGGACATTGCTAGAAATTTTAACTTGTACAGGGTTGCCAGAGTAACCATCAACCTTGACATTGAGATCGGCTTTCTTTCCTTCCCACTGAAGATCAAGATCAAGTTCTCCCTTTTCTGAAGCTTCGTCGTTGTACAGCTTGTAATTTAGAGTACGGAGGCTAAGAACATGACTCTCCCATGTTAATTTCCCGTGGGTATCAAACTTTTTGTGATAAACATCTGAACTAACTTTTACAAACTTATCTCCATTCCAGTGGAGAGCATTGCTTGATAAAACCTAAAAAGAAGAAATCAAATTAATAAACAAATATTCCATGAATTATTATAATCGTATTCTGAACAAGTTGTTTAAAGAAAAAGTTCATCAGGAACATTTTCATCTAAGCAGTATTTTTCAGTCTCTTAAATATTTTTACACTAATAGGAATTACATGAAAAAGTAAATACTTATGAAAAATATATAAGGTATTTTACTTTTGTAACCCTTCAGCACAAGTAGATGTACATGATATATCATGGTCTATTAACGCAAAAATACCACAGGTGTTGAAATGGACAAGCATTTAAGGCATTGCATCAGCCAGGAACAAAGCCGAGGATAGTTAGTTTGAATCCAGCTGTGGCTAATACATTTTTATGAGTAACTTATTAGAGGCACTGGTCTTTGGCGTAGTCAGTAGGAGGGCTTAACTTTAAATAAACGGTGTCCAGCTTAGGAAGTTGATGTGATAGCCCATTTACAGCGTTAATACATATATTTTATTATAGTTTCACAGAAAAACACATTTTTTGCGAAATTTTACTGATAGTAAGAGGATATGTTTTCCTCTTTTTAACTGACTGTACGTTTGTTTTATTTAATAAAATTGTATATAAGATTACAGGACATTAAAGTACATACAAATAACTAATCTTATAAAATTGGCCTTTAAAATAACTGGACATACAAAAAAGCTTGAAAAATAATACTTAGACAGTAAAAATTGGATAAATAATTCTAAGGCTGAAGGGTTAAATAAAATTAGGTTTAAAAATGTGACTTTTTCTTTAGAACTAAATATTATAGTTTTAAAGGCATTTTCATGTAAATTTTCTTTAAAACAAGTACAGGAACGACAAATATTTTTACTGCCAATTTATATTTTGAAAACATAAAACTCTAAATAAATTTTAATGAATGTGTTTTCACAATGTTTAGCTTTGAAAATTAGTATCCATCATTGATTCACTCTATCAGACAAAATTATTATTTGTGCTTAATATCTTTGTTTACAATAATGATATGAAAATAATTGAAATAATGTAGAGGCGAGTCATACGGGATTTTTATATTATCTTCATGTATAAAAAATGATGTGAAAGTATTAAAAAAACGAAATTATAAATAAAATAGACATTTACAATCAGCAATTTAAATATTACTTCTGACAGATTTTTCAACTTATTTATGATGCATGACTCTCAGATATATGATACCAATTGAGTCCCGACCAACTACAACTGCGCTAAATAAAACTAAGTATAATAATTTCTAGTGTCAATAACTTTTACGTACCTTGAATTCGGAATCTTCAGAAGTTAATAAATTGATGGTATTAGATGTTTGCCATTTAAGAGATGTAATCGGTGTGTCGGCAACATTTTCTTTTACTAACTGTGGCAATTTGAGTTCAATTTCATTATTAAACTGGTCTAGATTGATCTTTCCACTTGCATGTACAGCGATGTCATTGCCTGTCTTGAGTTCAAAGTCGTAATGTGCCGGCGGCAATTTTTTATCAGATGTAAGGTGACCTTTCAATAATTGGTCTGAAACTTCAGCATTTAACTTTGTAGATATTGGTGTTTTCAGAAGAGATCCCGATAACGAACCCTGTAAAGTAATAATAAAGTATGTATTTTGTAATGAAATTCCCAGCATCAGTACTTGTTAAATTCATCAATTTAGAATAGTTTTAATTTTATAATAACAAATGATTAAGTGTGAGTATTTTTAATACACACACTCAATCCAACTGTACATTTCTATTCTTATAATACAATTGGCTCAGCCTAAATGTGCGTGTGACCTTGAGAAGAGGTTACTAGAAGAGGGACAGGGTGCGGGTACTTTTCTAAAAGTACTTTTCTAAAAATGTTACACTGATCAGGTGATTGAAAACGTGAATATATTAGATACCAGTGTGTGCACCGTAGCTAATAATTTTGTTTTAATTCTATTTGTAAATGTAACCTGTCTTTTTAAATCATTGAAACTAATTATTATTGTTTCTGAATCATCTGTTTGACAAGTTATTTCTGTTGTTTAGGCCTAGAAGATGTTTCTAATTAATATGGTTTTTAATTAGCATAATTAATATGATTATTATTAATATTATTGACTGTTAACTAATAATAACATTTAAATAGTGCTAAATTACGTTTCTTATTTATTTAAATAATTTCAATTAAATAAAGAAATAAAGTATGGTTTTAGCGTTTTAAAAATATACGCGGAAAATATTACCTTTTTGTTACATCTGTGTACATAATATTATTAAATAATAAATGAAACTTTAATATTTGTTTGGGGAATGTGAAATATTTATTAGTCTTTGGTTCCAAAAATGAAATAGTTCTACATTTTGGGAACGGTTAGTACAGTCGAGTCCGCGAGCATGGTTAGGCTGGACCATCTGTAATTACTGCCTTTACTTATTGTTTTTACAATAAAACATATGTTTGAAAACCAGTGATCAAAGTTATCTCAGCTGTCTTAAAAATATATAAGTGGAAATATATAAGTGGAAATAAACATTACGGCAAGAAAAATGTCAATATTTTCATAAAGGTATTGACATGTTCCAACCTTTACAAAACAAGAAGTTTGGTTCTGTAAAATATATTTTTGACCTCAGTATAATTACTGTAATTCATTTAATACTGCTTCATTATCAGTAACAGTAATTATAATTTAAATTTTAAAAAATAATCAAATTTGACTATACAGTTACAATTTTCTTACTAAATATAGAATAAACATACAGATATTAACTTCAAACATAAGTTTTAAGTAAATAACATTGTTATCTATACACAAAACCATTTTGTAGAAATGTTTCAATACAGCTATCTTGATCTATCTTGATAAGGGAAATATAATATTTTTATTAAAGAATCATTCTACTTTGCAGAATCTTTAATCAAGATCTCTCTAACTTAATTTGTAATTTTCTTATTCCTAAAATGCAGATAGTGGAGGAATATGGACCTGCGTTGCTTTCCCTGATAGACTGTAGTTTATGTATATACTACTCGTATCTCAAGTTCACAAAATAAAATCATAACTATTAGTTATTATAACAAATATAAGAGAATATTACATTATTAAAAAAAATATTTTATTTATAGTCTAGTACCAACATCTTTGTTGAATCAACTTAATTTTTGGGTATGTCATACATAATATATTTTTGAATAATTCAAAAAAGAAATAATGTATGTAATGAAAAAATTATCAGTTTTATAGCAGTTTATAGAAACCCCTACAAAATTTATAAATCTAAATTCTCTTGCTAAATTTATTTTTTGTGCATCTTTACTACTATTCCAATACTCCTTTTATTTATTTATTTTATTTTATTTATTCATAAGACGCCGATCGTCAAGATATGGGCGAATATGGATTTCGAATGAGTGTGATGAGTGTAGATGAGCGAGTGTAGTCATTGTTACAAACTAAGGCCGACTGTTCCTTAGAAAGTGTCATTAATTAATAGCCCAATGACAAATGAACAGCCGGTGGTTATCAGCTGATCCTTCTCAAAGTGTATTGACTCTGATTGGGATCGAACTGAGAACCTTTAGCATATGAAGCTGGGATTGAACCAACTACGCTACCGACCAATTTAATTTGAATATAACATATGATTATGAATTGTAGTGAAT
This sequence comes from Stictocephala bisonia, assembly GCA_035578905.1. Taxonomy (NCBI): domain Eukaryota; kingdom Metazoa; phylum Arthropoda; class Insecta; order Hemiptera; family Membracidae; genus Stictocephala; species Stictocephala bisonia. Next base: position 1,079,393 of record JAQJVL010000103.1, on the reverse strand, counting down.
AAGAAGTATGTGTCAAACAATAAATCAAATATTTAAAAAAACTATTTTTCTGAACTACATATTAATATGACGCTGGCAGTTTGGAGTTAGACCCACAACTTCGTACAAATATTATGCTGGCAGTTTGGGTTCGGACCCACAACGTCATATTAATATGATGCTGGCAGTGAAAGGGTTAAAGAATATTGGATATCACAGATGTTGAACACACATACTAGAAATATTTTAGTTCTTACCTCTCCAGCGATTGCCCATTTGTCACCGGTTGGAATCTTTTTTCCAGCAACATGAACCACAACATCTCCTTTGTTTGGTGTGACGTATGTGAAATCAGCTTGTCCATCAAATTGTTTCTTTGTTGGATTGATGTTTTTGCCAGCTAATTTCAACTGCCATTTTCTAGGTTGGGCACCTTTAGACTCGTATTCAAGGAGTTCCCAAGTGCCTTGGACATTTTTGTCCTCAGGAGTCAGATGGAAAACTCTGTTAACTTTAGCTGCAACCACCCGCCCATTAGGTAGAACAAATTCGGCATCCCCAATTAGAGTTCCGTCGGTGAAAGAGCCGTCCAGGCTCAGCTTCACATTTACCTCTGATTTGTGGTTGAGTATATGAAGTGAGTTCCTAAAATTAATTGACACATTTAATTACCAGTTCGTATTAGTTGTCTTAAATATGAACAAACTTGCTAGACTCAAGAACTTAGATGGTGGGAATTTAATAGAATTTATTTAGTGTGATGTATATGACCTTCATGTTACACACTCTTAAGTGAGCCTAAAGCATTTCTTCATTTCATTGAATCATCAAAACACAATCTATTAAAAAATGTTATAATTAAATTCAAACATATACTTTAATTATTTCTTGATTAATTTAATATCCAGTGACTTTATTTTTTTGAATTACCCAATTTTAGATAAGAAAAACTAATCTGACTTTATTTAATCCCTTCTTATAAAAACTCTATTTTAGAGGGGTAATATTATAGTGATTAAATTCAAAATCTATTACTACATGAATAAATCTTAGTTACTGTCAAATTACGGCACCTAATGTTGAACTGCATAGAAACATATAATTAAAACTATAGATTTTCGTAAACTATATTTGTGTGAAAATAATGTCAATTTGAAGATATCAACAGAGTGAGGAAAAATCTGGCAAATTAGTGATCCCAGCAGCAAGACATGAAATTCAAGATTCAACATAGGAAATCACTTTGGACATCATGAGGTGCTTAATCAAGTTTTCAATTGATTTTAACTTGGAGAGATACCTTTTTTAGGAAGAATACTTAGTCGGCTTTACACAACTATAAAAGGCAGACATTAACTCGTTTTGTTTTATTGAACTCTACAGGTCTGCTCCTTATGACTACACATGACTTTGCCCAAAGTCACACAGAATGGACTTTGAACAAAGTACAGCACTATCTCAACAACATACAACACTTTATTAAATTTAATAGCAGTATATGGAGAGGTCATAATGATAAAACAAAAAGAAATATGACCACCTGGCAGTATTCCAATCGTCAGATATGGGCAAAAATAAGGGGCGAATGAGTGTGATGAGTGTAGTCATTGTTACTAAAGTCGTCAGTTCCTCTGAAAGAGCTTTCCATTAATAGTACAATAGCCAGGTCAACTAGTGTTGAAGCAAGACTTCTCTAGTAGTGTCCACATCGATGGCAACCATAGAGCGAATGCCGTTTGGTATTAAGAGGACCGAGCATAGAACCAATCACCTACAATTCCCTCAACAGTTTGTCCCAAAGTAGCTTGGTTACATCACTGCCATCACTAGTGCCAACATTGTGTGTTCTTTTATAACTTTAAATTTCCAAAATAACTTTTTTAACTCTGAATATAGAAGTGACAATCTACTAGTTAGTTCAGTTCAGCTCTAATTTAGATTAAATTAACAAGTGACATAAATAAAAAGTAAAGGAAAGTAACTTACTTAGAATCAATTGATTTTTCACTATATTCAGTATCTGTTTCTATATGTATCTTCTTACTTGGGTCCTTCTTGGCATCAAATAACAAATCACCAACACCTTTCAAGTGGCTGCCAGTTTTGGATACTTCTCCACTACCTTCGATCTGGAAAAAATTCATCTTTATCACTAAAGTCTCTTTGAATTGTAAATTTAATACATTTTAACTCGTTCACTGAGGGAAATGCGCTTGTGCATCAAGTTGACCTTGCACCCTATGCGAATGACACAATTGTGCTTCATGGACTAAAAAACCTAAATACAGCCAAGTACTGATTTATTGTTGAGTGTGTTTGTTTTGCATACTGTATATTTGTATTTGGAAGTTATGTGACTTTTTATATGTATTCGTTTTTAGTTTTAAGTTTTTATCATTTTTTATAGTATTCAGAAATGACGCATAAAGTTTCAAAATATGTTAAAGTACATAATATTTTATTAGCAGTAAACATGTAAGTAAAATTTCTTTGATCAATTTTATAGGTACTAAAATTCTACTGAAAATTGTCAGAGAGTTTCATAGAAACTCTTAAAAATCATTTTGTAGATTTCATTATGTAATATGTATTTAGAAAATATGTTCTTATTGAAAAAAGGGCCAGGCTAAGATCATTTTTCAACTATAATAAGAACACAAATAGCTTTCAGAACATGCAGTGGAAAAAACATTTCATGATGCTGCGTCATTAAGATGATTTGGCTGTATTCTTGGGGAGCTTTGAGTGCATACTTTTTACGATATATCAGTTTGTGAGGGGGTGAATGTTTATCTTCAATCCCTATAGTCATCAGCTAGTCTGACAGGAACATATCTGTCACCATCACTATCGAACCCACTCAAGTAAGTTTAGGTCCTCCAGCCTACACACACTCTAGCTCAGCAGCTACTAACCAACTTCATACTACCGTCATTTATTTATGCCAACGGTTTACAGCAATATTAAAATATTATGTCATACAACAGGTTTATGATTACTATATAACAACATGTAGTAAACGAGAATGCTTAATAATAATGGAAATCTTAATGCAAGAGATCACAAAAATATAAATTATAGCAATAATTAATAATTAACAATACGGTAATAAACAACATACAATAAATTAACAATTAATAATGGAAATCTTAATGCACGAAATCACAAAAATAAAAATAATAGTAATAATTAATAAATAACAATAATAAACAACATGCAATGAATTAACAGTCATCAAATCAATAAGTCAAGCACAAAAATAAATAACAAAATTTGAAGTGAGATAACTAATTAAGAAGAAAACAAATAGTAATTATATGCAATATTTAATAAAGAAATATCAAAAGATTTATTTAAATGCTATTTTTAGTGAGCAGAAATATTTTTTGTGCAGAAACAACAATATTCATGGTTTTGGTCATTAAAAAAAGAAAGGTTTTGTTTATAGTTCATTTTAGAAAATAAATAATATTAAAAACTCATATACTGTACAATTGTAAAGTATAAAAAACTTTATAAGAATTAAAAATACTGTATATATAAATATAAATGACATATTTAATTTTAGAGTTTATATTAAATAAACTTTATTTGAATAAGTTGAAAAGACTTTATTGTGCAATTATGTTACAATTGAGGTTAGGACTAAAAAGTCCTCTCTTAACCATTAGTTCAATTTAGCTCTTACATCATAGGTTTAGTAGCAATACAAAAGAATATTGTACTAAATTGTAATATACTTACATATTAAACAGAAATAAATAGTATTATTTTAATTGAATGATAATAGTAAAAATCTCTGCTATAATTCAATAAATTGTAATAATCCTTATTAATATTTTAGCTTTAGATGAAAGACCAAGCAGTAACTCGCTGGAGTTTTCCTTTCAAATACATTGAGACATTGATTATCCGAACGTCAACTATCCGAAACGTCAGTTAACCGAACCACAATCTAAATAATTCATAATTTTTTGTAAGACTAAAAATACTTTTTCGTTTTATTAAAACAGAACAGCCGCTCCATATATATCGTTTTAGTACAGTATTCTTTTATTTATACAGTACTTTAATAATTTGTTGTACAGTATTTGTTGCAGTGTGTTAATTGACATGTTAAATATGTTTATATTTAACATGTCAATTAACACACTGCAGTACATAAGAGCAGTGACACACGGCTCGGAGCTCGATGAACGCAAGTGATGTACATGCAGTGCAGTCGTTTCCTACGCTGTGGTATTAATCCTTCCAGGAAACTGACAAAAATAGAATAAATCCGGTGTGCCAAACTGCAGCAATTCAGCAAACTTTAGAGGATATTAATGTTTCTTCAAAATCTATTTAGGACCATTAATTCAAATCTATTTAATCACTGTTAAATCAAATGTTAACCTTTTAAAGAATCGTTTAGTTTACTCTTACATTAGTAAAGTTAATTTCCTTCCAGTTTTGTTTTTATTGTTTGTTTTCCTTATTATTAAAAATTACAATACAGTATAATATATAGTAAGGGATTATATACAGGATGATCAACTCAAGGTGGCCACAATTAGAATCTCAAAAAGTGTTGATTTTATAGCAAACTTTAAATGGGGGACTTGACCTCATTTTTTATGCTCATTAAAATTACGAAGGTAACATATTAAAATTTGTTATTTTCCAATAAGCGGTTAACTTTGAAAGTTCTAATGGGAACCCCTATTTTTTTATGATGGTTTGAGGTTTTAATAGTGATTTTAAGAGTTTTTTACACTTGTTTTTTTTTATATACTTAACCTTTTCGCCGATAGGAGCGCTAAGAGTTCAGAAATTCTTATTTCAACAATTTATTTAAGAGCGTGTTCTGCCATTTACAAAAATAAAGCTTAACTTATATTGCATTATTTTTATTCGTTTCAATATTGGAAAGCTCTTCAATACATATTTTACTAAAAAATATTACAATCACGTAGTTCAAATTTTAAAATTCGGTCGCTATTTTCCAATTAGCAGGCAACTTTGAAATGACATATAGTAACTCCTTTTTTATGATGGATTTAGGCTTAGCTAGTGATTCTAAGACTGTTTTATTCTTGGTATTATTTTAATATACTTAACAGTTTATCCGCTAGAAGCACTGAAAGTTTTAGACATTCTTAGTTTAACAGTGCTCTTAGCAGCAAAACGGTTAAGTATATTAAATAATACCAAGAATTAAAAAGTCTAAGAATCAATAGTTAAACCTAAATCCATTGTAAAAAATAGGGATTACTATGGGTCATTTCAAAGTAGCTCGCTAATTGGAAAATGACGACTTTGAACTGCGTGATTGTAATATTTTTAATTAAATATGTATTGAAGAGCTTTTCAACATTAAATTGAATAAAAACAATGCATTATAAGGTAAGCTTTATTTTTGTAAATGGCAGAACACACCTCTTTAATAAATTGTTGAAATAAGGATTTCTGAAACTTTCAGTGCTCCTAGCAGCGAAACGGGTAAGTATATAAAAAAAATACTAGGAGTAAAAAATTCTTAAAATCACAGTTAAAACTTAAAACCATCACAAAATAGGGTTTCCCATTATAAATTTCAAAGTTGACCACCATATTGGAAAATGTTGACCGAATTTTAAAATGTTACCTACTTAATTTTAATGAGCATAATAAATGACGGTATGTCCCCATTTAAAGTTTGCTGTAAAATCAATACTTTTTTTGATGACAACAATGGTATCTCAAGGTGGCCACAATATTCCAATTGTGGCCACCTTGAGTTGATCAACGTGTATTGTCAATATTATAAGTATTGTTTGATTAACCGAACTTTTGATTATTTGAACTGCTGCTGGTCCCAATTAGTTTGGATAATCCACTTCCCAATGTATTATTAATTAAATAAAAAAAAACATATAACTAATATTCTAAACATACCTTTCTGCCAGTCTTCAAAATGTTTAGATGAAACGATCCAGTTGATTTCCCCCCAGCGGTGTGGAAAGAACCTTGACCGTCAATTATTTTTTGAAGTAATAACTTGAATGAACCTTTGGGTTCTGGAGTCTTTGTTAGTTCAAATTCAACGTCTATGATGTGTTTGTTTCCTGCAATAAGTTCAAATTCCAATTCATCTTCTTTAGAGTTTTGCTTAACTTCAGCCTTCACTCTGAAAAAAAAAATCAATAATGTAAACAACATTTTATTGTAATTATTTCATTTAAACAAAAACAAGCTAATAAAAAATTGCATTAAATGAAATCATTACAGTAAAGGAAAAGACAACACTTTAGCAAAGTATTACATAAATGTTATAAGAAAAGAAAGCATTGGAATAACACTGAAAATTTAGATTAGTTTTTTTCGGTTAAAAGAAAGTTTATATTAGTTTTTAATTACTTTATTGATTATGCATGTTCTTTTCGAAGAAAATTTCTTATTTGTTATGTCTGCATGTTTTTCAGCTTTACTAATTTTTGGATTGGTTAAAGGGCACTAGGCCAGGAATGAATATATTAGGACATCATCAAACTTACCTAAGAAGACAAGTCGACTAACACACACAAGAAAATAAATACAGGAATAAAACAATTGTCACAAATTGGCACTTTCTTCGGGCTGACCTGTCTCTACTTATATGAAGAAAGTGCCCGTGGTACCTACATTTTGTGAAAAATGTACTATTCCTGTATTTGTGTACTACTGTGCTGTTAGTTGAACTTGTCTTCTAGGTAAATTTACTGATGTCCTATTTCTCCTAATACATTAATTTTACTATTGAAATTGTATCAGCCATTATTTTTACAATTGTCAGTGCAACGATAATATAGAATAAAATATAATTGCTGTAATGCATCATATATTTAAACTAGAACAAAGAGAAGAAATATACAGGGGTTGCATCCAGTTGTGCACTGAACTTATGTTGAGTAGTTTCTGCAGTTTTCCAAGTCAACGGCAGGGCCACCACCTTGTCAGTGCCTTTCTCATCCCCCCAAAATTTCAAGAATAAACATGGTAATTGTTACTACATACAGTAATTATAAAGATGTACATTAGTTGCAATTTATTTTCAACTAAGGAATTCATTGCGGCATAAGCAAGTGACTCTGTTTTGTTTTTCTCTGTGACTAGAACCATGTATTTTGGACAACTACATATATTACCAGACTTTCCAGTTTCAGCTATTGGCTCTACTTAAACAGATGGGCCAGCGTGCATAGTGCTAAGTACTAAGGCTGCGAACTACAGAATGCAAGGTTGAAGGTTTGAACCCCCAACTGAAATGGTCTGTACTTCACTCGTTAAATATAGTCCATATACAGTCCTGCAGGCCCATAAGAACTGGCAAATTAAGTTTAATAATGAAATTTAAAAAAACTTGCGAAATCCTTTGACATTTTACTAAATACTGTTCCCTTTTTATGACAGTTTAAATGATGACATCAGCGCAATCAAATGAAATAATGAATGAAATCTCTTAACTTGTTCAAATCATTCCCTATTAATAGGAGTGTACATTCATCTATTTGAAACAACAAAAACAAATCAAATCATGCTTGGTTTAACACATTTGCTGCGGTGGCGTATAGAGTTGCGTAACGCAGGGTGCGGGACTGCCTTGCCCGGCTCGGCACCATGACAGCACACTGAAGATATTTCAACGTATTGATAAGTACAATCAATTCATGTGCAATTCATTAAATATTTTTAGTTCATATGTTATGTATTTGCTACCGGACAAACCCGATTTTAGGACAAACTAGTTTGGACTAGGAAGATTTTATCCTAGGGCGGTCAGGAAAAACTAGATCATCCAGGTTAGGTTAGGTTAGGTTAGGTTGGGTTGGGTTAGGTTAGGTTATGTTAGGTTAGGTTAGGTTATCCTAGGGCGGTCAGGAAAAACTAGATCATCCTAGTCCAAACTAGTTTGTCCTAAAATCGGGTTTGTCCGGTAACATATTTAATTTATTTAAACCCTTCAATCCTCTAGTTCATTGCATTTCAGTCAATTTATTCATCATCACAAGCCGTAACAAATAAACCTGAATTTCACGTTAGGTCTTCAAACTGTGAACCTACTGCTATCTTATTTAGTAATACTTATATTCTGTACAAAAAGAACCCCTCGCATAGTTAGCCATATTACGACTACTATAAATAACCTAAATATTTAGACTTGAAACATATATATTATATACACCATAAACTTTACAGAGGCATTAAAAATAAATAAACAAAAAGAAAAAATGCCACCCCGAAAAAACCTGAATACAATGTTGTTTACAATGTATTGACCACGGTAACAAAGATCTATAGTTCCCTGTGCAATGCTAACATCACACTGACACGAAATAGCTGCCGCTATCGAATGACTGATTTATATGTCATCAGCCTGTTTGTGTTTACCACCATGACGTAGATATACATTACCCGCAGTGTATGTGTTAATATGAGTGAAAAAAAACAAAAAGTTTAAATGAGTATATATGCTATTACCAAATTTCTTGACAAATAGTTACGCCTACAACAAAGCCACCAAACATTTTACTCACTCTACAGACAATATTCTTGTAGAACATACAAAGAGTTTTAGTATACAGACATTATTCTTGGAGAAAGAACAGACTTTTTAGGTAGAATAGCTTTATGTGAACTTGGATTTCCAAGTACTTTACAGCGCTTATCATTTATGGATGGTGCTTTAATTTCATAGTTTAGTAAATATTTAATCTAATACTCACTTGATATTTTTAGGCTCATGCGGCATTTTCAAATCTGCAGATAGCGATTTAAAAACTTCCCCTTGTTTGGAGCCGCTTTCAACATGTCCATTCAATGAGTATTTGCCACCTGGCTTCAACTCAAGTGAGTTCGTAAATTTAGATTTTGTGTTAGACACTCTCTCATGTTTACTTGTTAGACAAACACTGTTTCCTAGCGTCTTTCCCTGAAAATAAAATTCAAGTTTGAATTATAATAGAATAACATTTTTATAATTTTGAAAAAAATTGTAGGTATAAATTAGTCACAATGTCAAAAATTATACTATAATAATTATATGTTTTTATTGCATAAATCACAATTCACAAAATTGTATTGAATTGTCGAAAATAGATATAAATAAAATTTGCCATCCATTTCATTACAATTTTCCTTCCAAACATACACTTTTATTCACTCGTCCAGAATCCTATTCGTTCACAAATTATTATTCCTCCTCAAATTCCTCCGGTATCAATTTTAAAATTCAGTAGCTATCCAATCAAATGAAAAGAACTCGTGGATGCTATAAAATGCTAGCTGGGACAAACATTTTTTATGATGGTTCTTAAACGCCTTGGACATTGTAGCATTTTTAATAAATTCTGGTAGTCTGTTTATTTTATGAACACCTACCTGTGAGGGCAAGTGTTCATAGATTACCGTTCTCTATCATGTCCAGTTCAGTATATGTCCAGGCTTCTCATTTGATATGTATGGGCATCTCTGTCTCTTGTAAGAGCATTCTCAAACATACACTATGTTGCTGCCTCTAAAATATAGAGGCAAGGCAACGTTAGTAGATTTAACTGTTTAAAGGCTGATCTGCACGACTCTTCGTAATGTAATTTGGCAATTATTCTGACTGCCCTTTTTTGAATTCTGAATATTCTGGTGAGGTTTGTGTTAGAGCCTCCTCCCCCACAAAGCTATACCATACGAAAGATGAGGATAAATCAAACCATAGTAAGCTGTCATTAGAATTTGGATTCGGGAAAAATTTGGCACAGTTTCTCAAAACATAAAAACTGGATGATAGTTTTTTACAAAGATTTTCGATGTGGGTACTGCAGAGTTATCTATATGAAAGGTAAATATTCTAAGATATTGTGGCCATTTCTCAGAGTAACATAAATACTTTCTTTATGTTTTAGACTCTGTGATCTGAGCTATAATCAGTTGAAGAAAAGCAAACCTAAACATAGCAAAGGGCTTAATGTGTGCATAGCATAGAGTAATAATAAATGAAAACTGAGTACAAATGTTCACAGCTGTTGAATGAACTTAACTCAGTGACTATCGACACAAACTGAAACATTAATAAGGACAGAAATAATGGAAATCCAGGTCTTTTTTATCAAACCGACTGACTTTAAGATTAAATGTGCTAAAGTCTCTATTATACATTTTTACTATGAAAACTGAACAAAAGTTATTTTCTATAAAGTATTGTAGGGTAAATCCTTAATAAAATTGATTTATTAGTACTAATTTAAAGTTTTTATTACTATTCCCTACTATTCAACATGTTTCCTTATCCGATGTCATCACAACCCGTTTATGTTGAATAAATGAGGCTCTACCATATATTTTATTTTAGACTGCAAAAATGTTAAATATTTGAAAATGGATGGTCATATTTCATTTTGAATATATTTGGCTCACTAAGCCAACAGAGAGTTACTATTCGATTTGATAAATCTGTGTTTCTACCTTATGGTTTGCTCATTTATTTAATTTTCCAATTTAACATCTCCTACCTACAAAGTACTACTTTTTACTGCAGGATTATACTGATTAATACTCATATTATACCGTTGGAAGTAAATTTTTACACTATAGTGTTGATTCAAGAACACTTGATTTCAAGGGCTTCATTTGTAAAAAATACTTATAAAACATCCATTCGTTGTTCAACGGAGTTATCAGTACTATTGAGATCTGACAGTATCAATGTATAAAAAAAAAAAAAAAAAATACAAACAACATACCTCAAAGTCAATGCTATAATCAGTTGGGTGTTTGGTAGCCACTTTAGCGTCCAGCTTGCTGGCAACTTGTGTTTTGTCATATGTAACATCAATGTCATAATTCAGAGTCTTGGGCGTGGCTCCACCCTTCACAGTCCCCGAGATGGCGAACAAGGGATAAGTAACTGTTAACACAACATAAATATAAAAGTTTGATCATTATTATATATTTACATTGATTAAATAATATTATACGAATTTATCTTTCCTCTCAGTTTTTCCAGGATTCAGTCTTTTTCCTCTTTCCTCTTGAAGAGGAAGAAGATCAAGAGGAAGGTTGGGGGACCACGTGTGGAAGGCTTGCTCCTTAATTAAGTACGACTTAATATTCTGGGGATCGTCAGCAAAAATATATTTATAGTAAAAAAGTTGATTAGACATTTTTATTGTAATCTGTTATATCTTGTATTAAGTCAATCTGTTATATCTTGTATTAAGTCAATGCAACTGTGGTGTTTATTGTATTGTTATCTCGCACCTCCTGTTGTAATCTGTTCAAACAATTAAAAACATTAACAGTACCAGCACTATACATTTTTGAAATTGCAGTCTTTATCAACAAAAATAAAGACAAACTTATTGGCAATATTTTAAATCACAAATACAACACCAGAAAAAATATTTATATAAATACTCATTGTACAGACTCAAATTACTAGAAATGAACCCTCTCTACATGGGAATAGAGGTAAAAAAGGTATGGAATGCATTACATAAAGAGTTAAGAACTGAAAATAATCTGAAAACCTTTTTAAAAATCTCAAATCTTTCCTTTTGAAATCTGCCTTTACAGAATAAGTAAGTTTTTGATGTGGAAAAATTAATTCTTAGAACATTCATAGAATTTGAGGTTACAATTTTTATTTTGGAACAAATAACTATAGATTAATTTTATTTTCTATATGTTTTGCCAATCATAGGTTTACCTCTGTAAACACAGAATAAATGTAAACTTATTTGATGAGTAAATTGGAAAATTGAAAAACATTGATGCAGAGAGAAGAGGAATTCGGAAAAGACAAGGGATGAAGAAGAAACCTGAATTAATACAAAAAAATAAAGGAGACTGTGTCAGAATTTAGGAACATCAACGAATGATGATGATAATGATGATCATACAAGTTAAAATTTCAAACAATGAAAAGTCAAAATAAACAAAAATTTAATATGATAGTAGCACAAGAGCTGGGAGGAGTACTGGGCCAACACGAAAATGCAGAAAAAGCAGTTGAAATGACAGGTGCTTAGTCAACCGAATCGATGTAAGAAGAAGAATGCAAGAGACTATCTAATTATCTTTATATAACACAATTTACTTCACAAAATAAAAAGAGATAAAATAGATAGTCTATTCGATAAAAAATAATAAAGCAACAGTTATTTTATCAGCCTATTTTTGTTCACTGCCCTAGTCCACCACTCTGTGCAGTGGCATGTTTTGCACCCCCCTGGAGCTGGTTGTGTCTTGATGCAAGAAAATTTCTTTAACTAACTAAAAGACCCTCCTTCCTAAAAGTTCAATACTCTCCCCTTTATTACATACCCCTCACAATAATTCCAGGAGTTTTTCTTGAAGTTTATTTGTACTGCCAATTAGGATTTATTGTACATCTTTTGAGGTAAGATGCAAAGAGCATTTCTAAGAGAACATAATGGGATCCTTGCTTCAATTACTTATTTTGCACGGTTTGCTTTTACTAGAAATGGTGCAGATCACATGGTCCACCATTATGCAAGTAAAAATACTACATTTTTTATCAAATTTCAATTTTAGCGTTTTTGAACCTTCCTTCCTAAAACAAGGAACATCAACTTGACCTTAGCAATGTTTTAATGTTGAAAAATATATGGCGTAAAACCATCACTGAAAGTTTGCGCAAAAAGAACAGAAGACTATCACTGTTTTTTCCACGTTTATATTGTACTATATAGGCTTCATGTACTGTACAAACTTTCTGAATCTATTTTTACTGATTTATTTTTTAATTTATTTTTTAATTTTGACATATTTATTGCATTAAAAATTTAATGCAATAAATATGTCAATATTAAAGTACCAAAGCATAAATGAACTATTTTTATTTCTTGATATGTATTTAATCTAAAACACAGAGCCTAAAAACATTGTAAATTTGATTTTCTAAATTTATACAGTGATATTAAGGCAATATTTGGTAATCCTTAATTTTTGGTAATCTGACACCCCACTGGTCCCATAACTGTTGGATCATCAAGAGTCTACTGTATTTCACTTCTTTTATATATTTATTGTACCTGTATTTTCAGTGTTGAACTCAAACGATTTCATAGAATCGTATTTGTACTTGAGCAACTGTGTTATTGAGATTCGGGAGCTATCACTCTTGAGATCTTGCCCGTGGATGATTACAAGTTTGTTCTCAACCTGAAATTTTAAACATGCTTTATTTGGGTTGTACATCAACATTAAGGTTCGCCAACTTCACAGTTTAAAAAATATAGAAAATAATTCACAACTTTTGTATGACTTCACTTGTAACAGTGAAATCTTGTACATCATCATGGTTACAAAAAACCTACTTTTTGACATCATTAGCTGCATTTTATCTTTTCAGGGGGATGGCCCATGAGGAGTTGAATGAAACTCTTCAATGTAACCCTAGGTATCAAATGAAAGGTCTATTCAAGAGAAATGAATTGGCGCAAACCGGACTTCGAAATGTTAATCCTTTCCAGAGTAGCGGTCATTTGGATTTCAAAGTAACTAATTTGAACAATATTATCTCCCAGATTTAACGGTTTTTAGTAAACTATTCTGATCAAAAATTACACTCTATGCAACACAATTATTTAAAAAATTAAACTATCAAATTATTTATAGAAAAATAACCATTTTACAAGTGAAGTCATACAGAAGTTGTGAAAGCTTTTCCATATTTTTTCTACCTTGTATATTGAATTGTAATACAAATATGTAATTTATCAAAGAATATACAAAAAAGCACCGTAATAAGGATAAATTGATATGTAAATCTTCACGTTAACTAACTTGATAATTAACTAACTTAATTTGACCCTCCGAGTGCCGACCGTCTCGATCGAGACGAATAAAACGTCACGTTGCTATTTAGTTTATAACTTCACTGATTGTGGTTATATCGCGATGTATTTTATATAGTACTACTCCCAATGAATCGAAACATCGAATGAGCATAGTTTTGATATACCGAACGATGTAATACTAACAGTATTGAAGCGAATACAACAGGTGATTTGTCATTTGTGTTGTGATTCGTCCGTGCCATCTTGTGTTGTTATCATGGTTACCAGTAGTTATAGTAACTTTACATTTTGAAAAAAACTAACAGTTGTTGTTTGAAAGTTATTTATTAGCATTGGATTGTTCATGATATGTAGATAATATTTGAAGATTTCCAATGCTTTGAGTGTTTAAGAAACAAACACAACGTTTTGACATGTATAACAAACTCCTGCCATCTTCAGGTGTACTTACTAACTTAGCCTACATCGAAAACTTTTTTGTTTTTTGTTCCCTTAACCCATACTAAATCAGAAAAGACTTAATACTATAGCTAGATACTAAGATTTGACTTTCAGCAGTAATCTTTAGTATCTAGCATTTAGTATTAAATATTTTCTGATTAAGTATGGGTTAAGGGATAGAAACAGAAAAAAAAAACAACAAAAAATTGTTTTAGTTGTAGGCTAAGTTAGTAAGTACACCTGAAGATGGCAAGAGTTTGTAATACCTGTCGAAAAGTTGTGTTTGTTTCTTGAACACTCAAAGCATTGGAAATCTCCAAATATTATCTACATATAATAAACTAACAGTGTTTGATATTATTGGAATCACAATTATATTGAGAACATTTTAGATATCTCCAAATTTGCATTCTGGTGTATAGAAAGTACTCTGCCGAGGCGCTAATGCAGATATTGAAAAACTAAAAAAATTATTCGTCATACATTTTTTCTGAATGAAGGTAAGGAAATAACAGTTTTTATATTTTATCATATGTGTTTTTCTGAATAAAATGATATAAGGTTCGAACAGGTCACCATTATGAATTATTGCTCAACATATAGACCTACTAACCTAACATATCTTAACTTAAGGTAGTGCAATCGGTTTTGGGTGAGTTGATTTTTTCCCAATTTTATAAACAAAATTAGTCAATGAACATTCCCTTGAGATAGGAAAAATACAAAATTTTTTTAACCACTACAGTACATTAGAACTTGTGGCCTTACGAAGTGGTAAATTTAGCTGATTTAAAATCAAGCATAAGACAAAACCATTCAAAGTACAAGTTTAATTTTTTATAACAACATTTTTACACATAACTGGATTAAGATGTTTTTAATTTTTTTAAATGTAAAAATATTTATAGTTTTAAAGGTTAAAAAGAGTTATTTTTTACCTTTAAAATTATAAATATTTTTAATAAGGCTTGGTATGTATGATACCATCACAGAAAAAACATAACTGATTAATAATCACAGCATACTTAGAAAAAATAGCCTGGCACTAGTAAATTTTTTGCTTGCACTCGGAGGGTTAACATTAACCGTAGCAGTTAAAAAATCCTTACTGGCAGGCCTTTTCCGAGTAATTTGCAGCACACAGTAGATGATTTATAACAAATATTAATTAACCATTATGAATTATAAATAATTTTGTTAAAAAATAACTGCAGTTTTTAACTGGCATATTTAACCCGTGAGAACACGCACCTGAGCTCAGTAATGAGTGTTTTTTTGACTGTGCTTCAACATTTTTAGTCCGAAACTTTTAGCACTGAGTGTACCTTCCAAGAAACAATCTGGCGTCAGTCTAGTGAACCTTTTATCCCCCTACCCCTCCTTCTAGTCAGTAAAAACCACTTCAGTTATGTCAAATGAGCGGAGCGCTCAGGTGCGTGTCGTGACAGTACAGTTACTTTTGTGTCCCAATATATTTGTTTTACTTGTTATTTGTTATTGTAAGGTGTATATATATATATATCTCTAATTTATATTATTTGTTGTGTGTTGTGATTTTACTATAAGCCATGGATATTGAGCGAGTTCAACGTAATATTCGAATATGGCTAAGTGACAGTGACGATGAATTGGGGGAAGACGAAAGGCCGTTGGGTGAAGAAGCCGGTCTAGACGAAGGTATAGAGGAGCAAGATGAACAGCAGTTTAGTGACCATCAAACTGACTCCGAAAATGAAGCGGGTGAGGCCGGAAACAGTGTTTTTGTGTCAGATGCGAGAGTTCCATACGTGCTAGGTAAAGACGCAATAACAAAGTGGCGTGTTCATAGCTTCCAACAAAACAGAATTAGAACCAGACAACATAACGTAGTGACTGAGGCGAGAGGGTTGAAGGGTAATGCAAGGAATGCTTTTACACCAATTGAAGCTTGGAAAATATTTTTTCCAGACGAAGTAATCAATGACATTGTTATTCACACAAACCGACTCTTAGCAAAGATTAGGCCAAACTTTTCCCGAGAAAGAGACTGTAAAGACCTAATTCAGATGAACTTATGTCATTTTTTGGACTGTTATACTATGCAGGTTTACTAAAGTCCTCTCACTTGGATCTTTTTGATTTGTGGCAAAATACCATGATGTCGCCATCGATATTCAGAATGGTAATGTCAGTGAATCGGTTCAAGCTTCTGTTGCGAGCCTTACGATTCGACAACATTGAAGATAGGTTGGAGAGGAGACAAACAGATAAAGTGGCTCCAATTAGAGAGTTGTTTCAAGGATTTGTAGAACGATGTATGGCCTCATACAAACCGGGAACTAATTGTACTATAGACGAAATGCTGGCAAGGTTTTTTGGGCGGTGCCCATTTAGACAGTATACCCCAAGTAAACCAGACCGATATGGGATAAAGATATTTTCAATAGTCAATTCTGAAACTTATTTCACTTTGAAAATGGAAATTTATGCAGGAACACAACCAGAGGGACCTTATTCTGTAGATAATAGCCCATCAGCTGTCGTGAAGAGAATGATTGAGCCAATTGATTCAACAGGCAGAAATATAACCTGTGACAATTGGTTTACCTCAGTTACACTGGCTAGAGACCTTCTGCAAAATCACCGAACAACAATTGTTGGGACAATTAGAAAAAAATCGCCGGGAAATTCCAGAAATGGTTACACAAACACGACAAATGCCCGAGAAAAGTAGCTTGTTTGTTTTTGCGGATAGGTGCACTTTAGTTAGCTACGTACCTAAAAAGAACAGAAATGTTCTTCTATTATCAACCATGCACCATGATGACCAAATTGACCCCTCTTCTGGAGATAAAAATAAACCTGAAATAATAACTTATTACAACAAAACAAAAGGAGGCGTGGATATAGTGGATCAAAAAAGAAAACAGTATTCAGTGAAGAGAGTGTGTAATAGATGGCCTCTAGCGATATTTTTTACCCTTATGGACATTGCAACGATCAACAGTCATATTATTTATCACATAAATACAAATTCTGTTGTTTCTAGAAGATCGTTTATAAAACAACTTGCGCAGGATCTAGTGAAAAACCAACTTAGAACAAGAATGGAAAATCCAGCATTGCGCCCAGACCTAAAATCTCTCATAAAGATGGAATTAGGTATTCAGGAGCCACCTCGTGAAGTTAGGAATGAACAAGTTCAATGTGAAAAGTGTCAATATTGCCCTCGATTAAAGAACAGGAAAACAAAAGTCCGTTGTGCATCATGTGGTGCGGCAATTTGTGGCGAACATACAGTGACTACTTGCACCGGCTGCCGTAATGACAATGAACACCCACAAGAATACTATGAAGAGTAATTTTGACAAGTAAGAACTATACATTCATTAGGTTCATATGTATTTCAAATATTACATTTTAAATGTTACAATCACTAATGAATCAAATTTTTATCATACATTTTAATGTGGCCCAATTTATTTCGTTTATTGTTGGACACAATTAAAAACATGTTGTTACAATTTTGACTAAACTTATTTTTTCCTGCTTGTTATTAATCAATTTTAGAATAAAAACTCAAGTGTTTTAGGCTTTTATGCTAAAATAAATGGTTTTCAGACGAACTGAGCGCAGCGCTCAGGTGCGTTCTATGGCCGGAGTTTCTACTGCGCGTGTTCTCCCGGGTTAAAAATGTTTTTATACTTTTTATTGAAAACTATGCATATTTTCTAAAATTAAAAATAAAATAGGGAAGGACTGTCCCTGGCAAAGAACAACAATCAATGATAGCCAACATTTTCTGAATTATTTCCAGTTTTTGGAAATATATATTAAATTATGATCATAAACTAAAAAGTGTGATAATGCAATAGTTTCCATGGAAACACATTATTCAATAATTTACTATAAAATAGTAAATAAAAAATTATAAACACTATATTATATTGAAAACCATTTTATTCACAATATCCTATTAGACACGGTTCAATTAACAATCTTTGAGCAACCAGTACATGTAAATGAAGTAGAAGGAAAGCCTTATATAGATCGTCAATCAATCACGTAGCTGTTGTGACAACGCAATATTACAAAACATGCTGTAAGGGGTAGAGTTCAAATCAAACTGAATGACAATGTTTCAGTTAAAATCTTATCATAATTCAGAATTGATTTTTGTTACATAAACGTACCTGATGTGGGGTTCTTTCGTATTCCCATTTTATACTTCCTGCTATATCAGGGTATTGTGAAGGTACGAACTCGAGTTTGGCTATATATTTATGTGAATCTAGTTTTTGAATTGTTGAACTCAGTGTGAAGGTCTCATTATCATACGATGCTTTCAGATCGGTAGACAGTAAATTTTCATCAATGGTAACTGTACCATCGACCGTCAACTTTTTACTTGATGTTGTCAGTGTAACTGATTTCAATTCGTATTTTCGAAACTGGGTGCCAGGATTTTTCTCAACGTATACAGCCCCTGAAAATCACAAAACATTACAATTACTTCATTATACGTAGAAGTAGTTTTATATTATACAATTTATATATTTTAAAGAATATAATTTTACTCTTTTCTTGCCTGGCATATGAATTACAATATTGCTTAGTTTCATTTTTCTATGGATTATATGAGATGTCAATTGAATAAAGGTTATTTATAAGCATAAAAACAAGACAAAAGTACTGTATAGCACAAATAAGAGAATAAAAAACTGAACCTTTAAAAAAAATATTTACTCGCCAGTTCACACAGGCTTGCAGGCCTGTGCGTGTTCTTTATTCATGAGTGAAGTACTGACAGCTCAGTTAGGGATTCGAACTTGGATCATCAACTCAATTCAATTTTAAAATAGCTTTATTTGTTTTTGTACGAAACAGTACGATTAAATAGTGTCATACTTATAATTATTTGAATAGTTGTATCATTTACTTACATTTTCATTACTAAAATTAATATACATTAAGGAATAAATTAAAAAAACTATGTTCAAATATATTGATAAACTAAAAGTTGAGAGAAAAAGATCTTATTCCAAAACTAAAATCATTCATACTAAGAACTTTATGCTAGTTAATATTTTTTATATTTAACAGATCAATCCCAAAGATAATTAGATTAGATAGATAAAACATTAGATATAAATATCTAGTTATAAAGCCTGTTGTATGTGAACAATTTATTAATAATGATTACATATTGAACAATTATGCAAAACACTGAGGAAAGTAATTAAGATTCACCTAATCTTTGTTGAGGATTCAGATCATCAAATAAATATAGAGGAATGTTTATTATTTACTTCTTTAATTTTGAAGTAAATTTTGAAAAAGTTTGTGCATTTAATATTTCATTTTGCTATGTGGGAGTGAATTAAAGCGTAGTAAATTATTTCTAAAGCATTTAAACTGCATATTTGTGGCATTCTTTTTAGTTAGCATAATACAAGTTGGTACATATAAGTACAAGTGAACGTCACACAACACAAATATATTTCAATATAAGTACAAAATGCACAAATATTACGGTGATCGATTTTGGTTTTGTAAATCACTCTGGTCTGAGGTAGGTGAGCGTGGCTCATGAAAATAGATCACCGTAATGTTTGTGCATATACTGAAATATATTTGTGTTGTGTGACATTGTCTTTAGAGCAAAGATACCAGACAACATTTTTCTTAAAATTGTTTCAATGTGAGTTTTTCAAGATACATTTTCATCTATGTATAAGCCCAAAAATATCATACATTCAGTTTGTTTTAGATCTTCCTCAACAATTTTAATCATTAATTCAGTTATATTTTTAGACTGTTGTGTTGAAAATACAATAAATTAAATTTATATTATAATTTTAGGTTTTTATTAAATTTATTAACCTTGCCCTCCGTAGTTTGAAGCCTTAGTCACTCAACCACCACGCCAGCATAACTGTTTAGTTTTTCAGCTTGTGATTGGTTGGGATACTTGTTAGAATAATGTCACAATTTCTCTAAACTTCTTTAGATCAATTTCTTAAATCACAGTTAGCTGTTTATAGCTAAAAATTTTCTATTTCTATGTCAAATAGTATTTGTAATACTCTATACTTAATTAAATTGTAATTATTTATGATTCAATTCTTAACTAGACGTTGTTTTTTCTGCTGAATGCGTCACTAATCTTCAATTTAACATTATTTAATTAATTATATAAAATATCGTTTCTCACAATAATTTTAAGGAGTTTTGTCCCAATGAGGAATTGCAGCTTATCTTGTGTTATGAGTTATAACAGAGAATAACAAACTATCCTATATTTTTTTATTTCTGCTATGAAAACTGCAATATATTTAAAGTACATTTTCAGTTGAACTTAGAAAGATAATAAAATAAAACTTTTCTGTAGGAGTGATTTGAGTCAATTTATTTTACACCAAAAATACTTTGCAAAGTAAAGAAATTACTTTGTGTTATTTTTATTCAAAGCATATTCCTTATTTATTTCTAAGATGCCGAGCGTAGAGATATGGGTGAATATGAAGAGTGATGAATGTGATGAGTGTAGATGAACGAGTGTAGTCATTGTTACTATCTGAGTTCGACAGCTCAGGAAGGTCTATTTATTAATAGCCCAATAGCCAGGGTAACTATGGGATCTACACCTTTATTTGGAATCTGAACCACATAGTGTTGGTCTGATTTTCAGCTAACTAACAATTCTGACACTCAGTTCTCTCCCCCACACAACATCTGAACCTTGACTACCATCCAACATGGATAACTCAGACTTCTCTAGTAGTGTCCGTGTTGATGGCAACCATTAAGCGGACACCGTGTATTGACAGAAAAAGCTTTCTTAAAGTATTTATTTGTTTTGGAAGGGGCGAAATCGGATGTCGAAAGTCGTTACATTAATAAAAATACACAGAATGCAAGCAGTCACCTTATAACAACAATTTAAAAATGGAAATGGCCAGTTCAAAATTTAAGAAATTGGTGACTTTTAAGATTTTTTAATAATCAACCTAGATTGTTATCAAAGTTATTTAGTTGAATATTACACTTCATTGGCATTCTAAAGTACCTTTGTAACTTTAGGTCATGAAAAAATACATAATAGAACATTTTTAACTTTGACCCAAGTTACATAGAATCCACCAACCTGTGATTCCAGCTGAGGCCTGTTGTTTTCCTCCTTTTGATGCTCCTTTTTTACCAATCCAATTTCTATCAGACTTTGTAGATTCTGGGTACTTGTATACGAGAAGAGGTTCATATTTCTTACGATTGCCTTCTTGAGAAACACGAGCTCCAACCTTTAAGAAGTATTCTGATCCACCAGAAACTAGTTTAGCTGATAGCGCTTGCTCACTCTCTGTGTCGATCACCAAACCTGACAAAATAAACCCACATTTAGTACAATCTCATACATCACAACTTTTTCAGAATTATAATTTAGGCTGATTGACAAGGCTAGTATATCAAAATGCATGTTGCTCGAAAGAGAGTAGAAGTATACAGAGGGGCAGAAGTGTCTTATCGCCTCTACCAGAGTCCGCAGTTGATGTTTGAAGATCATATGCAATAGGAGGGAATGAATAAAGTGATTTGGAGGGGATAGGAGAGGGAGGGATTGACGATGGTTATGTCATTGCCTTCCCCATGGGAAACTAGAGAACTAACTAATTGAAACACCAAGTTCCGTACTTAACACACATTCAGCAACCTCTGTTTTTTCCTTTTCTGTGGTTTACCTACTAGCATCTGTCTGTTGCCCCAACATTGATACCAGGATATCACAAGTCAGTTGAAAACCTTATAAAGCATTTTTTTAAACTACAATATTTTACTAATATCCTTTTACTGATTTTACCTAAAATCATGGTACATGCGTAAGTGGTACAAGACTTACCTTCAAAATGTGCTTGATGGAATGGAGATTGCAAAGAAACTATCAGTTGCTTCTGGGGCTTCTTATTAGCCTGAATTAGGAAAGAGAATTTTCTGTTGGTCTTAGAGTTCGGGGTGTCCAGGAGTACTTCCAGGGAAACTTGGTCTGGTACTGAAAACATATATGGACAAAATAAAATCAAATAAATGAAGCTAAAAGTTATATTACTTGCAAAATGACTTGTGGCATTTTTCTGAATTAACTCTATTAATGAACACGTTATCAAAAAAATAGTAGTTCAAACCATTTCAAAGTTAGATTTTATTCAAACATTTTAGCACTGACTATAGAAACTAAAAGACTGTCCACTCATATGGATCCCTTGAAGCCAATTTTCCTGTTAAATGAAATTAGTTCATGTTCTGTTTTCACAGGCCAGTGGTCTCCCTCTTTCTATCTCTCTTCATCTCTCTCTCTCTGTCTCTCTCCAGCACCCGCTAATAGCACATCAAACAGTGATCCTGAGCACTTATTTGAAACTAGTCACCATTAGATAACAGCACAGGCTTGTGTCTACAGCAAATAAATTGCCTTGAACTTTATTTGTTTCTAAAATCAATGATTATAGTAATCAGTAAAACAGATTATAAAGTAATAAGGTTAATAAAAATGATAAATTATAAAGTTGTAACTTCTAAATAATTGATTGCTTCTTTTTTAAGACAGTACTAATAATTCTTTATTATTGCTATTTAAATTGTGGTATAAATTTTAGACTACTTCCGTTTCGGTGAAAACTTCCAAATTTTCCTCAATCAAAGCTTACATTGAACAATCAACACGGCTCAAAAGTAAAATTGTTGATCATAGAATAAAAACTGACAAATTTGTCCACATTTATAATTAAATGTGCATAAATTTTATTATGTTCATATTTTTCTATATAACCGACAAAAACTATAGTAAAACTGCTTAATTTGACATTACATAATTTTGTCATATAAAGTTTTGCTACACAATTTTTGCGAATTGCTTTTAGCAAAATATTATAGTTAACTAAATTTCATAAATTCAAATTTATTTATTATTTACCATTTAAAAATAGCAAAAGTATGATATGAGTTTTTAATATTGCATGCATTGTTGTACTTTTTATTTGACTGCAAAACAAGTAGTTTTAGAACACACCAAAGGACAAAACTTACTTTTTAATTAAATGTTTTCGATTAAATTTGTAATTTTTCTTAAAATTTTAAACTAGCCGTTTACCCGTGCTTTGCTACAGTACAATTATTTGGGTTGATCTATTTCAACAGTTTTCATTTCATTTTTTTTACAGCTGATGATTAATTAAATAAATAAAATAACTCCATAAGAATAACATTGAAACTTTAAAAGGCCAGTGGGGCAGAGCTCTAGAATCGGATGTGAACCTCACCATAAACCTTCCCGGGAGTGAACTCTAGAACTTCCCGAGGTTTCATGGCGATCTGATGAGTGGTTTAGCAACACAAAAAGGACAAACACACATATATTCTTTATGAGTGTGGATATATATATATATATATATATATATATATATATATATATACTAGGGGATACCCCTGCATACTTTGCTTGCCAATCCCGACTCTTGCTTCTAGATACACCTCAACCTTCGGCCTCGGCATGTGTCTTTTGACTGAAAATAATAGTAGATTAACTGTATAACATAAAATCACAACATTAAATTTATTTACAGTATCTCACTTACACCACTTGCGTTTCTATCTATTTTATTATTATAAATATCCAATGTTATTAATTAGCGTATTTTCAAACGTGTTCATTTAATTTGTTTTTGTTCAACAGCTGAAGATTAAACTTTTAATGCATTAATAGGATATTGTCAAATATACAAAATAAACATGTTTATTTATTTACAAAACAGCTGCTATTAATTTACTAAAATCAACCCAATGTTATTCGTATAGAAAAAAAGAAATTTTGAGGGGCTGTTTGTACTCCTTAGGAATGGAATTTTGACAAATCCTTTCTTAGTAGGTCCCCTCGATAATAAAGCTAACTCACTTGAAAATTTCATCTATTTCCGTTAGGTGGTTTTTGAGATTTCATGATGAGTGAGTGAGTCAGTCAGAGGTAGTTAGCTTTTATGTATACAAATTTTCTGTCAAAAGCTCTTTCAATTGAAATTATTGGTCCTAAAAATTATGATTATGTGTTACAATAATTTAATTTACAATTCATAAAATGCAGAATTGTATGTAGTATTATGAAACATTTATATATTCTAATTAATAAATATAAATTATAAATTACCTTTCTCATTGTAAAGTGCTTTGAAGTGGTAAGCTGTGAGGGACTCGTCATCCTTCTCAATACGAAGAGTTGCCTTACTGGGGCCGTAAGCGGGGCTGATGAACTTGAAACCATCCATGGGCACACTGACCTCTCCACATACAGTTAGACCCAGAAGAACGCTCAGCTGGTCAAAACATCCGCCGTATTCTTGCCTGCATGGAATGACACACGTTTATATAACACCCGCTGGAGATTTTCAAGCATATTGAAACTTGAAATAATAAAAGGGTAGGATGATTAAAAAGGTTAAAACCCCATCTGCTATAAACTAAACTACTTTACATTCTTACATATGTAAGATGAGTGTGGATGAGTTTAGTCTGGTTACTAACTGAGTTCAACTGTTCCTCAGAAAGGTCAATTTATTAACAGTCCAACAGCCAGGGCAACTAAGGGACATACAGCTTTATGTAGAGTCCGAACCAAATACTGTTGGTCTGATTTTCAGGTAATTGACAAGCCTTATACTCAGTTATCTCCACCACACAACATCCGTACAATGATTATGACCCAACATGGACATCCCAGACTTTTCTAGTAGTGTCCACGCCGATAGCAACTATTGAGCGGACGCAATATCAGTATTAAGAGGATCGAGCATCCAACCTATTGCCTATAATCTCTACAGCACTTTATCCCCAAATAGCTGGGTTACAGCACTGCGCCACCAGTGCCGACAATATAAGATAATTATGTTTACAGCTGTATTGATACTCTAAGGAAATATATAATTGGGTAATTGTAACTATCTTATTGTTGAGTTAGTAACTTGAAAGTCACTAAGTCCTAAAAAAAAACTATGTTAAGAAATTATAATCCTTAACTAAATATACTATTAAGTGTTTTTGTTTAATATTTATGTTTAGGTAATATAGACCATAAATTTAATTTTCAGTCACCGATTGGATAACAATATAGAATTCCAGCCATAATTTATATATTTTTAAGTTTATTTAGTATTATATTGATTTTGTAGTGATGGAGAGTGTTACAAGAGAAGTTAGAAGGAAGATAAATGAAGAGCTAATGATTTTTTTGCTAATGACCTAGTGATGTGGGGTGAAAAGGTAAATGAGGTACAGGAGTGTTTGAATGAGAGGTATAAACAACTGAAAGAGAAATATCTGAGAATAAGCAAGGAAAGGTGTGAAGTTTTGGTGGATTGAAGAATTAGAAGAATAGAAGGAGAAATAGTGGCAGAGTGAGAACCATTATAAAAAGTTTTAAATATCTAGGCAGTATTAATATCTAGGGAGGGGAAATTGGGAAAAGAAATAAAAGCCAGACTACAGAAAGGGTGACATTTTTATCAAACTACTAAACACCAGCTAAATATTAAAATGAAAGCAAAATGATAATGTTTGAGTCATATTACACCCCAATAATAACAAGAAACACATTTAGTCACTGATAACAGACAGCACACGTAAGCGGGGCGCCTATAATTGCATGTGACGCAACGCGCTCTGAAGCAATTGTAATGAAACGAATGATGTTTATCACGATCTCCAACTTTGACACTGCTTGTGGGTATATACATAAAATGAACTGTTCCCCTACTTCCCCCCCACTTCCCCTACTAGTGAAATGGACTCTTCCAGCCAGCCACACTGGATAAAAGTAAACAACATTGCCAGCTCGGATCTTCAGGCGCATTATTAAATCATTACACAATAGCAAGTGATCGCTTGTCGAGGAGGGTGAAAGTCAATACAGCGCCAGTATTTTGCAAAATGCAAAACCGAAACACTTGTGTATGTCATTTGTGTTTCAAAACTGAAAGACGCTTCCGATTAATTGTAATTTTATCTTGTAAATCATTTTTATTGTTATCTACTTGCCGAACCGGATGTTACGGACTGCCGGATAATCGGGGTTGCCCTGTATTTTGATTTTAAAAATAAATCAATTAAAAAATATCAAAACATAAATTACTTCAAATAATATTATAAATTAATTTATTTTACTTTATCAATGTGTCATATTATTAGGATACTTCAAAACAAGTACCTGCTTTGTTTGTTTAAGCTACATGTCTTAAGCTAACTTAAGACATACATTGTTTTAAGCTAATCGTGTGCTTGATATTTAACAAATATTTTTTTAAGTTTCGATTTTTATGTTAATCTTAACAATAATTACAATTTAAAAAATGAGTAAATAGAAATAACTAGTCGCAAACAAAAAATTATATATAAGATTGTAAATGAATTCAAGTTACCTTTTAACATTGAATTTTATTGGTGATTCCACTTCAACACTTTTCTTCTCCTTCACTACGCTGACTACATCAGAATGGAAGTTTATGATTTCTTGATTCTTTACAGGCAATCCAAGTTTGATATCGAGTCCATTTCCTTCAAGTACTTTTACGGTAAGATCTGAGCCAGTAGAAGAGTGTAGATTCCCAGTGACTTTGAGACCAGCCTCAACAATATCTGCGTCTACCAAGAAAAGGGACTTCAGCTCCAAGCTTGCACTGAAAGGGAAAAAAAAGATTACGGTTGTTTTAACAGTCTAAATATTTAACATTTTTATAATTTTTCAGGCAAACAAAGGTAATTTTAGCCAATACGAAAGCACTGTGAATGGTAAAGAAATTATCATCAGATAATTATTCTAGTAATACAATAATGACTTTTGCAAATTTATATATTTACATAGTTCTGCTTTTTATAAAAAAAATTTTTGCAGACTCAACAACTAAGGAAAAAAATCATTCTTATATTAGAAGAAATTTGCTTTTAAATTGATATGAAATTTCAAGGACTATCCAATCATTATACAGATATGATAGTTAACGATTAAGAAAATATAATGAGTTACTCAGTGAATTATTTTGGAAAAATGTTTTTAAATATTTTATTTGTCTATCAGCACACCTATTTAGTACAGGAATTTTTCGAATTCAAGAAAATTGTAATTTTTATTACTTCAAAGTATGCTTCATAGTAGTACTATACTGATTTAATTATAAATAAGTTCTTTATTAACCAACTTCAATGTATATAGAATATGCAGTTAAATGTAGGTTACTATTGTAATATATATTAATGTAAATTATTGATTTGAAAAAAAAAAACGTCCTTTAGCGGCAAGAATTTGATGTTCACTATTGCTTAGCAGTGTTGTAGATTAATAACAGTACAATTTTTTTATTTTTTACTTATAGTTTCTTGCAGACTGGGGTTTTTTTTTCCTTATACATAAAGCTCTCCATTTGCTACGGCAATCTCCAGTCAAAGACTCTTGACTGACTGGAGCGTGTTTCATTACAACCCTGACAAACTTCGGGAGGTAAATTCTTGGACCAAAAAAGATTGTATAAACATAAGTCCTAAACTCATTTAATTTCAATCAAAGGACAAAACTAGTTTTTTTTTTTTAATTTTTATGAAGTTAAAGGAATTGGGACCAGACAAACAGTCTTTTTAGAAAACTAAAAAAGACAGTTTGAGGAAATAATTTTGTAGGTCTATTATTAGTTTTATACGAGTTTACTCAGACTGAGTGAACTCAGATGTGCACATGCATATCTCGTACGCCACTCCGTAACGTGTCAACACGTGTCCCGAGCAGCTTTGTCCGAATAGACTCGGTCAGAGTAAAGTCGAACAGTGCTCTACTTTCTCAGAAATTAGTGGCCAGATTCATAGTTTAAAATGGCGCCTAATGTAAAAAGAAAGTAAGTTATAACAAGTTTTCTGAAAGAGAAACAGTGCGTTTTGTGGAGTTGTACGAAGCGGAGTAGTGTCTGTGGAATATTAAATCAAATAATTATAAGAATAAGCATGCTAGCAACGGTGCCATTGATGATATTGTAAAAAACCTAGGAATATCTGGTTTCACAGATGAGGATGTGCTTGGGAAAATAAATAATATAAGAAGCTCTGAAACAGTAACTACACCTTTTCGCATTATATCAGCCATCTTGTAAAATACTAGTCTAGACATTGAAAATCACTTCCAGTCAGAGTTGAGATATTCGTGTCAACGCCACTCGGTCCGAGCACGATCCGGACCGAGGTACAGAACGATACTCGACCGAGCAAACTCGTATCGTGTCAACCTGACATGTGAAAATTTTGACGGCAATTTAATAAATTTACCTGAAAAATTAAAAATCTAAAAAATAATTTCTCATTAAAATATTTTTCTTGCCGTTCATTCTTGAAATGAAAAAAAGTTTTAAACAAATTAAATTACTTAATAGATTTTATATGTATTAACTAAATTCATTGAATTTCAACTAATAAACTACCTTAAAAAGTGTTATAAGATAAGTTTAAAATGTTATTCTTAAACTGTCTTTGTAAGTTTAATAAAAAGATAGTAATTATTTATTTGAGAAATCCCAAAATCCTTCTCAGAAAATTAAAAGGAACTAGATTTTTTGGCTGTAGATACGAAACAAATGACTTTAGGATCTATGTTAAAAGAACATTTATTCTTGTTTTTATCCAAGAATAAGTTCCCTATGTTTGTCAAGATTGTCATAAAACGCCCTGCATATAAACTCACCTTACAGGAGAATTAAAACAATATTTTGATTGCTAATACGTCATATTATTTATATATATATTAAGATTATGTAAGTTTTACTTATTTTCTGATCACATAAAATTCCAAAATTTATTTATTAATTTTACTACTGAATAAAGTTAACCTACCTTGGTACCACTTGGAGGGCAATATGTGCATTTTTGGGGTTATTCATGATTGCCTTAACGTCAATTTGGCCTTTTACTTTGATGTTCACAGCGGAATTGCCATTCACTTTAACTTTCAGTCCTAAACCAAGGCCAGTTGGGTAAGTAATTCCTGCGTCTAAGAATGTTCTAGCTTTTTTATAATCAATCTGTAAAAATACAAAAAAAATATTCAACTTTAATTCTTTTGGTTCTTAATTGCTCTGCTCATTCAACATAGTGGATGAAAATAAACTACTGATAGTTACAGACATGAATGAAATCGGCCCCTTGTCTAACCCAGTTTTGCAAGCGTTCTACAGACTGTATAGTAGCGGGTTATTATTCTTTTTTTTTTTTTAATTTAAAAGGAGAGGCCGATCTCCTCCTTAACCTTACTCTGACCATTCCCCATAGACCATTGATCTGTGCGAGGAACTTATTCAGTCAGAGTAAGGGGGCGAACCTGTACAGTACAAGGTGAATATTACTGATAAATCTTTTCAGTCTAGGGCGGATTCGAACCAGCGCTATCTCTAACCCAAGCTCAAAGTCCTGACGCCTTAGACCACTCGGCCCATGGTATTAAGTTGCATGATAATGATGCTGTCATTAAATATTTTCTATACAAGGCATTTTTTTACGGATAGCAACACTTTTTTAAATTGATACATTGTTTAACAAATCACTGATTGTTATTTAATTAATTTGTGAAAATCAACCTTGTACAACTTTACTACTTAATTTTCCCCTGAAAATTTTTATATCTATATTTTTATATTGTGTCGTGAAAAAACTCTGTAATGTACTATGTTAAAGAACATGCCATGTTAGCATAACAATTTAATACTACATTACTTAAATATAACTTACTGTGTTTATCAAGGAACATTATGTGAACATTTCAGTTTCACATAAACATACAACAAAGGTTTACAGTTGAAATATACATAAAGTGCTGTATTTTACTTCGAAATAAAACGTTTTGTACGTATATAAAATACACAAAACTGTAAAATATTAGTTTGTGTTTAATTTTAAATTTGTACTACATAAATTATTTAGGTCACATATGTTAGTTGTCGTAATAAACATAAAAACGACTTCATAATTTTAGATACTACATGTGACGCATGGCTGTACACTGGACGAATCCGCGTTCATTCAAGTATGTAACTATCAGTATCAACATATCTATAATGACTTTATTTAAGAAATCAGTGTTTGTTAGTAGGGCTTAAATATAAAAAAAAACACAGCAAACATTTCCTTGATTTAAATTAAATTTCCATGGACCAAAATTTAAATTGAAACAAACATGTATACAAAATAAGTTTTTAAATAAATTCAGGAATGTCATTTTTCTGTAACATTACAACTTTAAAAGCACTTCCATATGAAAAAACCTAATGTTGAAGAAACATAGTATTTTTAAAAACACAACAATTATGCATATAAACATTCATAGAGTTCACATGGTGTTTGCATATGTGGCTCTATAAATAAAAAAACTTGCTCAAATGCTTAAACTAGAAAAAAATCTGTAAAACTCATTACTAAATTAAAATATGATCAATCAGCTAAAAATTACTTCATAAACATAGTAATTTTAACAGAATACTGACAGTAAATTTAAGATATAATTTTATTTAATAAACCTTGATAATATTGATGATAATTTTCAAATACACAATTATAATTCAAAAAATAAAATTCAAATCATAATTAATCAAACTTTTTACATAAAAACAACACATATGGGATCAACTTTTTAGATTTTTGCTAGACATTAAAAACAAAAAAGAACAGTTTTTATAAATTCAAGTTTAAATGAAGAAATTACATAATTATGGTAATTTCATTTTTACTGTAGAAGTTTTGAATATGAAAAAAATTATTTGTAAAGGATAGAAAAATATAAAAATATAAAGAAAAAGGGAAAATACAAAACAAATAGTAAGTTCTATTTGAGAATAATCACTTCCTTCGAAAAAATTAAAGAAGCTTTCAAATCTTGTTAAAATAGATCAAAACACAATTATTAGCTATAAAAAGCAAAAAATTAGCTAGTGCAAAAGATATGTCTGAACTGGTTTAGAAATAAGAAATTAAAAAAAAGGAGAAAGAAAAATATGACTGTTGAAATAAATAATAAAACTAACAAAAGCAAAATCCGTCACTTACATCAATAGCCTTTGATTTGTCTAGAGACTCATCCAACTTTTCATTAAATTTGCTCTTTAAGCCGTTATAATCCAGCTGTTTGTGATGGTAATTGAACCAAGCTATATCAGAGCCGAAGAGCTTCACAGACAAATCAAGGTCCAAATCCAAGTCGTCGTAGTCTGGGCCAAGTTTAATCTGAAAAAAATTAATATTAGTATGATGAAAATGTTAAATGTATAATCAACAATATTCATGTACTATTTTGCATATTGTACTAATAGAGATATAAAGTAAAACCTCTAATATTCGGATTAATGTGGTGCTGAGGAATCCAGTTTAGGACAGATCCTGACCATTTACTAACATTAACTACAACTCTAACCATGACCTAAGCAAGTTAAATAAGCCTGACCTTTTTATGTTGCGGTTTCATAACGGAATACTTAGCACATCGATTAGGCTAAAAATAAAAACACAATAAACACTAATAAACTATTTCCTTTATGAACAACTAAACACTGAATCAGAAAAGAATAACATTGGAACACAAGGACGAGTAGATTGTAACACCCTTACAACTGGACATCAACCACCGCACTGTCGGGGGCTATGAAATGTCGGGGCAAAGAAAGTGACGGACGGATAGGACTACTTCAAACTGGATATTTCTGCCACTGTCCACCAGATTGACAGAATTTCTAAAAAAATGTCTGTCATAAAATTGTTATGGGGTAGCTCTCTACTCTTGCTTACCCTTCCCTCCGTGGTTCTCTCATATCAATATAAAAGCTCAGCCTGCTGCCATTCTCATTATATCAACATTTTATAGTACAGAAAACCCTATAAATTTATACAAGAATGCAAATTAGTGCAATTGTTTCAAATTAAACATATTTAATAATTCCACAAATTTTAAATTTTTTAATACATGCATTTTTGACTGTTACTGCATCATCAGATTATCAAAAAATGGTAGAAAAATATAAAAAATATGTTTAAAAAAACATAATTTGTAAATATTAACAAACCAAATATAAGCATAAGTTAATATTTACAAATTCTACGTTTTTAAACACATATTTTATATTTTTGTACAATTTATTGATGATCTGGAGATACCATCCAGGGAAAAATGCATTTATTACATTTAAAAATGTTTAATTTAAAACCATTCAACTTTCAACAAGGACTCAATGAAGAAAATTGCAATCGTGTCAGAGTTAGTAGAAATGAACTTAAATTTTCACAATGAAAACCAAATTAGCCAGCTTATGAGTAAAGTTTGTATTTGAATCAGCTGTTTGAAATAAATAATTATTAAATTAATGCAATGCTACTTGTATGGAAAAAATCAAATTTTGAGGAGCTGTTTCTACCCCACTGGAATTGAATGTTGAGAAACCCTTTTTAAGTGGATCTCTATGACACAAAAGCTAACATCCCTCAATATTTCATTAAAATCTGTTCATTGGTTCTGGAGATTTCATGAAGAGTAAGTACATCGTTTTTGGATTATGTTTATCAAGATTTACAATCCAAGATAAATCATGCAGATGAAGAATAAAATCCAAATCTGAAATGAAATCCTATAGAAAAACGGCTTGCTGATGGAATAGCAAGGTTCAGCCATCATCCATGACTAGTAGTTCTTAGTTAATAAAATTGAAAATTTCAAGACTACCTTGCTAGCTGCAATTTCAGTATCTTGCTTGGAAATAGATCTCTTTGGACGAGATGCTTCTGCTTGTTCCTTTGCTTTCTTCAGTGCTTCTTCAGCGTGATCAGTCATATCATCAAAGAATTTAGCTCCTTTCGTCTTGAATACTCCTTTAGGACCAAAGTACTTTTCAAGGATCCTCTCAAGATTTTCTGCCCTGAGTCCAATCTGAAAATAAATGTTTTATAATATTTATTGATTGTTTTATTATTCATTTTGTTTAAATATTACAAGAAGCTAATAAAATGATAATACAAATAAATTAATTAAAACCATCTTTATGTTCAAGATTGATTATTTTTCCAAGAGGAATTGAAATTAAATGTGGAAAGTATGGCTAGAGAACTGACATTATGAGATTGAAAATCAGTTATGGAAACATTATTTCATGCTTTGAAAATTTATTTGTTGGTGATGATTTAAGTTAGGATTTGTTGGAAATTTACAACAGCTTCATTTATTTAAGTTAGCATAATGTTTCAGGATATAAACTACCTCTGTTATTGAGTAATAAATAACTTAACTAATTTTCTTTGAAATAAGATGGCTTTGAACTTTTCTAAGTAAGTCATGCTCCTGAAATATAAAACACAATAAGTTTAACTTACACCCTTGATTATATGAACCTAAAATATAAATTCCATCTAATAGGAATATTTGTGTCAGTAATTTGGTTAGTTAGTGAGGCCCACAACCACGGCTGGTTTAAACTGCATAACATTTACATGGAACTACACTAGCTCTCCACAATGCACCACAAAAACAGCTGATATTTTGGGACTCAGAATTTAACATTGGATGGGAAATCTATTTGTTTATAAAATCAATGCTTATATGCATTAAATAATATGGCTTAGACCTTAAATCAATTAATTATTAATTAAAGCCTCTGAAATATATTTGAGAATCCAATATCAAAACATAACAAATGCAACTTTATTCACACACAGTATTATAATAAACGTCACTCTTTATCTCTTTATTACTACAATTTACAGACTGTATAAAAAGGTTAAAATATTAACTAGATCTAAAAAATTTTTAATTAAATTTAATCCTCAAGAGTGCCTCTGGGCCACATGGGAACAACAACCTAACAAAATGACTCGGGAACCACAATACAATCAACAGAAGACATCAATGCTGATTCTAGCTACAGGGTTCATCAATTGTAGTAATACAGTTCAATTGAGGTGAGATGTTCATTAAAATACTTTGTGAATAAAGTAGTATTTACTATGTTTATATCATTCTCAAATACAGGGTGTCTATTATGTCTGGAAACACTCATCCAAACATTTTCTTTATTAATTAAAATATAGATTCCAAACTTGTAATATGTTAATAGCTCTTGGACACCTTCTTACTGGAACATTGTTTAGTCATTTCACACTAACGGGGAACGTCCTGTCGAGGGTATCGTCAATATTATTTATGGAAGCCTATACCTTGTGATACATCACTTTAAAGGGTATTGTAAACTGAATTGAATGCCACAAACTGCATCTCTAAGAAATCACTATATCATAAAATAGAGCACTTTGACTACTGAAAATTAGTGATGTTAAACAATTTCATTTTAACTTCATTGTCAAACTGAAGAAGGGAGAGAGTTCAAACATTTACTTTGTCACCAAATGGTGCTTATAAGATTAGTGTTCAGCCTCTGCTAACATCATAGTTAATTTTATATTGTATAAGAAATTAATAAAATAAATCATTATTTACACACTTTTTTTGTAATAAAAATGCATCAAAATTGTAAAATAAAACCAGCTCAAAATGAAAATTTAGTTTTATATTAATTTAAACCTTTTCAAACATGTTAGGAAATTTTCTGTAAAACATTACTGTGGCAAGAATCAGGTTAGAATAAAATTGTTGAACATAACCAATTTTCAATACTAAATGTACTCAATTTTTCATAGAGTGATTCCTTAGAGATGCAGTTTATGGCATTAAATTCAGTTCACTACCTATTACCTTTAAAGAGATGTATCACAAGGTATAGGCTTCTATAAATAATATTGACGATACCCTCGACAGGACGTCTCCGGTTAGAATAACATGGCTAAACAATGATCCAAAAAGTAGGTGACCAATCCCTATCACAATTGTAAAAAGTTTTGAATTTATATTTCGATGAACAAAGAATATATTTACGTGTTTCCAGACATAATATACACCCTGTATATTTAAACTGCATAATATTCTTAAAAAAAGTGTATCATGTCAACATAATATTTAAGAGAGAATTATTTGAATGTTTGACATTTTAATTAGAGGTTAACAGGTTCGCTGAAACAGTTGTTCCAGAAAAACCATGTATAAACCAGAACGTGCGCCAGGAGTGAACGTTGTTCTGGAACAGCCTATAACGCTCTGCTTATTTAACTTTAACTTCAGGTTTTGTAAATATGCTTTTGAGGTTATGGTTGTTCAATTTGGTGATGTGCACACATGCTAAAGCAGTGATAGTTTCTATTTATCTATATTATGAGTCGTGAATAGTAATTTAAAATAGTTTATAAAATGTGTAGCACGTAGAGTACATCATTGACCTAATTTCAGCAGTGAACGTGTTAAAACGGTTTTCTCTTTTACAACGAAAAGATTGAGATGGGTGAAGTTAAAATGTTGTACAGTAGTAAATAACCAATAAAATAAATAAACAAGGAGTTTGGTTATTTGTAACTGAATATGTACAAAAAGTAAAATAATGGTTTTAAATGCACAATTATCTTGATAAAATATTTGTTCTTGCTGTATTTTAACAACATTGATTTTTGTTTTAAAATATGAATTGATCTAACAATGTTAAGCATTAACTAAGTAGTCATTATGTAAAGAGTTCAAATTTATGTAAAGTACTTACCTCTGCCAAATTTACAGAGTGTCCAAAAAGCTGAGTGGTTAAATTCATTGAAACGGATCTGGGAATGAAAGACTTTTGAGAGAAAATACGGTTCACTTCTCCAACAGCTCCCAGATTAAGTGCATCAAGGCTGTATGACACTTCATAGTTCCTTGAAAATTTACGCTGATCAAATGGATATTTCTTCTTACTGATTATGTTACCGAACAATTTTTTAGCTGCTTCTTTTTCAGGGCTAACTGAAGCTCGAAGATTTCTGAGGTGAGATACTATAAAAGTGCCAACTGGAAAAAGATACAAATTCGCTAAATTTGTAGTAGAAAGAGAATCATGCACTTTATATTAAATTCATACTTATTTTATCATGTTTCCACATTAAAACAACAATTTACCATTTTTGTAAATTGTAAACCATATCACAAACAAGTTATATCTTTTGTTTTAAAAGCTGTTAATTGTTTCAATTAACATGATTACCAGGAACTTGGCCAAGAATGCAACATTTTTGGAACAGTTTTATGTAGATCTAGTAATACATAAAACCTTATCTTGATATCTTTGACTTCCACCCTATTGCTTATCCTATTTATATCTTTTCCACTCTTGATCAAACAATAAACAATCAAAGATTTGCATGAAATTAATAATTAACTTTAAGAATAAGATGTGATATGCCGACAGCTTGTTTGTATTTTAAGGTGAATATGAATGATTAAATGAGTGAGGATGACCTGTGAAGCCTGGTTACTAACTGAGATTGACTTATGCTCATAAAGGGCCATTGTTTAACACATTCAATGCTAAGGCCGTATTTTCATTTTCACCACATGTGGCTGCATATATAAATTAAAAACTTACCTGAATTTCTGAAAATTTTTTTGAAAACTCATTTTTTTGATTTTGTAGTGTTGCTTTATGACTGTCAGAAGTATTTTGTATATGTGGAGGGCTCAAAAAAATTAGTATTTTATTTTTGTACAACCATTTAGTCGACCATCAGCCCCTGGTGAACGACTTTGCCGAACAAGTAATGTCCAAGATTTTTTACGCCACTTTATTTTATAATAAACTAGTTAGTAATATAGTGAATTAAGTAAAACAAATGAAAAAAATAAAAACTACTATTGTCAGGTCCATTTATAACATTTTTTCACAATCAGTCTAATCTGAGATAAATGTTTCAAAACATGCTACCGAACACAATACAGGTTGGTCAGGGTATCTTTGCAGTACATTCTACATATTTTTTGCTTAATTTTATTCCTAATTTAATAAAAGAACAAATTAAAAACAGCAATAGAAACTCCAAAAATAACCGTAACCTGAAACTGAAAACCACTTCCTACTCGTAGGATATTGCAGAAGTGCGGGACCTACTAGCAAGTGAACCCGGGCAAAGACTGATTTAATAATAAGAGTGAGGCAGTATGGCCAACTAGACGGCCATCAGCCACCACAGGTGACACCGTTTGACCGTCTAGATGGTCACGCAGGCACTAGCGGTCGGATGGTGTGGCCTACTTTACGGCCAAGTAGCACTGAATGTTTAATAGCCCAATAACCAGGGCAACTAAGGGACCTACAGCATAATGTGGAATCAGAACCACATAATATTGGTATAATTTTTATCTAACTGACAAGCCTTATACTCTGATTTCTTCCCTAGACAACAACTGATCTTTAGCCAATGTCCAACACGTACACTCCAGACTTCTCAAATAGTGCCCAACTCAGACAACTATTCAGAGGATGCTGTGTCAGTGTTAAGAGGACCAGAGACCTTCTTATCGCCTATAATCTCCATTGCCCTTTGTCCTCAAATAGCTGAGTTCGAACAATACGCCACTAGTGTTGACATAAAAATAATAGTGACTGGCATTTATTAGTTTTCAAAATTATATGAACATTTTATCTTCCTCACTTGATTATAGATGATTGATCACTTTAAAGGTTACAGTAAACTTCTAAGATTATTAATATTACTAAAAATTGCATCACTTCACTAACAGTTTAACAACTACGAGGACAATCTTCGTTTATTAAAAAAGTAAAAGAG
The DNA here is from genome assembly GCA_035578905.1 of Stictocephala bisonia. Taxonomy (NCBI): domain Eukaryota; kingdom Metazoa; phylum Arthropoda; class Insecta; order Hemiptera; family Membracidae; genus Stictocephala; species Stictocephala bisonia. The sequence continues at coordinate 1,041,441 of JAQJVL010000103.1, read as the reverse complement.
TCTTCATTGTTAAAATTAGAACTAAAACTATTTTAAGTTTAGTTCTAATTTTCATCAGCAAAATACTGAAAAAGCAAAAAAAATTCAGCAAAATTTAGTGGTTGAATTTTGCACGTAATAAGATCATTGTACATTCAAATGAATTTTGAGAGATTTTTGATTACACTGTGCTTTACTTGGCAAAAAAGCCAATTTGAAGCACAATAAAAACTATGCTAATTAACTTATTTTCTTATTTATTTCAATTCAAATTGATTGCATGAACATCTCACACACCTTGATTGATGGGTTCATTATCAATCAGTTCCTTGATTGTGTCAGCTGTCTTTGGACAAGGGTGTTCAACTAACGCCAAATAAGCTTTGATTCTTAATTCTGAGTCTTCTTCCACATCCTTCAAGATTGATGTTGCTGCTTGCTCCAGCTAGAAAACATAAATTATGTTGTGTTACAATTAACTAGTAGATTAGAACTTTTAGTCAAATACAATATTAATAATGCAACAAGCTTTTCAAAAATATTGATTTAATGTCAGAAAACAGAAGTAAGGTTAGAAACTATAAAAGGGTAATCCGGAGAAATCCTTTACTAGGGTAATTCTTCATAAAAATGAAGAGACATTACCCTTCATAACTTTTACTCACTGCCAAATATTTATTTATTCTTTGTGGCACTAATGTAAAATATTCTGTGCCCTTGTGAGTTGAGGTACATTTACAGCTGGTTGCAAATATATCTTGGAGAAACCCCTTAATGATTTAGTAGAAAAATATGCTGTTTAAAAATCTTACAGTTTGCAATCCTATTTAATAACAACAACTACTATTTTGATTGTTGTTCCTAATTTACTGCTGTAATTTTAATTAATATTTTATATTAATTTTCTAACATTTCCTCTGTGTTATGTTTGACATTGTACTGTAGTTTCATACTACCAACTCATATCCTCTTAAATCTAATGTTGTTTCCGACCCCTAAATAAAATATATCCACGATTTGCACATATATCCATGAATGTAATGATGATAAGGAATATAGGTATAAAAATGCATACTTACAGATAAAAAAGTCTTGATTTCATGTGTGTAAACAAAGTATTTTATGAAGCTATGTTCTTATTGCTGATATTTAGGTTACAAAAACAAATATTCACCCTAATCATGGATTTTTTACAATAAATATGTATCATATATTACATTTTTGTTAGTTAATAGGATTAGAAACGTTTTTTTAACACTTTTGAACTGCATAACATTATGGGTTACCTCAGGTTTACTGGCATCCGCAAAGAATGCTTCAATAGCCACCACTCGAACACGTGTCTTGGCTGACTTGTCTGTCGCACATTGGCTGATCTTATGTGCTACTTCATCAGGCAGATGACGAGTGTTACGCAGCCCCTTTAAGCTTGCAATCACCTAAACAAGCAGAGTGTTAATATCACATATGTATTATTAATATATGAGCTATGATTCCTTATATTGTACAGTATTTAATATAGTTAATTGTTATTGTTAATTCTAGTAATAGGATAATATAACAACAACAACAAATACAGATATCACTGTTCACTACAATGTACACTCTTACATCTTAGGCTTAAATGATCGGTATTATAACTAAAATCTATATTTTCTGTTAACAACTCAACCGCGTCAAAGTGATACTTACACTATTTACAATATGTCCAGATGTTTGCCTACGCTGTGATGTGGCTCCTCAGTGTTACTGTTGAGACAAGTGGTTAGGGATGCTCAGTCTCGGTGATACCACTGAGGATGCCACATCACAGCATAGGCGAAATAGCTGGTAATATTGTAAATAGCAGATTGATCCAGTTGACACCGGAAAATATAGATTTTAAATATCGTTCTGGTTTGCTTGGTTGGCTTTGAATTAATGTTTAATCAACTAACTAGCAGTAACATAAATGGTTAAATACATAGTTTCATGTACTTGAGGAGTCGCTTAAAACCCATCGGTATGATTTAGTCTTGATCAAAATTAAAAATAATTGTAAAACATACCAACTGTTTAGCCTGTCATTGTTCAGTAATGTCTGAAAGTACTAATTTTTAAGATTGGTGGGATATTTTGTCTACTATTGTTGGGATTACTGATTTCTTCTGCAATTTAAAAATAAATTTAGATGTATTATGTATTTTATTCTCATTTTAAAAGATTACTTGCTTAATATGTTCTTTGCCTTGCCACTTTATTATAGACAACATAATAATCGCAAGCTTTAATAGGAAGCTAAGATATTTTCAGATTTAAAAACAAATAGGAAATATTATAATACACTTCTTTTAGTGTACAGGGTAAACATTAAACAAAACCTCACTATTTACAAAGAAAATAATTTTACTAGAAATTAAATTTGGTTCTCTAAGCCATTAGAAAAATGTTCAAGACGATAACTGGAGAAAGTACACTGATGGTAACCCTCCCAACCGCCCATATAACTAGACTGTTAATGGTGTTTTATATATATACACACACAAGGGCTGTTTTTTCTTTTTCTTTTTTTTTTTTTTGAACCTCTGATCACGATATGAAACAGCCAGTTGAACAGTATTAATGCACAGTAGTCTACAGCGCATCCCTCCCACTACATTCTCATCTATTGCTGAGCGGTTGGCACCATTACCGGTTGATCTAGTGCCGCATAAACATGGCTATTACAATTAACTCTCCCGCCAAGTGTGAGGTACAAAGTGTTATTCGATTCTTGCAAGCTAAGGACTAAGCACAGTAGAAATTCATCTAAAAATGCCAGGAGTATAACAAAAAATTAAAAAAGTCACAAGTCACACTTTTGGAGTAGTGCTTATACATGACAACACCCATCCTAAAGTGATGCTCTGACAAGATGTCTCCTCGATGGGTTTCAATGGAACATTTTTGGACATCTGCCAAACAGCCCTAACCTAATACCGAGCGATTTTCATCTATTACATAACCTGAAGAAGTGGCTAGGAGGGTGGAGTTTCCACACCAAAGACATACATTGAGATGCCATGAAATCGCATCTCAAATCCTTGGCGGCAATTTTCTTTGAAGTGGAATTTGGAAAGTCTGTACCCGGTTATTACAAATGTCTTAATTGAAATTATGTAGAAAAATAAGCAAGTATATGTAAAATTTTTGAAAGTAAAATTTTGTTCATCATTCTCATTAGTTTTATTCCTATACCACAATGGAGGTTGAAAAAAAAAACAGTCCTTGTATATGGTATCTATAACACAAAAACAAATGTATATTTTGCTTTTCTCATCTAAAAAAAATGACTAAGCTTGAGAAATATTGCAGGGGCTACAAGTTGTTGAAACTAAATATTTTCAAAGTATCATCAGACGCACAATGGATTGCAGTAACTAACTGGTTCTGTAGCAATCCTAGTTAATTTCAGAGTTCAAGGTTCCCTCTACAAAGATTAGCTTTGATTCCCAACAATACCTATCCAAAAATGTAACTTCTGTAGATGATGGGAATGTTTTTCCAGCCATCCAAAAGAGTTATGCTAGCTCCAGTTGTGGAAGTTATGTGTTTTTACTGTCCCAATAAAAAAAGTAGCCTTATGGGTTAATGCAATGCTGCTAAAAAATACAACTGGTCAATGATTTCACTTAGTATAGTATCACTACACTCAATTCTACGATCAAAGTTATCTTCACTTGGTTCATACACCAAATGAACTTTCATGCACTTTATAATTATCATGTTTTAACAGGATTGTGAATTTGAGAGTCTAAATTTAACCTAACAACTTAAATTTTTCCTTTTGACAAATTAAAAATTACTAAAACTTCAAGTGTCTGCCATTTTGTAATACATCAACTTTTTTCTGCTAAAACTTTTAAATGAAAAGTGCCTTTAAGTTATTGTACAGCTATGATGAACCTACTATGCTTCTATTTAAAAATGTCTTTCCAAGATCTTGGGAGACCTCCCCCAAGCAATATTTTAATGCAAAACACACAAAATAATAGTTTATTACATTGAAAAGCTGGATATAAAATTTGTTCTTCTACTGTAATTCATTAAAATTCTCTGTCCTCGTACTTTTCAAAATAATGGATAGTTACCACGTATTATTTGAACAAAAATTATATTCTCTATAGACCAAGGATGTCCAATGATAAAATAAATGATAAGATAAAATGTTCTTTTACTACTTACATTGTTTTCTTTTTCATGTGAGTCAACTTTGCAGCCTCCCGCCAGAGGTGCAGCGAGTTGTAATACTAACTCCTTGAACTCTGGGCTAGTTTGACACAACTGTGGGTGCTCCAGACAGAACTTTCCAGCCAGAGATCCAATTCCAAGATAGGCCTGATGGGGGACATCATTTCCGGAGAGCAAAGGCTGGAAACAAGACAAATAACTTTACAAAGCCAGAAACATTACAAGGCTAATCTATTAATAACAAGTTAATATCGCTTTTGCAAGGTAAAAGTAAAAATTGAGAACTTGTAAAGTTGTGGTAATGACCCACCTATCCATTCACGCACAGTGGTACTGACCCATCCACCCATACATGCACAGTGGTACTGACCCACCTGCCCACCAATACAAACACAGTGGTACTGAACTAACGTACAGTGGTACGGTCATTCAGAAACATAATTTTTTAATTGTATGGCTACAAAAATAACCAGAATATACTACTTCTAATAGCACTCCCATTCATTCCCATAAGAAAATACCATAAAGCTTATATTTTTACAGTAACTTAGACTTGTTCTCTTTGAATCAAATTGTTCAATGTAAGTACTTGAACTGACTAATTCATGTATTCGATCAATCAAACAATCTGTATTCACATGTCACAATATGAAAAGAATTGCGTCATAGAATAATTATTAGTAATAATAGTTTAACTCAGAAGGTAAGCTAAGAAGCTGAGCCGATGGCTTGACATGAAGCCGGTCCGGGTTCAATTCATGGTATGAAATGAAATGAAAGTATATTTATTCCCCAAACATTCAAATGTATACATCAGTAAGTTAAATGATATTGTTCTACATAATAATACAAAAATACATTGAAAAATAATATAAATTAATCGTTAAACAAACTGTCTAAAATGAAAACAAAAATAATAGAAAACCGTAAAGTAATTCCTTTTCATGGGAAAAGCCTACAAGGGCATACTGCCTGTGCGTAGGCTGAGTTGCAAGTATTTTATTCAAAAAGGACTAAAATGTAATTGTTCTATTACAAATTATTATATAAGGGGAAAATATTTTAAATGTGCTTCTATACTAACTAAAATATACATAAATAAGAATAGAAGGTAAACAATACTTTATAAGAACGAAAAAATATGTAATATTTATAAATAATAATAATAATAATAATATGAACTTTGAAATATGGAAAAAGTGGTAGCACAAATTAATTTAATAATTAACACTTCAATGACATTGCAAATCGGAGGTGAGGCAATCATATCCAAAAAGTAATTACTGACTGTATGCCAATTTAGGAAGGGCCAGAGAAACAAGTTCATGCAGGATGATGCCCTGTGAATACTTCTCGCAATGCCTACATAACTGCAGTCATTGCTTCTCGTAATCCAGTCTCAACACAAGACCCTCCATACAAAGGCCCACTCATATAGCACCGGCCTCGGCCACAGTTCACCCAGTGGGGCCGAGGGATAAAATCAATATGACTAATGTTGATTTTATCCCTGTGCTATGGTTCGGAAGACACATTAAACCAGTCATCCAACAAGCCTACAATACAAAAATGGGCTCGTCTAAACAGTTGGGGGAACTGTGTCTTAATTGGGCATCTTTCTTCACTAAAATTCATAAAACATTCACATAGTTTAACTACATTAATCTATTATGTACAAATTGAGGTCTATGGGAGATGACTCCTACACACTACATACAGAAGTAGCCTAAGTTTTGGCCTCGATACAGAGTGCCGTCATCGGCAGCCTGTAGATTCCCTCATTATCCACTGACACCACTAACTGATACATTAACACTTTGAAGCCTAAGCCCGAAGATAGATCGGGCGACGCAAACTGGCGTACTCGCCGACGCCCGAGAGTAGCTCGGGCGCCCATATTTAATTCATTATATCTTCATTATCGGCATATAATCGGGTTTAGGTCATCTGAATATGTCTTTTAGTTATCTGTTATTATATTTTATCGGTCTATTAATTTTTTTTATCTACATCTGGTCTTGGATAAATAATTATCGTAACAGCTGACGTGAGACTTGGAATGAGCGTGCGCCGAGCGGTATTGTTTATGTCAGCATTGTTTATGTCAGCTGGTCAGTGACCCACGGTGCTTTGAGTCGTAAACAACACGTTCGTTATAGAAGTGAATATTCTGTGTTTATAATTCAAGTACAGTATTTATATTTTATTATCATGTTTTCAGTTCAGTTTCTTTGTAAATATTGTTGTGTACATATGTAAATAAGTAATTAGTTAGTATTTGCGTTGTGTTGGTTTTGTGTCAATCTAACCGTACAGTGACTGGAATGTGTGTGTATATTGTTTTTATTTAGTTATTATAGTATTTATCTGCTTAAAATTGATGATCTTATGAGAAGTGATACTATACGAGATATATTGAATCGTTCTATCGTAGCTATTTTTTGTTTTACATATTTTTGTACTTATTTGTAGCTTCTGTAAAAAATAAAAAAATGTACAACACCTAAAGTTTTGCCCATCATTGAAAAGAGAATTTCCTCCCCTTTACAAAGATATATAATATAACCTTTTTATGAAATTTATAAGGCATTTACAATTTTTTTAATGTGAACATAAAACCCCCAGGATTCCATGCCAAACGGAGTATTAAGGGCCCAGGCTTCAGTGTTAATAAATGTTACATACAATACTATTGGTCAAGAAAAAACTCATTTAATGAATTAATTTCAACTAAGAAAAATCATGTGCCTTAAGATGACTTATAACAGGCTTAATTTACATGGCACAGTAAAATATTTAAAGGTGTTATAGGTAAGATTGTATTAATTTTAATAAAAAATTAAACTCACAGCTTTTTTATTTAGACATGTTGTAAAAAAAATTATACTGTTATTATTATTACTGCACAGTCATTATTATTAACTACAAATAGCCTACCATAAGAGATTTCAGAGAGCCTCGTGAAGTATGCTTGACAAAGTTGAGGTCCAGGTACCAACGTACGGCAGATTCTTTAGGGATCTGCCCCGACTTGAGCAGTTCAGCAGCAGCTTCAACTGAATCTGCACTTCCAGCATACAATAATCCATCCAAAAAGAGATCTCTAAAACACAATACAATTACCATTATTATAACAAATGTTGAATACAAATATGTTGGGTTTATTCTAGCAAGACTTTTATTAATATAATGCTTACAGCATTAATTAAGGTAAACGGCTAGATGAACAATACTATTGGTTGAGTATGTTTTGAGGTACATCATGGTCTATTAACGCAATAATACCCAGTTGCCATCGGTGCAAATGTTCCAAACCTCTTTTACACATCAAGCATTAATCTTTACTTGAATAGGTCCAAAAATCCAATGTTAATATGTTTAAGTTTTGTTGTAATGTATAAATAAAAACCTAGTATATTTACAACCAACTACTAACTTTGCTGTTTTTCCTTGGGCACCGTTGTAAACTTGGAGAATGTCAGCTTTGCTTCCTTGTTCAATGGTATGTACCAAGTTAGAGAACTCTTTGGCAGCCTCTGGTTTTGCTTCAGGATCCAAAGCAGCTGTTGCTTTCTGCAGGGCTGCTGCAATCTTATCATGGTTGTTTACTCCATCGGCATCATGAGCAGCTTCGTAATAAAGAGATTTGGGACTGTCAACATTAGCTGTAACAAAAGCATATTTTCTTCGTAGTAAAACATAAAGTAAATGTTTTATTCACTTAAAATATAAAAATAATAATTAAATTCTTTGCTAGTTCTTTGATTGTTTATAGGTTGTTCTATCAAAATCTTGCCATATAATTTGACTCAAATCCCTCATAGTTTCTGTCATAATTAGTGAGATTTTGCTTCTTTAGACCTTTTAAACTTTAAAGAGAAAATTTGTTGAACTTATTTATCTGATTCATTCCGAATGTATAACCTTCAAAGAAGAAGAATCATTATTGTCAAATCAAAATTTGTCCCCTAGGTATATTAATAAAAATTGTGCAAATCTATATTTAGAGAGAACTTTTATCTAGGCTCATTTTCTATAAAAGCAAAATTATGATTACCTTAAACTATAATTAAATGTAAGTTTTTGAGAGACAGTTTATAAGAATTAATCTTATACAAATGTATTGTTAAAACCAAATGATTATTAAAAGTCTAGCCACAAAATATAAGGACAGAAAGATTCTAGACTTCAAATAGGAATTTAAATTAAAAGAAAGTGTCAAATGTGGAATGAGATTATATTTTACTGTAATGAATGAAATATAAAATAACCACCCAACACGCTGTTTTTGATTATTTATTTATTTTTTTTGAATTTGTATTTTAATATTTAGTTTAAACTTATGGACTACCCATCTTTTTTCAACTGAGGAACAAACATGTTTTTAACCCTTTCGCTGTCGAGCTTCTTTGTTGAATCTTACCTCTTCCTTGCCAGGTTAGTTTAGGTGTGCTTATCCCTTGACTGCCATGCCAAAATAAGACATTTTAAGAAGTTTATCTTTAAAATACATAGAAACTTCATTTATTATAGTAGAGATGTGATACTTCATTATTTTTTTCCTTATAGACTTTAGTTTTCGTATACTATCTAAAGTCCACAAAATAAGATCATCTCTATTTGTTATTATAAAAAATGTAAGAGACAATGTTGTAATTTTTTTAACAATTTTAATTTTTTATAGTACCAACAACTTCTTTGAATCTGCTTAATTTTTAGGTTTGTCATATAGGATATCATTTTGAACAATTAAAACTAAAATAATGTGCGTAATACAAAATTAAACAATTTTATATCAGTTAATATAAAACCCTACAACACTTATAAATCCAATTTTCCTTGCTAAATGATAAATATTAAACCTTGTTTTCGTTTTAATATTATTTATTTTAGAGTAAGAATTACAAAACTATGTCGTGCTCTTAACTTTTCTTAATAACAACTGAAAACTGACAATTGTGTCTCTATGACAACATAAATAAAAACAAATAATACAGATGGTGCCAAAGTGCTAAATTTTAATTAGTCACTTAACACGCCCTTCTCAAATTTTGCACTTTGACAAATTTTTAGTCCCATTGCATCAACAAGACGATAATGTGAAGGTCCTGGAAGTGGTTTCGTGAGAATGTCAGCAGGCATTATTTTAGACGGAACATGCCTCAATTTTATTTCGTTATTTCTCACCAATTGACGAACAAAATGGTATCTTGTAGCAATATGTTTAGTACGTGAGTGACAAGTAGCATTTTCTGCAATGTACTTTGCTCCACGGTTGTCAGTACCAAGATTTACCATTGACAAATCATTTAATTTTAATTCTAACATCAAATTTCTTAGGTATAGTGCTTCACGAGATGTTTCTGATAAAGCCACGTACTCTGATTCTGTTGATGATATTGCAACTGACTGCTGTTTCTTCGAACGCCATAATATTGCAGCTCCACTCAACATGAACACATATCCTGTATATGAAATTCGATCATTTTCATCATTTGCATGGTCAGCATCAGAAAATCCTTGGATTCCCAACTGATCTTTCTTGTACACTAATCCATAATTCTGGGTACCTTGTAAATAGCGCAATACACGTTTCGCTGCTGACCAATGAACTTCTTGGTACTTATCGTTAAATTGTGACAGTCTATTGACAGTGAACGTGATATCTGGGCGAGTAGCAATTGCCAAGTACATTAATGATCCAATTAACTGTCGAAATGGCTTTTCTTCATCTTTTCTTCGATGCTGATTTCCTTCTGGTAACTTAGCTTGAGATTCACTAGGAGTTCGTACTGGGTTGCATTCTTCCATGTAAAATCTTTTTAAAAGATCTTTTACATATTTTTGTTGATTTAACTCAATATTTCCATCAACTTGATTAATTTCAATTCCCAGACAATGTCGTGCTAAACCCAGATCTTTTATTTCAAATCTCTTTGCAAGTCCAGCTTTAATTCTTTCAATATCTGTCTTATTTCTTGATATATATAAAATATCATCAACGTATACAACCAAAATTGTATATTGATCCTCACTCATATTGTAGTAAAAACATGTGTCACTAGCTGCTGAAGTTAATCCAAGGTTTTCTAATTCTTCATTCAGTATTTTATTCCATTGACGACCAGCTTGCCGCAGACCATATAATGCCTTTTTCAATTTACAAACTTTGTTATCTTGTGATAATTTTTGGAGCATCTCGTAAGCAATTTTTCTTAAATTACTGTTTTGACCATCCTTTTCAATAATTTCTTTTAATGCTTCTTTAATAAATTCTGGCAGTTCCATAAATATTTCTTCTTCTAAAAATCCATTTAAATAAGCTGCTACAACATCTATTTGATAAACTGGTAAACCTTCACGTACAGCTAACGCCATCAAAAGTCTGATAGAATCCAACCTAGCTACAGGTGCAAAAGTATCAGTGAAATCTATTCCTTGTCGTTGTGTAAACCCTCGAGCAACAACTCGAGCTTTTCTTCTTTCAAGTGTTCCATCTGGCTTAAATTTGTTTCGAAGTACAATTTTACAAGTAATAACAGCTCTGTCTTTTGGACGATCAACTATTTCCCACGTGTTATTTTTAATTAAACCACGAATTTCTTCAGTAATTGCTTCCATCCACTCAAGTGCTTTATCTCCAGCCATCGCTTCTTTCAAGGTTATATCAATAAGATTTGCTTCTTCAATTATTTCTTCTTCATGTTCTGTTGCATCAACAAATATTTCATCATCACTTGGTTCTTCTTGCATTTCGATATCTTCATTATCATCATGTTCCTCTTGGTCTTCGTTTATATTTGCTGCTTGTCCAGTGTTATAAATTTTTCTTGGTCTTCCTCTTCTACCTGTTTTCTCTATCCGTGGTCTTCCCGGTTTTCGACGTGAAATACGATTTGGTGTACAAATTTCTTCATTAATTTCATCATTTTCAATTTCTTCATTTTCATTTTGAATTGGCATATGAACACATTCAATATTTTCTTCATTTTTATCGAAAATTTTATCTTCTTTTACTTCATTTAAAAATTGATCTTCAAGAATTTGTACATCTCTAGCAACTACAACCTTTCTTTCAATTGGAATCCATACTCGATAACCTTTTGATTCTTCTGAATAACCGACTAAAATACCTTCTTTTGAACGCGGATCAAACTTTGATTTCCCTAATTGTTTTTCTAAAACAAATGATTTTGCTCCAAAAACTTTTAGATTACTTAAATCAGGTATTACTTTATTCCAAACTTCAAATGGAGAATGATTATCCAAACTAGATGTTGGACATCTGTTTCTTAGATAATTAGAAGTAGCTACTGCCTCAGCCCAAAATCCATGACTCAATCCAGATTGAATTAAAAGACATCGCGCCATTTCAATTAATGTCCTGTTTTTCCGCTCTGCCACTCCGTTTTGCTGTGGTGTATAGGGAACAGTTAGACGTCTGGAAATACCATTCTTCTTTAGGAATTCATCAAACTCTTTATTACAATATTCTGTTCCATTATCGGACATCAAACATTTAATCTTACAATTTGTCTGAGTTTCAACATATGCTTTATATTCTTTAAAAGCTTGAAGAACATCACTTTTAAGACGTAGAAATTTAACATCACACCATCGTGTACTGTCATCGATAAATGTTACGAAATATCGAGCATGTCCTAATGATTCTACTCTTGACGGTCCCCAAACGTCAGTGTGTATTAGTTCTAATTTCGCTGTACATCGTTCAGACTTCTTAGGAAATGGTAATACAGTCATTTTTCCTTTTAAACATATGTCACATGCCTCCAATTTCTTTTCTTCATTTATCTTCATACCACTAGCTAATTCTTTTCTTGAAATTTCTAACAGATCTTCTTTATTTAAATGTCCCAGACGATAATGCCATAACTTCAAACTTGCTGAATTATTATTTATTGCCGCATTTGCTTGCTCTTCACTGCCACAAACATAATATAAATTTCCAACTCTTTGTGCTAACAGTTTTATTTCACCATCTTTTCCAAAAACAGTTGCCCCAGTTTTAGAAAAACTGACAGTATTCCCATGATCCGTAATTCTCGCAACAGATAACAAATTAGTTCTTAATTCTTTTACCAATAACGTATCATTAAGTTTTACCGACCTGTTTGATTTTCCATCTGTAGTAAAAACACGAGCAGTTCCTTTTGCTACAATTTCAGTTTGTGCATCGCTGGCCAACAAAACATTTCCATTTGTTGACGTCATATTAATGAATGCTGCTTCATTATTACACATATGAGATGTACAGCCACTATCTAAACACCATCGACTATCACTTGATACCTGCTTCGTATGAAGAGCCTCTTCCGTTACTTGAAACGCATCTTCGACTTGAGCTTCAACTTTTGATGAATATTCTTGCTTTTCATCATTTGCTCTGTCTGGACAATCAGCTGCTTTGTGCCCAATTTTATTACAGATGAAACAATTATACTTAAATGGCTTGTTTAAATTACCATCGTTTCTGCGTTGCCCTCCTTGATATCCACTTCTTTGATATCCACCTCTCTGATATCCATTTCCTTGATTTTTACTACCTTGAGGTCCACTACTTTGAGACGGTTTAAAATTTTTAAAGTTTTGCTTGACCCACATAACCTCTGAATTATCCATGTCACGTTGACTTTGAGCATCATACTTTTCAATAACCTTTTCTCTAAGTATATCTGGTTTAGGCAATTCATTTTGAGACTCCATAGCACATCTGAACATTTCAAAACTTGAGGGCAATGCATTAAGAAGTAATGTTGACTGTAAATCATCATGCATTTCGACTCCCATAGCTGACAGCTTAGATATTATGTCAAAAAATTCCATCAGTTGAGTATGAAAATCACCGTTGTCTATTATCTTGTAAGATGTCACACGTTTGAGTAAACTTGCTCGTTTTACCGGTCCCGTAGATGCATATTCTGATTTTAACTTGTCCCAAATTTGTTTTGAAGTATTTAAACCTTTTACCAATCGTAATAAACTTGGATCAATAGCAATTATTAAATCTGATTTAGCTTTAGCATCTTCTTCTTCCCACCTTTCAACTTTTTGAGCCGATGCAGCATCATCTTCAACCAATGCGGGTTTTGGTTTCTTGCCATTTACATACATCCATGTACTGTTTTTTACCATTACAGCTTCAATTTGCATAGCCCACGTATCATAATTTCCTTTTGTAAGAGGCTTAATTGTACTTGACGATAACGACATTTTTTTTACTTTTTACTCTTATTAACAGCGATCTGGGCCCATAACCTGATAAATATTAAACCTTGTTTTCGTTTTAATATTATTTATTTTAGAGTAAGAATTACAAAACTATGTCGTGCTCTTAACTTTTCTTAATAACAACTGAAAACTGACAATTGTGTCTCTATGACAACATAAATAAAAACAAATAATACAGATGGTGCCAAAGTGCTAAATTTTAATTAGTCACTTAACACTAAACCTATGCTTCGTATCTTTACTATTATCCTAATGCTCCCGACTAATTTGAATATAAAATATGTTTAAAAATTGTAGAATACAAGAAATATGTTTAAAACAATAAGAGAAATATTTAAAGAAAAAAAATTTTCTGAACGTCATATTAATATAACGCTAGCAGGGTTAAATTTAATTCATACATTTTTACTAAAACCAAGTTCAGGATAATAATATTCAAAAATAGTTTTGTTAACTACCAGTTTATCAGTTTTGCGAAAAGATTCCATGTACAATTAACTTAGCATCTGGAATGACTTAGTAAGCTTAGTACCTGGAATTGAGCCTGGACTAGAGCCTTCGAGAGACAGTTTGTAAGTAACTTCAACAGTAACACTAGATTCATGGTTTACAAATGGGGTGTATTTGTAGTGTTCTTCTCCTGAAGCTTTTTGAAGAACGCCGTTGTCAATCTCCTGAATCACCTTCAGCTCGCCTCCAAATAAAGGTGAGGTCTCAAAGGCACCAAACTAAAGAAAATAAAACACGATGGTATCATCATCTTATAATAGTAGTATTTTATGTTATGTTGTAGGGCACTATTCTAAAACCGCTCTAACTTTACCTCTGAGTGGAGCACAACATGGCAATGTTGTATATCTTGAGCGCTTGACTCCTTCCTGTCCCACCGCTACTTTGTTTCCGGTCTAGATCTAAATCACAACTAGGGCTTGATAGTTTTTATAAGTTAAAATTGTCCATTTGACTTCGTTTTTTGATATTTGTAAACAGTTAAAAAAGTATTTCCCAATCAGACACTAAACAGTTTTTAATTCATACTAAACAAATAAATTTGTACCTTCCTACTTCCCAATTGTAAGTCACCAGATGTAAAAATTAGAGGAGGACTGAGGCAGTCTGGCTGCGACGTTGCCTATGTCAATTCTCCATTTTTACCCGCAAACATAAAGCTAGAATGGCTGGATTATAGGACAGGCATTAATGTAATAGGAGAGATAGGGCTTCACAAACTTACCTGAGGAAAACACTCCACTAACACAATACACAAGAAAACAAATACAGACACAATACAAAAGTTAAGTGCTACTGGCACCTCTTCAGGTTGGGAGAGAGCTTTAACACAACTGTAATAATAAAATTTAGTCCAAAACGTTCTAAACATAAAAACTGCTTATAAACGTCCAAAATAATCTATACCTTTAAATTCAAATCGGTGCAGTTTATCAACTTACTTTCTGCAGACCACTACAAGTTGGGTGTATGAACTTATTATATTAAATCACTTATATTCCACCCCTAGCTTTTACTGTAAGAGAATGTGAGAATTTTAATTGTTTGACAAAAGTCAGGATATAACTGATTTTTACTGCTTTCTACTAGTATACTGGTTAATTTGAATATGGCCCTTGTTTTTGTTAAATTGTTTTCAAAGCTATTTGGGATAGTTTAGTTACAAAGAAAGACAAAATTTAATGCATAATTATTCTATAACGTGGACAGATGCTTCTAGGTGACAAACGAGGAAACTCAACAATCTATATCAAGGATACCAACTGATTTTCATAAATGTGATGACTGATAATAGAAAACTAAACTTTCAAGCTTTAATATAGTTTTAGAATTTATTTCAGCAAAGAAATATAAATTAATAGAAGTAAAAAATACAAATTGCCAGTGAATTTATTTAAATTAAGGAGCAAAATGGATAATCTTGCAGATTCATTGTATTGTTTCTATGTTAGAATGAGAAAAATGTAATTTATAATATATTTCAAAATAATAAACATGTACAGTAGACGCTCTCTCAACCTCGAGACCAGGGGCCCGACCGAATAATAATTTGACCAGTTGAGCCGATGAGCTCAAAATCTCTTTATATCTAAAGCAATTAATTTCTTTATTTATTAGAATATCTTATGTTTTCACCAAATGAAGTATATTATAAAACAAATAATTAGTCACAAAGGCGCCTGACTTAAACGAAGGTATCCTGCAACTATAGTTGTACGATCGGTAAAAGTTACCACACCGTGGAAGCTCTTAACACACTAGTAAAAGTAATCATAATTCTTTATACAACAGTAAACACCTTGTGGCAGTTTTTTTATGAATCATGCATATTACTAACATAACCGACATCCATTTTTGGCTAATCACTAACGCTTAAAACGCTTAAAATTAAAATATCGATAAATGGTTGTTTAAAAAGAAATCATTGTCTTGGAAAAGGGGTCGGTTAAAGCAATGGCTGGTTGAAACGTGGTCGGTTAAGAGGGATTCTACTGTATATTTTAATTGTATGAGTAAATTCAGCATTGCTGTCAGAGAAATTCTCCCACTAGATAAA
The DNA here is from genome assembly GCA_035578905.1 of Stictocephala bisonia. NCBI lineage: Eukaryota > Metazoa > Arthropoda > Insecta > Hemiptera > Membracidae > Stictocephala > Stictocephala bisonia. Next base: position 1,025,438 of record JAQJVL010000103.1, on the reverse strand, counting down.
ACTAGATCAATTTACAAAAGTGGCTAAAGCTCAATTTTTAGTGAGCTAAATAGAAATTTCCATTACGTTAAATTTGTCAATGATAACTAAGTACAGATAATGATAACTAAGTTATGTTCATCAAAGAAGAATTCTGTATTTATTTTCTAGTGATAGTAAGTTGGATTTATATTCTATTACATTGAATCTGTAAAATTGTGTATCACGCCTGTTCTAGATATTGTCCTTTAACTAATATGGAGTTTATTTACAATTATCAATTTTAACATCTAACAAGTGATAAGAAATATGTTTAAATACTTACACTGCTTTGAACAGCCTGATAGGGCGTGGTGGGAAATGGAAAATTGAACTCTTCTCGAAGAGCACACCTGTTCAGATTTCTCGTCTTTTGGATAGTCAACTTGGATCCAGATTTAGAAAATTCAAAATCGGTTGGGCAGATTCCAAATATGTCATGCTATAAAGAAATTAAAATCTTGTATCAAAACGTTTATCACAATTTTACATCTAAAACATGTAACTTATTTAAAAATAATATGAAATGGAATAACTGTATTGGTTTGAACTCTTTAAATAATTAACTGATCTAGTTTAATTATGAACTTAGTTTGAGAAAAAAAACACTAGAGCCCAACATAATATTGAAAATAACAACTGGTTGTAACTTTATAAGAAATATATTCAATTTTATTGAGCAAAATACTGTTCACTACGAGTGTATGTTTTAAGAATTACATAGTGTATTAAATACTCACTTCATAACCAGTCTCGACTCCAACATCCTGCTTTTTGACTGAGCTCAGCAGAGAAATAACTGCACGCTTTATGTTGAGGCCAGCTCCTCTGTCATCTGCCTCTCCACAAATACCGTCCAGTTTCCCGTCGCTGTATGAGAATTTGACAGGCTTGGCACAGTCTTCATTGAGACCAGTGTGTTTCTAAAAAATGTGCAAATTGTAAATACAAATATTTGTAGGATTAGAGGGAAGATTATCTTGTTTCAAAAACAGGATGTGAAGGTCACATATATGTGACAGCTTTTTGTATATGGCTTTGGGCAGATTTTAATGTATTTGAACTCTTTATTAATATTGAAACAGAAGATTTAGAAAACAAAATATGTAAAGTACTTTTTAGTATAATCTATTTAGAAAAATACATAATTATTATTTGTTAGTTTAGTAATATAGCATTTGAATTCCTAGTTCATCAATCTAAATCCTAATTTTCCACTTCTTGCCTTAAAGTCCAAATTGATTTTCCAGATTTCTTTGTACTACTGTCGGCGCAAAAATTAGATGAAACCGAGTTTGAAGGTTGTTTGCTAAGAAACTGAGAGGCCCCTGAAAAATATAATCACACATTGTTTTCCTTGTTTAATTGTATGTTATTACATATTCATTTTACAATTTTATGACAAATTTTAATAATTTGTATCCCAGTCTGTATAAAAAAGTACAGGAATTTTAACTAGTTTTTCCTGATCATAAAAATTACACACTTAGTAATCAAAAACTCGCTAATATATCGCATTTATGTTTTAATATGTTATTGACAAGAATGTTTCAAAATGTGTCAATAATGTTTAAAATTATAAATGCAATAAATTAATGGGTTTTTGAGTAATTAAAGTGTAAGTTGATGCACAGTGTAGACTAGTTAAAATTCTGGTACTTTTTTGTTCAAACTAGAGTAAAAATTATTGAAACTTGCAATAAAATTTTAAAATGCATATGTGATAATGTACCAATAAACGAGGAAAGCAATGGTGTTATTGGATTTTTAATAGGCCATTTAGATTCTTAGTAAACAACTTCAAACTCAGTTATAGATAATTTCTATGAATGTTTCTGTTTACATTTTTCTGTTAAATAATTGATCCAACTAATTAAACTAGAAAAACTTAACAAACTTACATGAAAAATATGGGTACAATTAAATTCTACAGTACAGCAATTTTTTAAGTCTACAACTAGTAATTTACAAGTAATATTTCAAAATTTTAGCGTAACACTGGACCTAAAATACTATGATAAATAATATACTGTACATATTCATAAAATATTATAAGCTATAGTTATTGTCTAATTGTTTAGGTTTTAATTGAAGTCAAGAACTATTTACTATCCAAACAGATTAAGTGTTACTACATCTAAAAGTTCAAAATAATTAATGCTCAAAAATGTTGAATGTTCTCAATCCTAAATGAAATATTTTATATGCACACAGACATCATGGTAAATATAAATTATGAATTAGTCATATGAGCACAAAATGTGTATGCAGGGTAGAAAAAATATGGAAACACTTTTACAACTTTTCTATGACTTCACTGGTGGAACTGAAAACCTAGGTCGAGTTTGGAATCAAATTAAAGGTCTATTCAATAAAAATTAATTGCCGCAAACCGGACTTCGATAGGTCTATCCTTTCCAGAGTAGTGGTCATTTGAATTTCAAAGTAACTAATTTGAACAATATTATTTGTCCGCTATTTAACGATTTTAAGTAAATTATTCTGATCAAAAATTATTCTTTATGGAACACAATAACTCAAAAAAATTAATTTATCTATGGAAAAAATTAGGTTGTTGTGAAAGCGTAGAAAATATGGAAACGCTTTCACAGCAACTTAATTTTTGATCAGAATAATTTACTTAAAATCGTTACATAGCGGATAAATAATATTGTTCAAATTAGTTACTTTGAAATTCATATGACCGCTACTCTGAAAAGGATAGACCTTTTGAAGTCTGGTTTGCGGCAATTAATTTCTATTGAATAGACCTTTGATTTGATACCAAACTCGACCTAGGCTTACATTAAAGATTTTCATTGAACTCCACGTGGGCCGTCCCCCTGAAAATATGAAATGTCACTAATGGCATCAAAAAGTATGTTCTTTGTAACCATGATGATCTACAAGATTTCACTTTTACCAGTGAAGTTATAGAAAAGTTGTGAAAGCGTTTCCGTATTCTTTTCCACCCTGTATATTCAAAGCTAGAATTAAAGTACTAATCTTTCTTTGTACACATGGAATCATTCCTACTGAACTATAAATAAGATAGCCTAGTTTTGTAGTTTCAAGTTTAATTGATTTGCAGGTTTGAACCTTTTGGAACCTGCAAATAAGATGTGCAATTCAACCACAGACCTTGGGTTGAAAATTAAGTTTAATTTTATTTTATGATATTTTTACGTACAAAATCTAAAGCAACTAAATAGATTACACTTACGTTAGGAAATTGTAGGTAAGCTAAGAACTAAATACATTATTTATTACCTTCCCATCTGCACTCTTTACTTCAACGTTAGACAGTTTGAGCACATACTGGCAGCTGGACTCAGCGAATACCTCGGCAGTAGCAGAGATTGCAAGAGAAGATACATCGTCTGGTGAACCTGGTAGTTTGGTCACAGACAGTCCTTCTAGGTTATACTTGTATACATTTCCTTGTACAAATGGGCCTCCAGCTGTAAACAGTTCATAAAAGTGTTTGTCTTGGGAAAAAAGCTTTAAAGAACACCTAATTTGACTAGATTTAACGGAGATTAATAACACCTAAATTGCTGTACGATGTATTATTTGTTATTGAATGTGCCAGTTGTTGGATAGTCGTCCTATCCACTCACTATAAAGCTCTCGACTCCTAAATACACTCCCTTTAGGCCCTTCGTACTTTTGATGCTGACGTATAATTTCGGTGTTTTTAAGATTGACTAGAGATTTTTAAACAAAGGTATTGAAAAAATATCAAAGACAGTTAACATCTAAGACTCTCTACTGATATCCCATAGGTATAATGTCCGTATTCTCAAACATAATTTGCTTTGTATTTTACGTAAAATATAGCCCTTAACTGTCATATAATAGAATATTTTTTATTTCTTCAGATTGATAAAAACATGTCTTCGTATAACATTTATAACTTAAGTAAAAACTGTGTCTTTACAACAAATATTACTTTCACTGCTCTACTTGTTAGCATATTTTCTAATTAAATAGAAAAAATACAAGCACTCATTTTTGTTGTAAAGAAGTCATATACTACTGTATTGCAGATTAATTTAGTAAAGAAATAAATCACACTAAAAGTATTTATTTGTGCTTTGATGGTTAGTTGCTTATTTTTAAGTGATATACAAATTTGGAACAAAAAATAATATAAAATACTTTTAAACACTTTGAAGATAAATGTAATTATGTATTAGAACAAATTTTTTTTATCGAGTAAGTAAGGAAATGTGTCGCATTAAATTCTGAAGAAAGAGAAGAAAAGTAATACTAATTAATAAATTACTAAAATGAGACTATAAAAACTATTATTTTATAAACTATGAGTTTTGAATAAATTTGTTTTGAAAAAACAAATTTATGTAGCTTATCTTTTCAAACGTTTATAACTTATTTGAATATCGAGGAAAAGGACTTCGATTTCTACTCACCACCTCTGCAACTGCTACATTTGGGATCTGCAAATAAAATAAAATAAATTAGTTGTACTGTCAGTAAATCTGTCAATCGCTAAAAACCTAAAAAAAGCCAGTTATTACCTGAATGTTTGATTCTATCTTGTTACAAAATTTCTAAACAGTACCCTTTTGTAGTTTTAATGTTTTATTTTCTTGTAGAATTTTCGTTGAAAACATAAAGTTTATTTTATTATTTGATGTTGTAAAAGCCAATTGAGCCAGGTTAGTAATAGAGATCAACAGCGCTTAGTAATAGTAGACACAATGGCATTATTACCCATGAATTGATTAGTTATTTACTATTGAACCTCTTGCTGGCCTAGTATTTATCACTCCTGCCTTCTATGAGAGATCATGGGTCCCAGTCTTGAGAGGACCATCAAAAGTAGCTAGTTTATTGTGGAATATAGTGATGGGCGGCTCACGAACTAGTGTAGTGTATATAATGGGCGGCTCATTCAACTGGTTCATGAGATGATCTGAATGAGCCGTGACTCGAATGAGCTGGTTCTTTAAGCTCATCAAATCGCTGTAGCCGAAGATGAGAGCTGAGCATATATTTATTATAGGTTAGTAGGTCATGTTTTCCATCACGGCTCATGGATCACTACTAATCTGTTAATCTGGCTGAGCCAAATATTGAGCAGAAGGAGGAGCTGAGCTATTTGATTACGATGGGCCAGTAGCTCATGGTTTCTATCATGGCTTACTATAGATCTGGCTGAGCCAAATATTGAGCAGAAGGAGGAGCTGAGCTATTTGATTACGATGGGCCAGTAACTCATGGTTTCTATCACGGCTTACTATAGATCTGGCTGAGCCAAATATTGAGCAGAAGGAGGAGCTGAGCTATTTGATTACGATGGGCCAGTAACTCATGGTTTCTATCATGGCTTACTATAGATCTGGCTGAGCCAAATATTGAGCTGAAGGAGGAGCTGAGCTATTTGATTACGATGGGCCAGTAACTCATGGTTTCTATCACGGCTCACTAAAATTCTGGTTGAACTGAATATTCTTACATTCTTACATATGAGACGCCGACACAACGTTGTGCGTATTTTAAGGCGAATATGAATAGTTTTATGAGTGTAGGATGAGTGTAGATGAGTGTAGTCTGGTTACTATCTGAGTTCAACTGTTCCTCAGAAAGGGCAATTTATTAATAGCCCAACAGCCAGGGCAACTAAGGGACCTACAGATTTACGTGGAATCCGAACCACGTAGTGCTGGTCTGATTTTCAGCTAATTAACAAGCCTGATACTCAGTTATCTCCCCCACACAACATCCGCACAATGATTACCACCCAACATGGACACCCCAGACTTCTCTAGTAGTGTCCACGCCGATAGCAACCACCAAGCGGACGCCATGTCGGTATTAAGAGGACCGAGCATACAGCCTATCGCCTACAATATTGAGCTGAGGGAGGAAAGTACTCAAACAAAGCATTGTCCTACTTATTTAAAAACATTACTTGTTATTAGCAAGTCAAGAATTAAACACCAGATCATTCAAACTATAAAATTGGCATTTTACATATATTGTACGGTTTGTTGTCAGCTACTATTTATTAATTTTTTAAAAGCTTTGATATATATATATATATTTATTTATTATAACATTTTATATATATATATATATTTGTGTCTGTGTGTGTGCGTAGATCAAGATCCAATTGCATACTAATAAAAATTGTATATTTATTGAAATGATTAAAATAGTATAACAAAGTAGTTTTGGTAAAATTTTTAATTAATTTAGCCACTGAAACGAAAAGAAAATAATAATAAAGCAACATCTTTAAGTAAGAAATAAATACAAATTTAAAACGATTTGGCTCTACATAAAACATAACTAAAAACATAATCGTGTTTATTTAAACTAAATAATTTTTTTTTAATTAGCATAATACATGTTGGTACATATATGTTACCGGACAAACCCGATTTTAGGACAAACTAGTTTGGACTAGGATGATCTAGTTTTTCCTAACCTAACCTAACCTAACCTAACCCTAACCTAACGTCCAAACTAGTTTGTCCTAAAATCAGGTTTGTCCGGTAGCATATACAGTACAAGTAAAACATCACACAACACAAAATTTATTACAATATAAGCACAAAATGCACAAATATATTAAAATACAAGTACAAAATACACAAAATCCCTCTGGTTTGAGAAAGGTGAGTGTAGTTCACCGAAATCGATCACAGTAATATTTGTGTATTTTGTACTTGTATTGTAATATATTTGTACAATTTGTGCTTATATTGTAAAAATTTTGTGTTGTGTGACGTTTTACTTGTACTATAAATAAAATTGTATATCAACGTATAGAAAATAAGAATACTTGAATACATCAATACATGACAGTGAGGTGATTGGCGCAAAATATAGGCAGTCAGCTGATTGATAAGAAAGGATAAGTTTAATAAGAACCAGAATTGGCGCCAAAATGGTGATCAGCAGTGATTGAATTATCAGGCAGTGCTGTAAATGCGGATAGAAGTGAGCTGTATGGAGAAAGAAGAAATAGAAATTATCTGTGACATCAATGAGCCGGATGAACCGGCTCATTTAAAAGAGCGTTTATGCCCTGGAATACTCTCACAAAAAATTTTAAAATATACTAGAAGGTTGATACCCTAATTTCTCTAGTAGTATCCACACTGATGAGACACATTCATCCAATGCCGATATCAGCATTAATAGGACTGAAAACAGGATCTACAGCAAGGAAAATTCACAGCTTAGGAACCAACTAGTTGGGTTACATCAATATGCCAAAGTACAGTCTTAGTGTAAGGTATACGACTTAGCGTAGTTGGTTAAAGCCCAGCTTTATTTGTTAAAGGTTCTCAGTTCAATCTCAATCAGATTCATAACAAATTTTGAAAGCGATTAGGGCTGTTCATTTGTCATTGGACTATTATTTAATGACACTTTCTAAGGAATAGACAGTCTAAGTTTGTAACAATGACTGCGTTCCCTCATCTACACTCATCACATCCATTCAAAATTCATATTTATTTACCCAAATCTGACGATCAACGTATTAAGAATAAATAAATAAATATATACATAACACGATGGTATATAAAGAAACAATGGAGTTTAGTTTTTGAAGGGCTGGTATTCCATTCTAGATGTCTTAGACCTGTCTATTAGACCTTTCTGTTGATCTATCCTAAATAAAATTACCCTCACAATAAATTCTGTTTGATCTCTGTGCCATAATACTAGCGACCAAATCTACTGACATCCAAGTAAAGAATCCTGATTAACAATATGTACTTGAGTGCTGTATCTTTAATCAGTTGCTCCTAAACTGGGTTTGTTCATAAAAATTATTGAGGCTAGACATTCGTAAAAAATGTTAACTGATAAACATATAAACTGCCTATAATGAGTTGGCTATTGTAAGGGCTCCGTTATAAAAATATTACTTTTAAAGTACAATATTTATAGAGATTTCTTAGATTAATGTGGTTATGTATTTTGAAGAGTAAGTTTGTAATTAATCTAGTAAGAATTTTTAAAAGGAGTTCAACTTATTAGAATAACACTATTTTTGGACAGGTAAATTTAAACAAAATTAGACCAATAATGAACGTTACAGAATTTGATACAAGTATCACAATTTAGAAGGCTCCGTTGTGAAATTACGTATCTTGCAGTATAACTTGTAAACACATAACATATTTGTTGGACTAAAATCTTTCAAGTACATCAGGCCATCAAGTTTATTTATTTACTTTTAATGAGGAGCAGAAAACACTAAAATCATTCTTTACAATGTATCTGATAGATGTACCAATTTAATTGTCGCCACTATTAATTCCAAATTAATAAAATCACAAAATGCATTTATTTTCACATAAAAACATCATACTCAAACGTTATACCACAAACAATACAAAAACAGCTGATGATTTATTTACACGTTTAATTATTTAATACAATAAGTGGAGTAGCATGAGGGTTCCAGATTAGATATAAATCTATATATACATAAAAGGCTAAATCCTGATGACTGACTGACTCACTCACTCATCACTAATTCTCCAACTTTCCATGTAGGTAGAGATCTGAAATTTTGTACACTGTTTATTTATGTATTAAATAGGACAACTAAAGTATTTTCATCTTGAAAAATTACTCCTAAAGAGTAGAAACTGCCACTGAAATATTGTTCCATAAGGATAACATTGGGTTGATTTTAGTAAATTAATAACAGCTGTTTCGTAAGTAAATAATTTTTTTTAAATGTTTTATATTTGATGCATTAAAAAATATGAAATAAGTAATACCATTGGGTATTTATACTAATAAATAGGTAGCAACGCAAGTAGTATGAGTGAGATCATGTATATAAATTTAATATTGTGATTTTACACTATACAGATAATCTACTATTATTTGTAGTCAAAAGTCACATGCTGAGGCTGAAGGCCGAGGTGTATGGAGCGCAGTGATTGTTGGGGTTGACACACAAAGCGTGCAGGGGTGTCCCCTTGTCAACTATAATACCAAAAAGCCTTGATTTATACAGTCCTCTTTGAATATTTATTTGATATTTTAAATAAGATAAAGATAAATATACCACTGAGGATGCCACATCATAGTATAGGCAAAAAGTCTGGTTACTTTCTAAATAATGTACATAGCACCTTGACGCGGTTGTCACCGAAAAATATAGATTCTAGTTAAGATAAATATACCTTAGGTTTTAGTTATTAGAGATTGGTATAACTATAATCGGGTTGATAAATACTTGAGGTCTGAAGATCTGAATCTACAAACTAAAAATAATTTTGTTAAAAATAGGCAAGTTAACAACCTTTTTAAAAACACAGAATAAGAAAGTGTTACATAATGATAGACGATTATATTTTAAATCGAATAAAACCTCTCTATCAATTTGCAGAATGTAAAAAAACTGCAAATGCGGACAAACAAATTATCTTGGTTCACTTTATCAGTTTAAAGTTCAAAGTCAAGGATTAAAGGTTAGATAATGTTGAATCTGCTAGCATAGAAGATTGCTAAACATCTAAATAGAACTCTCATATTTTATTTTAATTGAAAAGTTGTGCAATTAATTTCTCAATTTAAAATATCAATTTAACTTGTTTCATTTTTCCTTATTTCATCAGTCTTTTATTTAAAACTGCTTCTCATGTTGAATCATTATTTTTTCTTCAGAATGTTAGTATAATTAATTTATCATACTCCCAAAATAACTTAACACAAAATCAAGAACTTTTTAACTGCATGAAATAACAATGATAAAAATTAAAAACAATGACCACAGAGCAAAGAATTAAATATTAATTTACAACAACAACCATTGGTCTAGAGGCTTCAAAACTTGGCAATCAAATACATTAAATGATCTTTATACTTCAAATGAAAATATATAATGCCAGATAAATTTGTCCAATGTTCTCCATTACTAATTAACCTAATAATTTCAATTAAATAAAATTAAAAATAAATTTGAACAGCAGTTTTTCCACTGAAAACTCAACAACCACAGCAATACATCATAATCAGGAAAAAACATAATCAGGAAATTAGAGAACTTTTCCAAGAGTCTGGTATAGTTGCAGAAGAAAAAAAAAAAAAGACTAAGGTGGACCGGTCACATCATCAGAAGAAATTAAACAAGATTCCTATATCAAATATGGAATACAGACCCTTTTGGAAGAAGACAACGAGGCAGACAAAAAATTCTGCTGGAAAGACGAGGTTAAGAAAGACATGGCAAAACTCAGTGCAACAGTTGAAGAAGCAAACTATAGAAGTCAGTGGAGGCAATATGTTGGTGAGGCCAAGTATATCTTGGGTACCCATGGCCATGGAAGTAAATAAGTAAGTATATGTCAACAATGAATCTTTTTCATTATTGACTTCAACTAATTCATTTTAAAATATATATAATACCACACCTTACTTTGAGAAAGCAAGGAGAATCCTGGTGCTTCACCAGAAAATAAAAAATACTGAAGAACTAGGACAGGATTCCTGAAATTCCTTTTACAACAAATTCTCACCCTTCTTCTTACCATGTAACTACTAATTGTATTCGTGTTATTACAACATTAAATTATTGTTTCAGCATACTTGTACATCCCTCATATCATTTGCCTACGTGTATGATTTCCTTATCTAATTTGCCTTTCGAAAACGGGTTTGCACCGTTAACTTTTCAAAAACAACAATTAAATAAGATATTACTCCCCCCTTAAATAAGATATTTTTCAAATTCCCTGACAAGTTTATCAAGAACAATATTCTATTTTTTTTATGTATATAACCTCTTTTTACAAAAAATTCCAACCAAATATTTCAGTAGATTTCTGTTATCTGAAGTTTAAAAAATGTTGATGGATTTTCTTTTGTTTATGTTTTTCAACTTATTTTTTCACTAACAAAGACTTAAAATTGAGTTGGATGATACTTACAACCAAAAAGTGACAACTTCCTATTTGAGTGTTAATTATAACCAATCAACACTTCGACTCCTGTATTTGTATTTATTGGAACAGTTTTTTTATACATATATATTATTACATACACTCAATTTTCATAATATATAGTTTAAATGGACTATTAAATCTTGTAAATAAATTTATGGATTTAGCCAAAAATTTCAATTTACAAATGAAATAATTACTCCCTAATATCTGTTTACATTTTGAATGCGATTATCTTATTATTGTATGAAGTCATATGTGAAAATATTTCAAATAATAAAGTCCTGAAGGTCGTCAGCATAAAGATGAAGAGCATAATGTAGAAATTTTACCGTCAAATTATTTCTCAATGCGTTTCAAAAATGTACAAAAAGCTTTTCAAAGATCTGTTTATTCATTATTGAGACACCTAACGTCAAGATACAGTCGAATATGAAGGGGAAATGAGTTTAGATGAAGGAGTGTAGTCATTGTTACTAAGGTTGACTGTTCCTCACAAAGAGCTATTTATTAATAGCCCAATAGCTAGGGCAACCAAGGGACCTACAGCTTTATCCGAACCATGTAGTGTTGGCCTGATTTTCAGTTAACTAATGAGCCTGATACTCAGTTCTCTATCCTACACAACATCTGAACCTAAACAACCATCCAACATAGACACTCCAGATTTCTCTAGTAGTATCCATGTCGATGGCAACCATCGAGCAGATGCCGTGTTGGTAGTAAGAGGAGCGAGCATAGAACCTATCCCCTACAATCTACTCAACACTTTTACAAGTAACAAGTTAACGTATTCGTCTCGAGGGATTTAATTATTTACCATCGGAACTATAGAAAATGAGTTTATATTTTTTGATATTCATAGTTTGAAATGGAATTTAATATGATATTTGATAGGTTCATTAGTATGCCTTGACAAAGTTTGCTAGACAGTGTGCCTCTCTAATACAGTAGTAGCATGGTGATAATATAAACCTGGCGTTCCCCCACCCTCCTTGGATAATTTCAGTAATCTTCATGTATAAACATATATTTTTAGATGTTTCTCACTTTCAAATGAATATTTTGTTAAATTGCTCTCATTTTCAAATGAATATTTTGTTAAATTGCTGTTATTTTATCACATCAAAATGTATCAGAAATATATCTTGTTGTTTTTCATTGATAGAATTTCTAATTTAGCTGTGCTTAACCGTTTGGAAATCAAATAAACTATATTGTAGTATGCGTTTTAGGTTATATTGGCTTATGTTAGAAACAAATTATTGTAAAATAAAGCAATCAGATCATAATCGTCATAAACAGAACATTTGAAATAATTTAAACCTAAAAATGACACAGAACAACAATATATGTATTATATTTTTTAATGTTTAATGAACTCTGTTGAGACCAAACTAAAGAAATTAGAAAAAATATTAAAGATTTATTCTCTTCATATTTATTGGCAGTTGAGTTTTTATTGATTTTTCAAAAATAATTTTCAAGGCCGATGGATCTGTTTGTTATAGGGCTTATAGGCTTGAGTAAACCTAAAATATTTCAAATTGTCCAAGTTTAATGTCCTATGCTGAAGGGGGAAGAGGGTTGGAGTAGGGTGAGGTTAGTGGGTCTTTCTCCTAAACAGCTGTCGCACTGTTGACACTACTGCTGGTGTAATTAAATATATTCCCTTCTCATCCAATTAAAATTCCCTTTTAAATCATAACTATGAAAAAAGTGTTTAAGTTCTGAAATAATTGATGAATTCTGTATAATTCATCAGGACACAGGAGCTATAATAATGAAAGTTTTAATAAAATTTTTTACAGAACATCAGTTTTAATCATAACTTTATTTATTCAATTGTGTTGTACTGGATTTATATTTGTTCTTTATGACAAAAATGTATATAGTTATGTATACTAAAATATTTCTGTAGGAATAACATTTTTTAGTTTGAACTTTGGTAACTATGAATTAAGGCACAAAAATGATATAAGCTGCTATGTTGAACCAGATTTGAGACTAGATAATTAAATTGTCAAATTTGTCTAGAAATTAATTTAGTTAAGTTTATTTTCATATTAATCATAAAATAGTCCTTCATATACATAAACCCAGAATATGAACTTAACCCAAGATATGATACAGGCACCTATACCTTTTTTAACAAGAATTTATTAATTTTAATTAAATTCATATTTAAACATTCATCTACACCTTTTGCAGATCTATATAAATATAAATATCTTAAATTTAACAATTGATCCAAATACAATAAAGAACAAGTTCTTAGTTTACAAAAAATTATGAAATTTACAAAAAAAGATAAAAGACTTCTGAAGAAGTGCAGAAGAATAAAAACTTATTTTCTTCAGTGGCGATAAAAATAAATTTAATAAATTATAAAAATTCTAATCCCACAAAAGATAAACTACTCAAAAACTATTTTTTGTCTCACAAACACACTTTTTATAAATTTAACTATTATAATAATGGGTTTTCATATGTATTTATATACAAAGTAAAAATTCAGCATTAAAGTAAATTATTATTTCATCGACACCAGCGTTGACCACTTTGAGTTTATTAACAAATGAGACTAATTTTTCTAAATAAGCTTCATTTTTAAAGAAAAAAAAACAGTGTACTTTAAAATGGCCCCTCTCGATGCTGTCAAATAATCTGCATCTATATACTATAATAATATCATCATAAAGATAAAAGAACTCAATTCATAACATATAAAAAAAATATGACTTAGAGACGACAGAATTTTAAATTTGTTTGAGATAGCTGACAACACAATATTTTATATTTTAATATACTTTCAATTTATAACAATGCAATAATTCATCCATTTATTTAAGTTACCTAAATACAATTAATATTAAATAGGTACTATTCTTCATAATTTGTATCCCTCCTCCACATTATTTTTAATTTATTGCACATAATTTTTTAATTCAAACTATTAAACATGCAGCCGCTGGATACAATTTTTTGATTAATTGTAATTTTTTGAAATTTATTTTTAACTAATAACCTATAATATATAAAGTTGAAATATTATAAATCATAATTACCGGCTAAAGTTGAGGTTAAACAAAACAATAGGAAGCACAGGATTGTCCTTAGTGGCACCTCCATGTTGGGCTCCCACTGTACCGCAGCACCAGCTCCCAGCTCTTTTATAACTTCCTTCCCCCACCAAAGAGATCTGTCAGGAATACTGACAAACTGCCATTTGGGAGTAAAGGTTATTGTGTGAATGTGTCATTTAACAATTGTAATTATTATTTTTAAATTATACAAAATCGTTTGAATCTTTTATAATGAATGCCTAATTTGGTACAGTGATAAAATTCACACAGAGTACATTATAACGTCAACTATAATTAATAAATTCAACTATTCATAGTTAAATGATAATTGCAATTTAACTTATTTTCCCAGTAAAACATATTTATTTTAAATATGCAGAAAATGACTAAATAATAATCATTTTGATGCTAAAGTATAGAAAATTTTATAAATATAGCAATGATTGGTAAATTTGTTGGAGATCTCCAATACTTGAAGCGTTGAATTTCTAAAAAATGAATGATCGAGTTTATTTTCTAATAACAAAAATTAAATATCCAATTTATTGAAATCAAATTTACCAATCATGAACAATCTAATGCTAACAAATAAGTTTCAAAAAACAAATATAGGGAATTGATAAACGTTCAAAAAGTTAAAGATAATAATATATTTAATTAAATATACTGAAATTCTATTCATATTAAAAACGTATCAAGTAACTAAATAATGAACAAAACTAACCAACAATTGTGAAAAGCAATAGTTTTACAATCCCATCAATATTGCATCTCAACAGATCTCTGAAAACTCACCAACTAACTTTAGAAACTAACTAGGGGGATTACTACTGCCAATGTTGACTAGTACTTGCAAATAATAAACAACACCCAATGACCTTTGCTCAGTATTTACCCTTTACTCATTCATAATTATTTACTTAACTTTATTGTTGTTTTTGGGCTGCTTGGTCTGGAATTTAAATAGTTGAATTAAACAGATATTAGTGTTTTTGTTTACATCTATATATATAGGTAAATACCATTGTACGTTTATGGGTGTTCGGGTTTGTTCAATACTAATGTACGTGAATCGGGTTAAAATCTGAGATCATAACAAACGTTCATATAGAACAACCATGGGTTACTACCATTGTACGTGTATGGGTGGGCGGGTGGGTTACTACAATTGTACGTAAATGTTTAGGACATAGAATAAGTGTTTTGTTTATATTAATAAAGCTATATTATTAATAATGTTTTTTTAATAATATTTTAAAGCAGGATTATTTTTCTTAGTTATTTTCTATATTTTAGTTTAAATATAATTGTAATTCATGTTCTAGAGTCTGTATTATCTTGCAGTTAAATTTTATTAGATGAAGAATAATAAAATAAAATATTTTACGATATTTTCACACCACACTTTTGTTTCCAGTATTGTAAAACCATTGGAACGTAAGTGCCAGTGATATTTAAAGAAACGGGAACAGGACAGAAACCTTCCCTGGGGTATATAGAACAACTTCCCCAAAATCCAATGTATGTTTGTTTGTCTGTCTATCCTTTATGCGCTACCAAACCGTCCAGCCGATCGCCATGAAACTTGGGGAAGTTGTTCTATATACCCCAGGGAAGGTTTCTGTCCTATTCCCGTTTCTTTAAATATCACTGGCACTTACGTTCCAATGGTTTTACAATACTGGAAACAAAAGTGTGGTGTGAAAATATCGTAAAATATTTTATTTTATTATTCCTCATCTAATAAAATTTTACTACAAGATAATACAGACTCTAGAACATGAAGTACAATTATATTTAAACTAAAATATAGAAAATAACTAAGAAAAATAATCCTGCTTTAAAATATTATTTTAATATGAAACTTGAAGATTTCCAATGGAGCAAATGTATATAATACAATTTTACCACAAAGGTAAAAAGTTTTCTCGGTCTTGTAAAGTCTAAATGTCGCAGCATGTAAGATCTATTCTCTATAGGAACAATGTTACTTGGATAAGTAGATTTTTACTTATTTTTTAGTTAAAAATAATATCTGATGGTGCTTTTGTATATATTGTAATGAAGAATACTTAGTGAATTTTGATTTTTTATTTTAGATTTTGTAATATATGTACTTAAATTTTTTTAATTTAAAAAATATTATTTATCGAGAATTTGTTAAAATATGTGTTGGCTGATAAAACAATAATTTAAGGACTACTAGTGCAGCTATGGTTTTAATTGTATGAGACAATTTAACATTGGTTTTGTAGAGAGTATTTGATTTTGTAGACAATTTAACATCCATCCCCCCAGTGCTGGACGGAAACTGGGCAAGAAGTAACCAGAGTTTCTTATCACTCCAGCCAAAAACAGTGAAAAACAAAATTAAGAATAACATTAAAATAGAGATTTTACCCTACAACAAATATTTTTATATTAACTTCAATTTTATATACATATATATAAAATTGAATAATATCCTTATTGTTTGTTGTCAACTACTATATATTAAATTACAAAAAAGCTGTGATATATATATACATATTGATCAAGATCCAGAAATCATGTTATATATTAATAAAAATAAAAATATAAAATGGATCTCCTATCACAAAACTACATTAAATCCATCTAACCATTTAATGCCTGCCTCACTGATTCAATTTATGCTGGCTATTTCCTCCGTATAAGATCGCAAGGGGCAATCTGTAACTATATGATACATTGTTTGGATAGGCTCTCCTGAATCACATGACTGATCTAGTGTCAATCCCCATATATATATAGTATTTACATCTGCCCACACCAGTTCGGAAGCGATTCAACTGTGGCTGTCCCTATGAGGTATTTTCATCCCACCTATAGGTACTGATGAATTGTTAATATGAAACTGATTTCGTCCATCAAATCTGTTCCACGCTATGGTCCAGCTAGTATTGGGCAAGAAATTTGATCTGTTCAACTGGAGAGCAGTACGTAGATGTGGGTTTTGAGATTTTAAGCAACCACTCTGACATGGGAGATCAAAAATATTCAATTGCTATCTTGTGAGAAATACGTGGACTGACTTTATTTACTATTTTGTAAGTCAAATATAGGCTTGAGGAGAGTAGGATATAAGTAGAGAAAATTTATCAAGAACAATATAGGAACCAATTGGAGGTCTAGGTTGAAACTTGACAAAGGCAGTGGATTAAATATCCATTATTACATTGTGAAACACAAATACACATCAGAAAAAAATTATTAAAAAAATATCTAAGGAAAAAAATAAGTTGTTGTGAAAGTATTTCCATATTTTTTTTCCACCCTGTATGTAGTTGTGTGAGATAACACTTGTCATTCTATCGATACAATTTCTTCTAATAATAACTAACTGTCAACTGCAAGTACATTTGTGGGGTAATACCATATTGGTTTCGAAGCTATCTTACTGGAAGAAAACAACTTGTTGAACTAAAACACAATCTAAATGGGACCATCAGTAAGGTTAGATCTGCACCACTTCATATAAAAAGAGGAGTTCCTCAAGGACCCGTCCTTGGGCCAGTCCTCTTCCTCTTAGTCACAAATGATCTACCAGAATTCATGGACAATATCTGTCAAACAGTAATGTATGCGGACGATACAGTTCTTACACTGGCCCATAAAAACAAAGAACAGCTTAGAAAAGAAACAAATACGTCCTTTGACTTAGCTAAGCAGTTTTGCAGATCAAATGACCTGGTCTTAAATGAAAATAAAACTGTACAGATTACATACAGCACAAGAGGAAGTGAACCAGATGGCTAACCCAATGTTAAGGTAGAAGCAAGTACGAAATACCTAGGCATCACACTCGACATGAACCTTAAATGGAATACCCACATTGAGGTATTGTGTAATAAGCTTGCAGCCGGTATATACGTTATCAGAAGAATAAAGCAAATATGCGGAACACCTGCAGCAAGAATTGCATACTTCTCCCTTTTTGAGGCCCATGTAAGATATGGCATCTCGGCATGGGGTGGAACAACCAACTACAATATGGAGAGAATCCTCTTGCACCAGAAGAAAGCAATAAGAATCCTTGCAGACCTAAAATACCTAGAGAGCTGCCGGCAAGCTTTTCAAGAACACAAAATACTTACAGAACCTGCACTGTACATTAGTGAGGTAATTCTACTTGCAATCTCAACAAATAAAACAAAGCTTGGAGACCACCACCAGTATAACACAAGAAATGCTTTAAACTTCTCACTCCCGATACACCACCTCAGTCTTACAGAGAAGAAACCAACATACAAAGGAGCACTCTACTTCAACAACCTGCCTGATCATCTTAAACAAGACACTGGAAGGCTATTCAAGAGAAAACTACTGAAATGGCTTGAAGACCACCCTTTCTACACTGAAAACGAATTTTTAGATTGGAGAGATTAAAGAATTCATTTTCAATATTTAATCCAACCATTAAAGTTCATGCTTCAATTTCTATTTCCAACTTTTTGTTTTAAATTTTTCTCTATTTTTTGTAGCCTTGTTTGCATTGTTAATACTTTGTATCTATTGTACATTGTATTTTTGATGCCAATACCATTCTCAATGTTTGTGTAAATAAAGAATATTTGTCTATTGTCTATTGCTATTTATTAATAAGCCAAAAAAAGATTGCATTACACTCACTCCTTGCATAATCGCATAGAGTGCAAAGTGAAAGTAAACTAATATTGATGAAAACTTGAAATTTACCTTAACTTGAAATGGCTCATTAAATAAACTTTATTGACAGTTGTGGTTGATCTAAAGATAATATTAGTTGCTCTGCAAAACTGTACATATTTCTTTTATTTCTGTCAAATTTAACTTATCAGATTTTTTTACAAGAGAATGATTTATCCCCTATGTAATTAAAAAATTAATATATTCAAAATATATAAACACTTTTTTATTGCATGATGATTATGAATATATATACATGTAAAAATCAAACTTCCAAATGTTAGTGTGCACCAAACTCAATGTATTCTCTGTACAGTGCCTTTTTTACTCAGCACTGTATTTATAGGCAAGAGCTTATTTATATATATATATATATATATATATATATATATATATATATATATATATATATATATTTAGCTCCTAAAATTGTAAACAGGAACTGATCATTTTAAGCATTTCCCAATTTACCTATATTTCATAAATGTCAGTGCTGAAATAGAGCTACTGTGACCAGCTCTGATTTATGTGCATATTATATCTAAATGATAAATTTTTTACGGTGATCAGATGACTGTTTACTTATGAAAAAACTTTGAATTACTTTTCTTCAGATAAAACAAAGTAAACAGTCAACCTTTATATTTATAAAACTTAAAAATATAAAATGAAAAATGTCACAGAAATAAAGGGTACTTTGTCGCAAAAACAAAAGTGTACAGTAGAGCCGTTTAAAGAGTTTTTTTTCTAGTTTCTTAGAATATAGAAGTTTTATTTTGATACATATTTCAACGAAAGTTTTTGGATATAATTTTTAAACTACTTAATTTTTGACTAACACAATTCTAATATCTTAAGAATTTTACTTTTACTATTATATTTTTTTAAAGTAGCGGACATAGTGATCAGTAAAGTAGCGGACCAATCTCAGAACTTTTTTGAGGTATTCAGCATTATGTCCACATGATGCATTTACATATAATCGTTAAGGATAACAGAAAAAATAATTGTTAGTATGAGACTAAGCCACAGCAAAGCGTGGCCGGGTTTAGCTAGTTATGGATGAAAATAATAATCTAGATTAAAATAAAAAGAGAATGATACATTCGACACAATTATTTGCAAAATTTCCTTGACCCAAATGGCATAATTATTTGATAAACATGGTTTATCAAATGGATTAATTAATAACCATTATATAAAAAAAACCATATCACGTTTTTGTTATACGTTTTACAAACTAACATCATCAATTATAACATTATAAATTAATTTAAATGGATATGTTTTAGTTAATTTTAACTTTATAATGTCATTTTTACAGTTAGAAAGACGACAAATTATTTGTAACTTAATATGGACAAGTAATCTTAGTGCTTATACATATTTACAAATACATTATGCGTGTTTATACTACAAAATATATGTATATTTTACTTCAGCATGTACTTTAATTTTTGTTATCTTCCAACACATAAACAGCACTATTTTCATGAGACAAAAAAAAATTAAAACGTGGGTAATGTCCACGACGATGGTAATCATTAAGCGGACACTTTGTATAAGAGGACTGATTATAGAACCTATCCCTACAATCTCCTTAACACTTTGACCACGAGTAGCTGGTTACAGCACTGAGCCACTGGTGCCAACTAAGGAAATGCTAATTTCACCAATTTGATAAAATGAATTTAAAAACAACCTGAACAACGCAATCATCTATATTTTTTTTAAGGAACCTAAATTGCATATTTGAATGTAAATTTAATGTAAACTTGCATTATATTAATGTTAAAACCTTCAAATCTCCATGAGCTTCCTTGCTTTGAAACTGTAAGATTAAGATGTTAAAATTCACTAGTTGGAGAAAACTATTGGTTGGTCCATCAATTGTGGTGTCGAATTGGTCTTTTCGATTCTTCCGACTCTGTCCCTTATAACAGCTTTGACTCTCTCAATTCGCTGGAGACCAAACGAATGCATAGATTTTTATGAATTTTGGTACATAGGTTTATTTAGCCTATATCTCCAGACCGTTTTTCACTTTTTTGAAATTTTGTTTTTATGGGCAAAAAAATACAAAAATTGAATTTTCTCAAAAATGACTAATAACAATTTAGATTAAATTTTCAGAAAAGACGTTAACAAAAAGTTAAAATCTTTTAGTAAAAACTTTACGTCCCTAACTTTAATGGTTTTTGAGTTATAAAATTTTTTTGGGCAAAAATATTTAAAAATGCAATTTTTAAAGCTTTATTCTAACGATTTTGATTACATTTTCAGTAGAGATGCAAATTACAACTAAAAATATTTTGGTTACCACTTCACTAAGATGGGGCTGGAGGCCGAAGGCCAGAAGCCACAACTCAAAATATTGAAGGTTGTTTACATCAAATCTGATGTACATTTCTTAGAAATGTAATTAATTGACCATCTGTTTTTATTAGGAATGTTTTGATATCCTTTAAATTAAATCAGTTAAATAATATATTGATATTCAACAGTAACATATAACTAACTTGAAGCAAATGTTATTCACATATTATCATGTGGTTTAATGATGACATTTTTATCGGTTTGTGAGGTTATTGATTACCGGTTATGTTTTTTTAAATAAATAAAATGAATTATTAATTATAAAATAATTGTAAACATTAGTGCGTGATTGATAGTATTGTTCTCTACAAAAGATATATCATGTCCTGATTTGTGGTGTTTATATTGTTTAATTTAATTTGTTAATACATTTTTTTTATTTGAAATAATGTTACAGTTCTGTACAGTGAATATTTTACGTCCTGATTTATGTTATTTCTTTCGTTTGATTTAGTTTGTTAAAATCAGGGTTTTGTTTTTTATTGTTATAAATAGTGTTACTTCTGATAACCATACTTATGTTTATTGTTCAGAACATTATCTACGGACACTACGGCTAGTTCAGTTTAAGTGACAGGGAAGTTTGTGCCAGTTACCTGGTACGTGCCATTTATTTTACATTCATTTACAAAACCTTAATGTTTCAAAGTTGTTGTTCCAAATAAACAAGAACTGTTACTTACATTTCTTTATATGGTCACTGTTATAATAAAAAATTTAATGAAACAAAATGCCATAATCACTTATTTTAATGTAGGAATAAATAAGTTTTTCTTACAGATAGAAATGAAGAAAACATTCTAGGAAGTTAATATCATTTATAAATGGATTCAATTTAAAATGAAAGTTTCCTAATCTCTCCGCTGGTATCAGCATTGTGAAGGTTCATGTACAATCGTAAAAATAGCAAGGTCAAGATTTAGATGAGTCATTGTACGTTAAGATATTGAATCTTAAAATATGACAAAATGAAAAAAAATACTCACCTTTTTTAAAGCATGAAAATATATTCAATATTTGTTTTAAAAAGTCGACAATTGTACAAATATTTAGTTTAATAATAATCAAACATTTAAATAATTCATTGGTAATTTTTATTGTTTTCTTTTTAAAAAGGTAGGTATTGCTAAATCAAATATTCAACTTAGAATTTTAACTGATAACCATTTGTATACAGTATAGCTCAATTAAATGAATAATGTTTTGATATAATATTATTTTTAATTAAAAAAATTCACTCCCAAGTTAAAATGGGCCTTCATGCCTGTGAATGAACTGTACTTAAACAACCATTAGCTCAATAAGGGATTCAATCCTGGGACTTCATCCTCCAAAGTACAAAGTAGTATAGTGGCCTTAATCATTAGACCACTATACTAGCGATACCTGAATTCAATGAAAATTATTAATGTGTAAATAGATGTACGTACTAAAATAAGACCAGATTCTATACAGTTGATAGGATAAAATTACAATTTTTTCTAAATACTGATTAGAAAGATTTCTTGATTTTATTTGCACATTGGCCATATTAAAGTTTATTCCCTACAAGATAAGAAACAAAGTTTTTATTTCATAAAAATAAATTAGTATTATTCAGGGATTGGGTAGTTTTTTATTACAAGCTGAAATGTTTGAATTACAAGCTAAATATTTGTGTAAAAATGTTTGTAGGAATTTACATCAAACCTGTTTTTCGTAATATATTTTCCTTAACAATTTTTAATTTTGGTACATACTACACAATTTAATTCAATTTGATTTAGTACAATTTAATTCAATTTGAATTAAATTAAAAATTTAATTATTTACAAGATATATTTAATTAAAACTACTAATAGTTTAAATTAAATATAAATTAAAATTCCTCACTGAAAAGAATGATCAATGAATTGGATTTTAATTAATAGTTGTATAATTTTATTATTTTTAGTTAGCAGGATTATCATATATTTGTTGTTTTTATATGATGCTAGTTGATTGAAAACATCATCTCAGTTGAATACTAGTTACTAGTTGTTTCTACAAATCAGGTTTTTGTTAAAAATCTAAGTAGAAAAGAGCATTTACAAAGATTAAATTATACATACTGTATATTTGCTACGGTTATAGACTGAAAATTAAATTCGGTCAAAGAGATTTTTTATTTTATTTACAACTAAAATTTTCTGAATATTTTTCCATCTCCACCTTGATAAGCCTTCTTGTTTCATACAGTGTTATAAAACTAAGAAAAATGTATGCACAAACAAAAAACTGTATAAAAAACCTTATCTGAGATTGACTTCTTCACAAGTATGATATAAAACATCATTATTAAAAACTAAGACATTATGTACTAAATACAAATAAACTTAAAATAGAATGAATGATTCCAGTAGATAATGGTAGTGGAATAAATTAAAATTTATGCTACAATAGTATCAATTCTATATTCCATAGAAAAAACTAAAATAATTAATGTGAAAGATTACTTATTATCATATAAACTATTTTTGTATATTTTGAATTTCTTTTTGTTAAAAATCTATCAGAAAACATCAGAGTTGTTATAAACAAATTAAATTTGTTTTCATTTTTTACTTTAAAATCTAAGCATGAACTAATTAATAATAAAACATAAAATTGTTTCTCTATATTCATGAAAAAGAAAATATGTATTATAAACTTTATTTTTATTACCCACCCATACAAGTACACTGGTATTGACCCACCCGCCCACCCATGCGGGATTTAATGGTATTAAAAAAAAAACACAGTGGGAAAGTATACATGTATAAAGCTACTCGCCTACCAACCCATATGCGTACGGTGATATTGACCCACCCACCCACCCATACACATACGGTGATATTGACCCATCCACCCATCCATACACGTACGGTGATAATGACCCCCCCGCCCACCCATACACGTACGGTGATATTAAATTATTAAATTTAAGTAAAACGTAAATTTACCGAGATCGAACTATTCACAGATATTTATGCATCAGCCTGAAAAAGTGTTAATGGAAAGAAAATTAAATAACCTTTATAAAGCTTATAATCTTTACTAATGTTTTCTCCTCACCTGACCAGATAATCTGCATCAGTCTCTTACTAACATCATTACTTGGTGTGTTAATAATTCACCCGTCCACCCATATACGTACAGTGGTATTAATACCACTGTATGTGTATGGGTAAAATGTAATAAGTTAAGACGCTGTAAGAAGGGCTTTGTTGGGATTATTTTTAATTAATATTTAACAATGTCATCCTCATGTGAAATGGACTTTCAAGTGATTGAAGCATATGTATAGCAGATAAAAAAGCCTCAAAATCATTTACCATCAACTGATTGGACTACAGAAAAAAAGTAAGGATATACCGCCTCAAGATGTGAACTTTTGAGATTTGTGATAAGGTCCCAAAGAATTATAACCCACCCGCACATCCATACACATACAGTGGGTTATACAAGGTTGTATTGGGCAATTTGATTTAAAGGAGTACCGGTATCTAATTATGGTGAATAAAGGTTGTTTGCTTAAAGTTTTAGCACAGTCAAAAGCATAAATTAAGTTAAAATAATTATTCTCAAATCTATGGGTATGAATTTTGAAATAATCCCCACTTTAGTCATGTTAAGAAGTGTCATCAACATTTCAAATATGAGGTATCATATTTTTTGAATATTTATATATTACTCTATTATGTCATTGTAATGTATTGGGATTAAATCTGACTTTTTTTTATAAATCAATTTCTATTTTTATTAGAACTTAGAAGAAATAATAACCATAAGTTTGAACGGAAGGGGGGGGGGGGTTAGGTGGTGAAAGAATTCAGTGTATTAGTTTTGCTGATATGGTTGTAGTAGCATAAAGTAAAGAAGTAGAAATAGAAATTATAAACAAGTTAAATACAATAAGTGAAGAGAACGGGATGAAAATTGACATAAATTAAACAAAGATTATGGAAATAGGAAGAGAGTAGGAAACAGTAAATAATCAAGGGAAAACTAATAGAGTAAGTATATATTTTATATATCTGGGAAGTATGATTGAAGAAGATATGAGATACAACAAGGAAATAATAGCAAAAATTGCTATGGTAAAAGAAACATTTAATAAATATATAAGTTTACTTTTTATGCACCATTGGAAAAGAAGTTGAAAAAAAACATTTATGTTACGTTTTAATAGGAGTGTTAAATTATATGAGGGGAATGATGGGCTCTCAGAAAAGAAGACAAAAAGATTAGTAGCGATTGAGATGTGGATTTGGAGAAGGATAGAGAAAATAGGACGGGAGATAGAGTGTGAAGTAAAGAAGTACTGTGGAGAGGCGGCAAAGAGAAGAACATATTGAAATCTGTAAGAAGAAGAAAATTAATTGGTTAGGACATGTAATATGAGGAGAGAGCCTAGTGAGAACAGCTATAGAACAAAAAGTTAGAGAAAGGGAAGAATATATCAGTAGTTAGGGAAGTATGTGACAGCAAAACGACTTGCTCAAATCAGAGAGGTTTGGCGACAGAATCTGCCTGAGAGCAGAACATTCTTGATGCTAATGATTTGTATAATTACAATATCAGCCTTAAAAAGTGATGTTAGAACTAAGAGATTGAAGAGCTAGAACTGACAGTTCTGCTTTATAGTAGAATCTAAGAGAACTGAGGGAAACATGGTGGGTGATAACTTTATAGTCTTATCCAAATTGTCTCTCTCAGTCCATATGAATGAGTTGTTAGTTTGTAAATAAATATAAAATATATTTTATTCGGAAAGAAGTGGGTCTTATTTATTGCAATGTAATGTACAAAGGAAGCTTATCAGTATTATGTGATCAGAAAACATTTATAAAAACAGTTTCAATAATTCTGGGTTTATCCAATGAAGTCAATTTTGGTGAAAAATACTCAGACTTCATAGGAAATTTACGATATAATGACGACTGACATGAAATGATAATTTATCAATATAGGGCAAAAAGCACATGAAGATAAGCTGTAACAATGACCATTCATATAAGTAATTCATTTGAAAACTGGTTTGATAAAGTGCAGAATAATTATTTGTCTCTAGACTACTTAAAAAGGTTATAGATTTGAATTACAATCAAATACTGTTTATAATTTTTTCCCCCTATATTACTCAACTCATTGGGGTCTTGTTTTATCATAAATATAACAATAAAATATAGTTTTAAAAAGTGGTTAACCGTTCAGAGCGGGAATTAATTTTATATGCCCTAATTATTATTTACAGGACTAATTAAAAATAATAATAATTTTTATGCTAATTAAAAAACTACTTATTATTTTTATAATTTTTAAGTTTTTTGCATGCTTTTTTACATGTCAGTTATTTTAATGTCATTTATTTATATTGAGTTATTTATATGTCCTATAATATCCTGTACACTTATATAGCATAATTTTATTTTTTTAAACTTCACTCGACAGTTGACATAGGCCAATTTGACAGTTGACAGTTATTCTGCTCCCAAATTATAAATGGAGTGGAAATCTGAATTTTAACAGAAAGAGAAGGAAGGAATGACAGAGAGACAATCACTATTGATGAGATGAAGTTTATTGGGGAAAGCAATAATAGATCAAGCAGGGGACACAGAGGTAAGGAAACAACTAAAATTGTTGAACACAGGATAGATGAGATAGATAAGTAGGGTTGGGGGACCCTACTTAATACTATCGTTTGTGTATTTCAATACCAACATATGAGTGGGTGGACAAGTGGACCAATACTACCATATGTGTATCGGCGGTACTACCGTATGTCTATGGAAGGGGTGGGTATACATTTCAATAACACTTTACATATATGGATAGGCAGATCATTTTATTATTTTTTATTAGCATGAAATTTTGAAAGAGTAAAGATTTTGTGTTATGAATGCCATGTGTCTTTAAACATACAGCTTATGTTAACCGTAATAGCTTAGAGTTGCTATGTGGCAAAAACACATTAAATAGTGAATATATGTGTTTTGAAATGGACTAACTGTGGCTAGGTACAAAGACAAGGATCATTAGTTTGAATCCTCTTTCAGTCTGGAGCTTTTTCCGTGCAACTGTACAGTGGCATTTATCTATGGATTAGTGGTGTACGGCCCTTTTCAAATAAACTGTATCCAGATGGAGGAGATCAATGTTTGCATGGAAGCATGCCTGTTTTACAGCCTTTTACTTATAGTAAGTGGAGGACGACTTGTATTTTTTGTTTTATTAAATTGTTACTATACTAAATAAACAGAAACAAACAATTAACTTAAAAACATTAAAAGGCATGTTAATGAAGCAAATAAAAATTTACATGTCAAAATACTCAATAAAACTAAAAAAAGGACATTTAAAATCTATATGTATATAAAAATCATTCTTCTGCATCTTTGTATACACAAAACTTGAAAAGTAGAGGATGGATCCATTTGAGATCTACACAGCCTTTCATTTATATACGAGAATGCTATTATATACTTAGTTCTTAAAATTTTAAAGCGGACAAGGCATTTCAAGCATTTCCCAACCTTCCTACATTTCACAAATGAAAAAAATGTCAATGCTGAACTAAAACTACTGTGACCAGAAGATTTGTGTGCATATTATAACTAAATCATGTCCTGTAGGTTTATTACTATGATAAGACGATTAGTTATTTATGAAAACAACTCTAAGTTACTTTAGGAAGACCTTAGAAAACAAGTTCACTAACACCAGAGTAGCAGTGCTTACTGTCTTCTAAGGCAAGTTTGCTGATGTCCTATCTCTCCAATATACTAATTCCTGGCCTAGTGCCCTTTAACCTAACCTGTAATAGTAAGTAACTGTAGTAGTTAGTAACAGGCTAGACCATAGAATATCTGGCCATGTTTAGCTAGTAAATTATAAAAAATTATAGTTAGTAGATGATTTCCAAAGATTTCTGAACATTGTTTTCAATAAAGAAATATAATTCTGGATATCATGGGTGTAATATTGAACCATTACAATTCATTGCTTGTGTCCTAACAAAGCAAGGGACATAAATGGCCAATCAGTAAAGATACATTGAACTTGGAGACTGTAAAGTCAATGACTTTGCCTTACGTAAGTAGATGGCTGGTGACAGTATCAGTTAAAACACTTGCTCTATCTGAGAGGTCAGTGAAGGCATGAAAGTTGTGAATGGATCAACTGGCTGTACACTAGGATATAGCTCTTATTAATCAATTGTCTTCTCCCCTTCAATTTGTGCACCGTCCAACCAGACAAACAAGGTCATGTGACAGACGTACCAAAATCTAAAATCAAATTTGTTATTGAAATCGTAAGAGCACCTTAACTACATTCCGAAAAAGTTAAAATCCGTATCTTTCGTCTTTTTACATTTATAAAAGAGCGTGTCACTTAAAACCTGTAAAATGGTCTGCCATGTTTATGTGAAATCCATCTTAAGATATGGTATTTTACTTGGGGGTAAGCCACTGAAGTTTTTAAATTGAAAAAAGATCATTCATGTTATGGATATTGTGACAGATCTGACAAACTGATTTTCCAAAATTTTAATATTTTAACATTAACGTGTGTGACCACGGTGCATGTATGGATGGGTGGGTGGGTCATTATTTCTTTACGTGTATAGGTGGATGGGTGGGATGCATACTTCTGAATCATCAACTCATTTTCATTCAATAAACAATTATATACCAAATGACCTAAAGTTTTCTCACAATTATGGTAAACGAAAGGACAAACTTTACAGGTTTTCTAACCACAGATAGATTCTTTGAAAAATTTCTTCTATATTTTGGGTTAAAATTTTGTACAAGACGTTTTATTTTTTTTGTAATAATTTACACAATTGCACAGACGTAGACATCGTCAAAAAAAAAGAAGTACTTAAATAGTATAGTCAGGACTTAAGACACAAGTGAAACATAAATGAAATAAATTAAAATGAATATATTAAAATGGGGCTTAGCATAAATTTAATTTAGCCTATATCAGATGTAAACAATTCTTCAAGGCTATAAAAAGGATGTTTTGATAACCAATCGTGTAAAACATATAAAGTTTTCTCTCAGTTAGATTTTGCCATGCAATTGGTAATTTATTCCATAGTTTAATGACTACATATATTTATGGTAACTCATTGTTTTTGTCAGCCTGCATCTTGGTAACATCAGTTTTCCACTATTTCTAGTATTGTATTCATGAATCACATTACTAACTACAAATAAATGTAAATTTCTTTTAACTAAAAACATAAAAAATGGACAGGTAAACAACAGTATTGGTAACCAACTTGATGGAGCTTAGACAATTTAAAAAAAGACTATAATTAGTTCTTCTGTACAAGGCCTTTCAGTCACTGAAGGAATTGTTTGACAATCCCTCAATATCTGTCAAATAAAATTAAAACTATGGCTTCTTGATAAAGATGATATTGACGATTGACTTATGATACTACAATAAATTTGTTTCTATGCTTATAAATCTTTTAATTTGTTCTATAAGTCAGATTTGTATTTAAATTTGAAACTTTTCTCTTTATCATTTGTTTTTTTTCTAATCTTAAAGTAAATTTAATCCCTGTTTCTCCTCTTTGTTAGTAGGCCCCTATAATGTAATGACACTGCAGTGGGCCGCTAAGTTTTACTAGCTAATTTTAAGTTTCTATGATTACTTATTGTGTGCTTGTCATCTCTAGTTGACACGATGACAGGTTATTCCTAGTTTGAGAATTGTTATTTTGTAATTGATTTTTTAATGTGGAATAAATATTTTCTTATTCTTATTATATAGTTATGTTATTAGTTTACAGCCTCATCCATTTTTCCTTGTTTATTACTTTTAATATAAGTATAAGACTTTAACAATGCACTTATTGGATAGTATTGTAATCATATATCTGGTATGATTTTGTGCAAATAAATAATCTAATGTATTGTTGACATTTGAGGATTTGTAGGTTAACTACTGCGACCATTTTTCATTGTTTAATAACTGCTGTAGTTTCAATCATTTGAAAATATTTTTCTTTTCAACAGCCATTTATTTTTTATTTATTTTATGTACATACAATTTACAAATCAATTATTATCTTTTTGTGATGTCTCTCTGACTGTCAGCTGACTCGAAGAACATTTTACTCACATATAATATTTAAATATCCAATATTGACAATTGTATTGTAGTTATAACTTGTGGTTTTATATATATACTAGGGGACACCCCTGCACGCTTCGCATGCCAACCCCAATGCTCGCTGCGCTCGATACACCTCGGCCTTCGGCCTCGGCATGTAACTATTCAATTCAAAAATCGGTATATTAACTATATAACGTAAAATTACAATATTACATTTCGGTACAGTATCTCACTCACACTAATTGCTTTGCCACCTATTTAGCCTATTTCAAGCGTGTTCATTTCATTTATTTTTGTTTAACAGCTGAAGATTAAACTCATAGTAAAATAGACATGTTTATTTATTTACAAAACAGCTGTTATTAATTTACTAAAATCAACACAATGTTATCCTTAAGGACCAATCTTTTAAGGGTGCTTTATATCCCTTAGGAGTACTTTATCTAGATGAAAATACTTTAGTTGTCCTATTTAAGTTCTAAAGAAACAGTGTACAAAATTTCAGCTCTCTACCTACATGGGAAGTTGGAGAATTAGTGATGAGTGAGTGAGTCAGTCAGTCAGTGAGGGCTTTGCCTTTTATAGGTATAGATATACCGTATATAAAACCACTATCAAAAATACATGAATATAAATAATATTGTAAAGGAAACAACAATATATTATATTATTTACCTTCCATTGTTTTTGATGATGGTACTGAAAATTATATTTTAAGGAGAACAAACTATATCTATCATTTGATAAAAAGCTCTTTCATTTTTGGTAAACTATCTCTGACAAAAACCTTTAGGAAAAATTACGATTCTGCAGAGGTTGTTGGAGGCTCCCAGCCTTGTTGGTTTAATCCCAAAAGAACAATGTTATTTTTTGACCTGACATACGATCATGCGTATCCAAACTAAACAGTTATTTTTAAACTGATTCTTTCCAAAAAAATTGCATTCCATTTAGAATGAAATTGTACGTTGCAATTGCTTTGCAAATTCCTTATTAGTTTTATAGAATAAAATATACAAAATATTTTGTTTTAAGTTTTTATTTCCACCTATTTTTAAAACTATGCGTACGCATTCAAAATATCAAAAGCAAACCCAATGTGCAATATGATAACATTTAAAATGACACCTTATACATAACTTTTGGTCAATCAAAAATATTTTTTAAAAAATGGATTCGCAAATAATATTGTTCTTATGGGATTAAAACAACATGGCCATCAGCCTCTGCAGACTCTTAGGGATCAATAACTAACCAATTAAAAGTGATTAAAAAACTAGTGGTTGAAAATGTGTAAAAACACTAATAAGAAGAAGATATCTTAAAGCCCAGCTTCAACAATTAATTAATTACTCAACCATGGATCTATAGATGGGATGAATTTGTACTTGTAGGACAGCAACTGTAAGACTTCAAAGTAATTTCCACAGAGAAAATTTAAAAAATGTGTTGTTGATGTATTTTTGAATTGGTAATATATAACAGGTTTACTGTTCTACTGTTAATAAACCTTGCGTAATCAATTAATTAACAAAAGAATAACTAAATAGTTTATAAAAGTCAACTTACTAAAACTCACCCCTTCGTTATTAGGAAGGAGAATATTTGTATTTAAATTTTTTTTTTACAGTGTTGCCATCTTTAATTGCGAAATTTTAATGCTACAAAAAATATTCTCTGGGTAAAAAAGTACTCATACCACTCAAACCGATATTTCAGATTCAAAGGGAAGATAAAATGAATAAAGTTGCAATTCCTATTAGTCTCCAAGATGTATTTAAGGTAAGGTCACTGATAAATATTGCATGGTTTTTATTAGGGAAAGATGCCACATTATGATACAGTTTCCATCAGATTTAAAGGTGGCCCATTTTTGTTTTGAAGGTTTGTTGGGGCCAAATAACAACGATTAAATATGTCTTGAGAATGATTGGAGTGGTACAGGAGTAAAAACTTCGTGATAACACATGGAAATGGACATCGATCTGCAATGTGACAAGCTAATCAATGTTTGGCGCTCCATCCTTTAAGCTATGACTGCTCCAAAAAAATAATTTCTTCTTAAAACCGTAAAACCGTCAGACGTAGTAACTGACTTGACTGATGCTTGTGATGGCTACATAGTGACTCGACGTAAGTATGGCCTAACTGACTTAAATGATGTTGAACCTAACTACAGAGTAATTTGACGTAGTAACTGACTTGACTGATGCTTGTGATGGCTACAGAGTGACTCGGCGTAAGAAGGGCCTAACTGACTTAAATGATGTTGAACCTAACTACAGAGTAATTTGACGTAGTAACTGACTTGACTGATGCTTGTGATGGCTACAGAGTGACTCGGCGTAAGTAGGGCCTAACTGACTTAAATGATGTTGAACCTAACTACAGAGTAATTTGACGTAGTAACTGACTTGACTGATGCTTGTGATGGCTACAGAGTGACTCGACGTTACTAACTGACTTAACCATTGCTCATTGAGTGTTGCTTTCCACACTTCAGTTTAATCACCCCACGTAACCTGTAGAGTATCTTCTGAATCGCTTTGGTTTAAACTCTGACCCACATTGAACCACCTAACCTAACCTGTGTATTGCTTTGAAGTTTAATGGGTGTCTTTATCTTGCCACTGCACTTAAAATATTCAACAGTTGTGTTCAAGTCTACAGCCACTGAAATTGTGTGTTACTTCCTAAAATTTTTACATAACAGAGTCAGAACGGCTAATCAACATTTTATGAATTAATAGCCTTCCTTTGAAATTAGTTGAGAACAGTTTTAACAAGATTGGAGTAAAACTGGATATGTATACAGAATCTAATGATACTCTTTTATAATTATAAGTTGGAATAAAGAAACAAGAAAAATGTGTTGCCAATTGACGTTCAGTACATTAGTCACAGGAAGTAGACTGTACTGTGACCTTGTTTATGTCTAGGCCCTGTTTGTTTACCCTGACAACAAACAGATAACATGGCAAATACTGACTAAATCGAAGATAAAAACTTAAAACCTGAGAAAAAAACAAATAATTGATTACTATACTTTCACACAGTTCTTGAAAATTTCCTTCAGTTATTACACAACACGATTGATTACTCAACGTATTCGTAATAGATGGTTTATAATTATACAGGTATTAGGATTTAAAAAAAAAAATAAAGCTTCTTGATAGTAACTATTCATTAGAATATTTTAGATTATTCAAAATTTCTTTTTCAAACCACTTTTAAATCAATTTGAGGATTTCAAAATTCAGAATAAATTTAAAAACTGTAATACTTTGCTAAATTAGGTAAAATTTACGAATAGTGAAATGATTTGTGGACTTAATACAAGAACCATTATAATCCAATTTCTGTATCAGAAATAAGCCATTTTATAAATATTGAAAATAGCTTCTAGTTAAAAAAACAAACAAATAAAATAAAACACCTCTACTGAAATCATTTTCAGTAAAAGAGTACAATATCATAATGTTTGTTCTTTTGAAGAATTTATAGTAATTATTTAGTAAGATATATATATATATATATATATATATATATATATATATATATATATATATATATATAGCATCTAAGTCTTGTCTAGTATTCTGCTGAAGATCTGATGAAAGTAAATGTTATAATACTTTTTGTTTCTGATTATAATATTTAAATGTACAATATTTAAACCTGTTAAAATAAATCTATGTTATGGTTTTAGTCTATCAGTAACATATCTAGTTTTATGACACATTTATGCAGTATTATGTACTTTTACAAATAAAGAATTTTGATACATGTTAGTATTGATGTATGGGTTACGGCACTGGTGGCCCAGTGCTGTAACCCAGCTTGTTGGGGACAAAGTGTTTGGGAGATTGTAGGCGATAGGTTGGATGCTCGGTCCTTTTAATACCGACATGGCGTCCGCTCAATGGTTGCTATCTGCGTGGACACTACTAGAGAAGTCTGGGGTGTCCATGTTGGGTGATGATCATTGTACGGATGTTGTGTGGGGGAGATAACTGAGTATCAGGCTTGTCAATTAGCTGAAAATCAGACCAGCACTACGTGGTTCAGATTCCATGTAAATCAGTAGGTCCCTTAGTTGCCCTGGCTGTTGGGCTATTAATAAATTGTCCTTTCTGAGGAACAGTTGAAATCAGTTAGAAACCAGACTACACTCATATCATCATTCATATTTGCCTTAAAATACGCACAATGTTGTGCCGGCGTCTCATATGTAAGATGTTATTCTTTATTTTCTTGAATTATATGACTATAGCTCTACAAATTATGTGACTACACTTTTAAAATAAAATATATTGTTTTGGTTCAGCATTTTAGGAATAAATACCAACTCTGGAGACAGGCCACAGTGCATGAGATTGCGGTATGTCAGTACTTCAGTAATAGAGAACAACATCACAAGTTGTAGCCCCCTCAGGACAGTACTACAGTAATAGAGAACAACATCACAAGTTGCAGCCTCCTCAAGACAGTACTATGGTAATAGAGAACATCACAAGTTGTAGCCTCCTCAAGACAGTACTACGGCAATAGTGAACAACAGCACAAGTTGTGGCTTTCTCTCAGGATAGTGGTTATAGCAAACAACTCTACAAGTTGTTGCTCTCTCAGGACATTGATACAGTTATGGCAAACGACTCCAAAAGTTGTGGCCTCTTCAGGACAGTGGTTATCAACACCACAAGTTGTAACCTTCTCTCAGGACAGTGCAAATCATTCCACAAGTTGTGACCTCATCAGTACATAGCTATAGTCATAGCGAACAACACCACAAGTTATGGCCTCCTCAGGACAGTGCTTCAGTTACAAAGAACACCACAAGTTGTGGCCTCCTCAGGACAGTGCTTATCAACACCACAAGTTGTAGCCTTCTCTCAGGACAGTGCAAATCATTTCACAAGTTGTGGCTTCCTCAGTACATAGCTATAGTCACTATCACTGTGCGTGTATGGGCAGGCGGGTGGGTCACTGTCACTTTGCGTGTATGTGTGGGCGGTTGGGTCAATACTACTCTACATTCACAAAGTCATAATGCATTCTGTTAAGATTCAATACGGCTTCAACGCCGTCAACCACAGGCTCCAGCAACCCAGCTCCAACATTATACACCGAAAGCTCAACCTCCGGTACGGTGTCTACACCATCAGCCACAGGTTTCAATAAGCCATATCTGACAATGTCAACTGGAAGTACACCACTCACCACAGCACCACCATAGTTAGACAATACCCCATCCAGAGCTATTTCACGGGACATAAGCTGATCGTAGATATTCAAAAGTGCTGCTCCAAACACAGACACGCCCTTTCTGTTAAGGTGCCTGCCATTCTGAGCCAGATGGTACCTTCGCACCAACTGATTCCAGTTGAAGAAAACAACACAAACGTTTCCAAACATCAGCTCCAACTGGTCATTAAATTGTGCCAATGCAGTACCACTAATGTCAGACCTTGGAAAACCTTGGCGAACAACACCACAAGTTATGACCTTCTCAGGAAAGTGCTACAGTTACAAAAAACACCACAAGTTGTGGCCTCCTCAGGACAGTGCTTATCAACACTACAAGTTGTAGCCTTCTCTCATGACAGTGCAAATCATTTCACAAGTTGTGGCCTCCTCAGGACAGTGCTATAGGTATAGCAAACAACACCAAAAGTTATGGCCTCTTCAGGACAGTGTTACAGTTATAGAGATCAACACCACAAATTGTGGCTTTCTCAGCACAGTGTTATAGTTATAGCAAACACCGCCACAAGTTATGGACAACTCAGGACAGTGCTACAGTTATAGAGAACAACACCACAAGTTGTGGCTTCCTCAGTAGAGTGCTAAGGTTATAGTAAACCATTCCACAAGTTGTGGCCTCCTCAGGATAGTGTTATGTTTATCATGAACACCACCACAAGTTGTGGCCTCCTCAGGATAGTGTTATGTTTATCGTGAACAACACCACAAGTTTTGGTCTCCTCAGGACAGTGCTACGATTATAGCTAGCAACACAACAAGTTGGGACTTTCTCAGGATAGTGTTATGTTTATCATGAACACCACCACAAATTGTGTCCTCCTTAATCTTCTGATTTATTCCTACCTAATTTGTTTGGGGGTTTACCTTAAACTTTCATCTGTGATTTCTAGGATTAATTGAATTTCTTATTTAAACATGCTTTCAATATAAATTTATACTGAAATCCTGTTCAAGTCCCTCAAGTATATTCCCTGAAACAATAATCTGCAATTAAAAATGCAGCTTTACAACAACAAGAACAAATATTACTAACACGATAATTTTTTTACATAAAATTATAAATTTATAACTAACCTAATTTATATTTCTAAAACATAAAATAGAATTTTTGTTTTGAAATAAAATTTTTTCTAAATATTTAATAAAATATCATACGACATTTTTGGTCAAGTTTTTGAAGCAAATTGTCAGTGCTACAGTCACAAGTGACAAACAAACTAAAAAGACCAACTTTGATCAATAATCACTGTATTTTCTATGGTACTGCCTAGAATTTTTTTTCTGTTTTTAACACAATTGTTTAAACTACTTTTTCCCATATTAGCATGAATATAAGCCCCTGTTTCCCAAAAATATTGTTAATAGAAATTGAATAAACAAACTTATGTTCAAATCGGGATTAATCTTGCTGAATAGAAAAATATTTCCTGACTGGAACAATGTCTTTGATTGAACTTGCTCTTTCATATTTTATCTTTGTATTTTTAACAAATGTCACATTATTTTCACCAAACATTGTGAGATGTTGTCTGCTAACAAATCAATACTAACATTTAACTTTTACATGACAAATTAACATCTCATATATTTAGGATTCAAAATTTCACTTTTTAAATTAAAGTTGAGTCATATTAATTATTCTTGCATTTGTTAATAATAAAAAAAAGAAAAAACAAGGAAATTTCTAGTTCAAATAAGACTTTATGAATTCCCTAGAAATTTCCCAATGTGAGTTTTAGGTTGCATTAGTTTTTGAGAGAAATTATTATACAGCTTTTTCAGTTGAAAGTTTCAGAAGATTATTATCTATTTTCTCTTTCCATTGTTACATGTTCATCTATGCCATGAGTCAAATAATGTTATCTAACAACCGAGGCCAGCAGAACAAGTTCAAAGTCATATATTGCTTGAGATGTGCAGTACTCTTGGAAACATTTGATTCAACTAAGAGTCTAATGTTGAAAGTTTCCAGTATTAAAATTAAAAAAAATATTGTTTTAAATCACAAAAAGGTCTAATATTTACCGAATTATTGGTTATTATACATTGTTGAGAGTTGTTGTTTTTATTTGTGTGAGTTGCAATCACACAAAAATGTTAATACAACTTATTTGTATTATTATGAATTTATAAAATAAATTTAGAAATAATAATAATTTAGATATTTTATGCTATCTCAAGAAAAAAATGTACAGCCTGTTTGCAAAGCTCAGTTTCTTAACATCATCAGTAATACTTGGTTTCTTTTCACAAGATTTCAGTTATAAATGACATAGATATTTAAACAAGCTATATTTTTAACTGCATAAAACCGTAGATTACATACACCTACAATAGATATTCCATCTAATAGGAATATTTGTGCCTCTAATTTTGTTAGTTAGTGAGGCCCGCAACCAGAGGTGGTTAAACTGCATTACATTTACATGTGACTACACTAGCGTTCACAGTGGGCCACAAAAACAGCTGATATTTTAAGACTAAAATTTAACATTGGATGGGAAATCTATTTGTGTATAAAATCAATGATAAAACCAAATTATCAGCTGTTTGTTGATTGAGATTGAATTTACAGTTTTTGAACTCATCCAAAACATATTCCATTGCATTATATTCCGCATCTCTAAATGTCCAATTAATTTATTAAAACCATTGGTAAATGTTGGGAAAAGCAAAGAATTTTATTTCTTACTTATTTATTTTTCATTATAATGCTGGTCATCAAAGTGTGGGTGAATATGGATTGAGAATGATTGTGATAAGTGCTGATGACCAAGTGGTTTTTTTATCGACTAAGGTTGACTGACCCTTAGAAAGGGCAATTTATTGATAACTACAGCAACTAAAGGCCTAAAGCTTATCGTGGAATCCAAACCACAAAAAAAAAAAAAAAAAAAAAAAAAAAAAAAAAAAAAAAAACTGGCAACACCTCACCAATTTGGCAACAGCGCAAAAGAGAAAACAAAACAATAATATAAAAATTATAACATATGTAAATGATGTAAATAGTGTTAGTGATTATAAATATTTTAAAACAATATCTCCTTGAAGATGCCACACCTAGTGGCGAAATATATATTGGAGTAAAGAAAAAAGAAAAATATTCAGATCTTCAGGCAATACTGAGGTAAAAAATTTAATTTATCAAACCACATAGTATTAGTCTGATTTTTCATTAATCTATATTTATAAAAGCCAAATACCACTCACTCACTGTGACTGATAATGAAATTTCAAAAACCACCAAACGGATATACACGAAATTTTAAAGGAAGTTAGCTTTAATATCGAAGGGACCCAGGAAGAAAGGATTTTTTTTAAATTCCATTCCTAAGGGGTACAAACAGACCCTCAAAATTACCTTTTTTCCGTAAGAATAACATTGAGTTGATTTTAGTCAATTGATAACAGCTGTTTTGTAAATAAATAAACAAATTTATTTTGTATATTTGAGATTGGCCTATTGATGCATTGAGTGTTTAATCTTCAGCTGTTAAACAAAAACAAATGAAATAAACACATTTTGAAATAGGCTGACTAACCCTAAACTAACAAGTAGGTAGCAACACAAGTAGTGTGCGTGGAATACTCTAAATAAATTTAATATTGTCATTTTACTTTATACGGTTAATCTACTATTATTTGTAGTCAAAAGTTAATGCCGAGGTGTATTGTGCCCGGACACACGAGTGTCGGGGTTGGCACGTGAAGCGTGTAGGGGTGTCCCCTAGTATATATATATATAAGCCATTTATCACTCATCACAATTTCTCCAAAAGCTATACGTGAAACTGACTTGAAACTTTGTACTTAGGTTTATGTTGACCCCTAGAGGCTTACTAAGAAAGGATTTTCCTCTCCGACCTCAGGACACCGTCCCTCTGGCCTCCAAAATCCCCATGGTATTCTTATGGAGCTATATTTACTGATTGATTTATTTAATTAACAGCTGTTAAATAAAAACAAATGAATAAAATTGTGGTAGGCTAAACTTTTCAAATTAAAAATAATTAATTGAGTACAGTTTTAAATTATACACAACATTAGCTGTTCTCAATTGGATATTAGATTAAATAATTTGAATAATAGTTGAAAAAATACAGTGTAAACTGAAAGCTTGCTGCACATTTGAACTATATAATAAAACTCAATGATGTGACCGGCGACACGGGCGGTACAGCTAGTAAATTATAAGTACATGTTTAATTCTTAAAACACTGATTATCAAGATTTTGATAAATATGGATTTTGAATTAGTGTGTCTAGTCTTTGTTACAAATTAAGGCCGACTATTCCTTAGAAAGTGTTACTAATAATAGCCCAGCAACAAATGAACAGACAGTGGTTATCAGCTGATTCCTTTCAAACTTTGTTTTGACTTTGATTGGGACCGAACAAAATACTTTTAGTCCGGGCTTAACCAACTACACTACCGGCCAATTTTAGTATTTTAATGCAAGAA
The DNA here is from genome assembly GCA_035578905.1 of Stictocephala bisonia. Taxonomy (NCBI): domain Eukaryota; kingdom Metazoa; phylum Arthropoda; class Insecta; order Hemiptera; family Membracidae; genus Stictocephala; species Stictocephala bisonia. The sequence continues at coordinate 985,464 of JAQJVL010000103.1, read as the reverse complement.
GGACTTTCTCACTATTGACTGATGAGGGTTTTTGGATGTTTCTTATTTATTTATCCAAGTATAAGTTGTCTTCAACCTAGAGGAGGCGGTGACTTTCGTGTCTTCAACAATCAGTCACCGACACGAATCCTAGTTCTTTGGTTGTCTTGTAAAATAAAATTTGCATTAACCTCATGTATATGTGTTTGCTTTAGTCCCACACTATAGATCTAGAATTAAGTGTAACATACCATAACACCTTAGGAGCTGTCCCTAAATTACGTAATGCAAAGGGGGGGGGAGAGAGTTAGTCGGCAGCGTTATACACCACTACGGAGGAGGGTGGGGGGTTCCTATGCAGCATTACGTAACTAATGAACCTCAACAATTTGTTTGAATTCATTCACAAGATTTGACCATTTTCTCAAAAATATAAGATTTTTTAAAACGATTTGAAAGTTAGTAATACAGCATATTCTCCCCCATTATAAAACAAATCAAACAAAATTAAAACAATGACTATCATAAATAATTATCTGCATGAAAATAGATGAAAAAAATTGGAAGAGGAGTTGGTAACAGTGTTACGTAGTTATTGAGGGGGGGGGGTTAGGTATTACCGTTACAATTTCGTTACACGGAGGGGTGGAGAGTCTGAAAAGCCCAATTTTAGCATTACGTAATTTAGCGGTGCTAAATTAACAAACATTTTAATAGCTAAAACATTACAACTGTGATATTTCAAATACTACACAAAATCAAAGGAGTCTTCATTGTGGTAAAAACAACAAAAAAGATGTTACTTTAATGCTGAAAGACTACATAATTTGGCACCTTAACACGTTGACTGCTATACATGTTAGACCTATACCACGTCTATATCTGAAAGTTAAAAACAAAAAAACTATTCAGCATTAGTGTTTTCAGATGCTAATTTGAGATCAGGAAGTCGGTGGGATGGTTTATTGTTCATTCCCAGTCAGTAAAAATTCATGGGTCGGATCCGGGTCGTCAGCTCCTGGGGATGCGCCAAGAAGGCAAATGTATGGCAACATTTTCAAAATGCACCCAAACAATGTCACAAACACTTTATATTTCACTAAAAACTAATTGTTATATATTTACAATATTTACAACGCCATCCAATAATATTTGTTCCTGTTTCCGGTCACTTCCAAGGTCATAATCACTTTCATTACGATCAGCCATTTTTATTTAAATTAACACTATTACTTCACTAAATGATAAAAAGCTATATAAAACACTAATAAAAATAAACTATATACAAATATAATATAAGCAACTACTCACTAAATACTATAAAAACAATAACGTGTATAAGAAAACTCAAAAAATCGCTAGGCGGAAACGACGAACACAAAAATATAGCACGTGTTGCACTGAAGGAGCGGGCGACATACAGTCCTCCCTCCACAAGAGCTGAGCTCACACTGCCTAGTATAAGAGAACATTGCAGCGCGACACGGATCCGGGGCACGCGCACTCGGCGCTCGGCCACGCGGGACCCGGAACCGGGTCGTCAGCACTCAACGTGTTAATGGCTGTCCACAAAACACTATCACTTAGTAAAGTCCTCCCTCCTACATAACTGGAGGGAACAGAAAACAAACTACTCTCGAACAAAAAAACTAGCACAAGTGGTGACACTAAGTTCCCTGGGAACAGCTAAACTCATGCTAAACCAATGCATTTAAAGCAGGAGTGCTACATTAATTAACGTAGGCCGCATTCAACATGTTATAACAAAATTTTATAATTCGAGAAGAGTCCTTTCTAAAATAATATTTATGACCTTGCACCACAAGAAACACACAAAGTAACAACAGTAAAAAAGACAGTATCTCTGGCTGTAGGTTTGTGGATAAAACACAAAAGAGAGAGAAAGCACATATTTTCAACTGATATAAGGAACAACAAAGGGATTGTATTAGTTATTTAGAAATACTGGTGATCGATCCACGTGCCTAAGACTTAATGTTTACGAGTCCTAACATCCAGTTTATATTTGTATATCGTAGATTTTAATGTCAGCTACTAAAATAAAAGGAAGAATGACAAATTGAAAATTATATTGACAATGAACTGGGAGATGATGTTGTTTGCATCCATAGCAATCCTTTAGCTTTACGTGTCGTCTGGGTGTTGCTAAATGAACAACAATTTTAGTAGTTGAGCTGTCACTTGTGTGATCTCCCAGTTATGGCAAGCTGCCGACCAAGAGCCTGTGGTGTAATGATATGACATTGACATATTTTTAACAACCTATCCTTTATGAAGGGACATTGACAGTCACCATAGCCAATGGGGATCTAAGATGAGAATTTTAGGATGAGAATAACAGCCTTTTCTTTACATTTAAAACAAGAAATTTGTCTGCTTTTAATTCATTGCAACAAGGTTATTCATGAGATTGAAGGAGAAAATTTCTTTTAATTTTTTTGTGTCTAACAAGGCCAGATATGGTTTTATTAGGGATCCATATTTCAACAGTTGGAAGAGTCTTAAAACTAATCAGAACTAAGCCTTAGGTCAATTCATCCCCCAATCAAAATAAAAATATTCTTGTTTCATTAGTGTTCTAAAACTTGCATACAGGATGTTTCAGAATGAAGTAGATATCAGTAATCAGAAGTGAATCAGATGACATTATTTAAGTTTGGTGACACTGAAAGCCTCTATATGTCTGATCTGCCGTTTCACTCTACAATTACAGGGGTGAAAATGTAAATAGACACAGATTTTACATAGAAAATTAAAAAAAAGTGCAGTAAATAGGCTTTGCTAGGAAACTAATAATTATCTGAGAAATAGACTCTCTATGCTATGTCAGCTGGGAAAAGAGGTCAGTTTGTATGGAATCTTATCAGAGTTTATTGTACACGTTGGCAGTAAAATGAAACACTGGCTTTTATTTATATAATATGCTGACTATAATATATCTCTCGACAAAAAGCAATAAATCTTATATTGCTATATGCTGCTGGAAAGACTTTCGATCAACAGAATTTAATGATTTTCAATTAAAATCTTCTAGTTGAGCAATCTGGCTTTTAGATCTAGAAACAACTTGTTTGTTTCTGCCATATTTTGACAAGGCACAGATTTTCAAGATATGGGCAATTACAGGTGGGAAATGAGTGTGATGAATGTAGATGAACTATTTAGCTATTGTTAATAACTAAGGTCAACATTTCATTAGAAAGGAATCTGAACCACATAGTACTGGTCTGATTTTTGGCAAACTGACGAACCTGATTCTCAGTTCTCTCCCATGTACAGTAGAACTCCAATTATCCAAATCAGTTGGACCAGACTCTATTCGGACAATCAAACATTTGGATAATCAGCTTTTTGTCTAAAACCGGCCCATTTTATTTAACTACTGTACGTAATTAAATGCATGTGTGTTGAAATGACATAAAAACGACATTTGAAATGAGAGAGAGCATTTATTACATAATTATTTACAATTCAATTACATACTACAGTGTTCTATATTGTGTATTTACGTATCATCATGTAAACAAATGTTACTGCTTGCTAACATCTTAGTTAAATATGCTTTGTATGTTTGACTGTCTTCATCTGTTTTTAGGCAGCCAGGTCGCACATCCGCTTGACAAAGGGACGGACAGTAGTGAGTGTAGACAATAAAGTATCTCTATCATTTTATGTTTCCTTGCAGAATTTGGATTTGTTCTTTTAAGACGGCGTTACAGTGTACAGTATTTCTTGAGGCATATTATGTGTTATATATTGTGATACATAGATGCCTCACAATATATAACAGATAATTAAAGGATTAAAAATACTACTCTTTGCTGTTTATGCTTTTTTTTCAGAACAAAATTAAAGAAACTGAAGATTGTACGATTCTTTTAAGGCATTCTGAAAGAAATTCGGACAATTGGCAATTCGGATAGTTGGAGTTCTGATAATTGGAATTCTACTGTACTGCAACCTCTCGAATCCTGGCACCCATTCCGTCCAAACTTCTCTAGTTAGTGTCTGCGTTGATAGTAACCATTGAGCAGGCGCAATGTCAATGTTAAGATACTGAGAACAGGACCTATTGACTACATCCTCCTCACCACTTAGCCCCCTAGTAGCTGAGACACAGCATTAGACCACAGTGCCCACTTACATTTCCCAATAACTTACATAAATTTTTTCAGGCACCTTCCTAGTGTTTTTTTTACTACTTTTGAAATAAACTTTGCTGACATTCCATCTGCACTTTAGAAAGTATATTTATGCTTACAATATTGATGTTAAAACAAGTTTATTCACTATGAATAAATGACAAATTGCTGATTCTAAAATGATATCCAATTAGTTCAATTTTTTAAAACCAACATGAAATTTATTGGCAAAATTAAGACAGAGATTGTTAAATTATTTTTAACCATTGTTATCATTCATTATCATTTACGTTGGGTCAGTAATAATTGCTCTGTTTCAGGTTTTCCGTTCTTACTAAATTCTTTGAAAAATTATTTCTTTAATATATTATTGTTTACAAGTAGATAGAGTTTATATAATTATTAAAATAATTGTTATTCAAATGTCATTGTTTTGAGTCTATGTGTAATGCTATTTATTACTTATTATTATATTTGTTACAAGGGTGTGTAATAAAATTAGCATCTTAGTTTTGTAGGCAAATTATATATTTATTAACATAATTTCATTTTAATGTAGTTGTTTTTTGTTGTATGCTATATATTAAAATTCAAATTTATTATACATAATATTATTTTAAATATCAAGTGTAAATATTCTTGTACACATGAGCAATAATATAAAATAAAGATGTTGGATTTGAAATAATCGTATGTTTTATTAAATGCTTGTTGGATTTTGTTATGCTTCATATTTAGGAATCCAAAAATCCTCATCACACATAGGTGATTCATAAAAAATATATTTTATGATAAAGGAACTGGATTATGCCTAATGATAAAATCAGAGAATAGGAAATTAATTAATTTAAATATAGAGAGACATGAACAATTCTTACTGCAGCATCAAATCGTTTATTAAAATTTAAAAATATATTCGTTTTACCATCATATACGTTAAAATCAACAAACTACTATTTATTTATTTATTCTTAAGACGCTGATCGTCAAGATATGGGCGAATATGGATTTTGAATGAGTGTAGATGAGCATAATAATCCTGCAGGAAGTGACATTTTTATTTTTTAAAAAGTTACAACCATTATTTTCAATAGTTTGGAGTGGTCTATAATATTGCTTAGAGTAGGCCTACAACGGTTTGGTATGATTGTTCAATTGGTTCAATCTGTTTTATAAAGAACTTCCTGTAATCATGCAAATTAAACAACTGATGAGATAAACGGTAAATAATTATCACAGTGAGCTACCTTTATTTATATTTATAAGTTATATATATTTGGAAGTTTTTGTACCAAGGAGTAAAGTGAATTAGTTCTAAACAATCCACAAAATTTATTTAGTTCCCACGATTTTCAATATGATTTGTAGTTATAAACAAAGCACAGATTACCATTGGAAAAATTCAGGAAGGTCATTAATAACTTTTTTAGGCAGCTAAAATATATATCTATACTAAGAAGACAAATCTTAATGTCGTAGAAAAGGATTGTTGAATATTAGTTCTTATTTCGAAAAGTAAACATTTACAACATTTTTACTTAGTACATCTGAAATATTTCAGTAATTAAACTTAAGTAACATAACACTGAGCCACCAATGTCTTGTAATAAAAATAATTATGAGTATTATAATTTATATTGAGTAAGTGATTGAACATTCTAAACTAATGTATAATGTTTTGAAAAGTAGCGATAACATTATTAAGATTAACACAACATTATACTGAGAAATATTTAGTGAAGGTGTCTTTTTGAAAATAAACAGTTATTCAATAATTAATCAAAGCAAAATGAAAAAAAAATTTAAGTGAAATGTCTTTATTAGGTGGAGTTGGGTCTGTAAAGTCCTCTATTCCGCTCAACATTATTATCCATTAGACCTTTTTTGCTAGATACTACTATATGGGTCGGCACTGGTGGTGCAGTGCTGTAACCCAGCTACATGGGGACAAAGTGTTTGGGAGATTGTAGGCGATAGGCTGTATGCTCGGCCCTCTTAATACCGACATGGCGTCCGCTTGGTGGTTGCTATCGGCGTGGACACTACTAGAGAAGTCTGGGGTGTCCATGTTGGGTGGTAATCATTGTGCGGATGTTGTGTGGGGGAGATAACTGAGTATCAGGCTTGTCAATTAGCTGAAAATCAGACCAGCACTACGTGGTTCGGATTCCACGTAAAGCTGTAGGTCCCTTAGTTGCCCTGGCTGTTGGGCTATTAATAAATTGCCCTTTCTGAGGAACAGTTGAACTCAGTTAGTAACCAGACTACACTCATCTACACTCATCCTACACTCATAAAACCATTCATATTCGCCTTAAAATACGCACAACGTTGTGTCGGCGTCTCATGTAAGAATGTAAGAAAGAAAGAAAAAGAATAAAAACCATTAATTTCAGCAATATGGAGGTTTGATCCTTACTTAAATAAATTAACATATAAATCAACCCCACGAATGTGCAAGATTTCACTAAAATCTGCAGAAATGCTATAAAAAGCTTCACTTCACCTATAAGCATGCGCAAAAACAAAAGTTTAAATTTAAATTACTAAGAATATTTCTTCAAAAAGTAGAGTTGAAAAACAATAAAAATCTCCTTATTTCCAAAGGGATATCAGACAAAGTTCCTATAAGCTAAGGACTAAGAGGTGCTAGAACACAACAGGAATCAGTGTGCTATTTACATACTGACATGAGGTAACCGCCCAAACAAGTACAGTGATATTGTCCCATCTGCCTGCCCTTAAATGTACAGTGGTACCAGACTCACCCTTACAAGTAAGGTGGTTTTGACCCAAGGTTCCTATACAAGAGGTTGTCTCATACAAGTACGCATTCATATCGCACAAGCAGCAACTACGTCATTGGGAGGCCTCAGCTGTTTTTCTACCCTCCTTGCTGTAAACAAAACAAAACACAATGTAAAACATCTGATATTCGCACTCGATGACAATATAGTCTGCGTTATTTATTTATTTGACACAAGTAAATGATTTTAATATTGATATTATTTAGTATTTACTAAGTAATTATAACTCAGCAACATATGAGAAGAGATAATTTGCTGTTTTAAATTAATATTAAAATACTATACATTCAAATAATTCTAAAATACTCTTAAGAACATTACAGTAATTGTGTTTAGTATGCAGTTTTAATTGTTCAGCAATCTTTGTTAGAGGGATAGAGTAAGTAATGCACTTACTCTGTGGTTGGAGGTCTCCCTCTGACGTAATAACTCAACTTATATAGACCATATGAGGATGAGACAACCTGTTGTATAGGAACCTTGGTTTTGACCCACCTGCCCACCCATAAACGTATAGTGGTATAAACCCCACCCATACAAGTACGTTGGTATTGCTAAGAATACAGTTTTATCATCCTTGAAAGTGAAAGGGCTTTTTTATAAGCGAGTGAAATTGTTTGAAATGGTATATTGTGTTGCCTTTGTACAAATCTGTTTACTAACCCTGTATGTTTTTGAGGTATGTATATTTCCCACTAAGATTGAAACAGATTTATCTTAATTTTCCTTGTGGTATTCTTTAAAATATAGCTTTCCCGCATAGAGCTGTTTTATTCGATTGCTAGACTATAATGTGAACTTTAAAAAGATTGTTGCACTCATTTGATATCCTCTGCTGATATATATAAAAAAAGTATCGAGAATATGTTAACAGTATATATAAATTAGTAATCTGTGAATAAAATCAATCAGAAAATATATAATTCTTCAGGGATCAGTGTTGTGCTGCACTTTTACGCTGATTTACTCAACTGACTAATGACTTTTCTAAATTATTAAAATAAACATGTATGCAGATATCTATTGGCCTGGAGTGTCTAAAGGAGTTTGAAGAACAGAGTTTCCTGCTGATTGGTTTCTTTTCCACATGCATTGACTTTTGAGAATTGATCACTCAATTTTAAAGATTTCCTAAGCCTTCAAAGAATAATGCATTGCTTACCTAACAGGCTATTTAAACCTCAGAAGGTTTTTGGCCTCACCAACAATGCCACACCATCTCTCTCAGTTTAAAAAGACATACTTTCAAAAGGCAGAATATAAGATGGCAATATGGTAAATTGGAAAAAAAAATATTTTGCTTGTTTCTAAGTTTTCAGTAAAATTAGTTTTCAACCCTATGAATTTAAACTGGATATAAAAGTCAAATGTTTTTTACCTGGAGGTTCATTGGAGTATAGAGCAGCTGTAACCATGGGTGGCTTACCAGGCAGCCAGTCTGGATTCCATTCCAGGTGTGACCATAAAGTGTTCACCCCTCTGCCATACCCGTAGTTCGAAGTAATGTTAAGCCTTTGGTCCAACAAACCTACAAAACAAAAATTGGGCTGGTTACTTTAGGCAAGGAAACTTTTTCTTAATTAGGCATCTCAACGCATTAAAAGCTATACAATATTTACTTTGTTAGGTACATATGACACATGTTTGGAAACTAAGGACTGTTTAGTGCTACATCCCTGCCAGCACTTCACTAATGCACTCTATTGTTTTTTTATTAATAAAGATATAGGTGTAGAACATTCAAGAAAAGGGTACACACACGGTTCCTTTTAACCCAAGTCTGTCCTCCCGTTACTTACCCCTACTCAGTAGGTGAGTGACTTCAGCACCCCAGTATTGACCCCTACTCAAGTAGTAGGTAACTCAGTCCGGCCGTTATTTACCCCTACTCAGTAAGTGAGTGACTTCAGCACCCCAGTATTGACCCCTACTCAAGTAGTAGGTAACTCAGTCCGGCCGTTATTTACCCCTACTCAGTAAGTGAGTGACTTCATCACCCCAGTATTGACCCCTACTTATAAATTAGATATCTCAGTCCTTCCGTTACTTACTCCTACCCACCCACCCACCCATACGTGTACAGTGGTAATGAACCACCCGCCCATCCATACGTGTACGGTGGTATTTACCCACCCGCCCACCCATACTTGTACGGTGGTAATGAACCACTCGCCACTCCATACTTGTACGGTGGTAATGACCCACCCGCCCACCCATACGTGTACGGTGGTAATGAACCACTCGCCCATCCATACGTGTACGGTGGTAATAACCCACCCACCCACCCATACACGCACTGTGGTATTGACCCACCCGCCCACCCATACACGGACAGAGATGTATAAATTGTCCATCTCATTTTACTAATTGGCAAATTATACTTAACTCAGATCTAAACGTCAACTAAAAGAAGGCAATCCACTTCGAATGTTCTTTCATTATTTGCCGTAGTTACCTCAATTAAGTACTTCGACGGAATTGACTAATTTGTGAACCACATCAGCTTAACTAGCGTCATCTAACTTCCAAAATGTTACTTAATACGTTTATGACTGGACAAAAGTAGTTGAGTGAAAATCAATAATAAAGTAAATGGGATCTTTGTAGATTTTTCATTGCATCAATGAAAACGCTCTTGGCACTGTTTTTTTTTTTTTTCATTACAGGCATATTCAGCTTATTTAGAATGCTTTGAATTGACATTTATAATTTTATGTTTAGATTTCTCAAACTAAAACCCAATTGAATTTCTCTTTTTCTTATCTGCTTTTCAGAGCATTCAATTTGTAAGTGATTCTTTTAAGTTGAAACTGTAAATATTTTGTTTTGTTTATTTTTAGAAAAGAAGTGCTTCTGGTTTTTTCTAAGAGGCAATATTTTTACGGTATGGACATGAGCCCACAGCCTAGAATTCAAAACTCTTTCTTCTCTCATAAATTTTAAGCAACATTTGGGTATGAATTCATATGTTTCAATTCCTTTAGATAGGACAAGATGGAATCAAGTCAAAATCTTTATTTATTTAAACTTACTGTACAAAATACATTTGGACTTATCATTACTGTTTGAAATCTTCTTTGCTGACGAGGTCCTAATATGTATGTAAGTACTGTAATACAAACTGAACAGACAATCCATTTATTTTAAATGACTAAACCTACAAATGTGTTTATATTTATAATAAAAATAATAATGACAATTATAATTATTATTACAGCAAAAGAGCATGAATTTTTTATGTCTATAGAACATATTTATTATTTAGTTATGTGGACTTAACTTGGTGAGATGACGATGTTGTGATTAGTACAATAGATTACATACCTGTATATAAGTTATTCTATCAATGCACAGCAGTTTGTCTGAAATTCAGTCAGGATATTCCATTTCTATCAGAATTACCAACAATCCTGAAATATTGAACAAATATATTTTATTTTTCAACTAACTTCGCAATGCATATTCTTCAACCACTAATCTATGCAATGTAAGATTAGTGGTTGAAAATTCATAGTTAGGTTATTTTACTGGTCGGTCAATTAAGACTGTTCAACAATGTTTAACAAGGGGATCTGCAATATTAAATAAATAATTATAACTTGAAAAAACCAAATCCTATGTCTTTCTTGCAATCTTAATTATTATTAAAGTTACTGGGAAAAATAGCTTGGACAAACAGATTGGGCAAAAATAAATGTCATTATTAGTAACCATTGTTATTACGTCTCGCTGATATGATAACAGTGTGAAGTTACAGATGAAATTAACAAAACCAGATCTGCTCTCTCAATGATTACAGACAATTTAACTTTAGGAACTTATATTATAATCATTTGCACGGTCGCAAAATTGAATTCATACCGGTAACTTGCATACAATTTGTGTCAACTTTCAAGTATTTCTTATAAATTTACAAAATTATTTATTGTGTATGCTACCTACCAAAATTTGATATAAATTTAATGTTTGACAAGTTATTTGATTATAATTGAGAAAAAATATACTAACTTGTTCAATCACTTTTATTTCATATACTACATGTTTCGATCCTTAGATCATCTTCAGGTGTATATTGCAACAAATCTTGAAGGCATCAATAACAATTTTAATTAGTTTATGTATTTTCAGGTTAGTAAGTTTTAACTAATTTAAATTTTTATTGATGCCTTCAAGATTTGTTGCAAAATACACCTGAAGATGATCTAAGGATCGAAACATGTAGTATATGAAATAAAAGTGATTGAATAAGGTAGTATATTTTTTCTCAATTATATATTATTTCCAATCCAGGGCCAATATGATTATTATTTGATTAGTTATGCACACCGGACTGAAATGTAAATCTTGTGAAAGGTATGTAAACTAGTTAGGCTGTTATGTTCTTAAGCCTGAAAAGTGTTTTTACTGACAAAAAAAAAAAATAGATTCAAAACCAATTACAATACTTGCATAGACTATAGAAACAGACTGTCCAAGGCAATGTATTTGCTGTAGACACATGCCTGTGCTGCTAGCTAACAGTGATTTGTTTAAAATAAGCGCTCGACGGTTTGGTATACTATACTTAGCTATGAGCTATTAGTCACTTCAGCTTGTGCAAGGGAGGGAGGGAGGGGGAGAGAGAGAGAGAGAGAGAGAGAGAGAGAGAGAGAGAGAGAGAGAGAGAGAGAGAGAGAGAGAGCGCTGGCGCTACCTGTGAAAGCTGAACATAAACTAATTTTACTGAAAGGAAAACTGGCTTAACGGGAGGAACGGGACCCATATCAGCAGATAATGTTCTTGTACCTATAATCAATGTTATTAATACTTAATATGGCCATTATACTTAAGAACTTGTATACATGTACTCCCTCTTTCTGTGTAGGGTTAACAATTTATTGCAGCCGTATACCTCTTCAATATATATATTAATGGATACATATATTGAATACATATATCTATTAAATATACATGGAATGGATATTTTAATAGATCAGTAACAGATTCCTATTTCCAACAATTTATTAAAAATTTTTTACTAGTTAGAATTATGAGACTGCAGTTTGTAAAAGAAAATTGTGTTTAATGAAATATATTCTAATACTTTTTAACTTAAATAGGAGGGAACTTATATAGGACTTAACTTATATAGGAATTCATAATAAAAATAATTGATTGTGCTGTGGTGATAAGGTGGCTTAAATTGTAAATCCCCAAATGATGGAATGAGGTAATCTAGAACTATGGCATCCAAGAACAATTTGAAGTAATTGATCTTCGTTTCTTCTAGTAAATAGGCTGCTAAATTATACAAAATTTTGTTTTGAATATTATTTTGTTAATGCATAATAAAGCACAATGAATACAAGTCCTGCAGGTGTTTTAAAGATGGGAGTAATTTTTAAAACTAGTGAAATTCATTTCTTTGGTTAAGTCTTTTACTTTGAGTATTGTACATTATTATAAATGTATACAATAATTAGTAAATAATGACCTCTGACTCGCTTAAAAAATACGCAGAGATTTTTCTGTTTCTTTTTTGTCTTTGCAATCGTAAAAATGGTTAAGTGAAATGAATCCTAACGTTAAATTGTACATTTATAATGATAAACCTAGTAACAGAAACAGGAAGAACTTTAACCCAAAGTTCATTAGTTCACACAAAAACGATTAGTGAGTTGAAGATTGTGAAATTGATGAAGTAGTGTCTGCTGAAAGATTTTCAAGTGTCAGCAGAAAATTGCGAAATCAACACACCCAGTAACTCGAATTTAATTTGTGTGGATTTTCCAGAGCTTGAGTTCAAAGATCTTTAAAAGTTAGTAGGTCAAGATTAGTAAAAATATCTGTAAATGAAAAATACGTATCCTACCATAATTACAAACCAAATATGTTTATAAAATGTTATTAATTAACAAATATACCAGTAATTTTAATAGGAAACATGTGCATGTTTAATGTTTAAATGTTGTCAGCTTATAATAATAGATTTTCTGGCTGACTGAACAGTACATTATTATAAAAAATTAAAATTTATTGAACTAACCAGAGCATTGCATATGTTTCTAAGCAGCTGATAAATCGTCAAGCTTGCCAATATATTGTGTATAGTGATAACTGCCCTATTATGTCAGTAAGAGTGTTTTTTTTTCTTAAAATATGTTTGATATTCAATTACTAAAATCATTCAAATGAATTAATTAAAAATGGAGAATGTAATACAACTAGAATAAATTATTTCTGGTGTTTGATAGCAATATTTTTGTATTATATTGAATTCTTTTAGTAATAATATATATAATTATATTATTGGTTGTTCACTGGACAAACTACATGCATTATAGTTTAATTGTATTGGAAAATGTTGTTACAAAACTGATAAGATATAACAACTACATTCCTTTACATATGTCTTGTATTTAAAGAAATATAAATCCCTAATTTTAGAAGGTGTTTTTTATACAATTCATATAAAAATGATGTTTCTTTTTATGAGTACCTGTATTATCATCATTATGTTGACCAATTAACAAGATCATTATATCTTAAAAATTAAAAGCAGTAACGGCAACTTTCAAATAATAATTTCCCAATTAATTAATTATTCAAACCTCAATAACTAATTAACCTCAAATCAAACTAGTCATTCGAATATATATATCTTTTAATTTCTCATTGGTTTTATTTATTTTTTGAGCCAAAAATTTGCAAATCAAGCCAATAAATTTACATTGTGGTGATAAATTTATTGACAGCTTTCAAGCTTAACTAACGATTCATGATAACAAATTAAGATACCTTATTTATTGATTTAACTAAGTTCTATTCTGTATATACAATATTATATGTTAATATTCTTGAAATCCGTATTACTAGAATTGAAGTGGTTCACATTCACAGAACAAACAATAAAGTAGAGTAGACACATGGCAATCTAAGTGAAGCCGGAACTCATACCAAGATGACGTCCAAGGTTCGTATACAAGAGGTTGTCTCATACAAGTATGCACTCATATTGGGCAGGTAGCAATTACGTCATAGGGAGGCCTCAGCTGTGTTTTTTCTACCTTCACTGCTGTAAAAAAAAAAAAAAAAAAAACGCAACAATGTAAAAAAATCTGATATTTATACTCTTGATGACACTTCAGTCTGCGCTGTTCAATTTTGAATATGATTTTGTTTTGGATTGTGAATTCATATGACTATGACTGATTTTAATATTGATATTATTTAAGAGTTACTAAGTAATTATAACTCAGCAAAACATGAAGAGATAATTTGCTGCTTTAAATGAATATAATTATTCTTTTATTATATTCAATAAATAAAAAAAAACAATATAGTAATGGTTTTTAGTATGTAGTTTTAATTGTTAAGCACACTAATGTTGGAGGCATAGAGTAAGTAATACACTATGGTTGGAGGTTTCCCTCTGACGTCACAACTTGGCTTATATAGACCATATGAGAATGAGACAACTTGTTGTATAGGAACCTTGGATGGCGGACTCCTTCACTGTCTGCTCAATTCTAGACGGAAGTTGAGCGTCCGCTGAATTTTAAAAACTTGTAATGCAGTATTGTGACTGGACCTTATTCTTCCTTCCTTCCAAACGCAATTGAGCTACAGCAGCTGGTTGCAATAACAGCAATAAAAACAAGTAGTATGGAATAACGTTTTACAGATAAATATTATGAAATCTATTAATTTTATTATTTCTTTGTAATACTGTAAATTAGCCTACTTCTAGTTAATTTACTTAGTTTACTGTGGTGTTTAAAATGAATGATTTCAATTTTCTCAGTTTTATTTCAATGGTAGATTACATCAGCTGTGCCCACCACCAAGATAGCGAATATCGGCTTCAACTACTACTACTACTACTCTACTTTATTCTTTGATCTGTGGTTCACATTCTCTTTCAAAGAACAGGATGTTGAATTGTCAGGTTAGCATCAAGATTGACATAAACATTTTTATACATTTTATGTTTCATCAAAAGTTGTAAACCCAATTTCTTTGTGTCTGAAAAAAGGTAAGGCATCAGCAAATTTACTTATAAGATATAATTCTATAAATAAGCACAAGACAAATTAAACCTTAAAACACAAATTTTCTATGCCACTGGACCTCTTTCAGACTTCCAAAGAAGACCCAGTCTCAGTATATGTTAAACTTTTCTGGGAGATGACAACAGCATAAAAAATGTGTGTTATAATGTTTATGTGCCTTGTGTTTACAAGTAAGTTTGCTGATGACCTGTCTATCTTATTATACTAATTCATGGTCTAGTGGCCTATAACCTAACCTCAAATAATATTATCTTAAACAAATACTTAATATATCTTAATGTTCATGCCATTTCTAATCGGAGGTTTATTACATTTATAAGACAATTATTCTTTAAATAAAATATTTAATATAGAATGAGATATAAAAAGAAAATTAATAGTTCACTTAAGATAAGTCTAATTATAAAAATAACATTAACTGGCTATTGAATGAAATTGATTATTCTTGGTCCTGAAAAGTTTATGAATTGTCATTTGAAACTGTCCAAAATATAGTTACAGTCTCTAGGAAAAGAAGCTCAATAAACACATCTAAGTCATGATCAGTTTGTCTGATTTGTTTATATCCACAACTTTTTCTTCTTGACCCCACTAGACATAGCAACTAATGTGAAAAACGTACAACACTTCTAGTGTAATGAACAATTCTGTCAAAAATGTAGCTAAGCAAGATGTTTCAGTGCAGTGTTAACAGTGTTATCTTGACAGAGAACATGCAGCACATGGTATCCAATGACATTTTTTTTCTAGACTGCTTGATCTGTGCCAGCCAAATATGGAGTTAGCATAAGACTGAAATATCTTTTTTGTAATGTTTATATTTAAGTCGTTTACTTAAAATATGTTTTGCGAAAATGGACATAAAAACATTCAGTAAAGTATCATATGAAGTGTTGATGATAAATGAAAAAGTGGAGTGTCATTGTTTTTCTTAACTTTACTACATTTCTTACATGCCTTGCAATTACGATTTTTATTCATGTATGTTATCTCGCAAAACAGAGCTATGCATGAAATTAGTGAACCAACCATTTGAATAAACCCCACGCAAAATATGTCATTCATAGCTGGAAGCTGAAACTAACTGACAGATCACACAAGTGACATTCCAGCTACAAAAATCAATTTTCGTTTAGCACCACCCACTGTATGTGTACAGCTAAGATTGCTGCGGACACAAACACAATCCTCTGTGAATCTCGGACTTGGCTCTGTGACAGTAGATCAATATTTAAACATTTTCTTATTTCCTTTGGATTTTTTTATCCAGTTTTCTATTCTTTTTTAATTTATATTCATAACTGGCATTAAAGGCCAGTGTGCTAATATATGTGGTGTTGGCACGAGAGGTGGCATTACAGAGGATCATTTGAGATGGCACGGTACATTGTCCTTACTCCTATAATCTGGCATCACTGGATAGTACACAGCAAAAATTACCAATGGCAGAACAATCTCAGCTCACACACCCTGTGTACACAGCAAATTTCAACTGTATAATCCAATTTCTTCATTTACCTATATAGTACTTGCATAGTAACGTTGTCAAGTCATATAATGTTAAGTTCAGTTATCAACACTGCAGTCAGATTAATTTTTCAACAACAACAAACATCACGGGAACAAACCACATCTTAAGCACGATAAAGGGTATGTGGCCTGTAGTAGTCTGTTTAACACGGCTGGGCTGGCAAAATTTGGACCTAGACTAGCCCATGAATAGCAGCTGATATTTAGATTCATAATTCTAACATATTTGGTTTATTTAGAAAAATAACACAGCTGTTTTAACACTACGTTTTTAATAGTTTTACTTATGGTTATTTTTTTATTGGTGGGAGGGGATATAATCTAACATTACAGCAGGGTTCTGAGCCTAAGTAACCCAAATGTGGTACGCCACTGTCAGTATCATTAGTTTCCATGTCTCAGAGGGAGGGCAATTTACATGGGAGAAAAAATGAGATGTTGAGAGGCGATGGATGAGAGGCAAAAGCTTAAGGATGGTCAAGGAAGTTGGCGTTACTTTATAGGTACAAAGGTACATCATAAAAACACAGTTACAGCGTATGGTAACATACCCTTATTTTTATTCATCTACAAATTCACAGTAAAAACTTTGGTACATTTTGTGTTGAAGAATTTACAAAACTATCATAGATATAGTTTTGACACTTATACCCTGCTTAAAAACAAAAAGAAATGACTTCCATAGTATAAAAATATGTGTCATTATTTTACAGAATTATATTGATATGGACAGTTTTATTTACAGTGGGAACTGTAACACTAACATTTGACAAATATCAGCCAAATAACACAAATAGGTTAATATTTTACAAACCAATCTACATCAATTTTAAAGTTATTGAAGTTAAATTCCTATTTCAAACTTATCTATTTGAGGCTATTTTAATACAATAAGACATTTGAAAGCTGTTATCAAATTTTTTTCGAATAATTGTAAAAACAGCTTCTACTTCAAATATTGAAATAACAACTGTACCTAATTATAGATTATTACTATGTATCTATATAAAAAAAAAGGTTTTAATAGAAATATTCTACAAACACTATGAAACAATAGTAAATAAATTGGTAGACTTAAATAAAAAAAACATATGAATATAACTGTTTGTTGAGACAATATTTAAAGACAGTTTGGAATCATGTGAAGGCATAATTTGTATATACTTTTATAGTTTGTTTTTAATAAACAAGGTATCGTTAGTTTTATAATAAAATTTGCAACAATTTATCACTTATGTATTTAACATAAAAGATATTAAGTTAAACAATTCAAAATATTGAATAAACAAATAAAATGCAGTAAACCTAACTAGTAATGTATAAGAAGTGTTCAAAAATATGTGGAAACCTGCTGATTTGAAAGCTAGCTTAGAAATGTAATTAGATCTCAATTCACAAGGACATCCCAGAGTATGACTAAGAAACGAGTGGATGCTGCCATTTTGCTATACTCACAATTGGTTAAAATAGTAAGTTAAAAAGGATTCTTACCTATTACGTTTCAATTTTTAATTCCAGGAACTGTACTTAAAAGAAGAGATTATAGTATTTACTGTATTTAGTGAACAATAAAGGATGAATCTGCCATATCAACGAGCATTTGAAATAATGGAGTACGATTTAATAATTTTAAACTTTTAAGTTGCAGGTGAGCAAAAAGCAGCATTTTTTGTTAAGAATAGTGTATTTTAATCAAACATTATTCTTTAGGATAAAATATTTAAAAGGCGAAAGAACAAAATTAATAAAAGAGCTGTGTTGAGTTGAAAGCAGTTTATTCATCCGATAATCAAATTATGAGGGTCGTCCAGAAAGTAAAGAACGATTGTGCATCACATGCGGCACAATCCCCCACCACTGCGACTGCGTAAACGCTAGTTACCTCTGGCTGTCCGGTCAGTGTGAGCTGAGTTTCGTTCCTGTACGGTCACGCATCTTTACTCTGTAAACTTTCAAAATGGCGGCGCCCATTGAAAATCCCGCCAAATGCGAAGTGCGCAGTGTCATTCGGTTTTTGAATGCTCAAAATGTTCGGCCTATCGAAATTTATAGGTAAATAAACATTGTTTATGGTGAGAATGTAATGAACGAATCTTCAGTGAGGAAATGGTGCATTTTCTTCACCCAAGGAAGAACCAATGTGCACGATGAAGAACGGATTGGGAGGCCATCACTTGTGAGGAATTGAAGAAAAAAGTTGACGACAAAATTCAGGAAAACTGGTTATTCACTTTAACCACTTTAAAAGACGCTATTCCAGACGTTTCTCGATCCCTCTTACATGAAATTGTGACTGAGCATCTTGGGTATAAAAAAATGTGCGCTCGGTGGGTTCCAAAGTTTCTCAGAGAAGTCCACAAGACTAAATGAATTGAAGCAGCCCTTAAACTTCTTACTCGATATGATAGTGATGGTGAACAATTTTTCGATCATATTGTGACCGTAGATGAAACTTGGGTTTCGTACAAAACTCCGGAAACAAAGTGACAATCCATGGAGTGGCATCACTCAAACTCGCCCTCGAAACTCGTAAAAGAAAAATCGAATCTGAACACAAGAAAATTTATAGCAACTGTTTTTTGGGACCGCAAAGGTTTAATCCATGTCGAGTTTTTGCCAAGGGGAGAAACGATAAATTCAGAAGCCTATTGCGAAACCCTTCAAAGACTCAGACGTGCAATACAGAACAAAAGACGTGGCAAGTTGTCAAAAAAAGTGTTTTTGATCCACGACAATGCTCGGCCCCATGCATCGGTACGAACCCAGCAAGAACTTCAAGGACTAAAGTGGGAAATTTTTGGACACCCTCCCTATAGTCCGGACCTTGCGCCTTCAGATTACCATCTGTTCCCGAAACTGAAAACATTCTTGGGTGGGAAGAAGTTTGGAAACAATGAAGAACTGAAAGAAGAAGTGACATCCTGGCTCAGATCTTTGGCGGCTGAAGAGTATAACACCGGCATTGAAAAACTGATTCCTCGGTACAATAAATGCCTTGACAACCAAGGCAACTACATTGAGAAGTAGGCTGGGTTACTGTGAGTATGTAAATAAAGTTCTGTATTGTTATCTTTCGTTCATAATTTTGTATACCAAAAAGTTCTTTACTTTCTGGACGACCCTCGTATATAAAAAAATTCATAACACATGACAGACTATAGATGGTGGTTTGTGCAGTTAAGTTGAGATTATATATACAATATTTTATGAGATATTCTGTCACATGTAAGGTGAGCATATTACTGTACATCAAATCGCGAAGCCCTTTCTGGAAAGTTTTGCCACTCTACATTAACACTGGACTGCAGGCCAATATAACGTACAATAATTTGAAACAGATTTAAATTATGGTTTAAGAAAACCTATTGTGGATATTTTTCCTTTAAGTTTAGTTCCTGCTTTTCTACCTTGCTACACTAATTGAAATTATGTAAATGCTTTTTACTTCGTTAAAGTAAAAACAAATACCTTATCTTTTAGAGGTCCAAGTTTCTTTACATCACGTTAAGTCCAGATAAAATATTTTTCATCGTAAACATATTTTAGGTAACAGTTCTCATGGATATACTAAACTATACCTCCAAGAACCTATAATTCTCCTTAAAATGCTAGTACTTTTTACAAATTTGCCAGGTTGTTACATTAAAATACATTTAAGATATAGGTTTCTAAATAGAAAATATAATTTTATTAAGTATTTAATACATAAATAACAATATAAAATAAATTAAGTGAATTATCTGCGTGTAGCAGGAAAACTTAAGGACAAATATTTTATATTTATATTCTCCAATTTCCTATTTTTTTTTTTCAAATTATTTAAGTTACTAAACACAAAAGTGTATAGCACTATAGTATACATAACTCGTAGTTGTAAACAATAAATGAACCAAGATATAGTTAGTGCTTGCAGTCAGAAGGCGGGTTACAAAGATACACAACTGGGCATTAAGATCTGACAACTGATAAAGGCAAATCTTCTAAATATTAACAAAAATGTCAACATCATAGAAAATGTCCTAGTTTTACTCTTTCCAATGATAACAAATTGAATTAGCTCATCTGCTGATTACAAGCACTACACAAATGTACAATGAAATGCACAAATGACATCCATTAAAGGACATAAATATTGTTGCACATTTCATCTTTTTATCTTCCCTAATTAATAAATAGCCTAAACATTGCACTTAAAATAACTTTGATTTTTATAGCATTTTTCTTTGAAAAGGATGAGATGCTTTTTAAGTTTGATTTAAATGAATGAGGTAAAATTAATGAAAGTACATTCCATGAATAAAATTCAAAATATTACAAGTTAAACTTAAATAAAATTTGCTAAGTTCTATATTGCTTATTTGTGGTCCACATAGTAAAAGCTATAACTTTTAGAAATCAATTAAGAAACCGTTTCTTTTCTTCTATGAATTTGAAAACTTATTTTTGTGCTATGTAACAGAATATTCCGCAGACTTAGATAAGAAAACTAAAAAATTGTCTGGAAACAATAATATGTAATTATTATAAAAGCTTGATTTAAATGTTATATGAAGTTATATGTGATATTAGTTTATTTATAAATCAAAACAAATTTCTTATCCACAATTAATTATGATTCCTCCTCACATAATGTTTTTTCCTGCTTGGCAATAAGACTTGGAGATAAACTATTCAGAATAAAAATAAAATAATTCTACAGATAGCAGAACATCATACAACTCTATACCTTGTTAAAAATTTTTTATTTTCATCAATTAATTGTTTAAAATCAAACAACAGTTTAACAGCCTTACATGTTCACTGTATATGCTACATATACACTTGTTTTAACTGTCTAAAAAGTAATTTTTCCTCAGTTAAAAAAGTAATAGAAATAGATAAATATATAAATAGTATTGGATTAACAAATATGTGATAAATAAATAAAAACATATTTTCTGCTGATTTGACTAACAGAAACAATATTAATAAAAGTAATTTAATAACTAAAACAAACCCTCTCATAAATAAAAAAAAAACCCCCGATCAGTAATTAAAACTAACTCGCATATACACTTATTCCTCAAACAAGGACAACAAAATCATCCCTTTTTGCTAGACTTGTAACACGTGTGTTATGTTAACAATTTTGCTAAGGAAAAACCCTCTTTCCGTACATCAACAGCAATTTATTTTATTTTCCCAGTACTGTAA
Organism: Stictocephala bisonia; assembly: GCA_035578905.1. Lineage (NCBI taxonomy): Eukaryota > Metazoa > Arthropoda > Insecta > Hemiptera > Membracidae > Stictocephala > Stictocephala bisonia. Next base: position 963,741 of record JAQJVL010000103.1, on the reverse strand, counting down.
CTATGTGATTTCCATAATGATAAAACAAAATGAATACATTGATATGACAAATTAATTTCTTAATAAAAGGCATTTTAACTTTGATGTCAAAATAAGTTTTTACGTTGGAAAATTTTCCTCAAAAGTTAATTATTATTTCTCATTAAGAAGGGAGAAAAGAGCTTGTACAAAATCATACACCGATTGCTCTTTGTTGGACAGAGTAAAATCATTGATTTTATATAATAATATAGTCAAGGGTAGTCTTTAAATTATCTATAAAAATTGAAAAGCATTTGTGCATGACTATAAAATTAAGAGAATTCAATTTTGAATAAATCAACTTGTTTTCCTGACCTATAAGTGTCAGTTTTGTTGAGTAAAACACAGAATCAGAGGTCACGCACTTATAGTGCAGTAAAGTACAGAGATAAAACATAAATACCACTTGAATCTTGTAGAATTTTATCTATTATTTTCCGAATATTAGAACAAAAACAGCTAAAATTAGGATGCTTAGTTATGTTTGTAAGCAAATAATTAAGTAAATAATGCTTTCACAGTTGGGAGTTTTAAACAGAAAATCAATTTAACAATAAATCTAAAATTAACAAACTTTTCAAAGATGTAAAGGATCAACTTCTTATTAATCATCAAAAACTTTACTGTCTTTGTTTGCTGTTTGTGTTATTACAAAAAGTCTTTAAAGAATATGTAAACAACTGTATATTTAGTATTCTTGTAGTTATTATTTATAATCTCTTATGCTTCCAGAAAAAATACCCCTCCTCACTGATTTCAATAACTAATCTACTGTATATTTTCTAGTGTAAATCACATCAAGGTCTATCAACACTATTTACTTGATTACCAGACAGTTTGCACACCCGGTGATGTGGCATCCAACACACGCCAATATAAGTTTCAGTGTGTTACTAATTGTTGAGTCTCAGCGATACCACCAGAGATGCCACATCACAGCTTGGGCGAAATGTCTGGTTATCTTGTAAATAATGTAGATAGCACCTTGATGCAGTTGTCACCGGAAAATATAGATTCTAGTTACGAAAACAGCCGCTTAAGCTTAAGATCTAATTTATTCATTGTTAATAGGATTTTGAAGCTGAAAACCACAAAGGTATACTAACCTTATTATTTGTTAAAATCTAATGTTTTTAAATGCCCAATAAGCAGCCTGCAAGTTTTATCAAAGGTTGATATGGCTCTTTCGAGCCTAAAAGCTTGTTAACCAAGCAATATGTTCACACTTTTAAAAAATATTCAAAATCACTTGAGGTTAATACCAGAAATAATAGAGGCCCAATATTGACAGATCTGCTTCACAGGGACATTTTATTGGATTCAAAATTTAAAAATCATTTAAACCTTTCCCTTTTAGGCCCAAAAATCGATAACTCATATGTGAAAATAAAGTCAGGCAATTAAAAAAAAAAAGTAGTTTTAGGTTACAATAAAAATAGAATTACAATATCTCCTAGCTGCGGACTGGATATTTCGTCAAACTGGTCAATGCCATTTTAATTTAACCAATTTTTCAGTTCTAGCCATCATATATATATATATATATATATATATATATATATATATATATATATATATATATAGACATTTCAGGCAAAAATTACTTGAGTGACTTACATTTATGGTTCTTTACTAAAAAGATCCTTTATTTATGAATACTCACTTGAGAACATGTTAATTATTGATGTCATATGAACAAATAAATCTATTGATGGGTACAAATTATATAACTGCAGAAAATACTTTATTAAGTAATCAGTTGACAGAAATGGTTCATTCTGATTCGGAAGTTACTTTTATAGTATTTACATATGATCATGTTAATAATAGAAGGTATAATTATAAATTCTATTTAAAATTTAATACCAAACTTTTAAGATTTTGTAATTAATTCATAACAATTAACAACAAGTAACAATTAGACGCATTATTATGTGCAATTTAGTGTTTACAATAACCAATGAATGATATCTATTTTTCACCCTTTGCACTCTACAATTCCATAATTGTGAAATGCCCAGATAATGTTGTTTATTCATATTTTGACTCATGATTATGTCCTAACCTCTGGAAACACAATATATGACAACTCTTGGCCCACACTTTGAGGGTACTTGGATTTAAAGGTATTTTTAGCTGCAATATTCCAAGTGGCTTAATTTTTAGATTTTAAATCACTAAGACACCATTCGAAGTAATTTTATTTTGCTATCACTATATTTTTATTTAAAACTCAGCATAATGGTTTTTATTAGCGTTATTTTTTAAGTAGATTTTACGTACTATCAGCAGTACGTAAATGTTTTGGGACCCAGCCTGAACTTATGAACTTAATCAAAACAATATATTCATGAATTGACAGGTTAATTGCTTCATAAAATACTTTTTGAATGAGCAAAGCACCAAGGTACACTATGGTAAAAAATATTAGAAAAATACTCAATACTGTGAATAAAACTGACTAAAAACAGGCAACTGATTAATCATAGCTTGGCTAGTGAAAGTTTTAAGGTATCAAAAAATGTTACATCTAAAATATTTTACTATTCAGTCTACATAAATATATAATAATAAATACACAAACTATAAGAAGCGCAGACAAATGTTTGTCATCCCGGTAAAATCTTTTATAGGACCCTTAGCTGCTATAAACCACTCAACCTACAAACTGTGCCCGATCACAGATTTAAGTGTATCAAATGAAATATAGAATGTTCAACATAGAATCTGTGCTTCTTATTATACATATTCATTCATTATAAAGTATATTTCTAAACTTATAGTTAAGAAGTGACTCATTAGGGCAAATAAATACATTTTAATCACACATACCTAGGACAAACTAAATACAAATTTGATTGCATATTTCACATTAGTAAATAAATACTAAAAAAATAATAACAAACAACAACAACATATATACATATAATAATAAAAATAAACTAAAAATGTAAATTGTTAACGTATAAACACAATTAGGAGAGGCAGGGAGCAGGGGTGGTGGACTGAGGTTCTGACCCTATGTTGATGACGCAGTATGCACTGCCGATGGGGAACTCTAGAGCGAGGTGAGGTCTCATAGACCATTCCAGTAAAGTAACCCGCTCTGGGCGTCATAAATCTGGAAATCTATATAAAAAATAATTATGAAGTTTGTTTAATTGATTATCTGATGATTTTTACTTACTTAATAGAGATGTGCGGATAGTGAAATTTTGAATCAGATCAAATTTGGTTTCGATAGCTTGGGGTCAGGTCAGATAAGGTTTGGTTTATATGCGTCTCGGTTCAATTTGAAGATTCTCCTCATACAAAGAATAATACATCATAAAAGTACTGATGCAACTTTTAGAACGAGTACTTTGATGTTTCAATTAAAATATTTTACAATGAAAAAGATGTAAAATGATTACTACTCGAGTTTGTTTTCATTCAGTATATCGTTCTGAGTGGCCATCGCGATCAGACTTATAAAACTGATAAGATCACAATAACAAATACAGAGTTAACTTGGGGATAAAACTAATATTAATATAAGTCCATCAAGCAATGCATATAGATATCGTAATTTACATGCGGGGTATCAGTGGAACATTCCCACAAAGACATTTCATCAAGTTTTTAGTTAGTCCGCAATTATTTTTGAGGCCACTTACATTAAAAACAATAAGAATTTTTACGTCATTATTTAGAATAGTGAAACGAATTATTTTACAAAGTTTCAACAGTACAATAAATTAACGTCATACAACACAAATATACGAGCGGCGCCTGACTCTTGACGAAATCCTTTGTCAACTGCCTTCTAATGTGGAAATAAGCCGTGCATCACCCCACAGGATTATTTCTGATGATCTTCATCTGTCAAAAGTGTGTGCAAGGTGGGTTCCACGCCTTCTCACAGAACAGCACAAAGAGCAGAGAGTTGATGCTGCTTTGCAATTTCAACAATTTATTCGATCGAATAGTGACTGGGGATGAGACCTGGATCCATCATTGGACGCCTGAATCGAAAAGACAGAGTATGGTATGGAAAGGAAAGGACGAACCAACACAAAAAAAAGCGAAAGTTGTGGAATCCGCTGGAAAAATCATGGCGACGGTTTTTTGGGACAACAAAGGTGTGTTATTGATCGACTACCTTCCTCGTGGGACTACAATAACAGCAGCACAGTATTGTGAACTTTTTGAACAACTGAGAAGAGCAATCCAGAACAAAAGAAGAGGAAAGTTGACGAAAAAAGTTTTTTTGTTCCATGACAACGCTCGCCCACATGCTGCTCGTCAGACCCAAGACCTGCTCACAGATTTTCGATGAGATGTTTTTGGACATCCACCTTACTCCCCCGACCTTGTACCAAGTGACTTTCATCTTTTCCCACACCTCAAACAACATCGTGGAGGTCGGCGCTTCGCAAATGACGATGAGCTGAAAGAAGAGGTTGAGAGTTGGCTAAGCAATATGGCGGCAGAATGGTATGATGAGGGACTGAAAAAACTGTTACCACGTTACCAAAAATGTTTAGAAAATCATGGAAATTATGTAGAAAAATAAGGTTAACTTGTACTTTTCAAAATATATCATTTAAAATATTTTCTGATGTTTTTTATACTTTTAATAAAATAGTGTAACTTACTTTTGAGACAACACTCGTATTTCAATAACAGTACAAAATGCACAAATATATTACAATATATGCACAAACTAAACAAAAATGTTTTTGTTTATGCCTCTGATAAGGACTATCCCCTTGTCAGAAATGGACCTCATACGAATTACTAAACAAAAACAAGATAACATTGTGTTTTGCTGGAAAAGGTTTTGAAAAAAAGGATGGAATGTGGACACTAGGGCTCTTCATCAGATAGAATTTGTAAGAAGTGTAAACAAGGGTGGAGCTCAAAAGGAATGCTTTTGACCAAAAACTAAATGGCGTTAATTTACTACTTTTGAATGGTACAAACTAACCTTAGTCTGGTCAAACATAACACCTGTTATTTTCGTACAAATTATTGTTATTTTGGAAGTGGGAGGATTAGAGACTGGGAATTTTCAGTTACTAGTTTCATTGTCTCGCCATTTAGCTGGGTTGTTGACCCATTCCTGTAGAGCTTTACAAAACATATTGATGTGGTCCTTATTAACAATCTATCTGTATCTTATGTCGTTTTTGGAGCCGCTGTATTGTTAATGCTCTTGTCACAATATAAAAACAATTTTTTTGCTGAATTCTTCCGATCAAGTTAGGACCAAAGTCAGCCCTAATAAGTCTGATATTTACAAACGTTGTTGAATATTAATGGTAGCTTTGGGTTGGAAAAGAGTATTCGAACCGAACCGAATATCCGCACATCTATATTACTTAACACAATTAATTAAAAATAAATAAAATGTATGGTGTCGACTATTAAATATAATATAGCAAACATCATTGAAAAAAGGTTTGTTTAATTTATTTAGAAAGATCAATCCAGGTTGCCTTTTGTGAGCCTCTGTCAACAGAAAAGTTAATACTTCTTTCAAAAATGCATTAGTATTTGGTTGCGGGCAAAGAGGCATTACCTGACACCAGGGAAATGTGGTCCAGCTGAGAAATATGTGTGATAAAGATGGAAAAAGTTAAAAGCTGATGTTAATGGTTGAGTACCTAATTATTCAGTATTCATTAAAAAAAGGAGTGTTATCTAATAATGTACATTATTCATTGTCTTTCAATTAAAAAATAATTCCTACTTACTTGGATGGTCCTAATAACGAATCTGAAACCATTATTTTTATTTCTTCTTTTAATTACGATAAAATGTCTCATACTTCACTAGAGCAGTTTCGTAGACAATATGACATGTTTTTCTCAGCTATTTTCAGGTATTTCTAGGCAGGATTTCCCAACATACCCCCATTCAATAAACAAGTAGACTATTGTACAATATTTTTAATTACTAAAATTGTCTGACTGAAGCTCAGCTCAACTTTATTACTGGCCCCTCTAGTTTGCAAGTATGGAATGTATAAAGTTATTATTGGCAAGTTATTATCAAGATATTATTTGATTAAAGTCATATTAAATAGTCAAATCTCATAATTGTCACAATTGTCAAATCTTCATAATTTTTTTCAAAATATTGGTTTAACCTTAAACATTCAGAAAACCAATTTTATCTGCTTTAGTACAAAACAAAGACATAATTTAGTAGAACCGTCAATAAACCTAGATGGGAATAATTTAAATAAAATAAAGAGTACAAAATTTCTGGGTCTTCAGGTCGATGAAAATCTAAGTTGGGACAACCATATAAACTAGATGTTATTGGGAAAATCAACTCTGGATTATATGCTTTAAAAAGAATGTCGTATCTTTGCACCTTGCCAGTTTTAAAACTTGTGTATTATGCAAACATTCACTCACATTTATCCTATGGTATTTGTGTTTATGGTGCAAGTACACATACAAATTTGGAAAGAATACTCTTATTGCAAAAAAGAGCAATTAGAATAATGTTAAATCTTAAATATTATGATCCTGTTGGAGAACACTTTACAAACTTAGAGATTCTAACAGTGTTCGATCAGTATATTTTTGACTGCATTTTGTACATAAAAAATAATGAAAATAAACTGACATTCCGAAAAGACATACATAGCTATAATACCAGAGGGAAAAATGAAATTCACATACCACAACATAAATTAACATTCTATAATAAAAAAACTTCTTTTATTGGGACAAAATTTATAAATAGCTTGCCAAATGATCTAAAAAATGAAGGAAACTTAAATATATTCAAAACTAAACTTAAAATTTTCTTGCTATCTAAGCCATCATATTCACTGGATGAGTTCTCTAAAAGATTAGACACTTAGTTAGCGGCTAATACCAATATGTAATAACTGTTTTACTGAATTTTTGTATTAGTTTGTAGATTTGCATTGAATTGTAAACTATTGGGACACTATTTACTGTACCAATGTACACGAAAATAAAGATGATTTGATTTGATTGATAGTAAATACTTTTCAAACATACAACTTGTCATTTTTAACTAATAACTCACCTGGTGGGATCTTCGATATAATGACTTGGAATTTCAAAGAGGTCTGGACTGATATCATTTCGGAAGGCAAACTCCTGGAATGTTATTTTGGCAGTAACCGTTGGAAGGATGGGTATATCTGAAACAGATAATTATATTTTTGAAAATTTGTGATACTGTTCAGTTGATTATATAACCTATTACAACAAAATCTCCAGTACTAAATGTTTAACAATTGTACACTAATAATGTGCTATTAGCTGCGTGTCAATAGCTATATATATATGCATGACCTTGTTAGCCGCTGCGCTCATGTCACCTCAACCTTTGGCCTTGGTAATGCCAGTTGGTAATAAGTCGTACTTGCTGCTTTCGAGATACCTCGGCTTAGCAACTAAATAAGCTCGGAAGAACTGTAGTATCACATATCACTCAGTGACTCACAAAGCAGATACTTTTATGGTTCAATATCTGTTTGTCACAGAAAGTGTAACGGTTCGTTCACTGTTCCGTCATTTTCACAATTGATTATGTCAAATGACTTATGTAGAAAATAAATTTACTGTATAAAATGTTTCCTCTCCGGTAGTGCAAATACAGTTCAGTGCTTTTCAAAATGAAGCTGCTAAGATTGATTTGTTTGAACAATCATTGCTTATTTGTAAGATCTCCTGAATTAATATATAAAAAAGTACATTTATGTTCACATATTTGTTTCCTGTAACTTTCTAAATCCTCTTTTGAAGTTTTTAAAATGAACTAAACTCATATTGAGGATACTGATGACAGTGTAAAATTATATACTCTGTTCATTGAACTATACACTGATTCTTTCTTTATTCTTTTAAATCCTAACATGGATTGGATTTCAGAAAAATAATAACCATAGACACAACAATAATTCATTCATTATTTGTATTGTGGCTACCAAGGGCGGATTCAGGCTGTCCTATGGAGGGGAGGGGGTATGATATAGGGTACCGTAGAGTAGATAACAGACACAGAAAAGTTTTCATTGTTGTTAAAACTTACATTTAGATTGTAAAAAATTATACACATATCGATTTATACATGTGATTCAGTACAATAGATTTTATCTAGTAGTTTACCATTAACATGAGAAAATATCGACAATTATGTCCGAGTTGATAATTAAATTATGTTAAAATATCAAGTTTACCCAAATATTGATAAACTGGATGACAGAAGAAAGACTTTCAGGACTAGTTATGATTCATTGTTGAGAGTTTATTTAATTCAATTATATTTACATAGTTAAATTAAATAAACCTTCAACAATGAATCATAGCTAGTTCTGGAAGTCTTTCTTCCGTCATCCGATTTTTTCAATATATGAGGACTTCATATTTTAACTTATCTAGAATATTAATATTATATAGTATTAAAAAAAATAAAAAAATAGCAATAAGAATAGTTTTGAGGAAAAGTTATATAGATCAGTGAAACAAAACTTTTAAGAATTAAGAATATTAACAGTCTACAGGTTATATACATTGGAATGTGTTATGCACATTAGAAGAAAACCTTTTAAAGGCAGACAAAAGTGAGATTTTCACAAATATAATACTACGGGGAAATATAAATATACCCTGCCAATACATAATTTAGAATTGTATATAAAAAAAGACCACATATATTGGCAAAAGTTCCTTCACTGTTATTTCAAATACTATAAAAGAAAATAATGATCACAAATTTAAGAAGAAACTTAAAACTATATTATTTGATAAGTCATACTATTCATTACAGCAATTTTTCTCTGACTAAAATTATGAACTATTTAATTTGAAAACAAAGTAGTTTGTTTGTATAACTGATGATTGTGTATTTTCATTTATAGTGACACTATTCTATGTGAATATGTATTTGTACTAAAATGAATAGACATTTTGAATTGATTCCATTAAATCGTTTTAAGGAATGAGAAACTGGACTCTGCAGAATCCTCGTTGGCTTGAAACGTAGCATGGAGTTTAAGAAGTTACATTTTGAGAAGGATCAGCTGATTATCACCGGCTGTTCATTTGTCACTGGGCTATTAATTAATGACACTTTCTAAGGAATAGTCGGCCTTAGTTTGTAACAATGACTACATTCGCTGATCTACATTCATCACACTCATTCGAAATCCATATTCACCCATATCTTGAGGATCGCGTCTTATGAATAAATAAAAAAAAAGTTAATAGTAAATATTTTAGTAGATGTCTGGGTCACAATTCTGCTAACAATCTATGGCCTTTGATGGTTTCTTGAAGAAATTTCTCCAGTGTTCCTGCTGATATTGGAAGTCATTGAGTATATTGGAAGTATATTGAGCAACGTGGCTGAATGAGTGGTCAACATCCTTGTTTAAAGTGAATCATCATGTTTGTATGTGGTATATAAATACAGTGCTGATGAGTGAATTGTTATCGTCATATGCATGTGCAGGTTGGATGAAAGAATCATTAACATTTTATATGTAAGCAGTGTTGGTGAGTCGTCAACAATTTATGTTAGTGAACAATGTGAGCAGGATTGATAAGTGAATCATTTTTATCATCATATATGTATCTGGTTTATGAGTGAGGAGTTGTTATCAATAACAAATGTGTGCTGTGTGGATATGATGGATCCACGCCCCCTTCTTAAAAATACATATACTATGTCCATCTCTCATCTTAAAATGTTACCCATCTACAAATCACTCTACTCATCTTTCACAAATGATTATTTCGATTAGTGTTGGCCAACATTTATAGCTCTACACCAACTAATCCATTTTCTATTTTCCTCTACCTTTAAACCTACCTATCAATGTTAATCTCACCAAACACGTAACCAAACTTGAGTAACATGATTTACACTAATACCAATGATTGATGATTTACTATTAAGAAATAAATTATGGTGTGCAACATACTTAACAAATTAATTAAATACTGACAAAAATAACTTACCAATTTTAACAGGAAACCCTGGAGGCAATTTCATCTGTACAAATTCCCTCAATTTGTTGAAATGTTTAAAAGGTGTTATTACTTCTAAAACATTCAGCAACATATCCACCGAGAGTGGAAAGTCAGGACTCTGAAAAGAAAAACAATATTACTAGAATCAAAATATTTTATAAATATACATACTTATAGGAGGTACCACCTATTTGCTTCCAATAATAGGTAATCTTTAATAATAATAATAATAATAATAATAATAATAATTTTTATTTGCCACACAAATTTTACATCATTGACAATGTCATAGCAGCAGCTATTGCAATAGCTTGTGTCATACATACTAATTACTAAAATTAGACTATTTATGAATCTACCAGTAGACTTTAAAGTCAAATTAGTAATAAAAAATGTGTACTTTAAAAATTAAAAATTAAGGTCAATTGCGTTAAAAAATTCATCTAAATTGTAAAATGGGTTTTTTAAAAGCCAGCAGTAAAATTTATTTTTGAATTCAGAAAAAGAGTACTGATTAATTTTAGGTTCCAAAAAATTGTAAATTTTAAGGGACAATACTATATGACTATCCAGAGTCTTATTCAAACGATAAAAGTCAATTTTAGCATTTTTCTTTCCACGTGTATTATAGTTATGGAAAGATTGTTTGAATTTTAAGAATTCTGAATTTGTAATAGTATAAGTAACCAAGTCAAATATGTAAAGATTTATAATGGTTTGAAATTGGAAATCAATAAAAAGTGGTTTGCAGTGTTCTCTGGAGTCACATTTCTTAAGAACTCTTAAAGCTTTTTTGTGTAAAGTTAATAGTTCTTTAATTCTGGTACAATTACCATAAAGAACTAAACCGTACCTGAATACAGACTGAAAATATGCAAAATAGGCTGTTCTTATATAAATTTTTGGTACAATATCGTTCAATCTATTCAAAAGATAAATTACCCTTGATAGTCGTTTATTTAAATAGTCTATGTGATCGTTCCAGGTTAGCTGATTGTCAATATAAACCCCCAAAAATTTAATCGAATCCACAAAATTTTCATCCAATGAAATAGAACTAGGCTCAAGATGAAATAGTATGTTTTTTGTTTTATTACAATTTAGCAAAAATCCATTTGAATTAAACCAATTTAAAGCTTTAGAAAGAGTCTCATTAGCCATAATTTCCAGATCATTAATGTTTTTGCTTACGTTAAAGAAAGTTGTGTCATCGGCGTAAAGAATAATTTTAGAATCAATTGTCGATGGAAGATCATTGATATATATCAAAAATAGGAGGGGACCCAGGACAGAGCCCTGTGGGACACCCCACTCCACTTTCAATTCTTTTGACCACCTTCCATTGACACAAACGGTTTGCCTACGGTTGTTTAAATAGGATTCAAAAAATTTTAAAGATGGTTTACAGAAACCATAATGTTTTAATTTTGCAATTAGAATTTTACTTTCAACACAATCAAAAGCCTTGCTCAGGTCACAAAATTTATATTGGTTAGCTTAGGATATATTATCAAGAAAATCCTTATCTTACTGGAGTATAATGTGTGGGCTAACAAACAAATATTTATTAAGTATTGATGTCCTATTTTAGTTAATAAATACTGGATTCAGAGTTAACCCCTTAGAGCAGCGGTTCCCAAACTGTGGTACGCGTACCCCTTGGGGGTACGTGAGGCATTCATTGTTAAGGGGTACGTCACGCTAGCCGATACGGCGCGCCAGATAATGCGAGGGAATTTTCAAGTTGCGGGAAATGCGAGGGAATTTAGTAGTGGTCACATCACTGACGCGCTGCTTCAGCCTCACACGTGCCACTAGTGCAAAAGGGTGTGTTTACAAAGGTTAGTCATTCTTTTACATACTGTATTTTATTTTATTATTAACTTGAAAGTTTAAGTTGTATGTTAGTGTTTTATCTAATAATGGATAAGTGGTTAAGTCAGTCTTCAAGCTTTCAGAAAAAGTCGAGAGTTTCAACACCACATGAAGAAGGTAATATTAATAATTGTCAAGTTTCTGATTTTTCTTTACCGAAACGTAAATGTTCTCCTGTGCCTTCTGCAACGCCATTAGCGCAACCAACTTGCTCAGATAAATCGAAAAGGCGGAAGTACGATGTTAGCTACTTGGCTTATGGATTTACATATAACGATGTCCATGACAATGAAATTAGGCCTCAATGTGTAATTTGTTTGGAAACACTTTCTCACCATTCCATGAAACCATCTCTTTTGAAGCGACATTTCCAAACGAAGCATGATAGTTACAAAGATAAACCATTGGATTTTTTCAAACGTAAGGAATCTGTACTGAAATGTAGCAAGAAAACTATCAGTTCTTTCACCAGTTTAAATTTAAAAGCTGTTGAAGCTTCTTACAAAGTTAGTCTTAGAATCGCCCAAGAAAGCAAACCACACACTATTGGGGAAACATTAATTCTTCCAGCAGTTAAAGATATTGTGTCAACTATGTTAGGAGAAAAAGAAGTTAAACAGATTGATTCAATTTCGCTTTCTAACAATACAGTTTCAAGAAGAATAAGTGAAATGGCTGCTAATGTAAAGGCAATATTACTCAATAAGATAAAAAAAAGTAATTATTTTGCCATTCAAATTGACGAAACAACAGACATAACTAACATGGCTCAACTAATATGTTTTGTTAGGTATGAAGATGGAAATACTGTCGGAGAAGACATGTTGTTTTGCCAAAACTTACCTTCACATACAACTGCAGTCGAGATAGTTGGAAAATTAGACGGCTTCATTAAAGAAAACGAGCTGAATTGGGAAAAATGTGTTGGAATTTGCACAGATGGGGCAAATTCAATGGCTGGGGTTCATAAGGGAGTTGTGACTCAGGTACAAAAACTAAGCCCAAAAGCTAAATTTACTCATTGTAGTCTTCATCGAGAAGCCTTGGTTACTAAAAGATGTCCACAGGAGCTGAAAGCTGTATTAAATGAGACTGTAAAGACAGTAAATTTCATCAAAGCCAGAGCACTAAACTCACGTCTTTTCCACAACTTGTGTGATGATATGGATAGTATTCACAAACAACTACTTCTACACACAGAAGTAAGGTGGTTGTCAAGAGGAAGAGTGATATCTCGAGTCTTTGAACTTCGACATGAAATATTAATTTTTTTATCTGACACAGACTTTCAGTACCGTGATCGTTTTTCAGATGAGTTGTGGTTGAGCCGATTGGCCTATTTGGCAGACATATTCAGTATGTTAAATGACGTAAACAGGAAATTACAAGGAAGCAGTATTACCCCATTTCAAGTTATGGACAAAATCAATAGTTTGAAACTAAAACTAAGCTTTGCAGAAGGGGAAGCAAAGAAAAATAAAATCTCTCTGTTCCCCTGTCTTGAATCTTTTATAAAAGAAAACGAACTTTTCCTGTGTCAAGCCATTTTGAATGACATATATGATCATTGTAGCTCTCTCCATGCTAACTTTAGCAAATACTTTCAAGAAGACTTGACATCATATTCATGGATTAAAAATCCTTTTGCTGACATTGATAAAATTGTTCAAGATAGTTTTCCTCTGAAACTCAAAAACGAACTTTTTGAATTAAACTGTGAGTCAGATTTAAAAGAAGAATTTAAGAAAACCACACTTATTGACTTTTGGATTCAACGACGCTCAGGCACAGAGTATGGTGGTATTGCTGACAAAGCTGTTGAGTTCTTACTCCCATTCCGAACTTCATATCTGTGTGAAACGGGATTCTCCCACCTTATTTATATAAAAAATAAATACAGAAACAGAATGAATACGGTGGAACATGATCTCAGACTCAAGTTAAGCCCAATTTTGCCGGACATAACCAGTTTAAGCCGTTCCATTCAAGCTCATCCCTCACACTGAAATATTGTATTGGTATTGTACACGAATACATTTTTGTGGCATTCATATTTCTGTAAATTGTTTAGAATAATTAAATATGTATTATTAACTTTGTCGTGTTTTATTATTCTAACAAACATAACAATTTTTAACATTTTATTAAAATTATTTTTGAAATATTTTAAAAAATAATACAGTACTACAATAAACTTAAATTATTTGTAATTTCAATTTAATGAGTTATAAGTGTGATTTTATATAAGTTGATTTTATATTTTAAGTGTGTTGATAAATAGAATGATATAAAAATTGAGAATATTTAAAAAATACAAACACACAAATGATATGCATACAATTTTTTTTATTTAATTTATAATATTATATTTTTATAATTAATTGTTATAACATCCATCTTTTTTTTATAACAGCTAAAGGCTTTAACTTTATTGTTTACTTTGTAGTATAATAAGTTAGCATACACAACAAGCGTGTACGTACGTACACCATAATCTATATACAGTAGTTTGGAGTAGGGGTACAATATATTATGTATGGTTATTAAGGGGTACGCCATCAGAAAAGTTTGGGAATCTCTGCCTTAGAGTAAACTGCCAATGCTCTGATCAGCATTTCATAAGAAGATCTAAATACACTAGGATCTCGTTTAACCGAAATTGATTTGATCAAGGTAATTCGGTTGAATGGAAATTCGGTTAGTATGGAATAATATAAAAACCCATCTTCTAGTAAAAAAACCTTGTATTGCATATGGAGTGTGCCTGCAGTCTTATGATACTATGTCCCAAATACGGTCCCGAGCGTAATGTTGATTCGCTTTTTAAGTAGGGAGAACATTACAGTAAACCTCGTTTTATCTGGACTAATATGGCAGTATCCCGATCTGGATTCATATAAATCCAGATAAAAAATACAAGATAAAAATTGGGTAAATATCGGTAAAAGATGCCTACATGGTACAATAGGCAATATACGCTTCACAGAGCTGCGCAGAAGGTCGAGCCATGCTTTATTTTGCATGAGAATATTCTGGGAACTGAAAGAACACCCAATAAATATATGTCACGATTGATAAACTTGACCAAAATTAGTGTTTTTATGTAAATGAACAACAAAAAGCTGAATCTACAGGATGCAATCCATACAAACTAAGATGGTCTGGACAATGATAAACGTTTGGATATGAAGGTCATATGAATGAGCCAGCTTTATATCATATAAAATAGCGTTTAATAATGATTACTCACACTAAAAAGTATTTATTCAGGAATATCAGGTATTCTGCGTATTCATAACCGTACTATAACCTTAACACTTTCACTGCGGCCGTGCCCGATCGGGAACAGCACTCAACAGACTTCAGACGATGTCGAGCCCGATCGGAAATCCTTGTTCTTTGTTTGCTTATTCATTCAGTATTGAGGAAATCGAAAAAAGGAAAGTTGTTTTTGTGCGTAGCGTGTCTAATATGACCTAATAACTTTGTATATGATTTGGTTTCAGTTTTTGACTTTTTTTAGTTTGTAAGTGTAAATAGTAATAGTGTAAACAATTTTTAGCACCTGAGGTAAGATTACCGATTATAGCAGCCTCAGCGAAAGTGTTAAATGTTTACGTACAGAACTAAGCGGCAACTAATAGAAACTATAAAATGTGTGCGACATGACAGCCATGTGGATCACCCAAGAACAAATCCAAATACAATACAGAACGCACTGTATGCTGTGTCCCGAAAACCATGCCTGTACGTATGCATACCTATGATAATATGCAAGCAACGCGGCAGTGATGAGTTTATTACCGACGCTGCTATGTGAGAACGACGTTCAAGGTTACTACGGCGGTGTAACAACTTTACGAAACAAATATTCACCGTCCATCGGATCAGTCAGCTGATCCGTATAACTGGAATCTGTATAATTCGGGTCCGGATAAAACGAGGTTTACTGTATTTTATTGTACAATACATTTCCTGCAAGTGATTAAAATGGACGATGAGCCATGTCTCCAGCCGACTCAAGTACTTGTTAGCTTGCAAGCTTTTTAACACTCAGGCCTCCTCTAAGTATCAATACATTGGCTCAGTTAAATTGTAAAATATAGTGTTGATTACAGTATAAGTTAACACGTGACAATAACTGTACAGTAGACTTTAGTATTATGATGTATTTCAGCATTCGGTTTTAATTCTTTTTTTTTTTTACTTCATTCGGTTAAGCTGGAAATGTTGGTTCGAGACCCTATAGTGAATATGAGATAAATGAGTAGACAAATCTGTAAAATTTTTATTTGCAATAGCTATAAGACGTGTTATTCATGCATTTCTGGATTGTTTTTATTGCTTCATTATCAATGAACTATTCACCCTATTCTATCCAACTACTGAGGCCGCTACTTTCTCTTGCACTATTTTACTTTCAACAAAAAATATGCATTGTATTAGAATTAAACCTAAAAATTGAGCTTAGTTACTGATATTATCTTAAATATTTTTTAAGTAGGCCAAATAAACTTGTGAGTCCATTAAGATCTATAAACAAAAATAGTTTGTTTTTTTATACTTATGAAAAACTTTTAAAAAACTATCAGGATGAAAATGGAAATGTTGTCAAAACTTTTACACCAGCCAGTGAGATAACAAATTTTCAGTCAAGGAACTAAAAACCTTATACAGGTTATGACTTAAAAAGAGATAAGTATTTCTTGTTTGAGAGAGGCAGCTAGATTTTACTTCCATCATTAACTTATTAACTGGATAAATTAGTCAAAAACGTCAGACAATCTTTGTTGCAATACTAATGCCTTACTATAGACAGGACCGTAGTCCTGGACGTCTGTATTGAACATGTGCCTCAACGGATTTCTCTCTTCAATGTTGTACATTCATGTTAATAAATGAACATCTCGGATTGAACAAAATCAGCTGTTTTAGCTATCTTCTAAAAACATGTTTTATTATTTTACGATTGTTTACATTTTTATAGTGGCAAGTAACCAGATAAGTTATTGTAAAGTAACAATATAAAAGAAGCACTATTATTTTAACAGGGTGTCCAGTAAACTCCTTAAACAAATTCCCTGACTTT
The DNA here is from genome assembly GCA_035578905.1 of Stictocephala bisonia. Classification (NCBI taxonomy): domain Eukaryota; kingdom Metazoa; phylum Arthropoda; class Insecta; order Hemiptera; family Membracidae; genus Stictocephala; species Stictocephala bisonia. Next base: position 946,749 of record JAQJVL010000103.1, on the reverse strand, counting down.
TCCCTGACCGATCCCTGATTTCATACAAAATTTCCCTGACCCCAAATCGACATAGTTACATCTTTCTATTTAACTTAATTTAGTAATATTATGTACCACCATGTACATACATGTACAGTCAATTACAATTATTAATTACAGAAATATCAATATTTCACAAATACATTTCACAATACACAATGTATATTTTTATTGATAACCATAATAATTTAATACAAAACTATTACCTACAATAATTATTCTTTTTAAACTACTTTATAGAAGTAGAGGTAAAATTAAAAAAATATTTTTAATTAGCCTTGAGTATTAAAAAACACACCTTTTATTCTATTGTTAAATTATGACAATTTTCAATGCCTTGCAAAACGGCAGTATATTATAATTTCCCCAAAAACCAGCATAAATTTTAGGTCTATGGGTTATTTAACAAGTACTAATCAGATAATTATTTCAATAAGTTTTAAACTTTTAGCGATATTAAACTAGTTGTATGAGGTAGAACAAGCAAACCAAGCAATTAAGTATAGTTTAAAATATTGAATGGCATGTAAAATTAACATTTAGTACTGAACAAAGTAAAGGATTTTTTGTAGCGCACCCAAGTATATAGTACTATTACAAATCACAACAGACTGGTGTTCTTGTTAGGATTTTCCAGGTTTTGTTTCAAATTCCCTGATTTTTCCAGGTCATTTGAAATTCCCTGACTTTTCCAGGTTTTCCCTATTTTCCCTGTTGCTGGACACCCTGTTTAATTATTGCTATTACTATATCTTTAATCCCGTGTTGTATATTTATAATATATAAACTATGTTACATATCCACAAAAGAACCATCCAGCAAACTAATAAACACTACCTGTTCCCGTCCGCTTCGCCGGTCATAATAATGAGTTTATAATCTAAATGTGCTGCAAGCTTTCAGTTTACACTGTATTTTTCTAGTATTATACAAATTACTTAATCTTAAATCCAATTTAGAACAGAAGATGTTATGAATAATTAACTACTGTACTAAATTACTTGTAATTTTAAAAGTTTAACCTACCACAATGTTATTCAATTTGTTTTTATTCAACAGCTAATCAAATAAATCAATCAATTAATATAGCTCCATAAGAATACCAAGGGAATTTTGGAGGCCAGTGGGATGGAGTCCTAAGGTCGGATTAGTAAGACTCTAGGGGCCAAGATAAACCTACCTAAATTTTGAGTCAACTGGACGTATAGTTTTGGAGAAATAGTGGTGAGTGGTAAATGGATTTTATATAAATAGATTAGCAGCTAACATAAATCATATCTAAGGATATATTTTTAACAGTCTGTACACAATAGATGTAAGAGAAATATGGTGGGAGATATTCACCATCTCACTTGCACTACCTCTCCTACACGCCTAGAACATGGACTGAGTCTATACATATAATGCATTTTAATAAAATATTTTACTAAAGAATTGAAAATTAGAATTTTTTCATATTTTATATTACAACTAACTTTAAGAACATAAAAGCCTAAATCTACACCACATTTCATTTTAAATGGCTAAGATTATTAATATTTTATTTATATTAAAATAAGGATTTGTACATACCATAGCAACAGTGGCCTTGAAAGCTTTGCTAGTTTCTTTATGAACCATTTCTCTTCCCAGAGTTGGTGGTTCACCCACCGGCGCTGATATGTACTCTTCCCATGTCACGTTGCATTCAGGGGGTGGAGTCAGGGATGACCTTCTTACAGGCTGGAAAAATGAAAGAAAAAATCATTACGAAGTAACTTTTATACTTTAAAAATTAGGTTATACGGCAGAAATAAATATAATTTAGGAGAGATGGGGAGATCAGAACACTTGTCTGAAAAAATAACTTCACTAATACATACAACAATTCAAATTGTAGCGTAACTAGTTCTACTTCCCTCAGTTCATCCTTGAAAAGAATCATTTTTAAAGTTCTGGCATTAACTATCTTCATATCAAGGACACTACTATAGTACCCACATAGCAATGAATACACAACTACACGAAGCGAAAAGCCAATGTTAAAATGCCAGATAATTTTTTTTTCTAATTTTGTTGTCTTGGACAGCTGCTGTTAGGTTGATCTTGTTCCGCGGCTGCCTTGAGTAAGACAGAAGGGGCAGCGCGGCAGACTGGAGAGGGATTGAAGATTTCAAATTGCCATGAGAATGAGAGAGAAAGAAAAAAGGTGGAAGAGGGGTACATGGTAGAAAATCTCAGCCAGGACTGCAAATCGGCAGCCGCACTATGCTCGTTTTGTCTACTACAGGAAATCTAACTATTTCTCTATCTCTGTTCACTTCTTATATACGTGTATTTATTGCACATAGCCCCTTCCTATGGAAATCTCTTTCGGAGAAATTGAAGATTTTCTATCAAAAGCAACTAGTCCAAACCTCCTGTTGACCCTGTTTCATTGATGATATTCTATGTTCTTGACTGACTCTGAAACTAACTATAAAACCTGTCTACATAGCCTACAGACTATTTCTGAATTTTGCCTGGCTAACTTCTTCCAAATGCTTAATCTTCCCTGTTTTGTAGATTGGATTGGTGACATGCATCCAACAAACTGATATTTATACCGGACCTACCAATATCATTACTAGTAATATAATTTACAAAATTGATTGTGAATGTAATAAAACTTACATTGGCCAAACCTCTAGACCTATAAGTACAAGAGTCAAAGAACATATATACAATTACAAAACACAAAATAAGGAAAAATCAAAATTAGTAGAACACGCTATAAACGAAAATCATGACATCAAATTCGAATCATCCAGTATTATATTTAAAGAATCGTCATGGACCAAAAGGAATCAAATTGAAAGTGCTTGTATGTCCGTTATAAAAGAACAATGTATATCACAACCATCTATAAATTTTAGTAATATATACTTACCTTTGGTTAAAGAAGAAATCAAACATAAAATAATTAATTGTAAATCATATTTTCCAGTTTAGTATTATATTTAAATTACTTTCTACTAATCCATTTAAGTTTTAAATTCATTAAAAAATATCTATATTTTATCATATTTTAATTTATATTGTTTTAAACATATGTTTTTTCTGTTTACAAAAACTGATGATGCCTTAACCGGCGAAAGCGCTATTTAAATTAAAAAAATTGTGGAATAATTTTAAAAATGTGTTCTTCTTTAAACCCAACGTTATTCCATCAAGTATATACAACAGAAAAGGAAAATTCCTGTCAACCACGTATTGAAATATAAATATGATACAATGACTTCTTTTTTATAATAAAAGTGTAAAATTTATGAAAATTCTGGTAATTTTTCTCTGTCAACTAGGATAAAAATTATTAAAAGTTATTGTAAAATTTAAAATATACATGTTGTAAAGTATGATTAAACGAGAAAAACAATGGTGTGATTGGATTTGTCATAATAATAATAATAATATTTATTGCATCAAACCTAAAATGAGGTTTTACAATATATAACATAATAAATATAGTTAATTCTACATATAAATTACATTTGAATTTTAAAAATATCTTCAATTTTTTATAAACATTCTTTTAATAAATAGTTGCATATAATTTTTTTTAAATTGTTTCATTTCTAGATTTCTTAATTTATAAGGTAATTTACTATAGAATTTAATAACCATAAATTCATGATTTTTTTGTGTTGTTCAGTATTTACAATGTTTAGTTTTCAGTTGATTCCAATGTCTTGTGTCATGCGTATGTATATTTTTGTTCTGAGGAAATTTATTAAGTTTTCTTAATTTAATAGTCCTATTAGTTTCTTAGTATACAACCTTCAATTTAAGGTACACATAATTTCTGTGCAGACAGTAGCAATACTTTATGAAAAACATAACAAACAAAAATACGGATAAGAAAACACATTTGGAGTGACTCAAAAATATCTAACACACAACACACTAGGCTGATATCACTTTCATAAAAACCCAGTTCTAACTTAACCAAGACTAGTTTTTACTAAGTCTCACAAAACCTTTATTTTGAATTTACATTTCTTACTATACGCAAGAGGAAACCATAAATGAAAGGAAATTTGTATCCTCATTTTCAAGGATTTACTTTTTATAGCTTACTCAAATAACTGTTTCATTTTCAGCTGTTTTTTTTAACTAATGAATGACACCTACAGTTACCTCGCCATTTGTGTCCAGCCCCTGGGTATTGCCCTTAGTTAAACTTTCCATTATGGCTTTGTTCTTTTGTAAATCTTCCTCAGACAAATGCTCTCTCCTTTTCCTTGACTCCAGGAGCATTCCATTTATCACATAAAACTCTGAATTGAAAGTGCCAACCAACTCCTATCAAAAAAAGATTTCAACATTAAATACAACACTGTAGAATTAAAATTAATCCTAGATCTTTTAAACACTGCGTGTACATAATTTTCATGTTTTGCGTGTTTGAACAAGAATTTAATATACATTTTACATCAAGTTTTGTTTAAACATGTATATTACGTACAAACACTGGACCACATGTCTAGTGTTAGGGTGGACGTTTCCCAAACGATCAAGTCTTTACGTTCAGTGGGCCAAATCATGCTATTGTACTCTGTTTCAACTGTACAGTTCTTGTGTAGTATTATGATAAGTTATAGTGAACACTGTGTGATTACTTAAGGCTCAATCTAGTTGACCAATAATTACAAAGCTGACTTCCCAATTACTTATACATTCTTAGACCCCGGTCATCAAGATATGGGCGAATATGGATTTAGAGTAAGTGTGATGAGCAATATAATCATTGTCACTAAGGCTGACTATTCCATAGAAAGTGTCATTTATTAATATCCCAATGACAAATGAACAGTCAGTGGTTATCAGTTCATTTCAAAATTTGTTTTGACTAAATTGGGGTTGAACTGAGAATCTTCAGCTAATGAAGATTTTCCTCCACAGTTCAGTAAGCAAAAAACCAAACACTAAACAGCTGTTAGGATAAATTTCTCACAACAGATTTGAATAAAAATAATAAAACAGATGGATACTCTTTATAACAGCTGCTTTTAACAGAAAAAACAAAAAGGACCTAACCTTCCACCACTCAAATTACATGGGAGAAGTTAAGGTCCCTGAAGTTAAGGACTCATTCCCACCCTCCGATACACGTTCAGTGGTTTTACGTGAGAAAATCTTCCAGTATCCTTAATCGACCAACAATGATACTGACTAATTAAGGATACAGTTTAAATCATTGTTATCCTAAATTTCTCGGTACGTGTTTTGATAGGCATGTTGGTGAATACCACCATTGTATGGATGAGTGGTTCTGCACGTGTATAGGTGGGTACTAGGGATGGCAAATATTTTCAGAATATCAATATATCGAACTATCGTTATCGCAATCCAAATATCTATTGATGTAACGATAATATTGATTGAAAAATATTGATATATCGGATGACCGATATATCGGATTGTAAAAGATTTATCTGTTTAAAATTATTCATTAACTCTCATGTCTTGACCAAAATTACACTCATATTTTGCTGTCACTATTTAGAATAGCCTACTGAATGTAAAAATTAAACACATTTATCTACACAAAACATGTTGTGGTCTGTAGGGTTGACTGTAAAAAATTCAATATAAGTATAGTTATACCTTTAATTATTATGTTAATTGTATAAGAATAATGTAATAACGTTGCTAGCTATTTTTGTTTTTCACATTTAAAAACTGCCATTTATTTTAGTGTTAAAATAAACACTAAATTTTTAACAAATTAATTCAATAAATCTACTTCCAATACTTCTCTGATAACCATTTAAAAATAAAAGTTTGGAAATAATTTTTTCCACTTAACCTCACGAAAAAAAAGTAAATAAAGTTACTTTATTATGTCAATGCATGTTTTGTACGCATAAGAGGCAATTTAAATGTGTTCTTTTACGAATCATGATGATTTTGTGGAGTGAGAATAACGTCAATATTTACTGATGTGATATATTGATATGGCCGATATTATCAAAATAGAATCTTCTTCTTCTTCTTTGTCTTTGCCTTTTCCCACGTCACGTAGGGTCGGCATTACAACTCCGGATCCTCCTCCTCCACAGCTGTCTATCCAGGGCTTCTTCCTTCCTCCATCCCTTTTCCCTCAAGTCACATGACACCTTGTCCTTCCATCTCATTTCTGGTCTCCCTCTCTTCCTCCGCCCCTCGACCTCCAAGTCTCCAACCCTTCTCCCCACATAGTTCTCCCCTCTTCTACGTATGTGCCCATACCACCTCAGTCTACCTTCTTGAATTTTCTTCCCTAAGGGTCCCACTCCAACTGTTCCTCTGATGTAATCATTTTTTATTCTATCCTTCCTTGTAACTCCACTCATCCACCTCAGCAATATTATCAAAATAGAATATTGATACTAATAGATCAATATATCGAAACAGATTTATCAAAATTTCCGATATATTGTTGCCATCCCTAGCGGTAGTATGTTATTGTGTAAAAACTCCTAAAACTTTTATATTCTGGATTCAGTTATAATACTAAAATTCCAAGCCAATTCCAGACAAAGCTAGAATTTAAATCATTGTTATTGTTAAGTCATCTCCAAAACAAGGTCTAAAATATTTTGAATCATCTGTAAATAACATAATGAAAGAAATTGAAACCATGATTCATTGAAATTGTAGAACCTAAATTACAATTCTATATTCTTATGTATATCATATGGTTTTGTTTGTCAGCTACCATTTATTAATTTTGAAAAAAATATAAAAGCTTTTATATATTTGGAAAGAGGTCCAAAAGTCATTTTATATTAATAAAAAATATACAATTAGCTCCTGTCACAAAGCTAAATCCAATCCACCAAGCCATTTAAGACATGTCTCACTAACTTAAATAAATAGCTATGGAATCCTCTAGGCAGACTAAAATTACCTTTTTATCTTCCCTAAATATCCAGCCAGTCTGCGCCCTTGTGAATGTGATTGACTTAGTAGACATTTGTGCTGCCAGAATATCACTACTCATCAGAATGTCAACCTCATCTTCAATCTCCATTTCGGTTTCCTTAAATTCAGAAAACATTAGCTGATCCCTAAATCTGTAACTTGTTGGTAGAGTGCACGGTTATTAAATGCCTTATAACTTGTCCTAAAAAAGGATGCACACTACGAAAATCATACAAACTAAAGAACATTTTGTTTTAAATTATTCAACAGAATGTACTTAATCTATATCTATAAACATCTAACAGTGAATCTGCCTTTTAAAAAAGATCTAACTTCATTAATTTGCAATGTTGGTGAGTAAAAGTAATATATTTTTAATACATAATAATATTGCCTATAGAAACAAGAAGACTGTACACTAATATGGGTCCTGTGAAGTCCGGTTTTCATGTTCGGTTTTCACAGATAGCGCCAGCGGTCTCCCACTCTATCCCTCTTCATCCCTCTCCCTGTCTCTCTCCAGCACATGCTCCAGTGACGTACGCCAAATAATCGTCCAAGCGCTTATTACTATTATTCAGTCATTATTCATTAGTAAGAGGTCAATCGTCAAAACACGGGTGAATTTGAGGAGCGAATAAGTGTGTTGAGTGTAGATGACAGAGTGTAGTCATTGTTACTAACTAAGGTCGACTATTCCTCAGAAAGAGCTATTTATTAATAGCCAGGGTAACTAAGGTATAGACCGTGCGGCGAAGGTCCGGCCTCGAGCCCGCCGAGCGGTGATAGGGAGGAGACGGGTGGAGGGCCCAATATGCCTGCAGTCCTGGAAACATTCGCTAGTGTCAGACTTTCCCACGCTAGGAGTCTTTTCCATGCTTGCTTCTAAAATAAGTTACGTTAATTGTTACCCACGGATGCACATTCAGTATGTTTCCAGACTGCGTGCAATATATTGGCTTGTGGTTTAGCGTGTTAAGAATTTTTACTCAAGTGTACGATAAACAATTATTTAGTTGGTTATATGTTTCTTTTTATCTAACTACTGTAGTGTAATACGTCACTTTGTATTTTTTTGTGTTCCTTAAGTGTGTTAAGAGTCTGCAGTCTGTCGACCATACTGGTTTAACTCTCATAAAAACAACGTTATTTTGAATCCATATTTTTATCATTATTTATTTACCAAAAGTTGTGTATGAGGTGTCATTTAAAATGCAATCATATTGCGCATTGGGTTTGCTTTTGATATTATGAATACATATGCCTAGTTTTGAAAAATAGGTGAAAATAAAAACTTCAAACTAAATAATTTTTATATTTATTCTATTAAACTAATTATGAATCCACAAAGCAGTTCAACGAGTAATTCACTCTTGATAAAATACAATTTGTTTGGAAAAGACCGTTTAAAAATAACTGTTAAATTTGCACACGCGTGATCATTTGTCCGGTTCGAAAAAACATTGATCTAATGAGATTAAAACCAACATGGCCGACAGCCTCTACAGACTATTAAAGTTGTAAAATTAGTGAACGTAAATCCTAAATAGTTTATTCCTTTAGTGGTTCCTGCCTCAATTATAGCTCGCTTTATTCCTAAAGTAGCTCAAGGAAAAACTACTAGAAGTCAGGGTAGGGAAATTATTTGGAAAGTAAGTGAGTTCATGGCGAATGAGGCCAAATTAAGAGATGAACAACGAATCACCGTAAAAAATCGTTAAAACGAACTGCAGTTGCATGTGGCGTTTCAAAAACTCTTATAAAGGAAATTCGGTGTGAAAAGTGTTTATTGGACACTTCAGCGGAAAGAGAGTGTTCGTTCACAACTCAAAAAAATACAAGAGAAAATGAACAGCGACAGAACTAGACGATTTCGACAATTGTTTCGTTAGAAGAACCGTCCATGAGTTTTATAAAACTGACGAGTCACTCCCAACTCGTCATTTTTATTTTAAACCAATTTAAATAAAAATTATATGTATTTTAACGGTTCGGGAAATCACAGAAATATTTTTGTTAGTGACAGTAAGAAGTATATATTTCTTAGTTACTTAATTTCAATTAAAGTTATTATTATAATTTTGTATGATATATTTAATTGTTGCTATTTATATACATTTTAATTTGTTAACTTTGAAACTCTTAACCTATTTGATGTTTTTATTTTAAATACTAGTCTAATTATAAGAAATAGCAAAATACAAATACTTCATAAACACGTAAACAATTACCCTTTACGATCTGTCTGTGACCGCCTCGCTCAGAGTCGATGTTTTTATATGACTAGTAGGCCAGTCAGGAGGCCGGACCTTCAGCGTGCGTACTATAACTGCAGTATTGTCCTCCATTTTTTATAGCTTCAATATGTATGAAAACAGTAAACAACAATAAAAAAGAATACGTGTCAACTAATTAATTTCTCAATTAGAAAATAATCCAAAAACAAATTGGAAAAAACGTGGAGAAAGTGAAAAAAGTACAGCATATTAGCTAGTAACCCATTTATAGCCACATCTATACATAAGGGACCTGCTTGTCGTCTACTTGTACTCATACATATGATTGTCCGGTCAATGACACCTTGGAATTTGAGAAAAGCTTTCCTAATACCTACAATGGGTTTTAAAAATTAAACAATGTCTTGTACTTCAATTAAGATCTGCACATTAATACAGATATTCAATTCTTTAAGGGAATTGAAAATAAATATGGAACAAACTTTATCATCAACAGCAATTAATAAGAAGGTTTGAGAATCATGCAAAGAATACAGATTAGAGAAGATAAAAATTGTGTATTTGCACTAAAAGGAAGAAATTACACAAATTAAGAAAACATATTTCTCAAAATAGGTCATATCGCTCACAAGTGTATGTTATCAACCCCAAAGCATACACTTTTTGTAGTAACCCGCCCACCCATACTCGCACTTTGGTATTGACCCACCCGCCCACCGATACACGTACAGTAGCCCCCAACTTTAAACCTTTTTGCAACAGTGTAAAAAAAACTCTTCAAGTACTAAATTGGAGTAACAGTAGCGTACAATCTCAACTGAAAAAAACAATTATTATTTCGTTTATTTTAATACATTATTTTATTTTTGTGCCTTACATTCAAACTCAATACACAAATGAGAAAGTTGAAATAAAGTAATTAATTAGACAGTTAAAATTATTTTATTTTTAATATTTGGAGAGTAAAACAAACTGTGTGAAAATAAGCTAAGATCCATAATTTCCTAAAATTATAGTTAAAGTCAAAGAATCGTAATAATTAGGATTATTTATTAATTTAAAACAAAGAAATTTTCTCTACAAAAATAAATAGTAAAATAACAATTGTATAGAAAGATGCTTCTTAAATGGGAGGAATACAGGTCCTGTCCCTAATGTGATAAGTAAAGGTTGTTTTAAGCAAAAAACTGAAAACAATGAAGAGAGTTCAGACTAAATCATTGCCAGCGTGTGATTCTATATATTAAATTATAGGTTTTATTTGGAATTTGTATTTATTCAATTACGTATTGATATTGATATTTATCGAAAAATTAATTATTTTGTTTGATAAATTCATTTGGTTCACAATATTATGATTAAGTTATTAGATAATATAATATTACATTTATTTGTAACTACCAATGCCGAAGAAAAGAACGTAAAATTTGTAATTTAAATATTTTATTTCATCATTTGTTTCAAGAATGAGCTGCAGTCATGTAAAAATCATCACTCAGAATCGTTTAAGGCTACTGTTTTATTCACAATTACAGTATATACATTATGAGTTTTAATAAAGAAGTAAAATATTAAATTAAGGAATACAATCTCTGTTTATTTATATTTAATTAAAGTTTACTTGACCAAGATTAAAACAACGACCATTAATCCATTGACGACAGATAAAAATGTCAATTTTAATGAACACTTATATTTTTTTACTTCTTTATTACCCAACCCAATTCCGATAACCTGCCTTCTTGACTAGCAGAAGCTGTTGGATTGTGCTAGACTGACAAAAAATATCAATAATGCCATTGGTTGCGGACATGTATGTCTCAGAACGTCTTAAATGCATTTTAAAGATTTTTAAATAGTATTTTCTCTGAGCAGTTACTATAACTCACGCAAGTACACAGATTGTTGTTAAAGTCTGCAGAGGCTGTCGGCCATGTTGGTTTTAATCCCATAAGTACAATGTTATTTGCAAATCCGTATTTTTCATTATTTACTAACCAAAAGTTGTGTATAAGGTGTCATTTTAAACCTTATCATATTGCGCATTGGGTTTGCTATTGATATTTTGAATACATACACCTACTTTTCAAAAGTAGGTGGAAATAAAAACTTCAAATTAAATATTTTGTATATTTTTTTCTATAAAACTAATTAGGAATTCACAAAAATTCCAACGTGCAATTTCATTCTTGATTAAATGCAATTTGTTTGGTAAAAATCTGTTTAAGAATTAGGAGTGTGTGAGTACTCGAAACTTCGAGTATTTGATCCGAGTATTTTACTACTCAAAGCTTCCCAAACTACTCAAAGTTCGATCAAGTAGTAGTACTTCACGAAATATCAGATTTATATCTTAATTTAATTTTATGAGAGTAAACAGTTTTATAAATTATGAATAAACAAAAGTGCGCTTTCTTGTGTTTTATTTTACCCTTAATAATACCTTATCAGTTTGGTACGCGTAATTATGAACTAAACAATACGCCTAAGAATAAGTAGTACACGACGACAGTCAAATGAATTAGTCGATGTAGTGAATGAGTTCGTTCATTATGATATGAAATAGTTCAATTCAGAGTGATCAACAGAGCTGAGAAGGTAGCGATCACGGCAAATACTCACCGTAGTAGTGATCACACATGTTGGTTGTCCGAGTCTACTAGTCACTTGTAATCTAACCTAAAATAGCGTGAATAAAACAGCAGTGCTGATTAGTGTCTTTATGATCCAGTTCAAGATGCACAAAAAGACCTGTTACCGATATAAATCTAATGATCTGTACGCCTTGGAAATTATGCATATTTTCGTTCATATCAATAATATCACTCAATGAAAAGTGTCCAGAGAACGGGTCACTTTACAGCCCAAGAATTGAACTTCCCATCTTTTCTAGGCCAAAGTCCATCTCGGTTTTGGTATATGTACATGCAAGGAACCGTTCAGCTCCTTTTCGGAACTGAAATTGTCTTATATTTCTTGCGAGTCGTTTGAGGTCTATTTTGTTTTTTAAACTGAGCAGGGAATCGTCCAATGATTTGACATAAGAAAATACCGTATCGTATCATATAAAATATGGTAATGGCGTCCCACAGCGTGTGACACAACATTATTGATTTGTTTTCCGTCAAATAAAAAATAGACATATATATCTCCGTGGCGAACGTCTATTAATTATTATTCCGTAAACCCCTTAGATCGCCAAAACTGTGTGTAAAATTCGCACATACAATCTTTTTTCCTGTCAAATTGTAGAACGGTTTTCTGGCTAGGTTAGACAATAACACAGTTGGACTGTAAAAGGTGGTAAAGTACGATAATATTGATTCGTAAACTCACTGAACGGTTCCCTGTTCACATTGACGTCGATGTCGATGTAAACTGTAAAACAATCACGAATCAACCCAAGTGAGGGAGAAACATGTTGGAAGACCTTTCCTAAACAAAATACGACAAATTTAGAGACTCGGAAAACAATTCTTATTGAACCGAAGCCTTCACACGTCTCGTTTTCTATTCATAAGTTTATAATTTAGCTGCCCAAAATCTTCACTTTATAACTAGTTGGCACTTAGCTGATATTTCAGACTGCATCTCGTCACCAATATCGGCTAGACCTATTATATTAGCCGACTACATCTATGGTTTTCATTTGATTACGCCAGATTTACATGAATTTCTTGTTATGAAATAATTATTTATCTGTTGTTCAGTGTAGCCTCATGTAGAGAAGTAGTTTCTAGTTGCACACATTTCATAACCGATCATAATTTAAAAACTAATTCATGCTAAGCGACTTTAAACTGTATTTTTAGTAAACCTTCTTAGTTATTACTATCAATCGATTGAACTACAGTCTTTATCATCCAGATTTTCAAATTTGATTATATAATTCACAGCTTATTTCTGGTTAGTTGTAACCTTGTTATTACTAAATTAAATACCCAAAGAATATAGATCCATTCTTCTTGGCGTGTACACAATCAATTTTTTGTTGAGAGGAGGCAATTCTGAAAGCAAGTGACACTGCTTAGTATTCTGACGCTAAGCATTAAAATACTAATCATTAGTATTAAAAAAATCATCAATTTGCTTTGTTTAAATAGTGGATTTAATTATTTTGAAATACTCCCCATAGAATTCTACTTTTTATTTCCTCTTGTCAGAATTTCTTATTAATTTTATGCCTTTAAAGGTTGAACTATCTTGTATATGTTTTTGTCACTCCTTGATTACTGTTTATAATACAACATTAAATAGTAATATCTTCTTGTCTAACTACAGTTTTTTTTATTTCAAGTGGTTTGGAAATTACTTCATATTTTTGATTCAGTAAAAATTAGTTTTTTCCAAAAGTTAGTTTTATCAAAAATAGAATTTTGAAGTGTAGAACCTGTTTTTTAACACTTGGAAAAGATTCACAATCAACTAAATCACGTGTCTTTTTAGTCAACAAATGTACAAACAATATCTGTGTTATAATACTGTTAATATAAAAGGATTATTTTAAGATTAGAATTGGTTCTGAACAGGCTCTTTTTGGTCTCCTCAATTTTGTGCTTGAACTGTGGCTGAGCTTATTAAAGAATGTATATGTTAATTTATTGAAACTGTTAAGTTTCCTCTGGTAATTTGTTGAATAGTTTGTTGGTAAGTTGGTGGACACTCAAACTTTGATAAATGTGACCTACCAATTCTGCTTATACAAATGACGCCTGAATTTTAGCATCAATTTGGATGCAGTTAGATGCAGCTTTTGCCAACAAGCTTCGCTACGTTTTCGCGGTACACTCTGAACTGAACCACCAGGTAAACATATCGGCCGGCTGTGAAACAGTATAATTGGCTTGCATAGAAAATCTGATCTGTGATATGAGTGAACAGATTAAAGCTTTAAAATCCTTACATTATATTAGCTATGAAAAAAGGATAAGGACTAAACAAAACAATGCCAAATAAAAATATCGGAAGGCAGGAAGTAAAGTTTTATTTATCTAATGTTAGAGTTACAAACAACAAATCAAAATTATTGTGTTCAGTTTAGATGTATATATTTATGAAACTGGCAAAATTTAACATAGGCTTAGGATGGTGTCTGCCTTTTACAGTTGTCTTGGGTGAACAGGAAATCCTTCTGTAAATACTCGCTCGATAATACTCGATACTCGATAAAATGTCAACTACTCGACTCGACTCAGCTCGTACTCAAAAGTCACTACTCACACACCCCTATTAAGAATAAATGTTTAGTTTGGATACGCATGATTGTATGTCCGGTTCAAAAATAACATTGTTCTTATGGGATTAAAACCAAGATGGCCGACAACCTCTGCAGACTCTTTAAATTGCACTACAAATACGGTTCTAAGTATTGATATTGTTCTGCAGAAATTGATGTTGTAATGTTGGGGTACGGAAAATAGTTTCTCAATTAGATGATTTCTTTCTGCAGCCATCTCTTTTGTTCTACGACAATATCGCAGAATTGTCACATCTTATTCTGCTTTGGGGGTTATTAATTTATCTTTTTATTATAATACCGTTTCAATAAATTGTTTGTTGAAAAAAGTTTGGGAAAATAATAAATACATTCTTGTTATTAGAAAAGTGAAACGGTAACTGTTGTTCACCATGAATGAAACCATAAAAAAATATCTAATGATGGTTTTATTACACACTTGAATAATACCTCGTATCTCACTCGTTGAAACAGACCCGCTTTGTTGTCAAGTACAGCAAGTGATTGACTCGGCTTCATATCGCCGTTAAGTAGAAACGTAATGTCTCCCCTTTCCCACCTCATGTCATTGAAATCAACCAGAGTTGTATCCAGGCGAATAGAGCTTCCACGTTTATGAATTCGGCAGATGTCTGATGGCAAGATTCGGGACACTAGTGGTACTGTAACATTGAGTAAATCTTCATTAAGTTAAACATATATTTTCTAAATAAAATAAACTACACACAGTTTTTATCAACTCATTTAAATACAAATTAAATCTATATCTCCATTGGTGGACTAAATTAATTACTCACATTTAAAAATTATTAAATAATGATGCAACTAAAAACGGTAGTTAGAAGTAATAATTGAATTTTATTACTCGCCAGTTCACAAGGGCACGAACTCAAATTCCAAAATTAAAATTGTTTGCCTGAATGAACACAATTTAAATGATTCTCAAAATTAATTTATAATAAAATAAAAAATTACTATTTGGCAGCCATACTGGCATGACAAATCTAGAGGTGGCTCATGTACAATGTTTCTCTCTTTTAGTGAGGACATGATCTCCAATATTGTAAGGAAGACCTTATATTTGAAGTTTCTTGTATTGAAAATGAGTCAGTAAAATTAATAACAATTTGTGTTCATAGACTCCTTCTAATGTAGATTTTTTTTAAATATACTTCACTGCCTAATAAAAATTTTGGAAAAAATAGCGATATCATCTAATCTTAAAATAAATCTAATGAGGAGTACTGTGCTGGGTAGACTCAGTTCCGTGTTGTTGAGTAATGGTTTTATAATAAATATTGATGAACCAACTAGATTGACTGCAAAATCCCAAACTTGTATGGACAACAATTGTATTATAAATGTACAATAAGGACATGTTTCTCATTTGAATGTGGATAAGGGTCTGTCTGACCACAATCACCTCCTTCTTGAGTTGTCCAAAAGTATTAATGAAAAGCCATTACACTCATAGTAGGTTATTCCCCATAACAAATGTTTGTCGTTTTCTTGAAAAGTTAAAAATAATAATTGACTCTTTGAAACCAGATGGAGATGTAGAAGCTAATTATATGGAGATTTCGCTTAGCTTCAAGCTTTGTATTGAAGAATATTTTCTTGTAAAAAAATGAAAATTCAAAAAGAACCTTTTGTAAAAATTAGGTAACTCCGGGTATTTATAGTACATTCTAAAAACAAAAGGGTATATGTAACAAACTGATCCTTATTTTCAAAATGACATACAAAGGTGTTTCAAAGTGGTGGTTTGGGCAGCTAAAAAAGCATATACAGTAAACTCTCAGTTATCTGAGGAAATTGGGGCCAAAACCATCTTGGATACGTAAAAACTCGGATAATACGGAGGTTATGGTAAATATAATGTTAAAGCCATAAAAAAAGTAAAAAAATTAGTTTGTTACAAGAAAAAAAACACAAAATAGTATAAATGTAGTTACAGTGCTGTAAAAAAGTAGGAACATCAGACTGTCTTTTAAAAGTTGTATTACCGCAGGATGACAAGAATTTGGGAGTATTCCATTTTAAAACTCTACAAAATTCGGTAAAAAACTACAATAATAGAATTTAATAGTAAAAATCTAATGTAATGTCCATAGCATTGTGGATGGGCAATTTTCTTTAACGTTACATCTGTTGGCTACGAAACCTTTCGTATTATTTCATCTATTTACAGTCCACGGTAGTATTCGCGTCTTGGTTTTAAGAGCAAGGTACCGTTCAGTCACATTACCATTACCCATTACGAACGAAATTATCGTATTTATCCTGTCGTTAAACGCAATCTGCATTAGTCTCTTGATAGTGCAGGGAACCGTTTAACGTTTTAACAGAACAAAATTATGGTATCAATACCACATTTGTCGTACACATTAGCAAGAAAAACACTGATTTAAGTACCTCAAATCGAGTTTATTCTTTTTATCATTTTTTTGGTTTAATATTTAATCTGCATTAGAGTTTATAAGTAAGAAGTAAGCACTTTAATGACCACGAACTAAACAATGGTTCTCTGTTTACATCTTCGCTAATATTAATTCATAATCTTAATTTGTAGCAATAAACGAACTTTCTTTTACAAACAGAAAAATTGATTGTAGCCTAATATTAATTTTATATTGAAACAAAGAGGATCCAGAATAGAAAATTTATATTTCATAAAATATAATGGTAATTTTATTTTTATATTGAATGTATAAAAATGTATGTTTACATTTATACCCTGCTGCTAAGGCACAGTGGTAGTGACCCACGGACCCACCCATACACGTACAGTGGTACTTATATCAATCATCATTTATCATTTCAATTTCGTTATGAGCAACTGTTAACCACTTACCACTCATATCAAAACACTTGAATAAAATATTGAACAATAACACTAATAACAGTAACAATAAATTACAACAATATTTCCAATACCGTATTGTAAAATCACGAAAGTCAACACACTAAAACAACCACATTTTGTACAAGAGCAGTTGATAAAGCCGATGGTGTCAGATGGTAATGTCATGAGTGAATGCATTAGCGTGGGAAAATTATTCCTATAGTAGGGTACAATATCATAAATACGTCTTATAACGGCCATGCAGCGCTTTAACCATCACCAACAGCCAATAGAGACACTGATTACTTGTTAAACAATTATAAGAGGTATTCCGCTATAGTTTTCCTTTTATTAATAGCTTTATGTTTATTTTTCATTGTCTGATGACTAGCTCAGTTAACCCGGAGGCTCGGTTAATCAGAGCTGGGATAACCGAGATTTTACTGTAACAACAAAATCCAAAATCCCAACAATAAATCTAAAGTCATATGAATTGTGGAAAAAAAGAACTGGGTCTTTATAACAAACCTAAATTAGATAGTAAAATTAATATAACGGGTGATATATTGACAGGGCCTAAATTAATGCATGATAAAGGCATTCAGGTCTACTCGATTTCCTTAGGCAACTCCCAGAGAAGAATTTCAATATTTCCTTAAAAAATTGGCTACTAGAGCGTCCTCACTTTACTATTCAAGAGTTCATCCAATGGAGGACATACATATTTAATTAACAGACAATGAACATAAATCAACATATCTGACATTATTGCTTTGTTCTCTTTGAATATGTGCAATAAAGATAATATTCTAATCTATATAAAAATATTAATCATCTAGTAGTACTGAATTTATTGTTAATTTATCATACATTTCACACATGTACCAGTTTGTTGTACAATGTACTTAATCAAATGTGATATGCAATAAATATGTGTCTATTATCTATTGCCTACAAGACTATTATTATTATTATTACTATGCCCCTTTTGGCACAATCGGACTATGCAAAGTACAGACAACTCTGTTTTGATGTTGCTTTTTTTCAAATTTGTTTCATTCTTTCTGAATGAGCTCTCTTTCTTTCACTAGACCAAGTTGTCCCAGTTTTTTCCCCCGTCACCCACTGACAGACTTTTTCACATACAAATCTTTTGCCTGAATGTGTTTTTATTTGAAAAGTCACTATCTGTGATATCTACCATTTTTTTATTCAAAAAAATCATCAGTTTGCTTTGTTTAAATAGTGGATTTAATTATTTTGAAATACTCCCCATAGAATTCTAGTTTGTATTTCTTCTTGTCAGAATGTCTTATTAATGTTATGCCTTTATAGTTGAACTATATTGTTTATGTTTTTGCCATTCCTTGAATACTGTTTATAATACACCATTAAATGGTAATATCTTCTTGTCTAACTACAGTTTTTTTATTTAAAGTGGTATGGAAATTTCCCCGTACATTCTATTTTTGACTCAGTAAAAATTAGTTTTTTTCCAAAAGTTAGTTAGTTTATCAAATATAGAATTTTGAAGTGTAGAACCTTCACCTGTTTTTTAACACTTGGAAAAGATTCACAATCAACTAAATCACATGTATTTTTAAAGTCAACAAATGTACAAACAATATCTGTGCTATAATCCTGTTAATACATAAGGACTATTTTTAAGATTAGAATTTGTTCTGAACAGGCTCTTTTTGGTCTCCTCAATTTTGTGCTTGAACTGTGGCTGAGCTTATTAAAGAATGTATATGTTAATTTATTGAAACTGTTAAGTTTCCTCTGGTAATTTGTTGAATAGTTTGTTGGTAAGTTGGTCGCAACTCAAACTTTGATAAATGTGACCTACCATAAATAGTACGTACCCCAACTTTGGAAATCCCACTTAAGTTCCATGTAAAAATCACCCATCTGATTCAAAGCCGCAACCAAATTTGGCCTCCTTTCTTCCATTTGCTCTCTGGCTTGTTGCTTTAATTTGCGGACTAGGGATGAAACTATAAAAAAGAACAAAAAACATTTTGTGCTTTCAAATTTGTATTCTATTATTTTACACTATCACATAAATACATATATATTGCATGATTTAGCAAACCATTATATAGTACTTTGTTAAGTGTAATCTTTCCATGAATATTACTATGATAATACATGATTAATGGCACTGCTCACAGGAGTAAAATTAATTACATAGGAAATTCATGTAAAGAGCAAAGGTAGTAAATTTAAAACAAAATGCATGCATTCTAATCAATAATAAAAAATCTACTTTTATATAGACAGCTGTAAAACTGAAAGTTCATATAAGTGTAAATATAAAATGTTATAGATACATTTTTTATCCACGATTTTTGTGCCTCTATATGGAAACATATAAATATGCACAAACTACAAGTTTACACTATACAACAAAAAGGCCAAACACAAATGTGCCGTCTCATATTTTTTACAAAGTGTTTGGAGTTGGCAATTTTTCAATGTTGCAATGTTGAAAAATTATCTATCCTAATGCTGTAGATATCCACTCATCATATACACTGCAGCAGTACAGTTAGTACATGGATACTGAATATAACATAAAAATACTGAAACGATAAACTTAAAATCATTTAGTTAAACCTCAACTACACCTTAATGATTGCCACATCATATACCAACTGACATTAAACTCTTTTAACAGGTTTTTTTTAACTCTAACAATATGAACCTTTAAAAAGACTAAAATACAACTATAGAATATAGAAACAAGAATCGTCTGCCTCATATACGTCCTGTGAAGCTCGTTATCCTGATCAGAGAAATTAGTTTGTGTTCGGTTTTCACAGGTAGCGCTACAGGTCTCCCTCTCTCTCTCTCTCTCCAGCACATGCTGAAGTGACTAATATCTGAGCTAAACAGTTATCCGACAGCTTATTTGAAATTAATAACGTTAATTTCCTTGAACCGTTTGTTTTGGTAAATCACATAATTTAACCAATAACCGTGTTTGCAGCATTTCTATCAAACAACTTTAATTATAATATCATATTGTATTTGTAGTTTCAAAAATCCCAGGTTTGTCATTGTTACAAATTTTACTTACTTGTTTGACGGTCACCGTAACTTATTGCTTCTGCAAGTGGACTCCAACCAGCATTGTTCTTAACTTTGACAGGGGCTCCATGAGCCAGTAAGAGGTGAACACATTCTGAAACGTAACATTTAGCTGAACACGCTGGCAACTATCTAGTGATATTTAAATGAAATGGTTTTTCTTTTTAGGCTAAACGGTTAGTGTGCCTTCCCATTCACAGTTATTTAGCAGATGTAAATGTTTATATTTTCACATCTCCTTCACAATTTTCCTTCAAACAATTAAATTTAGTTGCATTATAGAATGTAAAATGTTTGTTTATGATACCAAATCAAATTTAAATTTAGGAGTTAGTAATGTGACAGTGGTCTTGAAAACCGTAAGAGTGTAATCTAAACACGAAAATTGTTAAACACAGCTCATTTAGCATAGTTCCATTTTGATCAACCCAATTTTTTAACTCTAAAGCTGACATTAGTATCATCTGCTAGCGGAGTAGAATGTTTAGGGATTGTTGTTTAAACAGATTGATGTAAATAAGGATATGAGCTCAAATTGAGCCTAGCCTAGCACCTAGTGTAATTTTTTCTATTTTGAAAACATTCTACTGCTGTTTTTCCCAACCTACAGAAAAATTAGTATTCAATATCACTCTTTATTTTTCTCTTTTTCCTGAAAAAAAAGACTTGTGATAAAATATGACTAGACTTGGTTCATTGTTTAAATTATTTTACTCAGCTAGTAAGTGGGCCTACTGTTTTGGTCTTTTTTAGTTGATCACAGCTTAAAATAATCTTTTGTGAGGCATTGTGTGTCGATATTAATCGCACAATAATTGTATTTATCCTTTAACAATTTTAGAGACTTGGTTTTTGAAGAGCTACTGTATTTTATATTTATTATTGTTAACGCTACTATTATTATTATTATGAGACTACTAAACAGTTAGAACATAATCCTATTGAGTATCAAGATGATTGTAGTGTGATATAAGCCATGTGTTCCTGAACTGAATATAAGCCAATGTCTTCCATGGGAATGGAGTCAATTCCATGGACGACATTGGCCCTTTAAACTTAAATTGAGTGTTTGGATCTTTAAAATATGAATCATCTGTTGCACCTCGGGTGAAAAGTTACCAAGATCTGAAATAAAATATCTTTTAATGAATTTTGTTAATATTTGTTCTCCCCAGCTTCTATTTGTTGTAGATATTTTTGTTGTTGTTAAGAACTTACAAATGAACAGTTTTGGAAAAGCAATTTTTATATTTTGTAGGACTGTAAGATGCTTTTATAATGTTTTAGAGGTTGTCCAGTAATTTAAAAAAATATCTTTAAATTGTTAATTTTATTAAAATTGAATGGTACCGTTTTAATCGTACTTGTGATATGAACATGTGCATTCTTATGACATTTTTAATGTTCTAGACATTTTCTGAGTGAGATTCTCAACAAAGTTGAGACAAACAAAGTTATTTTTCTTTAAAGCCAGTATACATTTTATTCCGAAAGCTAAACTTATCGGTAAAAGAAAAGAACCGAATCTGATGTTGAAACATAAGATTTCTTGATATCTCGATTGATGTACATCTGTCTTGGAATGTCCAAATAGACAAACTTTGTGATAAAATATGTGTAAAGGCTTTTATTTATTAAGAAGGATTAACGACGCAATTGGTACTGGGACCCTTCTGAGTGTTTATTAACTTGTAAGCCTACTTCTACTTTAGTTAGGCATATACAATTTGTTTTGTACAATGACAGTGTCTATGCATTTTAAACAAACATTTCATGACAACTAAGGCTTGATTCTTGAGTCTATCTCTCTGTATATCCACGGTACAACTGACGGCAACCTGCAGTAAAATGTTGTTTTTCTCCAGTTAATACTGCAATGTCAATGGTAGTGCTTGTAGAGTAATTAATGAATTCACATATCATGTTGTCTTGATGTAGATAACTTACAATGCATTAATACAAATGACTTTCACAAATCAGATTGGTAAAAATTATGGATTTAAAAGTTTCTACAAATTAGAGAAAGATTTTTAGTAATATTTCTGATTTTATATTATGTTACTGTTTCTGTTGAATTTTGATCAAGTCTGATATGGTTTTTCAATGAAAGACATCTGCCAAGAGCTCAACCACAAAAGCCTTAATTATAGAGCAAAGTAGAAATCACAAACAATGGCCATGTGTGATAACAGATTTTATCTTCCAGATGTTAAAAGTAGGCAATATTCAGGATGATGACTGTTAAATCAATTTTGCCTCCCAAGTACTGAGCAGATTCCTGGAAAGGAATTTATACTTACTGCACCTATCTCAAAAAGCTGATTATGGCCTTCCATTTTTTTATAATGCTTAGTTATCAAAAAGAAATGAACTAAATCATGCGAGTGGCCTTCATTGGAGAGTTCTGACATAAACACTTAGATAATGGCGTCAAGCAACATCGAGCATGGCTATTATTTAAATGGCTGACTGGTGATCCCTTTCTAGCACGGCCCTGTAACTGCTTTGGAAGTCACATTTAGGCCGTTGGTCCCTCGATTGAGTGTTAGAGAGGATTTGTTAGCCGTAATAACTTCGCATGGTAAAATAAGTCTTTCTTTACCTTTTCGTTATCATTAAAAATAATGACTCTAGAATTTAAGAAGACATGAAATATTTAAAACTATTCACAAACTGTATATTTTACCTTTGCGACCTAACATTACAGCTAGGTGAAGAGCAGTATTCCCTGAAACAAAATAAAAAATGAAAGAAACATATTTTTAAAATCTGATATACACAAATCAGTACAAGAATGCGTTATATATTTGATACAACTAATAATATTTAATTACTCACGATCAGTTAAATTAGATTTAAAAAATAAAAACATAAAGTCAATAATGATAAATTAAGTACAGTAAATTAATATATAATTTATATTATATTTAGTACCATATATAATATATGTATATATTATACACTAAACACTAAAAAGAAATATATAAGCTAAATATAAGAAAAAACACCTATGAAGATGGCATAATTGCCGAAACCGGTCAATGTTAATTTAATAAAATTTGTAAGGGTTCTCAATTAATTGTTATTTTATATTACAACTTTATAAGCTAAATAATATTCCACAGAAATAAAAATAGGTTTCCCAATTAATATTTTTTAAAACTCAACTTGTAGCTCGTGTGAAAAGAATTATATACCTTATGCTTTGCCCATATTAGAAATTCAATCTTATAAGAGGGTTAAATAGATAAAAGTTCGGTGTAGCAATTCGATCTAAGACAAAACACCTCATAACAATTTGTTTAGTATAATTTCAGTTGCAACATCTTTTAGTGATATTTACACTATAGCAATCAACCAGTTTGAATCCAATGCTTGTTCTAAAGGTAACTCCACGAGGGAAGACGTCAGCAATTTATAGCGTCAGTTGCTTCAAATATTCATATGACAAACGTTGAGAGAGGTATGGTTTACATGGCCAATAACCGTGCATATAATGCATGGGATGCCATGACTCATCTTCAGTCAGCATATGCATAATTACTATAAACACTATGAACAAAACAAAAAATCCATATAAAATTTTGTTGGAGGGACGACCAGTTGGACATCCTTGTAGGTCACACACCAAAATATAATGCAAATCAAAAATTGTTGTAAAGGATATACCATATTGAGGTTGTAAGTTATTTTACGTTTGAGGGTAATTATGCAGTTTCAGTATAATCACTAAACTTTAGGCCTGCTGATTCAAATTTTTTTTAATTGAACTACATTATCGGAAGAGATGATTTCATTGTGCAGAAAACTCGTTTTTCACTATAAAATCATAAAACTTGATTATTACATTAAAAATTAAAATACATTTTTCAAACTATTTTTTTCACTTAATGTGTTTTTAGAACACGCTGATAGAACTACCTGATTGATTTTGTGAAAAAGTTTACAATTTTTACCTATAAAAACACTTTTAATTAAATAACTTAACCAAACTAAACATATCCATCAATATTATTCAAAATGTCTATTAAATTCAGTTGCCCAGCATATGGAACAACCTGCCAGCTGTCACACCAAAAAACTTTTTGTGAATTCGGGTTTTGTGGTTAATAGCTGGTGTTAATAATGATCCGTGTTGCCCTTACTTATCCTATGGACTATCTATTTGGGGTAGCACTTATACAACATACATTCAAAGGGTATTCATACTTCAAAAGAGAGCCATCCGAATTCTTTGTAAGGTTAACAGAAGACAATCATGCAAGGAACTTTTTATATCACACAAGATTTTAACAATATATGCAATGTATATTTTTCAGTAGTTTTATTAGTTAAAAATGACAATAAATTTACTTTAAGAAATGAGAATGTACACAATTATCACACTAGAAATAGGGCAGATATGTTTAGAATTACTAGAAGATTGGCTGTTACTAGCAAAAGCCCTTATGTTCAATTTTTTATAATAAGTTACCTCCACTATTGAAAAAAAGGGGGATACATTCAAAGCTAATCTTAAAGAATTTTTAATTCAGAAATGCCCTTATGATTTACACTTGTGATATTCATATTTAGGTATAGAAATACAATATGTATAATGACAATTAATTTAATTTTTGTGTATATTGGTATTTTTAGTTTGAAATGTGAGTGCCCTTTAGTTACTTTAATTTTGTTGCAACATAAAGTAGGGTCTTAAAATTAGGTTAGATACATTATTTTAAAATTTGTTTCAATAATTAGATATATTGTAATATATGTTTAATGTTCAAATTATTGTATATATTATAGTTTATAATATATCTTAAGACTTTTTGTGGCTTGTACGTATGTATTTCTAGAATTGATTTGACAATGTTCATGCATTTTTGTAAATGTTCCGAACAATAAAGGATTTTGATTTAGATTTTGATCACATTTTTTAATGCCCAAAAATGGCGTTTCAACACGAAAGTAGGCCTATTTTTTGTTATATCTCGAGAAATAATTGTCATAGGCTACTAGACCATGAAATAGTTTTCAAATCAGTGATCAGCATAAAAACACGTCAAACTGAAAAAAAAAAAATATTTTTTTGACAAGAAATTGCATAATTGCCGGTTTGTGAAAAGTGTTCTTATGGGTGAAAATTGTAATTGTTTTGAAAAACCAATTGCTTAGCTTTATATCTATCAGCATGGTGAAATGATCCCTTTTGATAGTCTCATTAAATTTTAACCAATTTAAAATTTAGTAAACTTAAATTTTTTGATCCCAATCAGAGTCAATATATTTTGAGAAGGATCAGCTGATAATCACCGGCTGTTCATTTGTCAATGGGCTATTAATTAATTACACTTTCTAAGAAATAGTCGGCCTTAGTTTGTAACAATGACTACATTCGCTCATTTACACTCATCACATTCATTTGAAATCCATATTTGTCCATATCTTGACGATCAGCGTCTTATAAATAAAAAAAAATTAAAAAAGAAGCAGGACACCATTACAGAGCAAAAGGTGACTGTTGTTCCACGCCAGCTAAATAACATGTTGCCTAGTCTAATGTTGACTGAGACAAGACCTGTTAACCCTGTGGTGGGACTCTATCTGTTACGGGACTGGTGGCGCCAAGTCTTACAGACCCATACATTTTTATCATAATATTTATTAAAATTAAAATAATAAACTTGAAGTCACTCATTTTTAACTTATATAACACAGTAGGTGATCTTTACGGAGTTATGATAACAATTGATAAATTTTATATTTTAATTTATTGTGAGAGGGATACAAAAGTGTATATCAATTAAAAGATGTAAATAAGTAAGTAAAATACATCCAATATATAAGCATTTTATTTCTACAAACTTGTTTATATTGGTACTAAAAACAATGAAAAAAATCAATTTGCATTCAATAGGCTATATACTTGTAGACACTAATATCACATCAAATAATCATAGGGGTAGACTATATGGCCATTTAGAGGCACCACCTTAAATACAGGGGCACTTCATAGGAACAAAGACACTTGACGCCTGAAAGTTTTCTTGCTCTCTCTGAAAAAATCCATAGTCTTAGACACTGTTGCTTACTCTCTGGAGACGTGCCATGATGCTGTTAGCTGCATAATTCGTCCGGTAATACTGCCTTGTAAACATTTCAGCTGAACAAGTAGAAGAAGGAACCTTCAAGGCAATTAAAATTATGATGTCAAGGCAATCCACCTCGTTATTCAGTAGGCCTAGTCTGCGAAGAAAGACCAGGTCAGCCATTAGCCTGCGCGTTTCCAAAGAGTGAAGCCACAATTCTTGAGCCAAATCCTCAACTAGAACTTAAAGATATACGAAACCAATCTTGACACCCACCATTCTGACAAAGCGACGTTGGATCCGTTCAAGTTCTTCGCACAAATACTTCTGATGCTGGCTCCAGGTTAGAGAACCATACTCTAAGACCTGACGAACCAAATGACAGCAGTGTCTTCATAGCAGTTGTGCTTCTAATGTGCTTTGAATAACGACAAACGAAACCAAGGGTCCTATTCGCTCTTCTGCAGATGTTATTTATATGCGGTTCAGAATTTAATGAGCGTGTCAGTATAATGCCTAGATCACTCACTTCAGTCACTCTTGCAATAACGTCTCCAAGAATGTAGTTGTATATTATTGGCGATAGAAAACGATGGAATGTTATGACCTGACATTTTCTCACATCGAATGTCTTTTATATACAAAACGTTTCTCTTGTCCCTGGTGGGAGTATATCACCTGCAACTTGCTGCCGTCTTTGGTGTAGACCTTGATCAATTGGATATGCTCCTAATTGAGTGTCATGGTCAGTTCTCTAAAGTAACACTCTTGAGAAGTATCCTGAGCAATCTTGTTTGCTAAATGTTTAGTCTTTTGTTTAACTAAACAATAAATATTCTAGAATAAAATTGTATTGTCACTGGTGGTGCCAAGTCTCAGACCCGAGATGCAATTTTTACCCCCCTTTAAACAATAATAAATTGCTCTTTTCCAGTTGGGGAGGTATTAAATGAGATGAGTCTGGCATCTGCTGTATAAAACTCAATTAGGAAAAAATTCTAACATTCTTCCCGCACAGTTCAAATAACTGGGTCTGGTCTGGGTGCCACTACTGAAGGGTTATTAGCACCATGTAAAAATATATTTTAGTACAGTTGCGGTAATCCAAATATTTGTTTGCAAGGGCCTGTTTGGACTATCAAAATGTTAAGACTTCAAGGTCTGAGAAAACAATAATAATTATTCCATAAATCATCATTTAATGGAATGATTACCAAACTATATATTTTATAAACTTAATAACGAAGCTAGACAAGTACAATAATGAAACAATCCAACTATTTACATACGTAGCCTATTTGTTAAAACTGCTGAATTCAATTATGAGAAAATGTTCATATCTTTAACCCAACTACTAGCAAATAAAAACCCTCTATTGGCAGCCCATTCTTCCTAGTTTCGCAAGGATATTTTTTTTAACATACTTCTGATGCTTAGATTTAGTATTATTTTATATCATTTTACTTGTAAGATTCTGTGTTTTAATTTAAAATAAATAACATAAGTATAGACACTTGTTTACTTTTTCCTTTCATTAAAAAAAGTTTACAAAAAATTTGGGGACTTGGAAATGTAATACACATTAGCCAATTCACAATTCCAAGAAATATGTTTTTCCAAATTTTATAAAAATTCAGAAAATATACAGTTTATAGGTTTTATTATAGAAATTTATAATAATAAAACTAAAGATAATGCATTTTACCGAAAATTTATGTTACTGTGGTAACATGTATAGTTGTGTCTCAGCTTGTTATTATAATGTTCATTTTGTAACATTTCTCTAATATCACTAGAACGTTCTAAATAGCCCCTATACATGACTATTTCCAAATGACAAAATATTCACAAAACACCAAAAGCCTATGTCAAATTAGAATTCTCTAAAAAAAAGTCAGTAAGAATAAAATAACACTTTATTTACAGTAATTATGCTTCAACTATATTTGAAAAAGTTATTTCACTAACAATTCTAATAAAACATTGCATTAAGTACTTCAAACCAGAATGTAAATAAATAGTTTAATGACAGATGCCAACTAAAGAAATGGCAAAATGAAATAGTAAACAATGGATTCTTCTTCTCTCTATCTAATTGTCATGAGGATAGTATTATCGCTACCAATAACATTCGATTCAGAATTTAACTGACTTTCAAGTAGTATCGGTTAGTTTGACGAAAAACGTGGCCATAATGATGTAAAATCAAATTTTCACAGATCGGACGGTCACCAGACGTTGAGAGTTATATCACTCATCGGTGACGGGTGATAGTTTATCCCAACTATCGGACAGTCACCGGTAGTTGGGTTAAAAATCGTTTATATACATCAAGCAAAAATCAAATAATTTAAACTAGTCAAATTTTACATAATTATTTAAAATAATCTGTAATTTTAAACAGTACTGTCACTGTTACTATCCGTATCGAAAACTAAAGAGCTGTTTGCAAGTGGTCGGAAGGGTCGTTCGGATTACAGCAAGATTCGGACTACCACGACCTAGGACTTTGTAAAACGGTATGGAGTAAAGAGAGTTAACCAAACTACAGACTATGTCAATGCATCTGGCTCTTTTCACAAAAAGGCCTAGCCTGTTATAAGGGAAGGTGCTGTTATATAGAAGGAAGTAGGCCTATAGCATTATTAATCAGCCTATTTTAGTTTACTAACCATGTTTATCTCTTTGAGAAACATCGTGGATTCTAATCAGTGCTGACAATTTTCTTAAATCTCCACTGAAAATGCATTTGTGAAGAGGATATTGTTCCCCCTCCTCCGCCATAATTTAGTTCTACTAATGAGTAGTAGATAGATGTAATACGACTATACTTAACAAGAATCACCACAACTTTTATGAGCAATATCTATTATCCACACACTTTTAGAACACCATCTTACAAAACATTAAGTGAATCCCATTTTAGTTTGGTTCTTCCCTAAACATTCAGGTTATCACTATTGCTCTTCTTTCATGAATTATCGTCTGTCTACTTATGAACAATAATACAATGTAAATTTACAACTTGGTGTAAACGTAAACCTACAGGAACTCAAGTTTTAAAGTAAGTAATGCGTATGATTATGATTGCTACTTAAAATATCAATCACTTTCTTGCATGGCTGTATTGTACAAATAATTATCATACTCCATGGCCTCGTGCTAGAAGCAAGGAATAAAAAATCTTGTTGGCATTTTTTCCCCCGTCCTTTTAAGTGATATCATTTGTGTATAAAATCAATGGTGATATTTTTAGATGTATACAACAATAATTATATAAATAATTTGTCAGGGGGAGGTTTTCATTTTAATCCATATGAAAATGTATTGAAAATACTTCCTTGCAAACAAAATCTAATAATAATTAGAATACACTGTAAATTTGTTAGTAATGTAGCTAGCTAGAGCTAAGAATCAATTTTATTTAATCACCATGATAGTTTGTCACAATTTAATTTGTACTAACCATAATAGTGTCAACTTTTGAAGAAAATTAATAAAACTTTGAGGTTGTGTTTTACAAAATTCTAAAACACTGGATGTATTATAACCAAAATTGACTCTTTAATATCTAAATATACTTCTCACAAAAACACATAATTTAATGTCATATTAATTGGCTAAGCACACAAAAATAAATTCTCTGAATATAATTTACATTGGATTAAGGCATGAAAATGATATATTGGGCATTTTCATTTATTTATTGTTTTTAAATATACTGTACCGCCACGGGGTTCATTAATAAGGAATTTATTTCGTCCATCAAAATGTTTCACGCAACGGCCCAGGTAGTATTGAGCGAGAAACTTGATCTGCACAACTGGAAAGCAATACGTTGAGGTGGATTTTGAGATTTTAGGCGAGCATTCTGACGTGGGAAATCCTGTGTAATGGGGAGGTGTGGGGCATTCCCCAGGGGATACACATAGCTTTAAATATTTGATGTGGACGTTAACATCACTCCCCAGTATAGAAAATAATAAAAACATAATTGCGTTATGGTTTATTTACAAATTAACTCAACATTTATGTATGTGGAAAGTTGCCATCACCACAATATTATATTGCTATACTGTAACTTTCTAAGTGCTTTGTCATCTTATTACATTTAAATATTGTGCATTATAATATTGATATATTCATTTATCTTAGCTTGTTCTTTTTATCATATTATTTTGTTATTATACATATTATATTATACATTATTATAATGTTGTTATTATAATGTATAATTTTATTATTATGTACATATGTAAGCAATGCATTTTTGCTGCATATGTAAAAAACCATCAAACTGTAATTTCTCTTAAAAAAATGGGGTACAATTACAAATTAAATTAAGAAACAATGGTTATTGGACGATTAATTGACAGAATAAGCTCTATCTTGAAGCTTTGTGAAGAAGAATCATCTGCAATCTCATGTTATTTATTGATAGTTCACATTTATAAGGTGGTTCTCATAGCAATTTAAGACATCTTAAATAGACAGCTTACTATTAGAGACAGCTAGAAGTAGAACAAGCCGGTGGCCGAGCGGTCTAAGGCATCAGAACTTTGACCCTGGGCTAGAGATAGCGTTGGTTCGAATCTAAGATTTATCAGTAATATTTACCTTCTAATGTACTGGTTCACCTCTTACTCTGTCTGAATAAGTTATCCGCACAGATCAATAGTTCATGGGGAATAGGTAATGTAAGGTTAACTAGGAGGATCGGCCTCTCTTTTTTTTAAAACAAATCAATTATTAGCTTTGTACTTTGACTTACAGCATTTTGCACCAATCTTGACTCTTCGAGACGTCTTCATTGTTCCACTGTAAGACCTCACATGGAATACTATGAAGTCATTTGGTACCCCCCAACAAATTTACCTCTAGAACAAATTTGAAAGTTTGCAATGCTTATTCGTCTCGTAAGCATATGTTTAAGTACCTTGATGTTTTTGTATACGTACTGTCTATTCTCGTGGATAGGTGCGTTATTCAAGCAGTGTGTTGAATAACTATGATTAATATTAGTAGTTATGATACCGGCCGTTTAAGACTAAGTTCTAAATTGGTTAATTCTTTATTTCAATAGATAATTGGGACTATTCATTTACACACAGAGAACATTCTCTTTCCAGATAAATTTAATTAATATTGAAAATAATCTTTATTTTTATTTAATTAAAGCTTGTATGTCGTTATATATACTATTTATTTGTATAAAATTAAGATCAAATATTAAAAAGCATGACAATTGCTATAAGACATCACTTTGTAATGAAATCATTATATACAGGTGAGATGAGAACTATGTCATATGTGAAAGCGAAGAGCTATACAAGGATAAGTCAAACAGGAGGAGTCCCAAATACTAGTTAAATTGACAAGTCATTATTGGTTTTTGACTGATTTATGTTAATGTTCACTTTGATATATGCACATATATTAATTAGCTCTGTTTTTACACTTTATTATTTGGATTCTTGTCAAGTTTTTACTGATGTTTGTTTTGTAATGATTATTCTATTTCATATAATCTGTATTTTTTAAACATTTTTAAATAATTACTTCTGTTGCGTTTCTATAACATTTATTTGTCGTATTTATTTGCATAAACTTTTTTCTCTATAAATATGTATAAAATTTACTTATTGTAGAAAATTAAAGGCCCCATGAACTCAACCATTTGTCTTTGATTGGAAAGTGGACAGTGAAGGAGAATAAGAATTAATTTTTTTTTCTTACACTTTTATTTCTGGATCAATATTTTGCATATTATACACAGAAAATGTAACAGGTGGAATAATAACATTATCGGGTTTGCTCATATATGAGTCACCCTGTAACACGAATAACAATCAGTAAACAAAAAAAAAATATATAACATATTTAAGTAAGTTAAAAAAAAAAACACAAATAAGTGTTACATAGAGAGGCTATAAATCAGTCTATCATGTCTTGAGGAAGTCTGGCTTTCAAACGCCTGTGCAAAGTAGGTTCTCCAATGTGAAAGCTAATAGCTCCTGGAACATTTTCTAAGTTTGCCATGAACTTACGACAACTTCTTTTAATAAAAGCATCAATGGTATCGAGTCCAAATTCTACATGCAGATGAGAGTTACGTATGTACCATGGACTATCAACTGCAATTCTTAAAACTTTGTTTTGGAAAATTTGAATCTTTTTCAGTTTGCCGGAAGAAATGCACATTCCCCAAACTGGACAGGCATACATAATTAACGGCCGAAGAATTGTTTTATATATTAAAAATGTACATTCTGGTTTTAAAGATGACTTTCTGTTTATTATAGGAAATAACATGGATAGACGTGCGTATGCTTGAGTGAGTTTGTTGTTTACGTGAAGATTCCAGTTTAATTTTTTATCGAGGTAGACACCTAAGTATTTTATTCCTTGATCATCAGGGTTCCAAGGAATTGAAGTATTTTCAATAGCAACTTCAGGTGGCAAAATATACTTCCTCAAAGAGAAAACCTTTGTTTCACATTTCAATGGATTTAACGATAGTCTCCAGCTTTTAAACCAATTGGTCAGAGATGTAACGCTGAATTGTAAAGAATTTACGGCCTGGTTGATGTCAATGTGCTGGGTAATAAGAACCGTGTCATCAGCATAAAGAGCGATAGTAGCCTGAGGAAGCTCAGGAATATCAGACATGTATAAATTAAAAAGAATAGGTCCCAGTATTGAGCCTTGAGGAACACCTGCGCCTATTGGACGAACTGAGGAAAGTGTGCAGTTGAGCTTGACACAAAAAGTCCTATCAGATAGAAACGATTGCAACAAAGCTCTCAGATACAAAGGAAGTCCAAACTGATACAATTTATATAACAGGCCACCATGCCAAACCTTATCGAATGTACTTGTTATGTCCAAAAATGCTGCCGTTGAATGAAGCTTCTTCTCAAATCCTTTACATATGATTTCATTGATTCGTAGAAGTTGATGAGATGTAGAATGCCTTGTACGAAATCCAAACTGATAAGGGGGAATGATATTAGAAGAATCCAAGTATTTTAGCAGTCTCTTCTGTATAATTTTTTCAAATAATTTTGATATTGATGAAAGGAGACTAATCGGACGGAAACTGCTAGGAAAATGTTTAGGTTTGTTGGGCTTGTGTATAACAATTATTTGAGCAAGTTTCCAGTTTTTGGGAAAGTAACCAACAGAAATACAAGCATTGAAAATAGATGCTAGTATTGAAAGTGCTTTGGTAGAAAAATTCTTCAAAACTATGTTGGGTACCAAGTCATGCCCTGGAGATTTTCTGTTGGGGAGATTTTTAATAATATTTTTAATTTCCGAGGGTGAGGTAAATTTCACAGGCTGCTCTGCACTGCTAGGGGTTGTGGACAAAAATCCTCAACATTTCTGTTAGTTTCAAAATCATGAACAACATTAGGAATGAATGCATTCTCAAAAAAATCAGCAAACACATTACATTTTTCGGAATCGCTTTCAAAAATAAAATTATTTTGTTTTAGTGGAGGCACAATTGTTGGTGATTGTAAAAGCCTCTTTGTTGCTTTCCACATATTAGAATCACCAGGATCAATATCAGAAACGTAAAGTTTGTAAGAATTAATCCTATATTTATCAAGTTCGCTACGTACTTTACGAATTAGTTCATTTAGCTGCATCTTTAAGTGAGGGTATCTGTATCTCTGCCACTGACGTCTCACTCTATTTTTATATCTAATTAATTGCATAATTCTCATGGGAGGATGAAGAAAAGTGTTTCGTGTAGGGGGAAAAGTCCGGATAGTTGCATTTTTGACTGATATTTGTAAACACTCTGTAAAGTCTTGAACTGCTCTGTCAATGCCATTTACTGAATATAAGTCCATTGGAACTTTCATGCGATTGTCGAATTCGGCACAGAAGGTATCCCAATCGACTGGACCGTTTATCAGTCTGGGAATTTGCGGAGAAAATATTGGTTGTATGAAAAAACTTACAATAATAGGGAGATGGTCAGAATCAAGTTCGCTGATTACTTGTTGTAGAATAGGAGCTCCAAAGTTTTTATGAAGAGTAATGTCCAATATATCGGGATGGAAATTGTTTTGCCAAGGGTAATGAGTGGGTTCAGACGGAGCTGAAATATTTATATTTGTTTCATTCATAGCACGTAACAAGCGAACCCCATTCGGGTTAGTTACCCTACAACCCCAAAATTGATGTTTACAATTTAAATCTCCTAAGATAAGAGTTGGAGTGTCACCATGACTTAGATTTAAAAGATCTTGTTGGTGAAAACGTCGATTGGGTGATTTGTACACAGAAATAACATTACAAGACTGGTCATTTTGCAAATTAATTTTGATACCAACAGCTTCAGATGAAATAAGATTTGGCAACAGTATATTGTGATGATTAAGGTTTCTTTTTATAAAAATTGCCACTCCTCCAGAAGCATTGGGTGCATTCCTGTCTTCTCTATAAATAAAGTATCCAGGGATTTTAAAGGGCTCATTTATTACAAAGTGCGTCTCAGTGATGCAGGCGACATCGACGTTATGCCGAACCATGAACTCTGAAAAAATATTCTTCTTTCTCTTTAGGCCATCAGCATTCCAGTTTAGGATTGTTAAGTTTTGTATGATGCATGTTCTAGGGTGCATTTTTGAACAGTGAAGTAATAACATTAGATATAATCTTTTTAATGATAGGCATGGCTGACTTAACTAAATCTAATATTAGTTGTTCTATATTAGAGCCACTCTCAACTACCTCGTTAGCTGCAGTTTCAGTAGTGTCGTTATTAAAAACACTGAAATCAGTTTGGTGATGCAAATTTGTTGACGTCTTCTTAGTTGCTTGAGCGTATGACTTGGAAGTTGCTTGAGGGCGGGCTTGTGAGGGTTTTATTCCAATTCCAGTGTTTTCGGTACTGCGCTTTTCATCAGTGCTCCTAGTAGATGAGTGATGGGTGAGTCCAGTAACGTTGCTTTTAGTCTTTTGCTGTATATCTTTATAGTATTTACAGCCTTTGAAATTGGCCGAATGATTCTCCCCACAGTTTACACATACAGGGGGGTCAGTCTTCTTCTTCGGACAAGCAGAGTAGAGATGTTGGCCAGTACACTTCACACATCTGGGATCGAGATTGCAAAAATTTTTCGTGTGACCATAACGTTGACATCGAGTACACTGGGGCACATTTGTAGGCTTCCTTTTAGGCTCAACATGAACAACAGAGTAGCACAGTCTATTTAATTCAAATATAGCTTTTCCAGATTCATTGTTTTCTAACGAGACTGCACAAATAGGGAATGGAATTTTTTCCTTGTTAAATAATCTATTTACAGTGAGAACCGGATAGTTGTGAGAGATTAACTCATCCTGAATTTCCTCTGGAGAAAGAGAGCAGGGAACGTTTTTAATTACGACTTCTAATTTTCTGTCTATTTTTGTCTGAAACGTATGGTATTTAACATTTGATTCGTCGTAAAATTGTGTCAGTTTTCTAAAATCATCTATGGTCAGAAGATTAATTTTCAAAGATGAGCCTTTGACTTCAGTGGTAAACTCACAAGTAATTACACTTTTAATATCTTTGACAATTTCCTGATGATTGTTAACATCGTGGACAAAAATAGGTGGAGGTTTAACAATTTTATGCAATTCACTTGTAGCAGTTACATCAGCCATCTCATTTTCATCATTATTAGCAAAAGAGTAGTTGTGGTCTGATAGTGGATTAAATTTGTTTTGATCACACAGCTGATTAGTATCTAAGACATACCTTTTAGGCTGTAGATTTACACAATTGTTGACTGTTTTTCTTTTTGGTGGTCTTAAGAAATCTTGATTAATGTTTTTGATTAAGCAAAAGACTAAAAGCAACGTTACTGGACTCACCCATCACTCATCTACTAGGAGCACTGATGAAAAGCGCAGTACCGAAAACACTGGAATTGGAATAAAACCCTCACAAGCCCGCCCTCAAGCAACTTCCAAGTCATACGCTCAAGCAACTAAGAAGACGTCAACAAATTTGCATCACCAAAAAATTCCCAACACCAACAATCCACTTACGCTGAACACTTAATATCCGAATCTCATAGTTATACATCTATTGAAAATAATATGGAAATTATTCAAATCTTACCAAAAAGCCTTAAACTCGATGTCAAAGAAGAACTAGCCATCTACAAAGCAAAAAAGACTGATCCACATAATTTACTCAATGATCAAATATCATTCCAATCTAATATTATATTTGATAC
The DNA here is from genome assembly GCA_035578905.1 of Stictocephala bisonia. NCBI lineage: Eukaryota > Metazoa > Arthropoda > Insecta > Hemiptera > Membracidae > Stictocephala > Stictocephala bisonia. Next base: position 910,072 of record JAQJVL010000103.1, on the reverse strand, counting down.
ATATATACAAAAACAAAGAAAATATACATAACTAATAAATACAACAAGAAGATATCTAGACACCATTAAATTACAAAAAAATACAATATTTGAAGAGGTGGATTCCAAAAGTGCTTAAGTCAAAAAAGGAAATTTTACAGGAACTAACTTTTTTAACTGTAATAATATGTTCAACCTCTACTGATGGATAAAAATTGGCATGGAAACTGCTATAAAGTTTGTTGTTTTAACACTGTAAAAGTAAAGTTTATACCTAAAACCTCCTTTAAAAAAAAAGTTTTAAGTGTGAATTTTTTCCAAAAGTTTTTAAGTCAGTGACTTAAGCTTTTTTGGAAAAACAATACAATTTTTACAATGTACATTTTAGGTGTGTGCTCAGAGTTTTCTTTATTTTACATACTTTTTTAAAAATATCAATGGTAGGCCTAATAAAGGAAAACAATAAATATATAGAAATATTTTTAATTGACATGAAAACAAAATAATAAAAACACGAAGTATTATAAAGTAAGAGTAATATAACAAAAAATGGTTTTCTTCGCCATATTCTGAAGAGAGTTTTGTTATATAAACTATGTGGTTTTTTAAATAAAGTAAACTAATAATGAAAATGGGTTATAGATAATGTAAAGAAATACTGATCAGCTGACTTAAGCTATTTTGGAAGAAATGCTTGTGACTAAAGCAGGTTTGGAAAAAATTACTGATTTGTAATGCTTATGATCTATTGGACTTAAGCCTTTTTGGTCTAAAACTTCTTTCAAATTGTTCAGCTGGTAATAACGAACATTTTAATACCAATATCTAAAAATTGTTAAAAATTGACTTAAGCACTTTTGGAATCCACCTCTTCATTTACATTTAATATTACACCATCTGTTATAATAACAACTAGACTAACCAAAACAGTTTTTATGTATTTTCAATTTGTTAACTTTTAATTAATTTAAATTTTATTATTACCTTCAAGATTTGTTACATTTTACACCTGAAGATGATCTAAGGATCGAAACATGTCGTGTATATGAAATAAAGTGATTGAACAAGGTATATATTTTCTCAATTAATGTTTTCATTTGATTCTGTAGTGTTGGGCGTTAAATCACATGATTTAGGCTTGTTGACAAAGGATTGGGAAGGGAAAATAAACACTGGCTTAGCCATTATTGTTTTATGGTTATGCTTAGGTAAGCAATGTTTAAACAAAGACCCCTTCGTTATTTTAACAATAACTGGGTGAAATCAACACAAAATAGGTATTCAATATCACTAATATTGCAATTAATAACAAAGAAATAAACTTTTAACACAATTAAAACTCTAAAAAACCGAGCGCGAAAAACAGTTAACTATTACACTTATAATGCATCAGCTGATCTAATAAGAATTAAATAATCCAGCTCTTGATTCTGGTAGGTTCATGCACAGAGTAAAGATATTCTTTACTCTGTGGGTTCATGGTTTGATAGTATTTTTTTGGTTAAGTTTTAGTTTTGGTTTGCTTGATTTGCTTTGGTTGGATTTGAAATTAGTGTGGTGTGATTGTGTGGTGCTATGCCTTGTTGCTCTTGTTCATTGCTGTGAGGTTTGTTGGGTGAGAATTATAATTAAACTTTGAAGTTAGGAATATAGGAAGGATACTGCTGTCCGTGAACGTGAACGGTGATTTTAATTAATCAGACAAGGGTTTAATTTTTATTTGTGTTTGGTTTATTGAAAATAATGGTGAAATTAACTCCAGAATTGATTGCTCAGTCACATCAGTATATAAATCCAGTTAGAGATCGTGAATTGGATTTGAGAGGTGAGTTTTAGTTTGAGAATAAAAGGGTTTTACGTTTTGTATGATAAGAATTTATGTAGGCCTAATTGTTGTTGAGATTTTTAAGTTTCATTAGGGAGCATTATGACTAGACCTATCAGCATTAGTCCTCTTGCTAGCTTAGTGGTTAGCACTTCTGCTTCATATGCACAGGGTGACATGTTAAAATCCCGGGAGGTTCACTCAAAATTGGCTTGATGGGTTTGGACGGTTAACCCATTACACTTTTGTAGAGTAGCCCGTAAAAATAAAACAATATTCAACAGTCATCTCCAGACCTGAAGCGAACCCTCTGGATAGGCTTCCAGATGGATCGCAACAAAGTATAGCACATTTAAAAAACAGTTCAATAGACAAAAGCTCAATTATAGAAGATTTATACCTACAAAAATGTAACGTTTTAAACCACACAAGGTATTTATGCAGTTTCTTGCCACCAAACAAATTTGGAAAATTTTCTTGAAATGTGTTTAAAATTGGCCCTATTATCACGAAATATACTTGTTATTCCGCTGAAATAAAGTATTTTACCGAAAAGTTTGAAAAAAAACAATGTCACAACTTTTAGTATTTTTGTCATATTTCCATCAATTTAAAATGGTATCTTTTTTATGTATTTTTTGCGCTGAATACAAATTTGATAAATATTTTTGTCTATTAAGTTATAAATATTTCTCGAGATATAATGGAAAAACTACTATCGCGGCGAATCGCGATTAGCGGCCATTACACGATCGTTATGTACAACAACTATTAATCACAAAAACCGAATTCACCTATATTCCTGCCGGAGTGTCGGACGGCAGGCCGTCACGGAGGCCAAACACTCGAATTTAGCGCAAATTATGAATTTTTGTTGAGACAATTAGGTTATGTTTGGGGTTATGTCAGTAAAAAATGCTTGTTCAAGTTGAAAAAATAATTTTACTACAAAACCAGTAATATATTTGTGTTCAGCATACAAAAACACGAGAAATGAAAAAGTGTTGAAAAATAACGATTTTTAAATAAGTTGTTTGGATCTTTTCCGTTATATGTATACCACTATTTAATGTCTGATTTTTTCCGTTATGTGTCAGCAATCCCAAAATATTTCCATATAGATCGCGCCGCGGCAGTTATGGTTAGGTTAGGTTAGCATAGCCTATTGTAGAATGTTTTTACAAATTACAGGTTCATTCTACAATAAAATAACCTAACCTAACCATAACTGCCACGGCGCGATGTATATGGGCGGCCTCGATGTATTGGGATTCTAAAGGTTGAAAATGAGGAAAACATGTTTTAAATCAATAAATTGAATACCGTGTTCCGTTATTTATACCAAACAATGGTTAAAATGTATTATTCAATATATTTAAATAGTGGTATACGTATAACGGAAAAGATCCAGTTGTTTTTCTTCACGATCAGATAAAACACGTTTTTCGTTAAAAAACGAGTTTTCCGCAGATGAAATCAAACTCCTCAAGCGATATAAACTTATATTTCACCACTTTTTCAACAAGAAATCGCACTTTCAGAGGTGGCAAGAAAGTGCATAATTACCCAAAATAAAAAATTCAATCAACCCTAATAAGACCTCTTGGTAATTCTTAAATTCTTCACATAACTCGGCAAATTCGTATAAAGAATCTTAAGAACATCACTATGTACAAATGATTCAGAAACTAGTAATCCAGTAATCATTAGCAATGGCTTATTCTCAAAACCCGAAAGGAAACTCATTGTCAAGTTTGCAGGCTCAGTATCTGAACCGTTTATAGCAAAATCGGGCGTACCTCAGGGATCTCATCTAGAGCCTTTTCTGTTTAACATGTTTATTAACGACATTGTTGGTGCCATACGACTCACTTGTTTATTATTTGCCGACGACATAAAGGTTTTCTCTGCAATTAAAGATCTGAATGACTGTCATCAACTTCAGGCCAGCCTGAATAGAATTGATTAGTGGTGTTCCCTGAATTGCATGAAGCTGAATGTGAGCAAGTGTACAGTGATCACTTGTAGTCGGTCGGCCAACCCAATAATTTTCGACTATGATTTATGTGGAACGGTCTTGCCCAGAAAAACTCATATAAGAGACCTTGGTGTGTTCTCTCCGCTGTATTGCAGCCTGGCAAGCACATCGATGATGTTTGCAGCAGAGCATCTAGAACATTGGGCTTCATAATCCGAACTTTTAGAAATGGGCTCAGCGCATATGCAATGAAATCTTTATATACTGCACTTATCCGCCCCATCCTTGATTACTGCTGTGTTGCTTGGGCTCCTTATTAAGCTGGAGACTTAGATCGCTTGGAGAAGATCCAGAGGAGATTTCTGCGGATTATTGGAGTTATGCCATGACTATATGGCGTCACCTATAGATACAATAGCTAATTCTCTGTGGTTGACGTCCCTTTCTACGAGAAGACAATTGGCTGATGCTGTTTTCCTGCATAAACTTCTGACTGGACTGGTTGACAGTAGTGACCTGCTGTCCAAGATTACTCTCCGTGTCCCAGGATCCACCAGATCGCGGGACTTGTTCTCCCGTCGTCAGTATACCACTGCCTACGCTTATCACAGTTGTTTGCCTAGACTCCACAGAATAGGCACTGTCTACCGACTTGGGATATGACTTTTTCTTCCATACGGAAACAGCGTTGAGAAGACTTTTTTCATCATAATAACTAAAAACTGCATGTAATTTTAAGCTAATTAGTGGGCATATAATTTATATTTTAGTGTGTAGTATTAGTATTATTATTGAGTACTCAGGTAAAAGTCTCCATCAGCTGATTTCATATATTGTTTGTATTGTCTATTTACTCTTCTAACTTATATATGACAGTTAATTATTGTTACCTAGTTCTTAATGTTCTTGTAAATTGGTGTGCACATAATTGTAATTTTTAATTTGTAAATGGTGTAACCGTTGATAAATAAATAAAAACCTTCACAATGCAACTTTTTTTGTAACAGTAAGTATAATCGAATTTATCATCAACACAACTTCGAGTTAACCACATTTACTTCAATTGTTAAAGTCAAGTTAGTCCAACTCATAAAATCAATGCCAAACAAAAGATCCGCTGGCCATGATGGTATATGGGCATAGTTAAAAAGTGCTGTCCTGAGTTGTTAGATCCATTACTGGTTTTGGGTAATAGGCTAGTTCATTATTGGGGATGCGGGTATTTTTCCAAGTGCCGCTAAGCTGGCTTTGATTAGGCTGTTGTTTAAGAAAAATAATCCTCTTTCGCCTGAGAACTACTGCCTAATCTCCCTCCTGCATACCATCTCCAAGATACTTAAAATAGTGGTGTGCAACTCATTAGTTGACTATCTCAGCTGCAATTCAGTCTTGTTCTCAAATCAGTTTGGCTATCAAACACAAAAGTCTATCAAGCTCGCTCTTACCAGCTTCATTAACTCTTGCATCGATTCCTTGGACGGCGGTGAGACTGCCATTAGTTTTTTCATCAACCTGTCCAGGGCGTTTGATTGCGTAGCACACTTAGTTCTTAGAGATAAGTTAAAGCACCAAAGGCAAAGCTTTAAAAGTTGGATTCATTCATATCTTTCTGAGAGATCTCATATAGCTAAAGAGGACTTTTTTGATGAAAAAAGGATCAGAAAATCTTCCTATCAAAACCTAAATCAGTTACCTTTGGTGTTACGCAGGGATCCATTCTTGTGCCCATTTTATTCATTTTGTACATAAATGACATCTGGGTCAATCCATATGTAGTGGCACAGCAGTGGTTGCTGCAGCATTTTTATTATTTTTTATATTTTTATACCTAAAAGTACTACTCATCAGAAGTACAAAAAGTATGTTATTTGATTTTTAACATTTTTATTTTAAAATGGCCATTGGCGGCCATTTTGGCTTTGGCAAAACGCCTTTTCTAAGTGAATTTCGAACTTTGCGGAGCAGCACATATCTCCTCTTCTATTCATCCTAGAACATTTTTAAAAAAACAATCTCTTCAGAAGAGTCTGACCTTTAATTTAAGTCTTTACAGGTATGTCCTTAAACTTAAGTCTAAGGGCCCAAAAATATAACTCAAAAGTTTGTCATGGATTTTTTCAAAAATCAATTTTCAAACATTTATTTTTTCAAGAAGACATCAGTTAATTTATTTTTTATTTTATTTATGTGATAGGTATATCAAGGTACTTCAAAATCACAAAGTTTCAAATTGTGGACTAGCATAGTTTTCTAGAAAAATTTTTTGAAGTCATGAAATTTAAAAATTTTTCAAAATTCAAGGATAATATCTTTTTTGGGCATCAAAATAAAAATTTGAACTTTATCCCAGTTTTAGTAGGCTACTTGAACAGAGGAACAACCTGCAAAATTTTGGTTTTGTGAACTTTATTATTTACTAATATATATAACGTTGAAAAGTGTAAAAAAAAAAAAAAAAAAAAAAAAATAAATAAATAAATATCGCTCAAGCTAGTTATAATGCTAAACATAGCTAAATATTATGCTTTGTTATGCCATAAAATATATAAAACAATGGCACACATATAGTTTTATATATACCATTTATTATATACAAACTTTTATTTTCATGACTGAAGAGCATTGAGTAGATGCGAGATTTTATGAACTTGAAGTTTGATTCAACATAGAATGCCTCAACATTCCTGGAATACAATCTTTTCATCAGCATGTGCTTTTGGCAGACAACAAATAAGTGCTTCAAAACGTCTAAATCTGTGAATTTCACAGAGTTTATAACATCAAAAAGAGCGATGTTAACTTTGGAGCAATATGATACCATTGTCTGTGTGTATGACTAACAATGATGGCTTTAGAAATTCCATCTGTCAATCGAGAGCCTAATGACTTTTGCTGGTCCAAGAACTTCCTTCAAATACAGCAAAAATTATCTAACATGAGTCACTTGAGTAATATCTCGAAGAAGAAGACTTCACCCCTACAACTAACTAAAGCAATATTGGCACAACTTCAACATCACACAATGCTTGTGTGATGAAATCTCGCATCTAGTCAATGCTCATCAATCGGTAAATTGGCCGCCATCGGTAAAATAAAAATGTTAAAAATTAAATAAAATACTATTTGTACTTCTGATGAGTGGTACTTTTAGGTATAAAAATATGAAAAATAATAAAAATGTTGCAGCAACCAATTAAATTACTTATGGAACACTTCATATGAATTGAAAATTTAAATAACATACTATTTGTACTTCTGATGAACGGTACTTTTAGGTATAAAAATATGAAAAATAATAAAAATGTTGCAGCAATCAATTAAATTATTTCTGGACCACTTCATATGGATCGACCCATCTCTGACTGCCTTCCACGTAACTTCCTTACTATAACCAATGGGTAAAATCAGGTCTAGATTTTAAGAGAATACACTTTTATTCTGCGGATATAACATTTTATACCAAAAAATCTAAATTGTAAATTTTTAAAGGGAATGTTAAGCTATTTTTCAATTTAACTTATCTCCGTTACTTTTTGTGATTTTGCATCATTTACCATGTAGATTTTCGTGCTGAACACAAATTTGAAAACTATTTTGGTCTAAAACAATTATTTCTTAAGAAGTTATGGAAAAACTACGTTCGCAGCAGTGATTACCCATGGTGGCCATATGCACAATGTTAATAGGAGCCACCAAAAACAAATTCACACTTATTTACGCCGGAGTGAGAGGCCAGACACCCGAACTTAATGTAATTTAGGAATTTTTGTTGAGTATATAGACTATTAAAGTTAGGTTATGTTTGGTTAGGTAGGTACTGTACCCTAAGTAAAAAGATTTTTCGGGCCAAAAAATTAATATGATTGAAAAACCAATTATATATTTGTGTTCAGCTTTAAAAAAAAGTCAAATAACAAACAAATTGTTGAAAAATTCAAATTTAAAAAAGTTGGTTTTTTCACTACCAATTAAAAACTAGTTTTTAGATTGTACGGTAAAAAACGAGTTTTCTGTGATTAAAATTTACTTCCTCAAGAACTCTAAACTCATTTTTCACCACTTTTTCAACAAGAAATCATATTTTCAGAGGCATCTAAAAGTGCATAATTACCAATATATTAATGTCATTTGCAAGGGTTCGAACTCAACACTGATGACAAGACATTATTGCCGGTGTATAAAAAGATTGTTATCTCTCTTATTACCTATAAACTTAAAAAAATCAAAACCTTGAATAAAACCTTCTATTATATTTAACACTTCCGGACATTCTCTGAGAAATAACAAACTAGCCGCCAATAAGACTTTTCCAACTCTGTTAAGTAACTAAAATTTCATGAATGGCAGCAGAAATTTACTGTATTGGCGAAGCCGTGTGTTACCAGCCTTATATTTTGGGAAGTTACTTTACAGGCCTATTAGTTAAGAAACTATCTTACACCATCAAATAAAACAAATACTGGTATTTAAGGAACTCAAATGATTTTTTTATTTCATTCCAACAGCAAAAACACCAATACATAATAAGAAATGATATAGCATATTCTAATTCTTGTTCAACAAAATTTTATTTTTGGAATCAAGCAAGAGAAGATACCGAATACACTGTTAAAATATTTATAGCGAGATTAATTTTCTTTCCTTGACTTGATTTTTTGTGTCTATTGTCAGAACCACAAACAAAAAATAACAGGTTTATGTCCAGTGCAAGTATCAGGCAGTACTAGAAGATGCAGGATTGTGCATTTCCTTAAATTTAAAATTAAGGAGACTATTAAGAGGTATCATCCTAAAGATACAGCATTTTTTTATACTTCTGGTTGCAATGATAGAAAAAGACACTGAAAATTAAACTTATTGTAAGCACACAGATTATTGAAGCTGGTTTGTTTTAATACAAAAAATTAAAATTTTGTTTAGGTTACTAATTATTCATATTTGCTTTTTTTTAAATTTGTTTAGGTGTGATATAGTTCTAAGTTTAAACTCAAACAATATTATTATGGTATACATGTATTTATTACAAAGATATTTTTATTATGTTTTAATTTATTTTCTTGTTGTGTGATCATTAATTTATTTTCTTGTTGTGTGATCATTTATAGGATACAAGATTCCAGTAATTGAAAATCTGGGAGCGACATTGGACCAGTTTGACACATTTGATTTGTCTGAAAATGACATTCGTAAAATAGATGGATTTCCTTTACTGAAGAGGCTAAAGTGTATTCTTTTAAATAATAACAGAGTAGTGTAAGTATAATAATTAGGTAGTAGATGAATTGGGGTAGTTAAACATATTCGCTGTAACTTATAAAATATTTTGATTACTGTTTAAACATCATATTAGCTACCAAAAAAATCACTTATATGTGTAATTTTAACAATATATATCTAGGGAGTGATTTGGGATTGCTGACAGTAGATGCGATTAGAGCCACAGTTTTGACAACAGCAATCTTGCTCTCAGTAGGGCTATTTATCAATTTCTGATGTTAGTGTACAGTCAGTGCTGCTTCTAATTTTAAATGCAAGTTTAAAATTAAGTGCAGTAGTTACATTAGAAATCTTATGAGTTTCGTCAAATATGTGAGACTCTTTTGATGAAAAATCGCTAACCAAATAGAATGCATGAGCAGTTTTTAAAGACATAATGATTGAGGGGAATTATATTTTTAAATGTCTGATACATTTTAATAATAATAAGACAAGTGTCAGCTATTCTAGTTTCATGATTAAATTAATTCAAATAACGTTAAAATATTTGAGATAGCTAAATTTCATATTTTAGAAGCTTTTGATTATATACACCACGGTTCAGATTCTAGTCGTCTAGCTGACAGCAAAGTGCTTCGATATTGATATAACATCGTATGAGCGATTAAAATCTACTAAGCTGAAATGTTATCAGGCTAAATTGATAGACCTTATAATAAGCTACAACCTGTTACAGCAATTTTGTGGGAAAATAGCTTAAAAGTTGGGCAAAATGTATATACCATACACTTGCATATATTCTCTTGGTGTATGCACGTGAGTAGTATACACACTTTCCTCAGTTCGTCCAATAGGCACAGGCGTCCTCGAGGCTCAATACTGGGACCTCTTCTATTTAACTTATACATGTCTGATATTCCTGAGCTCCCTCAGGCTACTATTGCTCTTTATGTTGATGACACAGTCCTTATTACCCAGCACACTCACATCAACCAAGCGGTAAATTTATTACAATTCAGCGTTACAACAATAGCTATTAACCCACCCACCCGCTAATACAAGAACAGTTGCTATTGACACACCCCTACACATACAGCGGTAGTGACCCACCCACCCAACCCTACACGTACAGCGGTAGTGACCCACCCGCCCACCCCTACACGTACAGTGTTATTGACCCACCTGCCCACCTATACACGTACAGTGTTACTGACCCACCCGCCCACCTATACACGTACATTGTTATTGACCCACCCACCCACCCATACGCGTACGGTTATATTGCCCCACCTGCCCACCCGTACACGTACGGTGGTATTGATTAACAATACGGTGGTATTGTTATTCAATACCACTGTACGTGTATGGGTGGGTGAGTGGGTCTATACCCCTGTACGTGTATGGGTGGGCAAGTGGGTCAGTACCACCATACGTGTATAGGTGGGCGGGTGGGTCAGTGCCTATACAAGAACAATTGCTATTGACTCACCTACCAACCCATAAAAGAACAGTTGAATTAACCCACCCATCAGCCAATACAAGAACAATTGCTATTGAATATACAAGAAAAATTGATATTGTTCTTGTATATTCAATTGACAATACATTATCTCTGGAGACATATATAGGTTATAAGTCAAGTAAGATTGATTTATGCTGATTGATTAAAACTTAAAGAAGTATTTAGTTCATACATGTATTTAAAGATCGAATGTAGTGTATGTAAAGTAGAACAAAACTATTAACTCACGACTTCATCTTTTTACCAATAGACTAAAGGAACCATGCCTTCATTCAAAAACTGAATAACTTTTTACCTGAAGACTTCATTTTTATCAACAGCCTTCTGAATGCATTCAGGTAACTCCTATATCATGGAAACGCAAACACAGTGCAGATCTGTAGTGCATGTTGCCTAAAATGAAAGAGAAAATTTCTTGTCCACCTTTATAATAATATAATCTAAAAAGAATGAAACATAAAGATGAATAGGTACCCTTGTGCAGTGAGCTCCATTAATGTTACATTCTGAAATTAAATGCAGTAGCACCTGTCCAAATTGGTTTCACTGAAATTGTTGACAAGGAAGTAATGAGCTTGGCAACAACTCGGCAATAGAATTAAATGTTAAGAATGGAAAGAAACTTTCTGACATAGCAAATCGCTTTAATTATTATTTTGTAAACATAGCTGAGGAGCATTAAAACAGAACAGCATAAACAACACCACCAATAAATTCTAAACTCCCCAGCTACCACAGTTAATCCCCTTTCTTCTGTACGTCCAACAACACCTGACGAAATAGGCAGAACCTATTTCCTGAAATCATTAGAGAGTTCAATATCATCAGGCATTGATGAAATATCTTACAAGATCCTGAAAACATGTGCAGATGAGATAATTTTAATTCGTTTTATTTTATATTCTAATGGGGCATAACCATTATAAATTAGTATGTGATAGCAAAGTTACAGTCAATTATAATAATTCTAAAATTATGTTGCTAAATATTTCCAAGCTGGACAAGAACAATGTGAATGAGATAATAAGACCTCAAGTGAAGATCGTCAACATGTCTATTGCAGAGGGCATTTTTCCATCGGGAAAATATTCAATCCTAAACACAAACAAGGGGACCCACTAAATAATTCCAACTACAGACCTATTTCACTGTGTCATCTGTCTCCAAATTTATTGAAAAAATTATAAAAATAAGACTCAAGAGACATCTTAGTCAAAACCAAACATTGACAAACAGCTAACCTGGGTTTGTCACTGGAAAATCAACCACAGCTACATTGATAGATCTTGCTGAGTATATTATTGAGAACAATATCAGTATATTATTGAGAGTATATAGAAGTTGGCAACAATATCACCAGCCTGTATCATCACCTAAGCAAGGCTTTTGACTCCCTGAGACATGATCAAATTCTAGCTAAACTTCAAAATTTAGGAATCCAACAAACGGCACTGAAATGGTTTGCAAGTTATTTAAAAAGACGAAGCCAAATTGTAGAAATAAAACACACAACAAAAGGATTTACAAGCACTGTCAGATCTGAATTGCTATTGACTAATAGAGGAGTTCAGGAGTTATATTGATTATCCTAGGACCAATTCTGTTTGTGCTGTTTATTAATGACTTTCCGGAACATCTAGAGGAATACAGGAAGATGGTTATTATGTATGTGGACGAGACTGTGCTGCTTACAGCAAACTGAAATGTAGATCAACTAGAAGTGAACACTTTTATTGCCTTCAATATGATGCATGACTACTGTATGAAAAATGACTTAGTTCTCAATGAAAGTAAAACCAAGCAAATGTAATTTGGAAATAAAAATGCTACAGTATCCGAAATGTCCAACTTTACAGCAGCTGACGAAATAAAACATCTCGGTGTCATACTTGATGAAAATTTAATAGTCAAGTAGACAATCTCTGCTTAAAACCCAGGTCAGCTCTCTATGCCATAAAACAAACCAAAGCAACTAGTACCTCTGAGGCAACTAGTACTGCATACCATGAATTGTTTGAAGGCCATGTACGCTATGGTATTACTGTCTGGGGTGGATCCACTGTGGGCAATCTCAACCGTGTTCTGGTAATGCAGAAAAGGGCAGTTAAAATAATAGCAGGCTCAAATCTAAGACAAAGCTGTAGAGATGTTTTCAAAAACCTGATCATCTTGACGGTGACTTCAATCTACATCCTAGATACTGCCCTGTACTCTGTGACCAAAGATCCCCTTAAACAAAGTGATGTGCATTAATACAACACCAGACATGCAGGAAACTATGTGCTGCCAGGTCACAGAACAACCACTAGAAATCTGGAGACCCTGTGCTGATGAAGAGGAAGCTATGGAGATGGCTGGTAGACAAGGCTTTCTACACTTTAAATGAATTCTTTACTTTGAGAGACCATACAATGAAGAAGCTTTTCATTTCACTATGTATCTTATATATCAATGTGACTTAAAATTGATGCTGTAACATTTTGTGATAAAGGATATTATTAACTGTTGTCAAATTAATCTGGAATTTGTTATTAATGATCTATCTACCTCAAATGTGAATGCGTATAGAGGTATAACACATATATATACACATATATATATATATAGAGGTATTTCACATACTTTATTTGATGGGTGTGCACATATATCTAGTTTACCAGGGATGTTGTTTTCTTACCCTTTCACGGTTTTCTTGAATCCTAATGCCTTTGAATTAGTCTTTTTCTCTCATTTACAAATTTTACTAAAATTTTATATGCATAAAAGTTAGTCTAGTTAATTTAGATTACTGTGCATCTTGCTGCATTAATACTTTTTTACACAATATATTTTAGTGTAAAGAAATAAAACTCAAGTGATGGTATTACAGTAGAATATGATAAGGCGTAGTGACATGTCTGAGTTGAGAATTAATTTGAAACTAATACAAATAAAGTTTTCTGCATTCAGAAGGCCTGGCTAATTCCTTTTTCAAGCCAAATGATGTATTCATCCATCGTTCCAGGTAGTTATTTTTAGAAAATTTGTATCCAACTAAAACTCATGATTTACAAGTTATCAGCGGAGGTATTAATAATCCATTATATTTTGTTTAAACTATGTAACACTTTCTTTCTTTACAGGAGAATAGCAGAAGGGTTAGAAAATTACATTCCAAACCTGGAAACTCTAATTCTTACGGGAAACCTGCTTCAAGAACTGGCAGACATTGATCCTCTCACGAGTTTGCCAAATCTGACAACACTAAGTCTGATGCATTGCCCTGTGGCTGGCAAGCAACATTACAGGCAATATATTGCTTTCAAGTTTCCGAAACTGAGATTGCTCGATTTTAGGAAAATTAAACTTAAGGTGATTATTAATTTTTTGTTTGAAACAAAATAAGTACAACGATTATGGAGGATCTGGTAAGGTTTTTGGCCGTTATCCCGTTGGATCTTGAACCATCCACGGTTATTTTTGGATCTGTGAATTCAAGATTTGGTCTAATCAGAGAGTTTAAAGCCCATTTCAACACATTTTTAACTAAACTTTTACAAAAATATAATAAAATAAAAACATTTCTGAACATTAGATATTTTATCTTTTTGATAAAAAATATTTTAAAAAATAACCATGAGTCATCATTGTATAAATTGTATATAAAAATAATTTAATGTTCTAATAACAGGATTCATTAACCCATTCACCTACTATTTTTTAACCAACAAATAGGGTCAAAAAAATCCATTTTTTTTTTTTTTTTTGTTTTTTTAGTTAAAGGTTAATATTTTTAACTTGTAAATGACTATTCTAATAATTTTATATCCCCTTAATCACTCATAACAGCTAAATAATAAAATATGGGAAAACAAATTAAAATTTTTATTTTGCCTACCTTTGTTTTGAATACATGAATCCAGAAGTTATGATGACAGAAGACACACACAATAAGTTAGTTTTTGTAATATTGTACTATTTACACTATTTACATTTCAGCTTGGAGCATTAGTAGTTGACTACAGTGTGGTAAGCCTCGAAGCAGCCATCCATGTGGAGCGCTACTAGACATTGCTTACACTGCACCCTTACTTCCTTCCTTAGGCCATGTTTCAAACATACAACACATCGTTTGCTTGGGAATTCTTTTTTTTCAGAGGCAGGTATTGTCATTGGAAAATGTCTTCCTTGTAGACGCAAAGGGTTTGTGTGTGACGGTCGTCCTTTTCCAATTTTGGGTGGTAAGACTGCGGTCTGTAGAATTTGTTCTGCAATGTCGGTTTTGTAGTCTGAAAATTGCTGATCTTTTCCACTAAGTTGGGTAAATACCACATAAGAGTTGAATAAAGCCATCTCAAATAAATAAAAAAATATCTTTTTGTAGCCTTTAGAGTAACGCCTCATAACTGGATTATAAGCAAGCACTTGATCTTGTCTGTCAACTGCCAGCATACCACTGTTATAATCTATTATTGCCTGAGGCTTACAAATTTCTGAGCTAGGGGTATTTCTGGTAGGTCTGGACCGTTTTCCTGTAGGTTGAAATTCAATATCACTGTGTCTTGTAGTTATAACATTGACTGCTTTCCGATCCATCCATCTTACTGCTAAAATACCATTGCTACTGCAACGTGTTGCTTCCCCTGTTTGTAACTGAGTATGATTCAGGTGGGTAGGCATATGTTTCCTATTCATCTTTACCGTCCCTACTGCATAAGTCATGCTCTCTAACAATTTATGGTAAAGCTGTGGTGATGAATACCAGTTATCAATATGTAATATGTAGCCCTTATTCAAAAAGGGTTTCATTATTTTCAACACTATTTCTTCACTTACTAACACTCCCTTTGGTGTGTCAGTTTTCCCTGTGTAAATTTCAAATGCAGAACAATAGCCAGATTTTGATTCACGTAACTTGAAAAATTTAATTCCAAATCGGGCTCGCTTGGTTCTGTTGAATTGGATATAAGATAGTCTACCCCGGAATTTCATAAGGCTTTCATCTACGGACATGTTTTGATCTGGGGTGTAATTTTCTAAAAACTTCTTTTCAAAATAAGAAATAATAGGCCTAATCTTTTTTAGCTTATCTGAAGCATTAGTTTCCTCATCATTACTAAAATGCAGAAAACGCATAATAATCTGGAATCGTTTTAGGGACATAACCTCTGTAAAAATCTTTGTTTCAATTACTTTTCTTTTAGACCAGTAAGATTGAAGCGTAGGCTTTTTTATTACACTCATAAGTATTGTGATTGCTAAAAAGGCCTGAATATCATCTGTGGTTACATCCACCCAATTACTGTCATCTTTTAGCTTTTTACGGTTTGGATCTGATAAACATTTTTGTGCATATCTGTTAGTTTCCACAGCTATTTTTTCAAAAAAATCATAATTACAAAACTGTAAAAATACTTTTAGCTCTGAATTTAGATGTTCAGAATCAGGTATATTGACCCCAATATTCTCCCCATGAAAGACAAAATGTTGTGGTTCATTTGGAGCTTCTTCCCAAATAAATTGAGTTTCTAACTGTCCTAATCTCCCTAAGGCAACTAATTCAATTATGTTTTGCACATTATCATTACTAGGAGTAGTAGGCCTATCTTGGTTTACTATATTTATCACTTCATCGTCCGATGTATCACTAATAGTATCAATATTAGGCGTAGGCCTACCTTGAACAATGTTATTTACCGTAGCAGTTGTAGGCCTGTTGTCAGTGACAGTAAGTTCCTCATCGGAATATTCATCGTCAGTTGATAATAACTGTTCTCTTGTTATACGGTCAAAAGCCCCAATATCGTCATCACTCAATAAAGTGTCATCTAAATCAACAATATACTGATCTATTTCACTATTTCGCAACGCACGATCAGCCATGGTTGTTTACAAACAACTACACTGGCTTGGCTTGGCACACTGACAGGTGACGTCACTAACAGCTGACTTCTAACGTTCTCCACAGCCCATAAAATAAAAGAAACAACAAGATAAACTCAGTACGAAACCATAGGAACGAAACAGACTGATTAGTGCTGCTACCTGTTACGTAACAAACGTACTATTACAGTCGCGGAACTGTTCCGTCATTGTATAGCTGGGCCCCTTATCGGCGGCGCGGAATGGTTCCGTCAAAGTAGGGGAATGGGTTAAACATGTCTGAAAACACCTGCTGTTTTGCTTTTTAACTCATTAGAGTAGTTGTAGCTAGAGAAGTAAGAGATTTTCTTGCCTAACTCCAGATCTGGAGTAAGTTCCTGATTGTAGTGGTTGTAGCTAAGGAAGAAAAGGACTTTTTTGCCAAACTCTAGATCTGGAATAAGTTCCTGATTGGTTTAGTTGTAGCTAAGGAAAACAGGGACTTTCTTACCAAGCTTCAGATCTGGATTCAGTTCTTGATGAGTTACCATATACTTCATCCTCTGTCTCACCCGTTGTTCAGTTAAGTTGATTGTGTGAGGATAAATGTAAATTAGGACATGTCAGTCCTATCTTCGCTTCGTGCAAATACATTTTCATACTGTGTGTGCATTTATAGTGAATACTCAGTTTAACCTAACCAACATTATATGTCTGAGTGGGTCATCGATGATGCATGTGTATGAGTGGGTAGATGAGTGATGAATGTCGTGTGTAAGGGTAGTTGTTGCCATAATACATAAGTAAAAGTTTTATATGTTTAACTTTTTACTTGAGTAATATATTATTACACCTAGTTAAGATTAAATATATAATTAATTTTATTCTGGATTCTTTGAGTTATTTTTTTATGTGCATTACAAATATAAAATTTGATAAAAATGACTAATTTGGAAATAAAAATATCTGAGTATTTGACATCTTTCGGGAATTGTCATTATTTAGTGTTCTTTAAACAAATTAATTAATTTTGTCTGGCTTGTAAGTAAATGATTATATTGAAGATTGAAACTGAGGAATGGTGTGTTTATACATAGTACGCTTAAAAAAAAATATGTTTCGATTTTTTTGTTTTTAGTTTCATTCGTTTTCTACTTTACAAAATTTGTTTTAAAACATAGTTAATTTATTCTTGTCATAGGAAAGAGAAGAAGCAGTTGCTTTGTTCAAAAGTAAGCGTGGAAGAGAAATACAAAGAGAAATTGCAAAGAAAGCGAAAACCTTTGTTCCTGGGGCAAATCTACCAGAGCCCAAAAAGCCTACAGGTATAAAGAAATTGTCCTTTGTATATTTTGATGTAATGAACTAAATGTTTATTTTATTAATTTATTTTTGTATTTTAGTAACCTTTTTTAATTACCAGAGTAGACAACAAAAGATTGATGTTTGGCATAATTTCTTGAAGTTTCTTGTTTTGAC
Organism: Stictocephala bisonia; assembly: GCA_035578905.1. Taxonomy (NCBI): domain Eukaryota; kingdom Metazoa; phylum Arthropoda; class Insecta; order Hemiptera; family Membracidae; genus Stictocephala; species Stictocephala bisonia. Next base: position 892,231 of record JAQJVL010000103.1, on the reverse strand, counting down.
TGTATATAATTGCTGGTGCAGTGACTAAGGCTTCAAACTGTGAAAGGCAAGCTGCAAGGTTCAAATCACCTTTTGAGCTAACGTTCGGTACTTCACTCGTTGAATAAAGTACAAGCTCAGGCCAATGTCAACTAGCATTTTTAAGGTCTAATAAAAAAAACTAAAATCTATATTCAAGTAATGAATTTAAAATAAATATGTTCCAATCAAAAAAGCTGGATGAATCTCATTTATATTACAGATACAAATTTGAATTTGAAACCATGTCAGCTATACAATTGAAAATAACATTAGAAGAATAGATATTTTAATATTACAAGAACGTAACAGATCAGAACTGTCAAGAACAATGGCTCATCTATGTTACTTTAGATTAACACCTATAACGATACACCTTTTTCTTAACGTTAACGGAAACATTTAAGGTCATTTTGACAGATTTTAAATTTTTAGGCGTTTTTGTCCATGTTTTACAGTTCTTTTATTTCTTTAAGGGAAATAACTGACAACAAATTAATTTATGATCAAATATATTTCAAACTAAATTTACATCAATGTGAAACATGAAAAAAATACATAATGGCAAGTTAGATATACAGATAAAGTTAATGTTGTAACATTTGTATTAGGTAAGGAAATATATTATATAAAACTACCTACTATACAGGCAAAATTATAATTTACAGCAAAAATAAAAAATAAGGTCACAAACTATATTTATACTAAGTACAGAAAATAAACTTTACAATGTAAACTGAAACATACAGCATTTCTGACCGACAACGCATCAACGGTAATCAAAACACAAGGTATTTTTGACCACATGGATAAAACAAAAACTTTTAGTTCTGTAAACGGTGAGAGCGGAACTAATCGAAAATAGGCGTGGTGGGTGAACAACAGCGGTGTAGGAAGGTATTGTGACTGGCAGTTGCCAAGGTCAAACCGTGTAGTCAATATTAGAAATTAAAAATCGTTGTTCGTCAAAATGACGGATTTTTCGTTATAGGTTTTAATTACTTTAATAAGAATTGGGAAGTACCCTTGATTATATACACATACAATAGATATTCCATCTAATAAGAATATTTGAGCCTGTAATTTGGTTAGTTAGTGAGGCCCACACCACTATTGCATTACATGTGACTGCACAAGCGCTCTACAGTAGAACACTAAAACAGCTGATAATTTGAGGCTCAAAATCTAACATTGGATGGGAAATATATTTGTTTATTAAATCAACGATAGTACCAAGTCAAAATGTTGTGTATGGTTTCTTCAATAAATGATAACAAGTAACTAATTTTTTTTATGCAATCAGATTTGTTATTACTTAGATTACATAAATTGTTACTGTTTTCAAAATTTCTTGTGCTTATTTTATGTTCAAATTATTGACTCTGGATTAGTTTTTTAAGTTTTTAACCAATTTGCAATTTTGAATAAGAATTTATCTCACATCTACAAGTTTTGAGGAAGTGTAAATTAGAATAATGTAATCTTATGTCACAAAATAAGGCTAATTGTCCCTTTGTACCTTATATCAGTCAATAGTTTATTGAAAAATGGTTAACACGTTCAGTGCTATAGTAAAAACACTCTAACCGACCCGGGAAACTGAGTACTATAAAATTTAATGTTACTTTTCATAAGGTATAGACAGCCCAAAAACAGCAAAACGAAGTTGGTTGTAGCATGGGAAAAAGTTGTTTATGACGTCATAAATTGTGGTCTGGATACGGTCCATCAGCCCCTTGGGATGCTGGAAAACCAATCAATAGGTGAGCCATCACCAGGTATGGCCACCAATAGCTTATTGTCCTTCAAAAAGTTAATTTTTTTGAGTCCAGCTGTGTTGTTACACCAAATAAGGTTCAAAACTTCATCATAATCATCACTTTCGTCACTTTCGGTGACGGAATCTTCACTTGTAATAATGTCGTCACTCAAGTCAAGGTCATCAACAGTGTTGTCAGCCATGTTTCAACAATAAAAATTACACTAAATACTACACTAAACTCACTTATTTACATAAAGAACAAACTTATTTACATGAAGAAATCACTGAATTACATCAATAATTGTAAAACTCCGCTCGAAAAAACGATAGATAAAAACGGAAAACGCAAAAATATAGAACGGTTCACATTCGTATAGCGGCCGACGTAAGGTCTACCTCGCGCAAGAGCTGAGCTCACACTGACTGCATAGCAACAACAGTGTAGAGTGGTATGGGCCCGGTCCACGCGCTTCCAGCGCCCGGCCGGCGGTGGATCGTATACGGTCCACCCGCACTGAACGTGTTAAATACTAATTATCTACACATGTTAGATTAGTAAGACAGAAGTAGTGAAACTAATAGGGTTCTGCACCAGGCTGAAAAGTCATGGGCAGTCATCTAACTTTTCTGTAAGGGGAGTCGGGGGGGTCTGGGTGTATGGAATACCCTCCAGTATAAAGGGAGGTCTGGAAAATGTTTAAAATTTAGGTACAAAATGGTTGATTTTACACATTTTTTCACCTACATTTGCTTTGTAAATTTAGGAGGTAGGTCTATTGTTTGTTTGCATCATTTTTAAAATTTGAAAACAAGAATTAATAATATAGCGTGATGTAACGAGTAATCACAAGGGTTGTGGCATTCTGTGCTGTGCGCCTAGATATTCTCTACTGGAGTTTGTAGAGAACTTGGAACTATTATGTCCATCGGGCATAATGTTTTAAACACTATTAGAATTTTGTCTATATTAATTAATTCAGTAAAAAATAAGTATAGTAAAATAAAGCGAAGGACAAAAAACGTTTTATCTACATAATAAGGTTTTAAAACAAGTTATTTCAAAATGTCTTTAATGACAATAATTGTAATTGGAATGTAATTAGAAACTGTAGTGTACACAATGACAATAGTTCAACTAAATTAAAAATTATTGTAAATCCTGCTGTACTATAATTATAGTGTAATATGTAACATGTAAGCGGGTCATTCTTGCTCAACGCTTGTTCCTTGGCTGAACTTTTATGTTTTTACTGCACAATCCGCAAAAATGTGGTTAAAGTGGGTTTTTATTGAGCCTCCCCCCTAGCCCATATTGATGGACGCCCATGGCACCAGGTCCAGTGACTTGCTTCCTCCTTCATAAAAGACTTGCAATAGCACTGTAATGTTTATATTGACAGTGAAATAATAAATTTAAAATTTATTTTTTCAGGCCCTTCAGCTGAAGAGTTATGGAAAATACGGGAAGCAATTTCAAATGCATCATCATTAGAGGAAGTTGAAAGGCTTAACAGGTTACTACAAACAGGACAGATTCCAGGAAAAGGTATTAATTCACTAATATTTGTACTTTTATATTCTCTGGTTTATTTCAGTTGATGCTGGCAGTAAATGTTGTTAAACAACTGGGAGGTGAATCTCATTTGTTAAAGTTATTCATGATATTTTGGCTTTAAAGTATTAATCTAGTATGAAATTGAGGCATCAGAATAATTGTCAGGGACGTTTTCTAAAAAACTGACAAAAATATAATATTATAACAGACATCCTTTTCGGATAAGATTGAAATAGTCTCTACTGTTCTTTTAACTACTTTAATTTATTTACGTTTTCTTCTGAATTTATTACCACACTAATTCACTCTTTTAATAAAATTAGTTTTTATATCTTCTCAATGCTCATAAATTTGAAACCTAATTAGATTTCTTTCCAAAAAAATTGTTATTCTTTCCTTAAGTCTAACTAAGACAATACTAAGAATAAATTTCAATAATAGAAACCAATTTCAATTCTAAGAAACAAATTTATTTCTGTTAAACTCCAATATTTTATGATTATGTTGACAGAAAAGATATGATACCTGTAATTTTGTAGTTATTGAATTATTGCTAAAAGAAATAACTAGTCTAACTGCTTTAGTAGTGATGAGCTTGTCCTTGGCTACTTGGGAATTCACCTGGCCAATGATCGGCAGTCAGATCCATTGCTGTTAAAATGGTAGGATTCACTGTTGTCAACACTGTGGCAACCTACCATCATAACGCTCTCTTCTACTTACTCATACACTTACGAAAGTGATAACCCTCTAACCTATTCATACAAGTACGCCGATGATCTTAATGTAAATCCCATCCTCCCACTTATATAAGCATGGTAATATTGACCCACCACTCACCCATACACAATGAGGAGTATTCTTTAGCCCACACGACTCTTAATAACCCTCCCCTCAGCATTCAATATGCTTGAAGTTCCTTCCCACCCACCAAGCACACCCACTCGTCTCAATACTAAAGCAATTATCAGAATATATTGTGAAGCATGGAATACTTTCAACTCAACTCTGTTGAGAAAATTTAGAAGATATTTTATTGTTTTTAGCCAATTTTGTTCAAAGAAACATACTATGTGTTTTTAAACCTATATGTAATTTGCTTTGGTTATTACTTATTTTACTATTAATAGTACATTATTCTAATCATTCATTGTGGTTTTAGTAGGAAATATTTCCCAAATTTCCACCAAGATGGATGTTGGTGAAGAAGAGGAAGAAGAAGATGAGGACGACAATGCGATGCAAGTTAATGGTCATTAAGTGTTTTGGTAGTCACAGCTGATGGCTACGTATTTCTTTTCTACCAGTTTATTTTATTTAATTGCTGAAAATATTTTGTTTTGTATGAATAGTACATAAATATTTGTAAATAGATTTAGTTTGTATGCATTATGTGTATCATATGTTAAGTTCATAAGAAGCAGATATTAAAACAACAGGCCTAATATAATTTATATTCTATTTACATATAAGGAAATTAATTTGTACTTAAAATTTATATTTCTGTAAATAATATTCCAATTAGAATAATTATTGTGCATGTACATGATTCTTAACAAAATCTAAACCGTATAACTGGCAATCGTTGAAAATATAATATGAGTACATAAACTATAAATTTCATCAGTTTTCTAAATGTAGACATATGCCTATGCCTACAGCAAAAGAAGAATCCGTATCTGTAACCTATTTTGAGGAGGAAACATTGAATTTACTAAAAAACTTAAGTCAGTTTTAATCAAGAAACTAAATTTAAATTGGCAAAATGAATAACAAGCAAGTAAATATAAAATCACTATTGATTAACTCTTGCAACATTTTCATATACTTTTGGAATTACTTATTTGAACTTAATTCATAAATCATGCATATATAACTAATTTAAGAAATTCTCAAACATTCCAATAAAATATTTTATTGGAATGTTTGAGAATTTCTTAAATTAGTTACATTTTCCAATAAAGAACTCAAAGAAGAAATACATGCATATATATTTTTCAGGAGTTGAATATTCTTATTGTTATATTTTGGAAACACTTAAAACTCTTCATAGATAGTTATCTATTTAATAAACTACACTATCTAGTAGCTACACTAGGATTGGAAATAGACCTATATTGTGAAATCCATGTCAATTTGTGGTAAAGTGACTACTTTATTGAATACAAAACTAAACAACAATGAGTAATCTATAACAAATATACTCTTTGAGAGTTCATTTTTGTGTATATTATTCGTATAACAGGAAATATTGTGCATCGGCAAAGATGAATGTATATCTGGGAAGACATAGTTTCATTGTCTTATTTTAAAGGCACAAATACTCCAAAAATGTTCAGGTGAGGAGATAGTTTTGGGCTACAACTAAACCTAATATTTTAGTAAATGAAGACTAGCAAAAACTGTATTATATTTAGTTTAGCTTTAAATTTTAGCTGTTTCTTTATAATTTTAAATTTGTTGGTTTTTTTTATTGTAATCTTTCTTAATTGTGCTAGGCCAAGAACTAAATCAGCGCTAGGCCAGGAATTAGTTTATTAGGAGGCATAATGTATCAGCAAAATTACCCAAGAAGACATCTAACATCTTGCAGTAGAGAATACACAAAGTGAAATCACATGACGCAAATTTTCAGTGCCACTAGCACTTTTCTTAGGTGATTAAGAGAGAGAGAGAGAGAGTGGAAGCTAAGTCAGTCTCTACTCGCCTGAATAACATGCTAATGGCATTGAAAATTTGTGTTACGTAATTTCACTTTGTGTTCTCTCTACTGCAAGAGGTTAGTGGACTTGTCTTCTTAAGTAAATCTGTTCACACTTTATCCCTCCTAAAATTTTGGTTGTAATCAAGTAATTGTCAGGCGTACCTAAATGATAAAAGTTAAATTATTATCCTGAAATTAAGAAAATGTACATGCACATAAATAGTTATTCTTCAAAAGAATATAATTCAGATAGCTTGGAAAGTTGATTCTTATGTCATTTTAAAATTATTTTTCACATGATGTTAAAATACAACTACTTTTTAGAAACATTTTCAAAAAATAAAGCCTTAAGGTTGAGATTTGATGTTTGAATAACTCCTACCCTTTTATCACAATATTTAATCCTTCGGGTGAGTCTTGTTGCAGGTGGTGATACACTCGCTGTACAGTAAGTATGGTTAAAATTGTTCAGTGTGAAATATTTATTGACTTTCCTAAAAATTATTAATCTAGAGTCACTTATCTTATAATTTTAGCGTTCTCAGTCAAAACTCAGGAATATTTTCTATCAATTCAACTCGTTTAGAATTGTTCTTCAAGTTTTCTAGGACTATTTATTTATGATTTCTATGCCTAACTGAGTTTAAATCATCTAAGAAATGCATAGTCCTGGTTACCAAATTATATGCATCAGATTATTTTAAAGAATGATTTTGTTTTTCATAATTAACATTAATACATTGATCCTAAATACATAATAGCAATGTGAACAATACATTGGTGTATCATCAGAGGATTCTCTCATTTGCAGTAACAGTTTATATTAGTCAATTTGCTTACAACTGTGGTGGTCTAATAGGATTACAAAGTAAATAGTGTAGTTGTTCATGATATTGTTGGTAGTTTCAGTACATGATATTGATTGTTTTTGTGTTTATCAACATTTTTTTATCATGGGTTTTTTAAAGTAAAACTAGGATAAAATAATCAAGTTTATACTGTTTCTGATGGATAAATGTCAGGCACAGACTTCTTGGAATGAGTGACAGTGCAGGAGAAGCGGACCTGCTTGTCTTAGTCTAGCGTTACTTAAGGTATGAAATAGATGCACATCTGGGAACATTTGATCTGATTGGGAATATTAACCTGAAAAACCAGTAGATTTTTTATGATGCTTTTAGTTAAAGAATGTTTAGAACACGTTTTTGAAGCAGCAAACGAATATGCATTTGACATGCTTTGCGGACCTAACACAAATCCAGGCTCTGAAATAGCTGGGTGAAAAGATGTGTGTATAGTTTTAGACCTATGATTCACCTATGCTAGTGTTAACACCAAAACTAATGATTAAAAAATATGTTCAAACCTCTTTTTCAATATTTTTTGACAAGGTTAGGTTGATGTTGCAGTGTATAAATCTTTAATAGGGTCTTAATCTGAATGATTTTGCGCCGTAAAAGGTCCATCCAAGGGAGTGGATCATTTTACTTATTTGGCAATATTTGAAATGAAAAAAAAAAAAACGCAAGAATGGCATTAAGTTTTACGCACTCCGATATTTGTTGCTTAATATAACATTTCCTCCCTAGCTTCAGTTTACAGGAGCTATTGTACAGAGCACATGCGGACTATCCTAATATTCTCACCTGAGGATGTGAAAACTGCTTGCTTAAAACAGGGCAATGATGGCTAGCTATACAGGCGTAATAATTGGAGACAAAATTAAGAAACTTACTTTGTAACGTATAATATATAACCTTGTAACTTATATAAAAAACATGATAAAAAAAATTGTCATGAAGAAGAAACAATTAAATTTGAGAAAATTATGAAATACAATTGATTCATGAAAGGGGGTGATCATAGCATGAACAAAACCATGTAAGTTGGAGCAAAAAGATTAGAGTCACTACTTCAAATAATAATGAAAACTTCTCAGTATTTGTTCAATGAAACAATCAAGTCGTCAAAAACAGGATGGAATTGTAAGATTTTAGGCTTTCAGTGATTGATTCATTATGGTTCAACCACCACTTTTTTCCCCAAACACCTTGAAAAGAAAAGTGCCTCATGTTCGTTCAAAGATAGCGAGAAAAGCTTGGCAACACAGATCAAATGAAGAGGAGAGTGCCACAAGTGTTCTTTGTAAAGAAGAAAGAAATGTACTGATTTTAATTGCAGTGAGTGTACAGAATAAAAAGCAGTCCAGTATATTGTTTGACCACTATCTCTTGTCGAAAAGCAAAATTTCGAGTTGGTTGGTGGTGTTCTTATCTATATGATATACTGTACGTTAAATGAAAAACTTAGTAGAACAGAAGTGTAGTTAGTGTAAAAATGACCGCCAGTATGCATGGTACACTATTGCGACATTGAGATTTTTATGTACACTGTGTCATAAGCTGCTGTGAGATCTAATAATACTATAGTTTCTAACTTATTCTTAATCCCACTCTTAATTTCAGAACCCACTCTTCAACCTGGTCACTACAACTTTGGTCTAGATGGAGTCCAGCCGGCTCTACTGGAAGACTAGAATCAAGAGAGTGCAATATTTTTGTATGTATGTCTTTCAGCAGCTTATCACAAACAGAGATACAGGGTGATACTACATTCTACAATAAGTCATTCGTCATTATTGCCTGTCGATATGGAGCAATCTTCAAGATGACTTTAGAAGGGCGTGCTTTGGAACAAAAGTCAAGGATGGTACTGGAGTAACAGAAGGTGGCATTCAGTAATGGTGAATGTGTGCTTAGTACATAATAAGATCTCACATTACTCTCAATGAAAATGTTTTTTATCATAATTTGTGTTCTATGTATTGTTATTTAAGTTACTCATTGATTTATTTGAAGATGTGTTAGTATTGTATAATTAAGAGGTGGTAGAGAGGATTTTATAGTTCAATACTTTTTACGTCCTTACTTTGCCTCGTAAATAAAGAAGTTTTCATTCAACCATAACTTTCTTCATCTGATTCTTTTCCTGGATTCACAAGAGCTTCTACTTTCGAGCTTTATCTGTTTGTTGCCATCAGTCTGTATTATTGAATGACAGACTTTTAAAGTTAGTATTTAATACTTTCCCGTCTAAAGCCGTTGTTAGTATGTTAAGCTGATTGTGCTTTAAAGACTTCTAAAAATATTTGGTATAAAGTATCGTACTCTTTATAACAAACCAAGTTTGACAATTTATTAGAAAGTGTCATTAATTAATAATTCATCGGCAAGTAACAGCCAGAGGTTATAAGCTGATCCCATGCAACATTTATTAGACTAGCAACAACAGAAACAGTTAAATTATACCAAAAAATTGTAACAATATTTATTTTATGTTATTACTCAACATGTTGCTGCTGATTTATATAAAAATAAAACGATTTAAAATCAAATAAATATCAGCTGATTCGATAATTTTATAGTATAAATTCGCTTTGTCATCTTGTCGCTTTGACATTCCTTTGTCAGGTAATTAGAAAGACAAGTTCTGCCAGTAAATTTTAGTGATTGTGTAGTCGAATAACAGGATCTGGGTTTCTGGCCTAACATGTATGACTATGGCTGGCTCCTAAAGTTTCTTCTGATTCTGAAATAAAACACGATCTCCAGTCTCAAATGAAGGTAGTTCTCTCTTCCCTTTGTTACCAAATAGCTTTTGTAAATAGTTTTTCAGTCGTTTTGACATATTCTGAACCACCAATATAAGATCAATTGATTTTTATAAGGACTCTTTTCTTTTCCATCAATTTCTGCAGAGGTGATCCCAGATTTTCTCTGGAAGTAATGTAATAGTGCAGTGAAGCAAAATAGTTGTTTGAGTTTTCATTTTAACATTTCGTTATAAGATTTTTAGCTTCCTGCACATATTTTTACAGGTTTGGGTACAAACAGAGAGGAAATCCTATGACTACATTTTTAATTACTAGACAATAAAAATTTTGGATTTGGTTGATCTGAATATAAGGACTATTAGTCTTTAATTCATTGAGTATTCCATAAGTTGCAAACCACTTTTTAAGTTTGTCAACCAATGCTCAACTAGTTGTACTACGCACAATCTTATTTTTGACAAATCTTGAAAAAAATGTTTTTTATCACAAGGTAATTTTTTCTACCAAGTTATACTAAATCGGAATCCAAAAACTGGCAGATTGGGTATCTAAAAACTTTGTTTACTCAGAAATTGAAAATTTATTTTTGAAGGTCTTCTGTGTTTGGCAAATAAACATCGTCTCTGGTAAAATAAGAGACCTCTGATAGCCGTTATGAGGCTTTTGTTATTCTCTGACAATTTCTGGTTCAATATTTTCAGGAATGATCGTAAAGTTCCTTTTAATAACAGTTCATGGCAAATATTTCAGTATCAGCAACACTGAATTTATCTGGCCATCCAACCTATTTAGTTTGTCCTTGCCATGGGAATTGGTTCACTAAACTTTACTTATTCATGTCATAGTCTGCTAAAGTAACCATAGAGATGGAGGTTCTCAATGTACTTTTGGGTGTTATGGTAGCAGCGCTATATGTACATTTGTTTAGTTCAAGAGGTTGCTTCATGAATATAGTTTCTAGGAGCTTGTGATCAGATTTTGCGTTCAGTTTTTTGCAGCTCTAAACATGTTGATAAAACTTAATTCAGGTTTCAAAAAATTATATTACTTCTTTTAATAGCTGACTGAAATTTTTCTGTGATTTTTAAACTTTGTGCAAAAGATTCCATCTTGCATCTTTAACCTCGCCCTGCCTAACTGCTGGTATCAACAGGGAGTTTGGATCATATAATTTAATGAACTTTTAACAGGATAAATAATTTTTATTGTTCATGATTTCTGTGGCTTGCAAAATTCTTCTCAGTAAAATTTTGTTTTCAATCTTTTGAAAACCAGATGTTTGGACGGATAATTGTACTTTCTTGAACATCTTTGAAGTACAATAACCCACTTTGGTTCTTTGATCTTAGTGGTGACTAGTGACGACTACAGCTTTTTCAAAATCCGCTTACAACTCTGTAGAGGACAAGACATGTCTAAGAAATTTGATTAATGGCTGAGAAAAAAGCTTTTATTAGTATTGAGTGCAAGACCTATATCACTAAACTGTTTATTGACTTTTAGTGCGAAACTCCAGTTCTTGAGTATCGTGATATATTAGAATGCCGTCAATTTAGCATTTTTACATACATTTAAAATAAAAGATTATAAAGTTCTGGACTGTAAATTAGGTTAAAAGGATAGCACCAAGCCAGCTAGGGTAACACTCAATATATAGAATGCTGATTATGTTTTAAAACACACAAATCAGTTTCAAATTTAATGACATAAATAAAAACAATATATATTTTGATATTTTAAACAGTTAATACTATTGCAATCTATTAAGATGGACATTTTAACAAAGACGTCACTTGATCAGATTATTTAGTTATTGATTATTGTAAGTCAGTGTGGCAACAGGAAAAACCACATTCATTGTTAAGATGATAAGATCACCATGCTTTGTGATTTTCAAGTTTCAATCATGTTAAAACGTTATTAAATACAACAGATTAAATGTACACAGTTGGGTTGTCAATATTTCAATGAAGGAGTTATCTTATTGGGCAGCCTATCATAAAAGCAGTTGATAAATTGTATATTGTACAAGTGTTGATAACTTACTGAAAAATCTAGAGAGAAATTTAGTCTTCGATAATGAATTTATAAGCTTAATGCAGAGTTGAAGTAATTTGTTAGAGCATTTTGTACAGCAGATAGTTAGTATTTAATCGAGTGTTCACTTGCAAAATATGAGTTTAAAAGACATTATTTACCGACAAGTTAAGTTGGTATTAATTATTAACTGCATTTTTGGACTATTTTGTGTTAAAAATTGTTTTGGAGATTCATGTAAAAAACTCAGGTTTCAGTTGTTGAGTTGGCAGCATGTATATACTCTGGGTTTAGTTATTTTCACCTTAACTACAACAATAATGGTAACGGGATGGATTGATTGTTCCCATTTTCGGAGGTACAGTTTCACCATTCAAAGTGAATACTTAATGTGGATTTGTCTGATGTATTACACAAACAAGGTGTACGTCAAGGTCCTTTCAAAGGTGCAAGTTTTGGACTTCAAGCAACTATATACATCGGCTGCTAAATCAACCAATTTGTGTTTCTACATGCTATATTTACTACATTTATTTATATTCTTTTATAGCATTTATTTGAACATTCAACACAGCAGTAATATGAAATGGCTCGAAGGTATACTTGAATTTTGTTTTTCTTATATGGTTAGTGTTCGTAATTTTGCAACTCTTCCGTATATCGCAACTACCAATGCCGTCATAGAAAGATTTCATTTTGTTACCAAAGAGTTAAAAAATAAACTATCTCAAAGAGAGAGGCCTTGCAATAACACATTGATTGAAATAGAAAAATGTCGTATGCTCCATCTAAAATTATGTTCCGTAGCTGAGAGTTTGATATCTACTTTTAGTTTACCTATTACTTTATTTTTTGGTTTAGCATATTTTGATGTAATTATCAAAGTCGGAAGTATAGTTGAAAACAAAAATTTTGACACACTTGTTGACTCCATGGTTCTATCTATAACAGCACTATTGGGCTATCTCATAATTTCTGCTTCGGAAGAATTATTTCAGACAAGTCAAAACATAAGTAATATCATTCGAGATTTGCCTCTATCAAACAAGTCTCGTGAATACTACTTACATTTAAAGCAATTCTCTCTGCAAATAAAAAGCACTGCAATTAAAGTATCAGCGGGAAATTACTTTTTATTGAGAAAAAGGACATTTCCTGGTATAGTGGGCTCAATGACAAGTTTTCTGGTGGTGGTTGTTCAGCTCATCCCAAATTTTAATAGTTTTAATGGAGGTGTGACAGAAAATGACAATGCTACTGATTCCAGAAACAATTGAAAGTGAAGTCATTTTTTCAGATACAATTGTAATTTGGAAATACTATTTTAGGTTCGGTTAAAGGGCACTAGGCCAGGAATTAGTATATTGGATATTGGAGACATAGGACATCAGCAAACTTACCTTAAAAGACAAGTTCACTAACACCAGAGTAGTAGTAACAAACACAAAATAGACACAATCTCACAAATTTTGTCTTTTAAGGTAAGTTTTGAAACGGTAGAATCTGAAGTAGCTTTTAGACTCAGTTGCTGGGGAGGCACATATATAACTCAATTATGAGCTACTAAGAAATCAGTGTAATCTACATAAATACAGAAAATCATGTAGGTCTAAGAAATCGCAGATTAATAACAGCCTAACCTGATCTTGTTCCACAAATGTTTTTATTTCAATGGTCCTAGAATTGATAACTTACTATCCCCGGTAATCAAAACCAGTCATTCTAGGACAACACTTCTTTTTCCAAATGGTTCAGGAATGGTTAGCTTGTTTTATTAAATTTATTCCCTAATGAATTGCAGTAACAAATAATTCATTTACTGAGTTTATTTCAGTTATATCGTTTGAAAAATGTTGAACGAGTATGTATGTATTTTTGTCTTATTTATATGGTTTGAATTTTCAGGTAGCTTGTTACCTTTACTTTATAGTAATAGCAACCACAAAACTGTTTTTACTCTGGAGAGCTTATTTATGTTACTGAATATTATAACCCTTCATGAAGAACTCAAAAAAGATGTTTGTTTTATTAGATATGTAAAAAATTAATAGAAACAACCCATTAATTCCAAACTTCCAACCCTTCGTTTTATATTTAAACAATCTATTGTTGACATTTTTTAAGAAAAAAGTTTCCTATAATTTATTTGATGTACAGTAATTTTCAACAATTAAATGTCTGAAATTTACACAGTATAATAAACCACCCACATTCATACCCAAACAGACTTCTGCTGTTCATGATCAAATTCTACTGAATTAAGAAATAATCATCAATTCAGAAGTAACAGAACAACCTTAAAGTACTAAGCAAGTCAGTGATGTTTATTTATACGTTGCGGCTTGAAATTGCGTGACGAAGTGTTTTAAGAAATGCTGATCTGATATTGTAATGTTGATAAATTTGCAGAAACTGCTTGCATGATCGCCCTACTAACCGACAAAGTAACTGAATTAAACATGAGATGGCTTATGCCATCTCCTGCTTTTTGATCAAAGACTATGATATCTGCTTTATTAATGAAAGTTTAGTTTGTATAGAGTATAACTGAAAAAATTCTAATTTTGAATAAGAAAACATTTCGATATGTTTTAAATAATTAATTTATTTCATTTTGAAATCTCCTTGAAATTACCACACTGCAAATTGACCAAGAGTGACTTTATGATGAGAATATCATTCACTTCATAATGTACATTTTTCCTAGCATATATTTTTAAATACTGGATTGTATTTGTAGACTATAGCAGTACTTGCTGAACGGGAATTAAAGATATACATTTAATTATGTTGTGAGCCATTTACTATAGCAAAACAAATAATTTAAATAATAAACATGAGAGTTTTTCTTCAGACAACCTTGTGTTCTAAAAATTAGTGCACCCTCAGATGTGATAAATTATGAAGGTAGCATGAATTTCTTTTGTTGATTTAAAAACCAAATCACTTGTAAATTTTTTATGATTTCTATCATAAGAGATAAATTAGATGTAATAATTCTTCATTTTAGTGTTGTTTTACTGAATCACTTTGACAAATATATTGAAGGTTAAGTGCCTGCTATCTGCCAATGATCTTAGAAATCCTGTTGGATTATGTGCTTTGCCATCATCAGACCCTTCCACTAAACTTGAGACACTTCTTAAGATGTTTACGATGATCTCGTCAAAGGTTAAAAAAAAAACTGAAAACATATTTATACAGTATATTTTTTAATGTTTGTTACATGTAAAAATGTATTAGTTGTTCAGTGTGTTTTTAAAGTCTGACGAGACCATCGTGAATGTGTTAAGAAATGTTTCAAGTTTAGTGTAAGGATCTGATGATGGGATGCCGAAACATGTACAACAGGATATCTAGGATCACTGGCAAATATCAGGTACTTAACCTTTAATACAATAATCAACTATTTGTACAACACTATTGTGTAGCTCTCATTCTTGTCAAGTATAATTTATTAGGTAAAAAGTTCACATGTTTTTTATCCCGTCATGTTATTTTTTAAATGAAATTTAAGATATAGCCTATATATTGTTTAAAATATGAACATTTTGCACCGAACAAGTGTATTTTTCTTCTTTCCATTTTATAACTTTTTGTAGCTGTAGTATAATCATTGACTGTAGAAACAGACAAACCAAAGCTATGCATTGTTGTATACATGTACCTGTACTATTCAGGGCCGCCCAGAGACTTTTGGTGGCCCCGAGGCAAAGTTTACCATGTGGCCCCTTCCTTCACTTCAAAATAAATTTAATTACTCTGATTGTCAAACATACTATAATTGATATTTTAATTTTAGCACATTCTACGATATTCTTACCATCTCTTTCGTTAGATTACTATTGTACGAGTAATTAAGATTCTTGTTCATGGACGTTTTCTCAGGGTTAGCTGCGAAGCTCCGGTAAGTTTTTCTCTAATTAGTTGTCATATACTTTTTAAACATTTCCTTAAGAATTACCCCTACAATAACATCAATTTCTTATAACAAAACTGCTATTCTTTAATACTAAATAAATAATAACGAACCAAGCAATGCCACAGTCAGTTGCATAGTTGGGCGCAGCAGCTCTTCGATTGCCAGTTAAGGAGCCGTCCTCGCCAATGATATTAGCTGTGGGTGAGGGAGGGAGGGGCCAATAAATTTGTATAGGCCACTTGGCTTCACTAGCTAAAGAGCAAGTGGCCGAATGTTCACAAAGTAAAATAATTTGGCGAACGCGAACATCTAGTGCTTTAAAAACAGTCAACTGAGAGTTGAGGTTATGTTATTGTTTTCAAAACAGGTTGTAGACTACTGGGTACGTAGCTTATTGATGTTGGACATTAAAACATCTAGTTTATATTCGTGATTTTAGTTTGTATTTGTGGTAAACTTTAAAACTGTTCAATTTTTATTTCACATGCATAGAAGGCACTTTGTACCAACTCAATTTTCTCAGCATAAAACATAGTAAAATTTATGTCTGTCAAATTGGATACTATATCATTGATGTACATCACAGTGTACACGTCCGTACAGTGACAGTGGTATTGACACACCCACACACCCATTCACGAATAGTGGTATTGACCCTCCCGCTTAACAGTACACGTACAGTGGTTCAATCTTAGTTAATTTCACTTATCACGCAACAAATAATAAATAAATACTGTATTAATGATTGTCAAAAATATAAATGGCTTACTCGTTCGTCAGTGACAGTAAAAAATCATGAAAACTATTTTGATTGGTCGTAGATTTGTTATGTTAATGAATGACAACATTAATCAATTATGCTATTTGTTTGGGAACAACCTGTACGTGGGCATAATTGGTTTTTAATCAAGAGCTACTCTACTGAATATGTTGAGAATACACCCCTGTTTCTGTTACAGTTTCAGGGTAAATTAAACCAGACAATAAAAGAGTTACAACAAGTTAAATGTCACAAAATAAATATTATTCAAAAGGAGTTGTACAAATCTGAACAATGATGAAGCTGTTTTATCTATTAACGGTATACTTAAGAGCTCCTCTTTTCATTAAGACCTATGTCATAATATATTGGTAAAATGTCTTTACGAACATCCATGTCATAATAACTAGTAAATTTAAAATGTCTCAAAGGAAACGTTACACTAGAGAGAAAGTAAAAAAAATTGCATGTTCAGTAAACTCTGGTTAACCGGTTAAATATGATGGAAGATGAATCCGGATAGTACAGAACGTAACAAAATTATAATTTTTAGACAAGATTATGCCACGCAATTCCTCCCGCGATAGCGTAGGGCAAGTTGAATGTAATGCATCATACACACATATTGTTGCACATCCGGTAAGCGAGCGGTGATGTTGTTGTAAGCATATTTACCAGATTTAAGTACCTAGAAATCTACTGTAATTTAGTGGTTTCATCGTTAATTTATTCTTTTTATACTGTAAAAATATATAATTTACTTTGCAGTATATTACAATACTATATTGAAACATTTATAGTCTATTTTTATTGATTTCAATAAAACGTTACCATAAATTACTGGGCCTAAACTTTAGCTTTTTGTTCTCTCAAAATCTTTGAATGGAATATGAATCATAGTAAATTAATTAATTGATAATTATAGTAGTTTACTAGGAGATCCAAAAGAACGCATTAAATTACAGAAATATCACTCTATAAAATACAACAATAACAAAATATTTCGTTTCTGGACGACAGTAAACAGACTAATGATTGACGATGTCCCTGATCTACCCTTCATGACAATTAATTGAACTCTTCCAGCCACGTTGTTACAACACTGTATATTTTGCCTGCAGGTTTTTTGGGTGCAAAACACAGTTACTACTGAAATACGAATACTATTTCTTAAATTTAGTGCATATATTGAAAAATTAGCTGATCAGTGCCGGGAAAGAGTGCAACGTTACCACGTTCGAACGGAGTGCTGCCGCCTACTACCAGCTTTGAAACCAAGTTTGTAAGAACCTTTTCTCATAAAGACTTTTTGACCTTTTTAAAATGACAGATTTAAAATGTTTTTACTGTAATTTTGTTTGCTTATTTAATTGTGTTGTTCTTAGGCTTCCACTTTTTTTATTACAATTTATTAATTTGCATACTTTAGGCCGCAGGTTACTGATCACTCGTTTTCACATTATATAGATCTATTATTTTGCTACGATGAGTCAAGGGATTTTCGAAACACTAAATCAAGATTATTTATCTACATAAACAGAATTTGTGAAAAAATACAAAATAAGGATAAAAGCATAATCAACAAACCACTACAAATACAAATCAATTCGCAATTGCTGTATTATCTAAAGTTTATAATAGTAATATTATCATAACTAATGGTTTTGTAGGGATAATAACGTGACCAAGCGATTGATTTTCCTATTCCTACCACTAAAAGCCAAGATAGAGTTGAATTTAGGACAAGTATAACAATTTTGTTTGAAGTAGTATATACGTTTGAAATTAAAGTTAAAAAATAAAACAAGCAAAAACGTTCTTGTCCACCTTGTATTAAACACGTCCAAAAACGGAGTTTTGAGTAATACAAATGTAAAGTTAGTGGGTCTTTTGACATGTTTTATATAAATAGTGTACGAAAACAGGACATCTCATAGAGGTGGCCCACTGTCTACACCACTCAAGTATATTTATATGTTCGCAAACTGGAATTTATATTTTGGTGTGTTCACAAGCTGCATGCCTTTACACTTGTTCGCAAACAAGACAACTGGCGAAGGGTACAGTTCAGTCACACACCCACCAGAGCGTATGCTGTTACCCCACTATGTCGACCGCTGACAAACTTCAAAGACCAGTGTACAACTTGCTCCAAAAGGCTCCCTGGTTGCTATAAAACCAATGGTTTAGTTTAAACGTTTTAAAAAACTGGAAGACTTATCTGGCCTAATTTTGATATTTTGATACAGGCCTGAATCGTTTCTTATCTAGTAGATTATTAAGTATTTTCTTTTTTGTTGCATGAAATGTGGCCCCCCCCTGTGAACTAAGTCTGTGTGGCCCCGGGGCAATTTGCCCCCCCCTCTGGGCGGCCCTGGTACTATTATCTAACTGTGAATGGTCTAAAATAAATGCTCAGCTGATTAGTTACCTCAGTGTTTGCTGAAGTGAAAAGGAGACGGCTGGCACTCCTGTGAAGATAGTATAAAAACTAATTTTATATGAAACGCAACCAGCTGCACAGCGTATGAGTGGAAAGTCTTATTTCTATAGACAATGGAATAATAAAGTAAATTGCAAGTCAATGAATTGATCTATAACAAAATGTTGTAGACCATCCAGAATTATTCAGTAAATTAGATAAATAAGTCTATGTGATTTAAGATTAACTTGCAACACCCTGCAATCGTTTTAAGATGAAAAACCTGGGCCAAAGATATAAATATTGGTGAACGTTACTAACCATAGATTTCTTTATGTAGACCTATTTTTAATATTAATTAAAAGTAACTATCATTCAACATTTAATAACAAATCAATTTCGATCACATATCATTAGTTGCTAAACATTAAATTAAAGAAGTATAACAATAGCATTGTGTTATTAAGTGTAAAAAGCTTTTTCTTTTTTCATTAATATTCAAATAAATATTGGGCTAGTAATACTAAACATAGGAAATTAGCAGCGACATATGGAAAATCTGCTTAAACAGCTTCTTTCAATCACTAAAAAGATCACAATGTGTACACCGCTAGAGAAGTCTGGGGTATACATGTTGGATGGTAGTCAACATTTAAATGTGTAGGTAAGGGAATTGATTATCAGGCTTGTCAGTTAGTTGACAGTCAGACCAAAACTAGATGGTTCGGATTCCACTAAAGTCCACTAATAGTTAGTAGGCCTGGGTATTAATAAATAAATAGCTCTTTCTGAGGAACAGTCAACCTTAGTAACAATGACTACACTCATTCATTTGCACTTATTCACCCATATCTTGTTGATCGGCGTCTTACTAATGAATTATGTTGTCGTCCTGTTTACCTACTAAAGTACAAATTTCATCTGAGTGTAGATCAGGTTTCAAAACAAGATGAGAAAAATTCTACTTTGTACGAGAGTCACAGCCCAAACGAGCTGTATATGTCAGAGTTCTCTGAGGCTCGGAAGAAGAGTTTCACCTGTCAAGACATTGTAGCATTATCATTGATAATTACAATCTTAAAAATCATAAATAAAAGTGGAAGGTTCTTCCGTAGACATTAGTTTGGAGAGAACAAACTGAAAAATTTCTCTGGTCTGGCCAGGCCTATTTGGTTCCAATTCATGCACATGTCCTGAAGGGTCAATTACACAGGGTGTCAACAAAATAACTCCGTAGTTTTGAGGTAAAATATTTTAAAGTAATACAAAAATTAATCTAATGTGTGATACAGGCCTTAAAACGTAATATAGTCAATATTGTTAAAAAATCCAATTAATTTCAATGTGGGCTCCGTCAGTCGGACGGCACACCTTCAAACAATATTCCACCTACTGTCATGTCCTGGCCAGCGTGTCTGGGGTGATAGTTGCCATACAAGTAACTTCCTGAGAGGGTTCACATTTTTTCAGCATGAACTAAGAATCCCCAACAGGACCAACTTTTAGGGCTTCATTAGCATGAAGTTCTGATTCTATTCATATCTCTTCAGTTCTTTTTTGGACATCCTGTATAATCAGTCTCCTTGCAGCAAAGGAAAAATTAATGCATTTTATTGCCAACTTATTAGTCAGCATCTTAATAGTTTTGTTACAATGATCTTAATTAAGTGGAAAAAATGATCTGATTAGCTGGCTTTATACACAAGTGTTTGGAATTAATAAATCTCAGTTTGAGGAGAGGCCACGTATCCATCATCAGCTACTTCATACGTCTTTTCTACCTTGATTTCTACTTATAAAAGCAAACTTTATGGTAAGTTTCGTTCTGGCCTGGATCTTATAAAACGCATAAAAACTAGATACTGCCACAGCTTAGAAAATTACCTTGTCCGGTTTGAAGATCGTTTTAGGGTGTGCTACACTTGCCGCCATATTTGATTTGATAATTCATTAGGCCAATGTTAATTTAAAAAAAGAGCTTTATTTATGAACGTACAAGTTAATACTTTTTTTAAAAGAGAACACAATTGTCAGACCCCTGATATCATATTTTAATTTTATCCCATGATTTATTTTTTTAAGTTCAGATAATTAGTGTTCTAATTCAATTTATTTTGTTTAATGAAACAATAGCTGTTAGAAAAAAATATATATCATGGCACACTAGTTGAACTTGTCGTATAAAAAGCACATATAATTTGAAATACATTTGTTGCAAAATACAAGTGCAAACATTTTCAAGTGAAGTAATGTTTAACTGCAAAATGTAGACTTCATTTACTGATAAACATGCTTCCTGGTAGCCAAGCTGAGAAGGAGGGTCAATGATGGAGCTGCAAGTAGTTCCAAAGTCAACACCAGGTAGAGGGTGGTCGGAGGCTCGAGTGTGACAAAATTATTCACTGAAGAACTGTTAAGATATTGTTTTCTGACCTGGGAAAATGAAGGTTATCCATATACAGATTTATATTAATATTTTATTTCCATTAAATACAAAAAGGCAAAAGAGTCCCTTTGGCCTTTTGTTAAAAAATTTAAATACATTTATTTTAAAAGAATAAATACATGGAATTGTACTACAAATATAGATACTGTATTGCAAAAATTGCTTAGAGGAAAACCAACACTAAAATTATGATGCTACAAATTAAAACTAAATGAATAAATTTCATGGCTAACAGTATTTTTAAATATTATTGATTATAATAGAGGAAATTTAAATTATTTGCACATCACATTTTTAGAACATACATGCTTTTTCATTCTGAAGAAAACGTATATAATTATGAACACGTTTTTATAATTTCACCTATTTTCAAAATGAAGGACGGTTTTCAATAGTTCGTACAGTTAAAATTAGGGAGTTTCAAAGGGGAAAAATGTAATTTAACTAAAAGCAATAACATAACTAAACATTCTTCCAACCCCATAACAATTAAGCGAGTAATGTTTATATTAACGATTTTATACAGTTTTATGATGAAATATCCAAAAACTTTTTGAAATTGATAACAAAAAAGTTTACTCAATCTTTATGATTTTTTCTGACCAAAAATGACAGCAAAGTCTATATGAATACTTTGACGTACTAAGTTATTGAAATACTTCTTAAAAATCATATTCCAAATGTGTTTGTTGATGATTTACTTAAAATAAATATACTGACCAGCTTTATGTGAATAAGGTATTAATTTGCATTTCAGGAATCTTTGATAAAAATCTGGCATGAGCTCAGAGTTGGAAACAAAATCTAGAAGTATGGCAAAGAAACGAGTCGTAAACATACATAACACTAAACAGTTTTAAGGAACAATCTAAAATATGTCAAATAAAACGCTGCATCAAATTAAATGTAGAAATATCTACACAATATCTGAAGATGGTGTTGCCTGAATATGAACATAAGATTCTTCATACAATCCCTTATCACCTGAATTCCCATTCCTTGACTAGGTCTGGACAACTATTAAGAGTTTTATGTTAATTTTTCACCCTAGCAAATTATCTAACTTCAACAAACCTTTAAACAAGAATTAATATAAAGTGATAAATTCTAGCAATTTAAAGAGAATTGAGACTACGTTGATCAACGTAGTGCAGTAGTGGCACGCCTAGTGGACTACGTTGATCAATGTAATGCTCCTGCTTCAAATGCATTGGTTTAGCTATTGTCAGAAAACGTCACTCCCTGCATGTTGTGCCAGTTTTTGTGTTCAAGAGTACAGTAGAAACCCTATTTTCCATCTGGGGTCGGGACAGCAGCCGTGACGGATTGGAGAATAGACGGATCATAGAGAATTCACCCAAACACATTATTAGTTATATCACTGGAAACTTATTATTAGTGCTTATGCACGTTAAATTTAAATGCTGTTTAATACATTTTGATTAACAAAATGAAAAGGTTAGAAAAAAATACACTTTCAGAATGTATATACTGCAGGTCACAACTACACTTTTATTTCAGTAGGCCTAGTTTTAGTGTAAATCATAAGCTTGTACATTATGTAATAAGCAGAAAAATTAATTATCAACATTATTAAAATTAAACTGCAGTTCAGAGTAACATATTAAAGCCTAGTTCCCACGGCTAGTCTTCTCAACACAGGCCCAATGTCGGTACACGGGTAGTGTGTTGCCGCGATTCGCCTGTGTATTATCACAGGACCGTTCCAACGGCCTAAAAGTTTTAAATCTGCATAGGCATCGCGGCTTAAAAATTCATCTTCAACAACGTGCCTTTGTGGTGCCGCCTTTTTCCCCATGTTTTACGAGACCTGTACAGGCAGCCCCAGACAGCCTGTCAGGCGTACACAGGCGAGCTGTTCCAACGACCTGTTATCTGGTAGACGGCAGATGAGGCCTTACGGATGGCAGGCCATTGGAACTAGGCTTATGAGGGCTAGAGGGGGAATTATCGTCTTCTAGAAGGATGAGTCGTACGGCAACTGTCATATCGTGGTGCGACGAACCTAGACACTGGCGGATAACAGAACCTGGCGGAAAATAGGGTGACGAACAATAGGGTTTTCACTGTAATTTGTTTTCTGTTCCCGCCATTTTGTAGTAGGGGTGACTGTACTGAGTGATAGTGTTTTGTCAGCCATTATGGTGCACAATTATGTAGACTTTCAGAATTCAATGTGTTAATATGTTTATAGCGAGTGGATTTTGACTGACACATTGTGGTGGCTCAAGTTTTGGAAGAATTGTGGTGTGCATTTTTCAACAAACTTTGCAGCTTTGATAGAGAGTTTGAAAGAGTGTTTGAATAAATATTCAGCAACTATAAATAAACACATACATTAATAACACAATACAATTTTTTATCTACATCATTTTCAAAATTGTAAAATTTTTCACAAAAGATTTTCTTACTTCTAAATTTGAATACATCAAAATCTAATTAAAAATAATAACAAATATAAATATAATTAATTTAAAATTCAATATATTTGCAATTATTGTTAACACATTCTATGTGGATGCTTCACAGACAGATAGCAGCTGGTCTAGGGCCTGTTGTGTATCACCATTTAGTGAGGACAGTACATTAGTTAACTAATTATTTACAATGTTTGTGTAAGACTAGAGAAAGTAGACAGTTTTAGTTGAAATTCAGTAACTTATTTCAAGTTTTGGATCATACTATTTCAGTAATTCTGTATTAAAGTAGGTACAGTAAAACCAGTTATATCCAGAACATCTGATAACAGGTGGGAAAGTCAAAGAAGTATAAATTCTTCAGGGCGTAGGCTAAGAAGGATTGGGAGGGGTGAGGATAATAATGGGGATTTCCCGTTCAACATGGTGCATGCACGATTTTATAGGAAACATAACATTGGTGTGTCGGTGACATAATCGCTATTGCTTCACGATTTTGAGTGTATTATTAGTACAAGTTGTTATGTATGTACATTTTAAAAAAATATCACAGAATATGTAATGAAAAATAATCAACTCAGTATTAAACAATTTATTTGTTACGTAGTGCCTTTAGATAGTAACTGCTAATTCCCACAATGAATATGCTATGATAAAATCATGTCTTTACAATATTTCCATATACAGCACCTCGTAAAAGGCCGGAAATGATATGTTTTACTGTATGTAGTTAGAAACATTTCTTATAAAATTTACTTTTACAATTTAATTAATATATTTATCTTTACAAACATAATTGAATATAGGGTTGGATTAGTGAGTAAAAAATTATTTATCTGGATCTTTTCAACAATTACATAAAACAGACAACCTAGTATATTACTAAAAATACATTGGATACAAAAAATACAATTTAACTCATTGTATTTAAATACTTAACTGTTACATTTTATAATATTGTGTATTTAAAAAGTTCTAAATTTAAAAATGCTGACTTTAAATTAAAACAAATCCTAGATGGGTGCTGAGATAAGCAGCTGTTGATGTTAATGGTTGCAATATATCTAAGGCAGCCGCAGCGAATGTGTTAACTGATTTATATCTATATTAAAGCTTCAAAATACATTTTAATTTTGGATTTATTTCCAATAAAAGTGAGATTTGTCTTCATCATCTAGAGACATATCAGTATTATCAGATTTCCACAAACTGCCCAGTCCAGTAATGATGCCGTAGACAACAGGGACCAAAAGTCGATGTGACAGTATACCAGTCACACTGGGACGGTTCAGATGATCTCTGTCGAGCATTAGTTGCAGCATCTCCATCATTCCACTGTCATACTGTGAGCTTATCAGATCAATAGCTCCATGCATTATTTTAATAACCAAGGCAGCTAGAGTCTGAAAGTACAAACAAAATTATGGTTACATGTATAATAACAAATTTTATTCCCAAAAATTGTTACAATAATATTACAATTATCAGTACAGGAATAACTAGCCATCATATCCAGTAAAGGATGGCTAGCACAGGTTGTATTGTACGTTCCTTATCCAAAACCAGTCTGAATATTTCCTTACAAGAATAGAGGAGCAGTCCACTGCAGTGAATGACATGTGACCTTGATCTTACGTCTAACAATAATATATACAGAGCATCTGCATATAGAAAAGGACATTGATTACTTAGGTACCTAGTTTATATATAATTTCCACTACACAAGCTATTTACAAAAAAAACTTAAAATATAAAATGTACTTACTGTAAATTAATTCCTACCTTCAACACCTATCAATCTTGAAATATAAAACAATTAATTTATTAATATCAATTAATAAATAGCAATAAAAGAAAAACAAAAACAATTAAATGCGTTTTCAACAATTATTAATGATTTCATACCAAGAGGTTCTTCAGATTCAAGATTAGTAAGTATTGAAAACAACAATCATTATTAACTAGGAGGATAATTTCTCGCACTATATTCATTGTTAAATTTCAGATTTTTTATGTATAAACAAAAATTACAATCCTAAAATCAGAAGAAAAACTATGACAAAAAATCAAGTAAAGTTTACAATTTTAAATTAATACTGAGACTAAGCTATCAATCTCACTTTTGGTAAACTTTCAGCAAAAACCTTTTATTATTTGTATACTTTTTTATGTATGTTGGAAGTTGGTTAAATAATTTTGGGCCTAGGAAGACAAAACTCTTTCTGAAAAAAGATTTATTAACCTGTTAAGGAGTGCGGGCGTCAATTGACGTCCTACTAGGTGCCCCGTGAAAGAGTAACAAATATATCTGAAAATGATCCCCAGGAGTAAGAAAAAAAATTGTTAAAATTGTAAATATTGAATCTATTTAATAAAAACTTCACTAAAATGGCATATAACATTGTTAAAACTATTTACATTATTTACAGTTTTTTCAAAGTGTGAAAATGTTCAAAACATGGATATATGCACAGTGCGACTTCACACGTAGAACACTCGTATGATGTATCTTTTCGTCTCGGAGCAGCCCGTATTGTATGCAGACATACAAACACTTCCTCTGTAGCCTTCTTTTCCGGTCGTCATTAGTGGGGAGGGGCCTAATGAAATGGCGACCACTCAAGCGTAAAGGATTTGACTCACCGCCTACTGGGCGCGACACAGCGGCACCATTTTCATTCCGTGGTCTAAAGTGTCGTTCTAATAGCTGACGTATTACTTTCAGTCTAAACTCCATAATATGTACTTTCAAACATTGTGGATTTTGCTGTCTTAGTTTTTGTTTATACATATAAAATGCATTCACCATAGATAAATCAAGCAAATGGAAAAACAGTTTTGTATACCATTTCAAAGTTTTTCTAGTACTATCATTATATGAAACTAACATATCGGACTTGTCTACAGCACCCATATTGGAGTTATAGTTTACAACGCATTTCGGTTTTGTTTGATTTTTATTATATCTTGTGTCAACACTAACCATTTCGTGCGTATCCACAGTTGATATCATAGTTACTGCGCGGCGGTCACACCATCTAATAACAATACTCCTATCATTGTGACGCACAGCTACATCGCCTTTTTTCATCTTCTTGGGGAGACATGGCAAATTTTTTCTTCCCATATTTAGTGTACCACAGGCACCAGTTTGTTTATCGTGAAGCCAAGAAAATAACTGAGGGCTAGAATACCAATTATCCATATAAATTACGTGACCTTTGTTTAGGTAACGTTTCATTAGAGTTTTTATCACCTTTGCTGTCAGGCCATCATTTGTGGAATTGTCATCATCCAAATCAGTACCTTTACCGGTATACACAATGAAATCTAAAACAATGCCTGTAAGGCAGTCACATATTACAAATAATTTGATTCCGAAACGGTTTCTCTTGTTAGGTATAAATTGCCTAAAGGATAATCTACCTTTCCAGAGCATAAGACTCTCATCAATGACAAGATTTTGATAGGGTTCTATAATTGAAGAAAAGTTCTTTCTAAGGGTTTCAATTATGGTTCGAATTTTATAAAGTTTATTACCTCCATTTTGTCTAATGTTATCGTCAAAATGCAGCATTCGCCTCAGAATAAGATATCTATCTTGTGAAAAGATTTTTTTAAATACAGGTGTCTCTAACAAGGGGTCTGTGGACCAGTACTGCTTTACAGTATTTTTTTTACAATGTGGCATCAACAACGTAACGGCAAAAAAACAATATAATTCATCTGTATTAGTGTCAGTCCATCTGTTCAATTTAGAGAATTCTTTTTGCGGCCCTACAGAACATTCTCTGAAATATTTGTTAGTTTCCTCAGTTATATGGCTTACGAAATCGAAATTACATTTCGTAAAATGCTTCTACTTCTTCCCAATTATTACCAGATAAGGCTTCAGAAATCAAAATCCCAGACTTAGAACTATCAAAGTTTGGTGTGAATGGAACAAAGTTATCATCATGTTGCCAATTACATACTGGACAAATATTGCTGTTATTTATTGTACCATTTGCTGTTTGAACATTTACTAAATTAGGATTATTTACATGGTTATTTGGAGGTATATTTACTGATGCTTGTGAACTGTTATCAGAATTACTACCTACAGACTCATCTAAGTTGTTATCTAGATCATGACTGTTCATCAAATCAAAGTCTACGTTACCAACACCTGACAGTTCATCGTCATCATCCTCGATATCCTCCTCTTCTGACCCTAACACTTCACCCTCACATATATCTTCAAAACTACACTGTTCATCTTCTTCATCACTAGCAACGTTTACTGCACGTCTTATATCTTCACTTCGTAATAGAAGATTGGGATCCATATCCATAATTATACGTAAAAACAAACCACAACAATCTGTATTCTAACTTAATATACAAACACAACTTTAGAACAACAAGAGTACACTGGCTGAACACAAAGTAAAGCGCGCGAATGTGAAGAAAAAGGCGGGAAAAGTATCAGAAACAACAGCTGTAGTCGCTTTACCCGCCAACAGATGTGATTGATGCGCGCGCTACTAGCTGTGATATCAGCTGATTTCAATCGCAATATTAGTATTTCATTTGACCACATGATCACCGTATACCATTGTATTGGCATTTGCTGTTCCTAAATTATAAGTGTTTACTTATTAAATTATTATAATATACGCAGAAGCTGTTCAGATATGAAATTATTTATAAAAATGACAAAGACGTCAATTGACGACAGTACGTATTTTAAATGTGGGCAAGCCCGGACGTCAAATGACGACAGTACTCCATTCCACAAAATAACTGTACTCGTCAACAGGTTAACTTTATTTCCAACAAAAAAACCATGTGTTACACTTCTAGTTGTATATTCATGGCTAACGACTCCCTTATTACCACTTCGGTTAAAAAAAACTCTTAAAACTTTAAAGACTAATAAATATGACAAAGGAAGTATTTTTAGTTCACAAAAAATAGGAAAGGCTGAGTCTCGTTTTGCTTTAAAGGCAATGATACTAATAAAGTGACATTGAGTGACCTTGAGTGGTTTCAAGACAAACTTATCCGCACCTCCCCAGATGAGTGGTTTCAAGACAAACTTATCCGCACCTCCCCAGATTTCAATTGCATAATTTATTCTTGAGTGTATAAGTGCAAAGTATAGGACACGCATAAATTCTGTGTTCAAGATATTTCTCAGAAAGTAGAACTTTCTAATGTTTTCCTAAGTTCAATTTGAAGCTGGTTACCATGTGGTTTCCAAGAGAGTTTTTCATCCATTATGACAACTAAATATTTTATCTATTCAACATGGTCAATAATTTCACAATCACAATCTAAATTACCTAATCTAAATCTAATGGTGGAATTTCACTGTAAAATCAAATGATTATCCTTTAAAATCGAAATTAATGTACTTTGTTTTTTTGAAGCATTTACTATCATTTTATTATTATGACACCATTCATAGAGAGTTTTCAAGTCTCTATTCATACTTTCCCGTGTTCCCCCCCCCCCCCGATATGATTTTGAATATTGTAATGCAATATCATCTGCAAAAGCAATTATTTTTCCATCAAAAGGTTGATACAACAAATCGTTTATAAATATTAAGAATTAATACACTGAAAGGACGGAACCTTGTGGGACGCCAATATTAATTATTTTTTAGTTACTGTATGAGTTTTGTATTCTTACTTTTTGTTCACGGCTGCTAAGATTCAAACCATTTTAAAGTAATGCCTCTTATACCAGCTAATTCCAATTTATTTAATAATATATTATGGTCAACAAGGTCGAAAGCTTTAGCAAAATCGATAAATATTCCTGAAGTTTTTTTGTGATTGTTCATGCTGTTATAGACCCCTTCCATGAAACTAGAAACTGCATCTTCCGTATTTTTGCCTTTAATAAAACCATACTGCCTTGGGCTGAAAAACTGATTTTTATTTAAAAAACCTAAGAGCCTACTCTGCATAGCCTTCTCGACTATCTTAGACAACACAGATAACAATGAGATGGATCTATAATGATGCACCAGTTCCCGATCGCCTTTCTTATAAATAGGCACAACAACACTTTGTTTTAATTTATAAGGGAAAATTCCGGTTGAGAAACTCAAGTTGACAATATCAGCGAGAATTTTTGAAATAGAAGGTTCAATGCATTTAATCAGTTCACAGACAAAGAGTCACATCAGGTTGATTTCTTATTTTTTAACTGTTTTATTATAAGGCTTATCTCTTGACTACATACAGGTTTTAGAAATATGGAATGCGACTGTCGAGGAATGCGAGCGAATCCCCGACAAGTACTCGGCTGCGATAAGCCCGCGCCCCCCAACAGGTGCAGAGGCGCACTAGCAAAGTAATCATTGAACTGATTAGGTATTGTTTGTGGATCATTGACCACATTGGTGTGTTTGTCTCTAATTTGTGAGATGGATTGTTTCTCTGTTAATTCCTTAATTATTTTCCACTGTTCAGTTACATTTCCATTATGATAGTTTAACATTACTCGTATATTTGATACATGAACAATGTGAATGAAAAGTTAAATCAGAAGTGTATTGCTCTTTGGAGCAGAAACATGGACACTAAATGAAATGAAATGAAAAGAGACGAGAGGTGATAGAAATGTGGCTATGGAAGGTGTAAGATGAGAAGATAAGGTGCCTAATGAGGCAATATTGAGAAGAGTTTAAAGAAAAATCAAAGAACATCTTATTTTACCACGTGAAGTTAGGAATAAGTAGCCCTGTCTAACACTTGACCTGGGGACCAACGGCTTAACGTTACTTCTGAACCATGGGAGCAGCATGACAATAACTGTTAGTAGTCCTATCAGGAATCGAACCCGGACTGGCTGCATAGTAAAAAATCACCTTAGCTATGGCTCCAAATGAAATGAGTACGAGAGGAGAGGCAAATAGTTAAGATATAAGGAGAAGAAAAAGAAATTGGCTGGTTCGTACTGTAAGAAAACTAGAAAAGTGTTTATTAAGGGCAGTTATTAAAGAAATTGTGGATGGAAGAAGATAGAAAGGAAGAATAAGATGCCACTTGATGGATGATTTAAAGAATGGAAAAGTATGTGATACAAAAAAGGCTACAAATGAACATGAAAAATTGTTTCATTATAACCTTCCAGGAGGCAAAATCCAATAATAATGACTTGTATAAAGCTTTATGTGTACACACTAAAATTTATCATTACATTAATAAGTTTTAGATTATGAAATACAATACATAATTGTGTATTAGAAACGTGTGGTTAATTAAAGTGTTATACTGACCGGGGCTTCAAAGGCTTGTTTGAGAGTACACATGTTGTAGAGAACACAACCCAATGCCCAAACATCACTGTGTGTTCCGTACGGCTTCCCTTCACAGAGTTCTGGTGAAAAGTAGGAGGCTGTGCCAACAACACTTGATGTTTTATTTTGGCTGGAACAAATCCACAGTGCTTCATTTTTATTACTACAGCAAGATTTGTAAGAAACAGAAATATTAATTTAATGCCACACAAAACAAACAGCACAGTAACATGCGACTGATGTTTATATCTTAACAGTAAAAGGCCTATTATAAAGAAATTCATTAAACAAAGAAGAAAATGATGTTGATCCCCTGTAGTACATGAACGTATTAAATTTCTGTTTCCGTAACTAAAAGATATACTGTACATAGAGATTAAAAAAACAAAATAATATTCGTATCTTTAAAATTTTTTAAATAATATAGTAATGACCATTAAATGCAGCATTTTAAATCCACATGCCACATAACAATTATTACAACCTAGATTTCTAAAAATAAAAATCAGAACAAAAGCCAATATGTATTTTGATAAAAGGAAGTATTGAAGTATAGTAGGAACAGTCTTACATTTTTAAATGTACATTTTTTTTCAATTGTTAACTTGTCAAACACTTTTCTTCAACAGCCACATAATTTATTTAGCTGTACAAATCTAATAATATAAACATATTACTTTAAAAGATAAATAAAGCAAGAATAAAAATAGGTCCAGAATTGACCTTGGACATACTCTACACTAGATTTTACACCATGTTTGGTAATTGACCTTGGACATACTCTACACTAGATTTTACACCATGTTTGGTAATTGACCTTGGACATACTCTACACTAGATTTTACACCATGTTTGGTAATTGACCTTGGACATACTCTACACTAGATTTTACACCATGTTTGGTAATTGACCTTGGACATACTCTTACACTAGATTTTACACCATGTTTGGTAATTGACCTTGGACATACTCTACACTAGATTTTACACCATGTTTGGTAATTGACCTTGGACATACTCTACACTAGATTTTACACCATGTTTGGTAATTGACCTTGGACATACTCTACACTAGATTTTACACCATGTTTGGTAATTGACCTTGCACATACTCTACACTAGATTTTACACCATGTTTGGTAATTGACCTTGGACATACTCTACACTAGATTTTACACCATGTTTGGTAATTGACCTTGGACATACTCTACACTAGATTTTACACCATGTTTGGTAATTGCACTAATTGCTTCTTTAACTTCAAATAAAGAAAATCCATCAATAGCAAATTTGCTATTTCACAAATAAATTTATAATTTATTTAGTAAACCAGTAAGATGAATCATGCCAAAGTAAGAACAAAAACTGCAATAGTCTTGCAGTATCAATGTAAATCAAATATCAATGAAATTCGGTATTGATTTTGTGTAAATCATAAAAAAATCACTGAAATTAGAAAATGTATGGCATTTACCATAAATTTATCTCCAGTAAAATCACATGTTAAATAAAAGCAGTGTGTTATTAATTCTTATCATTGCAATCCAACAATCTAGATAAAATTCTATATTGAAGATTTTTAGTGTAATTAAATCAGAGCAGAGATAATCGCAGTCATTCTGCATATCTTCTTCATGTTTAGGCGTAATACGCCTTCATAAGAGAGGTAGCGCGAGAGATATTCTTTATTTCAAATTCATCAAGACTTGAAAGGGAGTCACAGGATACAATAGTACAGTTTTCCAACAAACAAGAAAAGGAGTCTTATTATTTCATTCAGTTGAGAGCACCCACTTTTCAAAATTGAAAGTTTTTCCAGACCACGAGCTCTCCAATGCTATAAAAAGGTCTCTCCAGAATCCATTTTAACAGTTTGATCTGTTGTCTGGAAGGTAAAATTCTTAATTCCTGGGGCAGCGGATTGAAGTACTTAGCTCCGGCATAGCATGGGTTTCTTTTCATAGAAAGTTCTTCTGTGAACAGGCAGATTAAAATTTCTTGCGTTTCTGGTTTGATACCCATGAAGATCTTGTTGTCTGGTGAGTTGACGAGAAGAAGCCAGGCAAACAACTTCAAGAACGGATATACTCACTATTGTAAGTAGGTTCAGATGTCTAAAGTGATCTCTGTAACTATCACGCCACCCAGTGCCAGTCATAATCCTGATTGCCTTTTTTCTGTTGCAAAAGCACTCTTTCCATGTAACAGCACGATGAACTAACCCAGGCTGCAATCCCATATCTTAGCTTACTTTCAAAGAGTGCATGGTAAGCAGTTGAGAATGCCTCAGGGGTACTGGTTGCCTGAATCCTTCTAAATGCAAACAGAGCACAACTAAACTTACTGCAGAGTACATCAATATGATCTTGCCACGATAAGGAGTTATCTTTTACAACCCCAAGGTACTTTGTTGAAGCTGCAACCTGCAGTTGTGGAAGCTCTGAGATTGTGTCCTTATCCAAAAATCAATTGTTTGGTTTTGCTTTCATTCAACACCAAGTCGTTTTGCTGACTGTAATCAGCAGCAAGACAGAGAGATATAAAGGTGTTGATCTCAAAATGTTCAATCGACTTGTCTATAGTTAGAACAGAATCATCAGCCTACATGACTGTGTAGCTATACAGATCAGTAGCTTGAAGGAAATCATTAGTAAACAGAATGAAGAGGACCGATCCTTGGGCGGTTTACCCCTAGTAATTGGCAGTAAACTTGAACTTGCATAGACTTGTTGGCCTCTGGAGACTTGCCTTATCTCCATTAGCTGGGTATGTCCACTAAGGTAATTCCTGAACCACCGATGGGCAAAATCTTGATTCCCAGAGAGTTGAATTTATGAATGATCAGTTCAGGTTAAGTGGAAGAAGGGACTTTTTAGTCCCAACTTTACCTAATTAAATAAAGCTGTTTTTTCATTCTATGGCTAAAACAATTGAAGGTTTTGTTTGGATCCAGGAACATTCCAGAAGCATTATTCCCCTCCTCTAAACTATCAATGCCGTTTTCAACAGCTAGTGTAGATTGTGTTTACTTTTTCAGTAGAAACCCATGTTGAGCCTCAGTTAGAAGATTGTTGTTGGACAGATGTCTAAATATCCATTTTAAAACAACTTTTTCCAGAATCTTCTAAAAAGTTGATGAGTGTCTTTTATTAAACATGCTCAACTAAAAATTATTCTAGTAAAATATCAGATAAATTATTGTTTTATTAATCTTTTAAAGCATCTGTTTTCTCTGGTTTTATTTAGTAACTTGAAGATTATATCCTTCAACTTACACTACGAATCTGATAATAACTTTGATCATAAAGGTTATTACCTTTGGTTATTGCACGGTAATTAGATGGTAGGTATCATTAAAAGGCTATGATGTGGTAGACTGTGATGTCACATGGGCGCAATCAGCTGTTTAATTATTCCATTAAATACCGCTGACAATCTACCAATCACGAGAAAGCTTTCAACTAAATAGTAAGCAAACTACTTAATAATTAGCTAATATTGTAACCATAGGAGTTAAATAAAGTATTTTTGTGTTTATTTGTTGTTTGTTGTTCCACCCAGCTGTCACTTCACCCATGTGACGTCATGGGAAATGCATTGATACCTACCGTCTTCTCTTCTAGAACCCGTGGATTATTGTACCTTATACAATATAAAAACTAATCAAAATATAATTGACAGAGCATTGTTTGTTTAAAATTAATTCAGAACTGTGTATCACAAACCTTGTAAGAATTTTGGAGATTCCAAAATCAGTAAGTTTGATTATTTGACCATGAGAACCGGTAAGCAATATGTTTCTTGTCGTGATGTCTCTATGAAGTATTCTCTTGTTGTGAATGTATTGCAGGGCAAGACAAAGCTGTCCAAAGTAATGCAAAATTGTCTGGATGTAAAGAAATCATAAAATTAAATCATGCAAAATCCAAATAATACTTTTAAGATAAACTAAAGAATTTTTAATGTTCAAATAAAAAACATGAGTTGAAGGTCCTACAATATTTTTTTTTTCTGAGCCAATATACATAATTCATTATTTTTATTATTACCACTTTCATTAAACTTCATTCTAAATGGTTTACAGCTGAACTGCGAATTTATACCCAACCTAAAAGAGTTCACTAAATGGAAATAATCCGATGGTAGATGAATTGCTGATATACAGCTCACCTTGCATTTGCATACATTATACTTGTACTTACGATTGTTGAAGTTTTATAATGAAATAAGTAAATATTGTTAATATTAAAGGTAACAGTTATTTTTATACATAAATGCTTGTAGCTCTAGTAATAGTAGAGTTGCAGAAAAATATAAAATAAAATTTTAATTTATTTTAAATTAATTAAGTTAGTTAAATAATTTCAATTTAAGCTAAAATGCAAACATGGAAGATGAAAATGAACCAGTTTCTGAAACAAGAAAAAAGTCCAGAGACCAAATTACGAACTTTGGAAACATGGAGAATTAGAAGGGACGACAATGTAAAATCTAATACTATAATTGGGCCAGGTTGAAAGCGACCTGTGTGATATATTTAGCGCATGTAGGG
Organism: Stictocephala bisonia; assembly: GCA_035578905.1. NCBI lineage: Eukaryota > Metazoa > Arthropoda > Insecta > Hemiptera > Membracidae > Stictocephala > Stictocephala bisonia. The sequence goes on along the minus strand of JAQJVL010000103.1, from coordinate 856,706 downwards.
GTTCCAGCAGCAGAGGGGAAGTGTTCCACCACTCAGTCTCTAGTTGGCGAGAGGGGCAGTGTCGTGAGTGGGGACAACGGATAATATCAGCTGGTGAAGTTAAGAGATGAAAACTACTTGAATTACAAAAGTTGATATAATATATCCATAATTTTGTATATTGCCATTTTTGTAGTAAAAATACATTTTAAATTATAATCATATTGAAATTGAATATTACGTTCTTGTTCAATCTATCACGACTTTTACAGTTAGCAAAGCACCTTTTAAAATTGCATGCGAAGTAATATGTAAATAAAATATTAATGAAATTAGTGATAAATATTATTTCAGTTTGAAGGTAGGTTATGGAACATTTCAATCACATTATAAGTATTTCAAATAAATTATTTATTTAACACAATAATATCGCAAATCAAAATACAATATAACTTCGATATAAATCGGTAATGATAAGAAACCGCCCAACATAAACTGATTCATCACTCCTATCACAGCTCCTTTTCCCTTATGCCATGTTCCAGCTGTACTAGATTCCAGTTCCCTCCACGCTCCTTAATCTCCAATGGTCAACTAGCACGATGACATCACTATCTAAATCTATGAATTTTATTTAAATTTAAATAAATGAAAAAAAAAATATGAATCTAAATTGGCACCTTTCATAAAGTAGTACAATTAAGAACTATCGAACATTTTTTTTATATAAAATAAAGCTAGGATAAAAAACTATAACATATCCTAGCTTTATAATTAACTATATCATCCTGTATTTTATATACAGGAAAAATTTTAATAACGTTTGAATTTTAGTGGGGAGAGATTCGCCATGAAGCCCCATGAGCCCCGCTTAAATGACCGCTTTTTGTTTTCTACACGTTTTTATACCAACAGAAAGACAGTACTGTAAAGTTTTCATATATATGTTAAATATAAGGCACTCATTTAACATATATGACCATTGATTTTATACACAAATAGATTTCCCATCCAATGTTAAATTTTGAGTCTCAAAATATCAGCTGTTTTTGTGTTCCATTGTGGAGCGCTAGTGTAGTCCCATGTAAATCTAGTGCAGTTTAAACCAGCTGTGGTTGCGGGCCAAACAAACTAACAAAATTACTGGCACAAAATTTCCTATTAGATGGTTTATCTATTGTAGGTTTATATAATCAATGATATGACCCACCTGCCCTGTAGTATTGACCTGTAGTTAACTGTAGATTGACCTGCCCGCCCACCTACACATGTACAGTAATATTGACCCATTCGCCCACCCATACATGTACAGTGATATTGACCCACACCCGCCCACCCATACACGCACTATGGTATTGAATTACATAATTCCTACTGCGTATCCATGACGACGAAATGTTAAAGTGGCCCAGTGGTTGGTTCAGTGGTGGGAGAAGACTAATTTTCTGTCTCACTTCAATAACTATCTTTCTCTCTCACACAGATTCTTTAATTAGCTCGCAATCAAAGCAGCCAAACTATAGTGCCATCTTCAGAAGGCCTAATAATCTAAAACAGTCTTCTCAATAGCCAAACTTCCTGATTTGACTTGGCACAAAAGCTCAGTGATTCATTGTTGTTGGTTTGGATACTCCTTACTTTTCTTTGGTTATGTTTACAGTTTAAATATTTAATTATTAATAGGAGAAGTTTGGGATTTTATGATGTGCTGACAAAACTCAAAGACAGTTTGTGTTGGATGCAATCAAAGTTGCCATAGAACACAAACTTAATACTAACAAACACAAACAAACAAAACAAATACTAACATATTTGTGGGTTTGCAAATATGTTACTAAATAACAGTAAAAACTAAGTATTTTTGTAGAGAGATTCCATACTTTTTCCCAGTGTTTATTTTTTTTTTTTTTAATCATTTTTAGACTTATTGAAATGTTGTCCAATTCATATTCGAGAATGTTTTATGTCTATGACTTTCTTTATGTAAATTTCTAGGTTAGCGCAGAAATTGACTTTTAAAAGATTTTGTAATACTTTAGCATCTAATTTTTCCCAACAAATTTCTCAACAACACTAAATAATTTAAACCAATAGACAGGATTATTTTGTAAATAGGAATGCATCCATACTAAACAAAAGAACAATAATATTGAGATATATGGATTTACAATTTAAAAAGTTTGAATATTTTTGTTTTTTCAAGATATTTGACACTTAACGTTTATTTTCTCACATAGTTATATACATTAAAATAGTATTATCTAATAGTACACATAAAACAAAAAAATCTATGACTGATTCATATTTAAATTCAAACTATAAAGTTTTTCCTGCAACCTTATAAAAAGACTATATAGTAGGTTATTTACCTTTGTGATCCGTCGAGTAATCCAACAATTGTAATTCAGTAATCCAGAGGCCTAAACATGAAACTTATAAAAAGGTTTATAAAGGGATCATTTTGTCTTTTTCCCCAAGTCCTTTTAAAAATAATTCAATCTTTTGATGGATCATAAAACAGAAGTCTTTTAAGAGTAAAATTTTAATATTTTTGTCTTAAGAGTTAAGATTACTCAAGGAATGATTAAATTTAATATATTCACTTGTGTGTTCCATGTATACTAGTCGGCACTAGTAGCAGTAATCCAGCTACTTAGGTACAAAGTATTGAGGAGATTGTAGGTGATGGGTTCTATGCTCAGTCCTCTTAATACAGACACGGCGTTCGCTCATTGGTTGCTATCAGCGAGGACACTACTAGAGAATTTTGGGGTGCCCATGTTGGATGGTGGTTATGGTTCAGATGTTGTGTAGGAAAGAGAACTGTGTTTCAGGCTTGTCAGTTTGCTGAAAATCAGGCCAACAATACGTGGTTATTGAGCTATTAGGCCCTTTCTGAGGAACAGTCGAACTTAGTTTGTATCAATGACTATACTCCTTCATCTATACTTATCACACTCATTCGCCCCTCATGTTCACCCATATTTTGAAGATTGGCATCTTACTAATAAATAATAATAAGAACATTTACTTACACCTTCTGGAAGTAATTTGTTTTGTTTTTGTAAATAGTCATGCAAAGTCCCTTTGGTTGCGAATTCCATAACAATTGTCAAAGCGCCATCGCTTACATAACTGTTATAATATTTAATAATATGTGGATGTTGTAGCTGAGACATGACTTTAACTTCTTGAATAGTTATCTGAAAACACAGTTCATCGACAAATTAGAGTTCACTAATCTCAATAAAAATCAGGTTAGGATAGCTGTAAAATAAAACAGATTATTTAAAAGTTTTTACCGCTAAGTAAAAATCACTTGTCAGTAAGATCTAATTACTGATAATCCTCTTTGACTAAATTGGATAATGTGCATTATACAACTTATATTTATTCATGTTGTTAAAATAATCAACTCTTGATTTCGACTAAACATTACAACAACATATCAGAATTGTGCATTTTAGAACTGTTATGAAATGAAAAATTCCTTTATTAAAGGGCGAAGTTAAGACTGTAAAGTCCTCTCTAACACTTAACCCTAAAACTGTATATTCTTCTATGCAAGGTAAATTTTTGACCTTAACTTTTTTAACAATTATCCTTCATCATTTTCAAATTGGTAAAGCAGTCGACATATCTTACAACCATATCTCTGAAGCATAACATTGTCTATGGTTTTATATTTTACCTTCCCTTCACAAATAATCAAGTAAATAAAAATCTCATACAAAAACATACACTTTCAGAGATGTGAAATTCATGGTTTTTTTTATAAACAATCTTTGCAAAGTATCAACTACTCTAATGACAGTATACTCTACATTTATACATAGCATTAGTAGTTTCTAAGTCTTCCAACAGATGGCATAAGTGTTATCTGTTTATTAATATTTGATTGAAAATGAAGTATTTTACCAATGAGGAGTGCCATATTTGGTCTGAGTAGATGCACTGTGTTTGTATTTAATTTCTAAGTTATTATTATCATGTTTTCAGGCAAACAATTAATTTATATACAGATAAATAGTGTCTATGCTGATGTACTGATCTATATTTCAGCATTTTAAGCAGATAAATATATTTTCCAGTGTTGCAAAGAGATGAACAAGTGACATATGTATATAACACATCTAAGGTTAACCCAAAGTGGGCGAGAGACGCAGCAAATACATTATCGCGGTCAGTTAACCGGAGGCTGAAATGGGCATACCCTGTGTCATAGGTCTTTGTTTAACACAAACAGCTGTAGGTCTTATTGATGCCGCAAACAGTTTAATTACGTGTTCATTTTACACTGGAGTATTTGTGCAGGGTAAATAATTCGCTTATTATTATTATTATTATTCGCTTATTATTATTCGCCAAAATTATTGGCATCTCCAATAATTTTGAGTAACTGTCAACTTTCATGTACATACCCCCACAGCACTTAGTCTAGTACCAATGAAGAACTGTTTTTTTTTTTTTTTTTATTTTTAAATTTGCTTGGATTACAATTCTATTCTCCATGACTGCTTAAGTAATATTTTCCATTTACGAATAAGTTTTAAGCAATTCTTTTTCATTTTTTCTGTGAAATAAATACCACTCCAAATATTCTTATGTTGATCTGTAAAGAATGAGCTAGGATCTGTAAAGAAATCCTCCACACATTGGGCGACACAATAACGTTCCCTTGTTGCACCGACCTGGAACTCGTGAAAACACAGAATATCAGAGAGTGGATACTAGACAACCCATTCTACAGCTCAGAAGAATTTGAAGCAGAACCTTAAATCAAGAATCTTGAATCAAGACACATAAAGAATTTATCTACCTACATTTTGATGAATTTCTATTGGGTACTTTTCATCACTAGGATACATAGTTCAACATTTTTGCTCTCCCTTTCAGCTCTTAATAATCCATTTTCATGTTTTTATACCTTTTTATCCCTGTGACATGTTATTATAATTGTTCTGTACTATTTTGACTAACTAAACATTTTAATATTTTGTATCCATTCTTTAAAATCTTACATTTACCTTTTAAAGTTTGTTTAGGTTAGTGACGCAAACACTGTTCTTCTATGATCATGTTTTATTTATTTTATTTATATATGAGACGCCGACACAACGATGTTGGTATTTTAAGGCGAATATGAATGGTTAGATGAGTGTAGGATGAGTGTGGATGAGTGTAGTCTTGTTACTATCTGAGTTCGACTGTTCCTCAGAAAGGGCAATTTATTAATAGCCCAACAGCCAGGGCTTTTTTCCAATTCAATTCAAATATTCTTCATTCGAAGTTTGCATAGTATACCAAGAATAGTGTCCTATGATATTATGATAATATAAATTTTACCTTAAAAACTATTAAGCCTTATTAAACTATATTATTAGACTATTAAACCTTAGAACTAGAATATGATCTTCTAAAGGTCTACATGTGAATAAAGTACTTATGTCTATTGTCCACATGACAAACCAATATATTATATGTTTTGTGCTATCACTCTATTGTATTAAACGCACAATTAAAATCTAGGAACTAAATTTCAGACAAAACTATGAAACATTTAATTCTTTTGTCTGTAATTTTAATGACAGTACTTTGAAAATTAAATAAAATATTTGTAAATCTAACATATATTTGAATAAAATTACAAATGTAAAAAAAATTTAGTGTGATGGGTAAATATAAATGAGTGTAAAATTGTTAATAAATTTTTACAAAATCACCAATAAATAATACTTTTTTCGAGGCCTTTCGCCAGCAAAGCTGGCATCATCAGGTAACACAAATGTTTGTTGCCTGATGATGCCAGCTTTGCTGGCGAAAGGCCTCGAAAAAAGTATTATTTATTGGTGATTTTGTAAAAATTTATTAACAACGAGGAATACCAATATCAACTCCATCTGAAATTTACGAGTGTAATATTTGTTAAGATTTACTAATGCTTAACAAAAGAATTTCAATAATAGCCCAATAGCAAAGGAAATCAAGGAAGAAGGAACCTTAAGCTTTTAATGGAATACAAACCATAGTATTTATCTGATTTTCATCAACCAAATGAAAAATCTAGCTCTCTTCTTTCGATAACATCTAAACTCTTGACACCAATATCAACTCCATCTGAAATTTACGAGTGTAATATTTGTTAAGATTTACTAATGCTTAACAAAAGAATTTCAATAATAGCCCAATAGCAAAGGAAATCAAGGAAGAAGGAACCTTAAGCTTATAATGGAATACAAACCATAGTATTTATCTGATTTTCATCAACCAAATGAAAAATCTAGCTCTCTTCTTTCGATAACATCTAAACTCTTGACATTGCCTATCTCGGAGACTCTGGACTTCCTAGTAGAGCCAATGACAACCATTAAGCTTACGCTGTACCGTAATGTGCATTAGAGGAATGAGAAACAAATTTTAAACCCTTTTCTCTTCTGGTAGTTACTACTATAATTTTGCATTTGATGAACTCACACAATATATATTATGTAGTAAGTCCTATTTTTTAATGATAGTTATAGATATTGTAAAACTTACCTCTTTATCTTTGTCATCCATGTGTTCAATTAATATTTGCTTTAAAATAACTTTTTTACCAGAATCTGTACGGCCTAAGTAAACAGTCCTACAAAATGAAAAAAGAATATTACTATAAAATAATACAGTAGCCTAAAAATGTCTTGCTAAGCATCTAAAATTATTTCAAGACACAATAAGTTTATATTGCTAATATTATGAAAAAGTATACATTAGGATAGGTACAATATCATACCTATCTATAAAGACTACTATTTTAAACAGGTTTCTTGGCCCTCACTTTAAAAGTTAACTAAACTTTACATTCATAATTTATTTAACTTCTGGCAACTAACCCATTGCAGATTATTGATGAGATATCTTGTCATACATTGCGGGCCTAGTGGCACACTTATGAGTAAGCTTGTCATTGCGTCCTGTGCTTTGTTTTATTACTAAATGTTTTTAATTTCATCCGCTAGATGACAACATCCTACGTTTACCGGGTTTGTGTAGAGTTGTTTACCTAGATGATTCACGTAATGATCACTAGGTAGGGTGAGCCTGTTCATTTGCAATCACAGTTTAAATAGATTTCTTGTACATTTAGTGTCAGTACTGAGAGTTTTGGGTACAGATGATGGAGTGATTAAGTGCGGAGAGCAAAATGAAAAATTTACGTTCATCAGAGTTGGACCAATATTTATTGGAAGTACTTTAACATTTATTTATAATACATATTTAATTATTTTTTTAAATAGCCTATTCATCTAATCCGGACTGTAGTTAATGTAAACTGAAAATATGAACATGTTGAAAAATTTAAACGTACAAATCTACAAAACTTAAGCTTCTTCCTGATATAAGGTTATTCATCGCTTTTAATCAAACAGCACAGGTCCACAGTTAGTGCCACATGCCAGGCTAGGAGACACTCTTCTTGATGTATCGATTTACTGCTAATTATAGTAAAAATCATATGGATTACTTTTAAGTTCTAACGATATTTTCTCAAAGACATGACAAGATAAGTGTATAAATTAATTATTAGCATGTACATCATAGATAACAAGATAATCATCTAATTCTAGGCCTATTCAATTCTAAATCTAAGATAGTTGTTTATCGTAGCCTACCACAACAGATGGGAAATGGATATTGAAAATAAATGTACCATAGATACGGAATAATATGCTGTAATATGATTCCTGAATGATTCTATATTCTATAATTACTAACATGAAATTTTTAAAATGCCAGAGTCAGGATTAATAATGAGAAATTTAGCTAAAAGCTAAGAACAATATCACTATATCCTTCATATTGGCCTAATCGGATTTTTTTAATAATATGATTGAATATTTTAATTACTTAGCTGTTTTTCTTTTATAAAACTCAGCAGGCCTATAGTTACTTACCCAAAAGCACCTCTTCCAACAATTGCCATTTTATCATATTCATCATCCATTATTATTAACATATAATTTTACAAACAACTTAATTTGAGAAGTTACAAAACTTTAGTAGGGTTTTCACTGACTTAATTTTCTTTTTAATTTATACTACTCAACTTATTTAACTTTTAATTTTCTGGAATTGTGCAGTAATTTAACATTTACGAACAAAGTGAGGTAATTTTGCAAGACAAGACATATCAAGCTCAACTTCACAATGGTAGCCAACAGGTTTTATCTGAATCTGTGACGTTCTCACTCTGAAATCTATTGATCCCTTAAATATAAACAAAGAATTTTAGTTTTCTTATATCTTCGGACCGTATCCACTCATGTACACGTTATTATAAATAAATTGCAGGTTGCAGCACCCATAAGTAACTCACTCTCACTAACCTCAATGGCATTTGTATTATATTATTTTTATTGACAGAATGATGACAGAATACGTTGTTTATATTTTGTACCAAAATGGAATGGGAGGGAGGTGTTTAGGCATTTCCGTTTGATAACAACAGATAGTGAAAAGTAAACTTCTTCTTATTGTAATCTTAACCTACCGGAGCAATAGCATAGACCTCCTATTCTACCGATATAATAGAAGGTCTATGGCAATAGTAAGTTTACATATATTTGTATATAACGTCTCAAATAACTGACTTTGAGCGTTATGTTGTTGAAAATAATGATAAAAATATCAAATGTCTGTCGATTGATTGACAAAAGCTGTGGATGGAAGTATGAGTTATCGTAAATATTTGGGTAGACTACAAGGAATTTCTAACATCCTTGGCGGATTGTATACTAAGTTTAAGATTATTGCTTATTAAATCATATAGATTCTAGAAGGTCTATTATGACACATTCCAATTCACATTTGATTGCTACTATCTCATTATACTGTACATCTCTTTATCTGATAAACAGAACATTGCTGTCGATGGGTGTCAGTTTAGACAAATGTGTTTGGGGCTCCTACGATTAATCTTATAAACTTAGGAGCGTCAGTAGCTAAGGGGCTAAGGCGATGGCTTGCCACGTACTGTGTCCGGGGTCGATTTCCGATAAGACTAGTAACAGTTTTTGCCCTGCCACTCCCGTGGTTCGGTTCGGGGACACTTCCGTTGGTCCCCAGGTTAAGTGTTAGTGAGGGCTTCTTAGCCCTAACTTCACCTGGTAAAATAAGACGATTTTTAACTTTTTTAAAACTGAATGTCTTTTCATTTTTTTTTTTTTTCAATCGTATTCACAATGAGTAGATTACATCTTCATTGTTATTATGGAATTATATAATTTTTAATTTATATTTTTACATATTGCTCTGCTTTTTAAGTATATTTTGTTTTTAGTAATCTTCTTTTTTAATTAAAATTCTATAAACACTGTTTTTAAGTATCAGTCACATTATTATAATTCTGTTTATACTCCTCAGTAATTGGGAATTCGGCCTTTTGAGGAAGCTTTTGCAGTAATTTAAGAAATGTATATATCTCAACTTGAGCTACTTGAATTTGATAATTTTACGTTAAATATCACATTAATTTTGGAAATTTATTTAATTTTTACAATGTAGTGTATAAGGTATAAGTTGAGTGTTTGCTGTATTTATTCAAGATGCTGCAATAAAGAATTTATAAATAATTATTGTTAAAAGAGGGTAATTTAAAAGTACGTTTAGGGTTATATCTTGGTCCGTTTGGAGTGAAGCAGTGATGTTATGGTGGAGACACTGCTTAGATGTGGAGGGGTGCACGGTATATAGAATACACGGTAGGGGCTACGACGAGGCTGCGCAGTAGACAGACGCCCACGTGACGTCAGTGGGCAGACGCTGGGATTTAATTATATGGCACTACTCCAGTTTTCCTCGCTTCTACTTAGATTCCACGATTCAAAATGATTGAAATGTGTCCACCACACATTATTTTAAACTCAATCGATTAATGAACGAAGCGATTTTTTTTCACAAGAATTAGAATTCTGCATAATTATTTTTCAGCAATAGTACAGTATACGACAAATCATTTAATAACAAAAACTAAAATGTTGATACGTTTTCCATTACTTTCATTTCCTTTTGTGCATGTGGCATTATAATTTGCATTACTTCAGTGTTTTTTTTTATTTTTATTTATTTAAACTATAATTTGCGTATATGATAGGCCTACATTTGAATTAAAACATTCATACAAAACGTATCAAAATACTCAGTGAGCAACTGTCTTCCTTACTTATATACTTACTCATATTACTTAATCTTTCTGACAGACTCAATTATAATACATGCAATACTAATAATGTTATTAATGATTGCCACATTGTTAAATTAAATTGTGATTTTATTTTGATAGCTATTGACATTATCTGTAATTATTTCGAGGTACAACATATTTAAGCAGAATTAAAATTCTAAACTTGTTGAAAACAAAATCATCGATTGTTTATACGTCATTTATTATTTACATTTCTTATAACAAGTACAGCTTAGGCCTACCTGTAATTTTACAGGCTTATAACCAAAATGTTTGATTTGATTTCGTTTTTTTTTTAACAATTGTATTAACCGTTCAGCAAGTTACAAAATGCTATACAGCCCAAGGTAGAATTAAGTGACAGAACATGTTAGAATAAGATAATAACAAAGAACTATAAATATTGAGATCAGCCATTCGGCACCTCAGGAACAGTGTTCAAAATGTTTGATATTAAACTTGCTTGATTAAAACATGTTTATGGTAGTTCAAAAATGTCTTGAGGTAGCCGTGGTTTCAGGCGGAGCGTTCTGATGTTGGTAGGATGACCTATGTTGAAGTGTTGTACACCACTTACAGATGGATGTTTCTTAGATAATTGTTGAGTCGATTTTTTAATGAACTGATGAATGGGAACAATTCTAAGTTCATGACGAATCTGGGTACTACGCACATACCAAGGGCACTTCAGATGAGTCGTAAAACGTTGTTTTGGAATACCTGCAGTTTCTTTAATGCTCTTTCTGAGGCAATGCCCCTAACTTGACAGCCGTACAACAAAAGTGGTCGTAGGATAGTTTTGTAAACAAGAAGGCCGTTTTTTACATACAGAGATGATTTCTTGTTTATTAATGGAAATGATTTTGACAGTCTTTCATAAGCAAGGCTAAGTTTCTTATTTATGTGGAATTTCCAATTTAGTTTACGATCAAAATAAACACCTAAATACTTTATTGCTTGATCAGCAGGGTTCCAGGTCATTTCTTCATTTAAAATTTTGATATTTTGTGATATTTTGAGGCCGACGTAGAGTGAAAATCGTTGCCTCGCTTTTGGTTGGGTTGATAGCTATCCTCCATTTTGACAACCAAGTAACTACGCATTCCAAAGACTCTTGTACTCTCATGGTTGCATTTTCAATGTCATGATGACTAGAGTAAATAAGAGTATCATCAGCAAATGTAGCAATTTTGGCATTATTTGACGTAGGCAAATCGGATGTGTATATGTTGCAGAAGAGGAGATAAAATTGCACCTTGGGGTACTCCAGCATTAACAGGTTTTATCGTAGATAGAACACTACCAATTTTGACTGAAAATGTCCTATCTTTGAGGAAACTTCTTATAATTTTGAACATATAACAAAGGGATACCAGATTCTCTTAAGTTAAACAATAAACCTTCGTGCCAAACATGATCAAATGCTTGAGCTATGTCTAAAAATACGGCAGGTAGTGTGACTATTGTTATCAAAGCCCTGAATAATGTCTTCTGATACTCTTAACAGCTGGTGATTAGTAGAATGATGAGAACGAAATCCAAATTGGTGTGGTGGGATAAGAGAGGTAGTACTTAAAAAAACATTTAAGCGTCTTTTAATAATTTTATCAAATAATTTTGAAAGCGTGGGTAGAAGACTTATTGGACTACTTACTTGAGATGAAGGCTTTCCAGGTTTGTGGATCACAATGATTTGTGAATGTTTCAATGATGTCGGGAAATATGAAATGCTAAGGCAAGCGTTGAAGAGGGATGCAATTCCTCGACGTGGCAAGTTACAAAGTACTATGTTGTTAGGGATCCCATAATGACCAGGAGATTTTTTTGTTTTTAACGACTTCAAATGGTGAGAAATTTCAGATGGAGAAGTGTATTTCACTGGAATTTCTACAGTATGCCATGCCGAAGAAATTACTGAGGTAACATGATCAGAAAATTCCACATCTTGGATGTCTTCGTTTGGGTGGAATGTAGATTGATAAAAATCAGCTAACACATTGGCTTTTTCTGTCTTGCTGTTGTACACACACCCATTATGTGTCAAGCTATGGATCGCGGCGTTTTCCTTTAGGGTACGTTTTGTAGCCAACCATAAGGAATTATTGTCATTAGGAGATAGATTAGACAAATATTTGTTGTATGACTCGTATCGAAAGCGGTCTAATTCCCATTTTTTTATTAATTAATTCCCATAGAAACAACTACTACTTTATAGTTGTCGATTCATTTTCAAAATGGGTAGATGTGACCCAAACTAAATCCACTACATCAGAGTGGTGCATTAAGAAACTCCAAAACCTATTTTCAACTTTTGGTCTTCCTACAATATTATTTTCAGATAATGGATCACAATTTTCTTCCCACGTGTTTCAACATTTTTTAAAGATGCATGGAATAGTTCACAAAACATGTGCTCCGTTTCAACCACACTCAAACGGGCAAGCAGAAAGATTTGTGCAGACCATAAAAAAATCGCTCTTTGCAATGATGGATGAACAAGGAGACATGGATACGAAGATTCAACGGCTGGTTATGCAACTGAGGAAAGTTCCCAATTCAACTGGAACAAGTGCTTACAGTTTAATGTTTGGACGAAACATAAGGACACAAATTGATTTAATGATACCAGTAAGACGTAAAGATGAAGTCAATTCTTGCCCACCATTACGAAGAGTATTTAAGGAGGGAGAGAGGGTTCAAGCTAGATGCTATACCAGAGGAAACCCTAAGTGGAAATTTGGTGTAATCATTGGAAAAGAAGGAACATCCTTATATTTAGTAAAATTGGATAGTGGTGAGATTTGGCGGAGACATGTCAACCAACTGTTGAGCTCAAAATTCAAGGGGGAGAAATGATAGATATTAATTAACATATGTTTTCTATAAGTTGTTTTGATTATGTGTTGATAGGCAACACAAACATTGTATTACTGTGTTATTATGATGTATGTTACTGAAATAAAGTTACTAAGTTAATTCTTTATAAATTATTTAATTACTACAAGATATGACACACACACCCATTATGTGTCAAGCTAGGGATCGCGGCGTTTTCCTTTAGGGTACGTTTTGTAGCCAACCATAAGGAATTATTGTCATTAGGAGATAGATTAGACAAATATTTGTTGTATGACTCGTATCGAAAGCGGTCTAATTCCCATTTAACACGCCTGTTTAATTGATTATACCTCCTGCGTAAAGCAGGATTTCTTTGTAGTTGCCACAATCTTCTGTATTTGTTCTTAAGCATGATAAGCGATAGAATATACTTCGGAGTTGGAGAGTGAGTTCTTGCAGACTGAAATGGGCGGTTGCTTTATCTACCGAAAACCTAATAGAGTCCAAAAATGTATTGATAGCGTCATCTATCTATGTTGGAGTTGAAAGATTTCGCAAAGGATCAAAATGATCTACCGCCCCTTTGATTAATTTGCCATTAACGGGCTCAAGTACAGGCGGATCGTTAAAAGATATTAAGACTGGTAGATGGTCAGAATCGAGATCAATAATAGGGTCATGTGTGTTGGATAAGGAACATTTTTTAATAAACCAATGTCTAATATATCTGGTCTAATATATCTGTAGGAATAATGTGTTGGTTCACTTGGGGTTACCACCGTAAGATTAGTGTCTAACGTTGCTGCTAGCAGTCTTTTGCCATTAGGATTGGTTACCTTAAAGCCCCAAGCTTCGTGTTTACAATTTAGATCTCCTAGTAGAATACTACGAGTTAATACTCGTACTACGAGTCATGAAAGAGATTGTCAATATTTAATTTTGAAAATTTGTACCAAGGAGCATGGTAGGCAGAATATAAAACTAATTCATCGTTGTTTGTTTGTATTTTAATTCCAATTATTTCTAAATTTGCAATTTGTGGAAAATATAATGAATGGTGATATATGTGTCTTTGGATCAATATGGCTACACCACCTGATGCCCTTGGTGAATATCTGTCACTCTGTCAGCTCTGTATATAACGTAACCAGGAATGAAGAATTTTCCGGTTGATATAAAATGTGTCTCTGTAACACAGGTAATGTCCACTGTATTTTTAGCAAAAAATACAATAAAACGAAGAGCGTTTTACCTTTAAACCATTTGCATTCCAATTTAGTATATTTAAATTATGAACTGCTTGTAAGTTAAAAAAACGTTCTTAAAAATCGATGATATTAACTCTGAAATATACTATCACCCTTTTGATTTCTTGTAGGCAGAGCTCCTTCATTTGTTTTCAGCGATTGGAAATTACTAAAAGTCGCATTAAATGTCTCAACATTTTGAGTATTTTCTGATTTGAGAATATTTTTATTTTGTTTTGAACGTGATTTTAAATTCAAGAAGTAGGGACATCCCCGATAATTGTCCCTAAAAAACAAAGCCGTCTTCTGGGTGGGATGGAATGTCATCTAAGCTCTTAAAGGAAGTCTGCGACCTTATATCACAGCCTTTGACTTATCTTTCACTTATTATGGTAAATTTCCTGACGCCCTGAAGCATGCTGTAGTTAAACCTCTTCATAAAAAAGGCAGCATGACAGAATGCGAAAATTATAGACCAATATCTTTGATCTCGACATTTTCTAAGGTTTAAGAAAAGTTATTTCTAGAGAGGCTAATTTCGTTCTGTGTTAGAAATAATATATTTTCGGCTAGTCAATTTGGCTTTACACGAGGAAAAATCACAGTAGACGCAATGCATCATATAATTTCCTTTTTGGTCCAGGCACTCGATTCCCGTGAGAAGGCTGTTGGAATTTTTTGTGATCTCTCAAAGGCGTTCGATACCATCGATCATGGTATTCTACTGCATAAACTATATACATCGGGCGTTAGGGGTGTGGCTCACTCATGGATCTCTTCATACATGAGCGAGAGGACGCAGTCTGTTCAAATTTCTTATACAGACGCCACAGGCTGCCGGCGTTCGGCTAGTTTGGGCATATCAAATGTATCAAAAGGCGTTCTTAAAGGGTCCATTTTAGGCCCAGTCCTATTTCTACTTTTCATAAATGATTTATCTGGAAGCATATCCAATGCTTCCAATAAGGTATGTCTTTATGCTGACAACACTTTCTTTTTTTTCTTTAAAATCTGCAAACCATTCTGAACTTGAGGTGTTGGCCCTTATTGAAAGTAGCAAAATCATTCAATGGTTTGACGATAATAACCTATCTATCAACACCTCGAAGACAAGAATAATAAACTTTAAGATAAACTTCTCAAACCATCACATCCAATCTTCCTTCATGATTGGGGATGAAGTGATCGACGAGAGTGAAACAACAAAGATTCTCGGTCTAATAATAGATAGTCAACTCAAGTTTTCAGATCATATTGATTATGTTTGTAAAAAGCTTATCTCTGGGAGTTTCATACTCAGAAACACATCTTCTTTTGCCAATTCAAGAGTACTGCTCGCAGCATATTATGGAATCATATTTCCATACCTATCATACGCTGTTGAAATCTGGGGTAGTGAATGTTTTCGGACTAATGTTGTATTTAAACACAAAAATGGTTTTTTAAGCTACCTTACAGATATTCATGTCGAGAAGTGTTCAAACTAAACAAAAATTAACCTTCCGCTGTCTGTATATACTCAGTTGTGTTACCTTTGTAAAGAAGAATCCTCAGTTTTTTTTTTTTTTTTTTTTCTTATGCTCATAAGCAAAGTAAGCATTATTTAAGATTAATCAATAATATTAGTGTCCCCCCTCATAGAACTAGTTTTTTGAAAAGCATTTAAAGTATAGAGGAATTCAGCTTTTTAATGCACTACCTGAGGTTCTCAAATCGGAACGTGACCTTAAAAGGTTTGAGAGAGGGGTAAAATGTTTGTTCATTGAGAAATCCTTCTATGGCCATCATTAAGAGTTGGTAATTTAGGTCTACATAATGTAATTAAGAATTTTCATATGCTTTTGTTGCAATCTTGTATTGTTTTTTTTTTTTTTTTTTTTTTTTTTTTATAATTTTAAACCAGTGTAAAAATAGTTGTAATATTTTTAAAAGTGTGAAAAATGTAAATATTATGACGCAATTATGCAGATGTGTCTGTTTAAAATAAAGATTTTCTGAGTTCTGAGTTCTTGGCTGTATGTGAATCACCACAGTTGACACATTGGACTGAATCTTCTTTCTTTTTGGAACACTCAGAATATAACTAGATAGTTATCTGTGCACTTGACACATCGAGGGTTGGAGTTTACAATAATTCTTAGTGTGTCCGAAGCGTTGGCAGCGAGTACACTGTGGGATGGACTTAGATTTACGTTTCAATTCAATTTAAATCTTAGAATGAAAAAGAAATTCAAGACCAAATATTTCATTTCCAATATCTGAATCTTCCAGTTCAATAGCGCAAAGAGGCATAGGATATTTGTCTTTGTTGAATAGCGCGAGACTTTTAACACTGGGTAGTGTTTAGACTCTAGTTCATTGTATATCTCCTCGTCAGATAAAGAAAGAGGAATGTTCCTCATGATTACAAAAAGTATCTTGTCATCAGGAGGGCAAAAGGAATGATTATGGCACATTTACACTATCAAAATGTGCTGTCAATGCACGGATGTCGTCAGAGGTCGAAACGTTAATCTTAATAAATGTACTTTTATAAACAGTGTAATAATCATGTTGTAAGACGTAGTAAAGGTCTACAATCAATGCTTGGTAGTTGTTTGAGTCATGAAGGAAGATAGGTGGAATGTTTTGGGATTTAGGAGAAACAGTAATGTTATTGTCGTTGCTAGGAGTTGATTAACTATAAATAGTATCCAAAAGTGATAGTTCGAATCTATGTTGGATAACGTTGATTGGGGGTCTGAATACAAGATGAGGACGATTTGGATTTTCTATTCCTTACAGGTTCAAAGTCATTTATTGATAGGTTACCGGGGTCACTTAACTCCACGGAATCAACTTTTACGTAATTAATTAGATCAGTAACAATTTTTTTATTTGGTGGAGAAATGTTGTCTTCAAGTGTGTGCTTCCTATTGTTGTATCCTCTCACTATCCTTCAAAAATCCTTCATACGTATCATTACCAAGTCCCACAGATTAACTCCTTCCTGGCCTCTATTTCTACAGTTGAAAATTCTTCCAATTCGAAATCTTTACATTTACAAAGTTTTAAAAATTTTCTTTATTCGAAGCTCTACAACTATTTTTCAAGATAACAATAGATATAACTTTCGGCATTTACTATTCCAAGTACCTAAAACGAGACTTACTGTATGTCAGCATTCATTTACTTGGAATGCTCCTAGAATTTATAATTTAATTTCTGTACGATTAAGTGCTTTCAACAACTTAAATCAATTTTGTAAAACATTGAAACAATTTTTGTTTACTGTACAGTATTGTGAGGAGTTTTTAAGAATTGTCACTTAGCTATCTTTGAAAGTGTCAAAAGGTGGTGTGTGCGTGCGTGTGTGTGTGTGCGTGCATGTACGTGCGTGCGTGTGTGCGTGCGTGCGTGCGTGCGTGCGTGTGTGTGTGTTTGTGTGTGTGTGTGTGTGTGTGTGTGTGTGTGTGTGTGTGTGTGTGTGTGTGTGTGTGTGTGTGTGTGTGTGTGTGTGTGTGTGTGTGTGTGTGTGTGTGTGTGTGTGTGTGTGTGTGTGTGTGTGTGTGCGTGTGTGCGTGCGTGCGTGCGTGCGTACGTGCGTGTGCTTGAAAACATATGCTGTAAAGATTGATGTAATTGTTAGTATATCTGTCAATAATTGTAAGAATATCTGTCAATAATATTTCATGCTGTAGTACACACAAGTATATTATTATTTTGATTATTTTGTTATATTATTAAGATTATTGTAAGAAAACTTTTTATTTCCTTGGCCGGCGCAAACTCTTCCTTTTCAGAGTAAATTAATTTGTTTCTTTTTAAAATGCAGGTAACCCCAACACAGGTTTTTCCTTCGGGGTGCCGAACTTTTTTCACAAAAAGTATTTTAGTTTAAATAAAGTAGACAGTTTAATTTATTGTTTATTAGGTTAGGTTATTTTTGTAATATTCTACATGTAGTTTTTGTGAAATAAAGATAATTTTGAATTGAAAAAAAAAATTGAATTGAATTGTTGTTCCCAGTAGTCACTACTCGTAGTAGTATCATAATTATGGTCTAACGATGATGTTAGGATTGCTGGTGGTGATGTGTTCATTTAAATTGAAGACCGTTGATATATAACAGAAATCAAAATACGTATATGAATCAAATTAATTAGTTAAAACGGTAAATAAAAAACAATATTATACCATAGACCTTCTATTATACCTTAGTTTGGTATAATAGAAGGTCTATGATTGTATAAACAAAAAAATCAGGCACATTAATAGACTTAAACTGAACAGTAAGATCACAAAACAGCTGATCACAAATAAATTGCTTTCATCATATTGTCTGATTTATGTTATTGTTAAATGTGTGCATATAGCCTAAAAATCACTTTCTCCTCTTTCAGTGGTATTACTCTTAATGGTACTTTGCGTTGTGGAACTAGTGATAATATATATGACTCCTTAAAGCGTTGTTTCAGATGGTTCATTCAATTGAATTTATAAATAATTTATGTTTATAGTTTAAAAGTAAACAATCAACACTATTAATTTTAGCAGTTTGGTTATGGATAAATAGCTGTCATATTCACAAAACAACATTTAATTGTTATCAGTTAATATTAGTACTGTTATTTTGTTGAGTTTACATTTTGAGGAAATTACAGCTCATTAATGAAGGTATGTTATACAACAGTTTTTTGGCCTGGTTTTAATTTTAGCTGCTGTTTTTTGAAGATGGCTTTTAAACGTCAGTGATCGATCTAATGTTACTCCCAGGTACTGTGGATGATCATTATGGTGGAGTTTACACCATTTAGAAAGATTTTTAATTTTCGATTAGCCAGTCGATTACTTAGTAAGTGGAAGCAGACTACTTCGATTTTTGATGGGTTAACAGCTTCCAGGTTCTAAAATATTCTTCAAGGGTTGCAAGATCGTTTGTGAATGTTGCTTCAGTAGCTGTGAAGTCCTTGTGTTGATAAGCTAAAGCAAAATTGTCTGCATCTATAAACTTTCTTTTCTTGGTAATTGGGATGTCAGCAGTATACTCGTTAAATAAAATTGGAGCAAGTACGGACCCCTGTGGCAGACCATCCTTCAGATGTCTTCACAGCCTATATAAACTTTTATTAGCCTGGCACTAAGCATTGACTAGAAGTTGCAAAAGATAGGTTCTCCAACATAGCAGCAAGAGACACCGTCTAATGGACATATAGCAGAATTCCTATTCAAACCTAAATATAGTGACTAATAAGTTGGAATGCACAATCGTTGGCTAGTATAGCTGATTATCATGTTAAACATAAATATCAAATGCCCCATATCATCGTTGATTCAGCTGCTTCCACTATAGATTCAGAAATTGTTTAAGTTCATTTGATGTTTCTGACATTTACAAATACATATATTTTTTGTTGGGGGATGCTCATTATTGTACTGCAACAACACATTGAAGGAATATCATGTTTTCTAATTCTTTCTGGTTACTCTGGACTTTCTAGACCCCAATAACTTTATAGTGTTAATATATTGTTAAAAAATGAGCTTATAACTTAGGCCTATTCATAATGAAGGTTGTTTTGAAACGCGGAAAACTCAATATAATTTGTGAAAACATGATCATAGGTTAAGTGGTATATGTAAAGGTTATATCTTATATTTTTCTCTCAAAAACGTTCCACGATAAGGCTAAATTAAGCTCAATTTAAACTTAAAATTACTTTGCCTATACTAATAGCTTGTTTTAATACAAATACTACTAGCCTACACAGAAAAATGTTTGTCAACAAAGTATTATATCCACTCTTTACCGAGTCAAATCTGGTCTTCAAAAATGTCAGTGAATACTTGAACCTTTTGATTTTTAGCCCTGGATATGAATCTGTAGCTGAATTTCGGTGCGATACTGTTAAGGGCTGTATTAAAAACAACACAGAAGTGAATATAATCACATTTAGAAGGAAGGGAGGGGCTGGACCATTTATTCCAAAGTTACTTACTGTCAGCGCATAAATATATTTACCCAAGTTTTAAGGCTGATTACTAAATAACTGAGAGGCGTATGACAAATCCAATGACACCATTATTTTCCTTGTTTAATTGTTCTTATATCATTGGCATGTATAATTTTTTATTAACAGTTTTAATTTTTGTTATCCTAGCTGGAACAAGAAAAAGCATTAGAATGTTTACTAGTTTTCACTGAGCATCAACTTTATACGCTTTATTACTAAAAAACGTGTTATATTTACATTGTAATAAGTGTTCAAGAATGTTTTCTACACAGAGAAAAATAATGTTGTGGATTTTTTATAGGCCTCTTAGTTTCTTAGTAAATACCCTTCAAACTCGGTTACACATAATTTCTGCTCCAATAGTATATATAAACTTACTCTTACAAATAAATTGATAAATTATGAAAACTATGTTATATATCTGTACTGTAGTAGATGTATTTTTTTCAGAAGTATGAAAGTTAAGAAGGAGCAATTTTTGCTGCCGAAAGCTAAAACAAATGCAACTTCTACTACAAATACTAAATGGATCCAGCCAATGAGGAAGACTTGTGAATTTCCTAAGACTTTAACTTGTACATCAGTTTCTTCTCAGCCGATTGTAAGATGGCCCTCATATTATTTTCATAACTTAATATTAACAGTTAGATTATTTTATTTAGGGGTTGAGGTTAGGTTAGATTAGGTTGAGGTAAGTTAGATATTTTCATATAAAACAATTTAATGGGTATGTTATATACAAGGTATAGTCAAAAAGTTCCCGGAATTGGTTGAAATGTATATATTGGACAAAGTTAAAAACTTACAAATCTATTTTCCTTCCAAATACTCACCTCCTGCAACAACACACTTGTCCTAACGATCATACAGATGTTCAAAACACTTAAGACACTTATTTTAAAGATGTATTTTAATACTTTTGTCACATTCTTTCTGCTTTAACACCTACAAATTGTTTTCCTTTTATCAATGTTTCACTGTGTGAACAGGAAGAAATCGGCCGTCATGAGGTCAGGCGAGTAGGTAGGGTGTTGTAGCGTGGTAATGCGGAGCTTGACTAGGTAGTTACATACTAACACGGAATCATGTGCAGGGGTACTGTCCGATTGTTTTTATACCTATTTTTCAAGCTGTTTCCTTCTAATCTTATAAGTGCCTAAGAATTGTTGAGTGGACAAAGTTATCTCATATGCAATTTCATCAATCTTTATTCTTCTGATTGCACGGACAGTTTGCCGAACTCGCTTGTCATCTGTGGTTGCAGTCAAAGGGCTTCCACTTTGAGAGTCATCTTTAAAACAATGTTTATGCGACCTACACGAAAACGTTTGTGCCATTCGTAAACTTGGCTTTTCTTCACCGCCTCAACGCCGTATGCTTGAATTAACATTTTAAATGTCTCAGAAGATGACTATTGAAACAACACATAAAATTTAATGTTTTTACACTGTTCTTAAAGCGACGATGTAAACACGCAAAAAGCACTCTGCACAGGGGAACAATCATGGCTGAGTGATACTTGTGCTACTGATATCTCTTCTCATGGAGTAGTACCAGCTGCTACATAATAAAATTCCACCAGCAACCACGCTGTGTGTCTGGACATCAATTCCGGGAACATTTTGACTGTACCTTGAGTTTAAGTATATATTATATACTCTAATTAATGGACTCGGAAAGAAACAAGAAAAAGTACAACAGAGAACAGTTGTACTATCTCTACTAGAGTATTTTGTTTATTTATATTCAGAATATAAATACAGGACAACCTCGGTTATCCGGCCTAATTTGGCGAAGGTCAAGCCGGATACGATAAAATCCGGATAAAATATAAGTCATAAATAACTTTCTTTTGTTGGAGAAACACGTTTAATTACTGATAACAGATTGCATGCGTAAGCGGGCGCCTTCAATTGCATGTGACGCAAGGCGTTCTGTAGCAATTGTAATGAAACGAACGATGTTTATTACGATCGCCAAATTTGACACTGCTTGTGGGTGTGTACGTAAAATGAACTGTTCCACTTCCCCCAATCGCGAAATGGACTTTTCCAGCCAGCTACAATAAACAAAAGTAAACAACATTGCCAGTTCGGATCTTCAGTTACATTATTAAATTATTACGCAGTAACAAGCGTCCGCTTGTCGAGAGAGGGTGACTAGTCAATACAGCGCCTGCAATTTGCGAAATGCAAAACCGAAATCTTGTGTACAACATTTGCGTTTCAAAACTGAAATGCTCTTCTGATTAATTGTAATTTTAACTTGTAAATAATTTTTATTGTTATCTACTTGCCGAACCGGATGCCACGGACTGCTGGATAAAGCGAGGCCAGATAATCGAGGTTGTACTGTATCAACATATTTTAAGTAATTCTTTTTATAGTAAACTGTCATCTGTTTAGCGTATGATTATAACTTCAACACTCCCCCTTAACACAGTATGGTTTATTAGCAATTATTACTATCATATAATAAACTTGATAGTTTGTCATTTAGGATGTGCATTGACGTACATTTGACATTTTCTTAGTCTTTCAATGATGTAATGCTTTAACTCGAGTCTAAAAAATTTGCTACTGAGCAAGGGTTAGGTAAACAAACTAGTAACATTTTTCTCAGTTAGCATGAATTTTAAGTTGAAAAGACCTTTATAGTATTCATCTTAAAAGAAGAAATGTTTCACATTAATATTATTTCAATAGTACTTTGATTGTTTTATATATATATTGGAATATCTACTTTTTAACAATTTAAATTATTGATTAGCTCTTCAAGTTATTTAATTGCTTTACCACACTCTCAAGCTGCAGTAAGTTAAACCTCTTGGTCTATAGATAAGTGGTAATATCACTTTGACGCTTAGAACCAACATTTAACATAATTACAAAACCTGTAGCACTCTTATGTCTGATTTCTTAAGCACTTGTCTCATGTCTAAAACTACTATCACCTGTATAGTCATAGTCACAATATACAATTGAATAGAAAAGTTAACCGTAAATAATTTTCAGACCTTTATAAGAGAGTGTTATAAGATTTTGTAAATACTTCAGCGTTTTTTTAATATTTGTTAAGTTCTGACCCTACGATTTTCAGTTTTTATCTTTCTTTCTACACCAGTAACATTTCATACAAATGTATATATATGTTGTTAAGCGACAATGGTCCAAACTCCTGTGGCAAATTATTAAGTGGACCTCCCGGGAATTGAACCTGTGAACCTTCGAATTGGAAGCAGAAGTCCTAACACTAGGCTAGCAAGATCTGGTGTTGATCTGCTTTTGTTAATAACTGTTCAGCTCTCATTTTGGACACATTTAACAAAACTGATAAAAAAGGCTTCCTACTACCTCTTTTTTGCTTTGCGTACAATTTTTCAGGTTGTTCATCAATATTCGTACTGTTCTTTTCTCAGGCGATTGATTTCTTTACTGACTTCAAATGTTGCATAATATACATTTTCAGTAATTGTTTTCTATTCTTTTCTTGAGAGATAATCATTCCTTTGTCATTCTTTGGTTATATCTCATCAGAGAAAGGATTTTGATTACTGATAGTTCTGTCTTCAGTTTTTCTTTTCACTGATCTTTCTTTTGTCATTGTGAATTATGATGCCATCATCGACGTATATTGCTAAGTGCATATTGATATCTTGTGATCTTTCTTCAGCTAAATTAAATCAAATCTGTAATCTTGGAAGCTGTAAACTTCTTACTCCAGCAATTTTTGCAAACTATAAAAGGATTATCTTAAAAACAGATTTTGCTGATTTATTGAAGCCCTCTTATTTTCATATATCATTTGACTTATCTAAATCACCTTTAACCTTTTCTCCTTGGATGGTCAACCCAGTTGGACATAACGATTTTGCCATCAGCTCGGCGAGTGTTGGTCTAAATGTGTCCTCTGAGATCAAGTGTTCAACTCTGGTGGACACTTGACATATGTTTTTGTATTTTAGATATAACTTGTTTGAGCAATATTTTAAAATGTTTAACAGCTGTTTAAAAAAAGGATTATATTCAACAAGCTGGTTTCATCCGTTTCCATTTCTGCGCTGTGTAGACATCCAGATTGAGTGTCAGAAATTGGCTGTGACTAGGCTATCTCTCAATTTTATCCTCGTGCATCTTGAGTGTTAGTAATTATTGTAAATATACCATTTTGTTGTAAAATACTGTATGTAATTGTAAATAATAGTTATTTAGTTCGCATTTTAATATCCAGGTCGTTGTCCTTGCTTATTTTTCGAAAAGTATCACACTCAGCAACATTTCAAAAACTGATTTATTTCAAAACTAAATATTACAAAACTTTTAATTCCAAATGTTTCATTAACTAAATTTTTTAAATTTTTAACCGAACTTGTTTTTATTTTAATTTAAAACCAGACAATAAATATATTTAAGATGCACGATACTCGTATTTAGAGATTATCAGACCGCTGAGAAATCGCTAATATGGCAATTATTTTAAACTATAAACAGATTGTACTTATATGTTACTTATACGATTTAATTATATACATTTCAATTATCAACTAAAAATAGAAAAATAGTAATTTAAAATAAATATTAATTGTGAAAAAAATGTTTTAAAAATTTTTTTTCATGACTCAAAATGTTCAATGTTTTTCAATAGTATTTAAAAATAAAATATACTAATAATATAATAAGAAAAACTATATTACGTAATTCCCCATATTTTAAATATTTATTACAAATATTCAGATCAACATTTAAATTAAATACGTAGTATTTAAACTTAAAAACCCAGGTAAAATTACAATAAGGCTCAATGACCACAAAATGGGTTCTGAACTGGTGAGAACGGGAGAGTGACATGGCTGCCGATCTCATAAACAAAGCAGCCATGGCCAACTTTGTTGGCCACCCGACCTTACGGGTCACATCTGATCTGAGAGAACATTTTTTAACAGACGGTTCTGAGGGGAAAGGGTTAAAGAATACAATTTTACATCAATGATTTGAATTTTTCAGTTTCTGTTGGCTACCATATATCATATAGTAATTTTTAATGAGTAGTGTCCATCAGCCAAATAAACCACTATAGTTTCCCTGATTGAAGTCCCAAGGACAACTGAGGGCATAGCAAGCAGGTATCTCCCCTTCTTCACCAACCTACCACCTCTATCAACCATGCTTAAAAAAGTGACTTACCAAAATCTGTTCTCGACCTATTGAAAACACCAGACATTTCAACAGCTGTATGCAAAGCCATACTGTTGACTAGCAGTATGTCTACATTCTACTCATACACCCGCCATTACACATTGACTCACCCATACATGTACAGTGCTATTGATCAACCTGCCCACCCATACATGTACGATGGTTATTTCCCCTCCAGTGGCATTTTTTATTTTTTTTACTGGAGGGGAAAGATATCATAACCTGTCAACACATAGGTGACTAATGCAAATGTATAATAATAAAAAACAAAAAACTGAACACTTGGGGAATTGCCCCTATGGCTGTAATGGCTGCTGGTGGGGTGGTTTAGTGGCTGCCTTAGCAGAGTAGCCGCTTTCCAAGGTGGCTAGGACTGCGGAGCGCATTGTCCAAGGTCTGAATCCCCACTGAGCCAGTAGTCGGTACTTCACTCATTGAATAAAGTTCATGCACAGGCCTGCAGGCCCGTGTGAAGGGGTGAGTGGTGTTTCACAATAAAATAAATAAAAATCTAGTATCAATGAAGTTGGTTTTAAACAGAAACATATCAGTGTTTAAATTGTATAAAAATTCCTTATTAAAAATTCAATTAAATCTAATTTATAAGAGAGTCAATTTAATAGAATATTACTGTATCATATTTAATAATTTATAAACTTGTGACAAGTGATGTGTGGCCAATTAATTTAACTAAAGAAATTTTGAATTCTGAAGATAATCTTTTTGAATTCAGCTGGAAGGCTTGCCATTAGGATTAGTAACAAAAATCAAGCCAGATGTTCGGTTACCTGCTGGAGATATCATTGTGTCTGGACATCCTAGCGGACAGTTGATATGGAAGCAACAAAATCGTATTTTGAGACAGGTGAGTTAAGTTGTATCATTCTTAGTAGATATTTTTCATAATAGAAACACCGATCGTAGAGACATGGGTGAATATGAAGGGCAAAAGACTGTAGATGAATGAGTGTGGTCACTCAGAAATTTGTTGAGTGCAGTGATACTTACCAGGCTGGTACATTTTTTTACTCAAGGAAGATGCTGTCCTTGCTGGACTCTTTCCTGGAAATGTCCTTCCACCAGTTTTAACACTTAGAGTTTTGGTCTTAAATATGGAAGCCATTTGAAGAATGCTGGCCATTGTTGGTACTTTTTAAAAATTCATATATTTAAAACTATTAAACATAGAAAAGTTCTACTTACATGTCTGGATATATTTCTTCTTCTTTTTTTCAGTATACAATTAAATATCAGATTTTTTCATCCCATAATATCAGTTTTTTAGAAGTAGTGTTTTAGCAAAAAGAAAAAAAATCAAACCAAGGGAAATAAAGCATACAAAATAATTTGGAAAATAATTTTATTGCTTTATTCATACAAAACTAAGTAAAATAAGTACTGTATTAATAAAATATTTGTTTTTTTATTTACATGCTGTATTTACACTTTGGAGTCCACTCACTAAACGATGGTTTTGAAACGTGCAGACAATATCAGTACAGTCTAGCAGCTACACCTCAATCGTCCTTGCAAGACATCAGTACAGTGTGCACATTCTAGCGGTGAAATGGCTCACTAACATCACTAGAGATCATTTAGGGTACCAGACTCTGTATTAATACTCAATAGGCTATTTAAAAAAAATTAAAACATTGATCCGCATTCTTCTGAAGTTATGTTACTCCGTAAAGATATGAGATCCACAAACTAAGTGTTAAGCATAAAAATATTGTGTTTGTGTTATGTTATCATTGTGGTATTCGACCAGTTCTATGTCTTTGATGGAAACTTAAATTTGTACAATGTCTATATATTTTCATGATTAAAGAGAGTTTGAATAACTCAGCATAACATTTCACATAACTTTATTCTGTTAGTAGTCTTGAGGTTCCTTCTTTTTTTCTTTGTCTTTTTGTCACTTTGCCATCTTCGAAAACTCTAATTATTAAGTGAATTATTTGTTAGTAAATATTAACTGTTATTTAATATATTTGTATTTAGGCTTTGATGACCAATGAGAAAGACGTTAAGTGTGAAGAGAAGAATGGTGAATCTTTAAATATCGAATGTGGCCAAAATCTCACACATATCGAGACTTGTGTTGTCCCCACAGTTACTCCTGGCACTAGTCTGTTGGCCATCGCGGCCATGCCACCTCAACAAATTACACCCATTGCTACGTCTCAGGTACGTAAAAATAGCATAGCAATGTTTATTTTACTAATATTGTCTTAAACTTTTACATATTTATTTTTTATATTGAATTAACAGAAAAAAAAACACCAAATACCAAAGAACTTCATGCCTTTAGAATCAAACAAGTTTTTAAAACATATTATAAACAGTTTGTGGTCTTTTATAAATTTTCTAATGCAAACTTAACTTACCGATTTGTGTAAATAGCTACATGAATTAGTTCCAAAGCAAATGGAAATATTTATGTTAGTGTTTCATAAAAACTAAATGTAATTTTATTTAAATCTGGCATGTTGATTGTAAACTTTAAATACCAAGAACCGTTATTTTCAGACTTGTAGTTAAACAAATTGCTGTGGGTTAAAAAAATTTTCTGACCTATTTGTGCACTAATCCATCACTGGGCGTTACAATAAACTTGTCATTTTACAACAAAAAATCATCAAAGGCCATATATATTGTTTTTAAAACAATTTTTACTATCTTATTAAAGAATAAAAGTTCCCCTATGCAATGGTCATTCCAAACAAACTACTATCAGTTTATTTCATTGTTTAATGAAGTAAAGTGCAGTCAACCTAGTTGGCTGTAGATGTGATGAAGTGTAGATCTAAAGATTCCCTCTTAAACTTAAGCTGGGACCTCAAGTTAACGTGATTTCCAAAATGTGGGAGCAGCAAGGGAGAAAAAGTACTCAATATTTCACCATGAATTGAATATAGCTTTGTAGAGTCTTCTAGTTTGATTTAAATCAAAGTCAAACACTTGTATAAAGATATCTCCAAATTTAACCCTCATCAGTTAATTTGAAATTAATAAATAACAAATTGAGCTATTAATTTGTTGATGACATGTTTGCCTTCATTTGTAATAAATTAAATCTGATAATCCACATTCAAAGATTATTTAAGATTGATATTTTATCATAGTCTAAAGATTAGTATCCTAATAATAAATACATATGATAATTGAACACTGTAATTAAATAATTAACAGATGAACGTACAGATTAACAGATTATTTAAGTACAGTGGAAGCTTATATTTAAGTACAGCGGAAGCTTAATCGTCAGTCATCTCTTTGCCTATCGAAATCTGTACCCATAAGAGAGTAAAAGTGAGTTGCACATATTGTGTCACCTATGACTCGTCAATATAAAGTGATTTGGTATTTAAAATTAAACGACATAAGAACTAATTAGCGGTGTTAGATTCACTCATTTCTTTTTATTAATGGTTTAGTATATTCATTAGGAGAGATAGGACATCAGCAAACTTATCTAAGAAGACAAATCCATTAACACCACAGTAGTAGTAAACAAACACAAAATAATCACATGTTCATGAAATTTCAGTGCCACTGGCACTTTAACCCTTTGCACTAGGAATTCAATTGTGCCATTTGGCTTCTCACATCGGCTGTCCATGCATAGTGGCCCGCGTAATTCCTGTCGATACCTCGGCTCAGATATCTAAGTAATGTCCGCTCACCTCACCTGTCCACGGGTAGTGGCCGCCTGGATTTCCCACTCTCGCTCGGCTGTGCGCGATACGTGGCCCATGTCTGTACTTTATTAGTACATTTTTATAAATATTTACACTTAACCTAAGTTATTGATTTGTGCTGCGATGTTTAGAGGGGTAACTAAACTTCCTTTCTCGTCACTTGATAATCGTTTCCTGTCGCTCAGTCCCCTCCTTTTCTATTATCAATGAGTCAGCATGTAGTGGGCTGGTGGGCAATAGTTGGTGCATTGCTTTGTTATCTAGAAATCGCCACCACATTACGATCTTTCATTGAATGTACTGTAGATAGCAAAGGAAGTGTGAGTCACTGACCTATAAATCAGACTGACGTATTTATAAACAGTATACCAGCGTGTGATAACAGCTGGCAGGCAGTAAAAGGAGACATCACAATAATAGACCTGACTCGGAATGTGGGAGGGTCCCTAAAGATAACGAGATAGCACAAAAATGTCTCCCACTGAACCGTGTGAATTTCCTCTTCCCCTCTATTCAATTATTTGACCTAGTCCTACACTATTTATGGCAAGTTTTAAACTTTTAAATCAAATCTTTATAATTGTTTTATTTCCGGAATCATAAAAAATAGGTATCGTATTGAAAACTATTATATTGTAAAGCAATTATGTTGTTTTTTTGTATAAAAACATACATGACTATTACATTAATTTAAAATTCTAAAATAATTGTTTATGTGTTCGGAGTATGATTTTATTAAATATAAACATGTAACTGATTATAGTAAAATTTTGCAGAATCTTACAACACGATTAACTCACTCAAATTAATCAATAAAGATACACGATTTTCTTGGCCATGTCCATTTAAGGTATTTAAATCCGAGCCCAGTAAATAAACAAGGAAGATGGCGTCCGAGCTGGCAGTCCACACAGACCGGCCACGGAGCAGGCACAGCCGCGGTGATGGGACATTCCTAGTATATTCTTATCCGAGGACAGACAGAACGTGTGTGGGCCACGAACTGAGCACAGCCGAGTGATAAGGGTTAATCAGGAGAGAGGGAGGGGGAGAATCTTTATTAATGAAGCAAGAAGCAACATACAAATTTTGTTCTGTTTTACTTCCTTCAATAAATTAATACTGTACAAATTATAGTAACTAATATCACTCTGTTGTATACATTTATATTCATTTGAGTGTGTTACATCAGAATTTGGATAAATTATCTATATCATTTAGGAATTGGGATGGGAAGTTGAGTGATTAATCTACAGTATCACTTTCATTTTTTTGTTTTCATCAGGGAGAACCTTCTGTATTGCTCATTAGTATGATATAAATACATTATTAATTTATAGTGACTACATTATCTTTACAGCAGAAAGCGCAGAGGAGTAAAGCGCAGCACATAGACATGTCTTAGTAATTTTATTGTTATCATTTTGAAATGAATAATGTTCAACAACATTGCTTGTTTTATTTTAAGGAGAAATTATGTTTTTATTGAACTTTAATCTCCAATTCTTCCTCTTTCCAATGATATATATAACATTATATGTATAAATATATACAACATGTAAAAAAATAAGCTATGTAGACGTGCACGAATGGATTTTGCGTTTTTAATTTAAAAAATCCAAAATGGATTTTGGATCTTTTTTGGTGATTAATTATTATTTGGTAATTAATTATGCTTGTAATTATACAATTGTATAATTACAAGCATAATTATACTACTGTAATTGAAAATTACTATTGAGTAAGTAGTAAGTTTCAATAGCTTATTCATTTTATTTTTAGTTATTGTTGATTTTCCGAAAGTTAATATTTTTACGTTTTGATGTCATATATCTCAGTAACCATAGGAGATAACTTCACCAAATTTTCAGGATAGGTTCATAATAATATAATGTAGTTCCCTGCATGAGGGCTTAAAGATTTGTTATTTATTTCTCAAGAAAACATTTTTTAAAAGAAATTTGAGGGTAAAAAAAGTATATTTGAAAAAAAATTATTAAAATTTTTGTGTTTGTTTTTATACTAAAATCTTCTGCAGGGAACAGGGATAGTGAACCCTTCTTTTGTACAAAAAAAAAACTGTAAAGCTCTATGTCTAATAGTTTTTGTGTTACATGACATTCACACTCCCCTTAAGTTTTCATGTAAGATTCATTTTATTTTTAACTTAGCCATATTTTTAAGTTGGTATTATCTTATTAAATAATATCATTATTGATTTCAGGTTATTAACGTGAATGATTATCAAGTAATTCTATCAACTGACACATTGCCTACACCATGGCAAGACAAGAGAAGGAGGTCTAGCAACCAAAAATTGGCATCCTTACCTCCAATAAAACCTAAAATGGGACCAGGACAGGTGACATTTACTTCGCTAGGAAATGTCAATATTTTAGGTCAGAATCAAAAACAGTTCCCTACGATTGTGATCAAGGATGGGAAGTCTCCATTGCCAAAGAATGTAATAGCTAGTAACACTGCAATACATCAAAATCCTTTACCGAAAAAAGTGTCCAATAAAACATCTAAAACTTTTAAGGTGAGGAAGAAACCTAATCATACAAGAAAAATCATGCTTAAACCTACAAGTTCCTTATTGGCCCAGACTGCATTTGATTGTAGAAATGGAGGTTATATTGGATCTCAAAGTAATATTTCTCAAACAACCAATTTGCATATAGAAAAATCAACAGATATTGAAACCATAATCAAGACATCTGAAGAACCTATAGCATTAGTATCAACCTCTCTACCTGTCTCTACTCCTAACGTAACGCAAAATAGTATTCACCCATTAAATTCTGTTATTACTTCTAAATGTACTGTAAGCAATGTTTCAAATATTACTACGCATTTTAAT
Source organism: Stictocephala bisonia (assembly GCA_035578905.1). Lineage (NCBI taxonomy): Eukaryota > Metazoa > Arthropoda > Insecta > Hemiptera > Membracidae > Stictocephala > Stictocephala bisonia. The sequence goes on along the minus strand of JAQJVL010000103.1, from coordinate 824,668 downwards.
GAGCCAAGTGATTATTCTGACAGTGTAAGTAAAAGCAAAGAAAATGATATCATTTATAATACTCAAGTGGTAGACTTCTCAGTCTCTAATCACACTGTTGAAATATATTCTGAACCCGAAATTAGTGAGCAAACTGTGATATTACATTCAAACGAACTCCAAAAGAATGTTGTACATACTGATCAAGGAGTGAATAGTTCAAATTGTAAAACACCAATACAACAAAATAATGAATTAAAAGAGGATAACTCTAATATGGAAAGTCTTATAGATCTTACGAGGAGCGAAGACTTCCATAGTAATCACATAGAAACAATCATATTGCCGTCAGATATGGAACACCATGAAGGTAAAGAATTTTTTTATATATATTGATGTATAGAATATACTGATTTTTTTAGTTATGAGTCTTTTATTATTGTAGTTATTTAGTAAATTAGCCTGAGATTTGTTTCAAAGATCTCGAGTGATTCACTTGTTTGAACATGAATGTAATGTAAGTGTACATTAAATTCATGTTTAAATGTGCAAATCACATAAATGATCTAAAGAAATTAATTAATCACATAAACATTGTTAAAGATTTAGGGTTACAAATTTTATTATATGTGAATTTTGATATCCTTCATTTCAAATGTTGATAATTATTCTAGCTATAAACAGTTTTTGTAATTTATTTTAACTTTAACTATTGAAACAAGAAAACTGTCCATTCATAGGGGTCCTGTTCTATGTAATTAGTTCTTGTTGTTTTTTCAAAAGTAGCGCCATCATTATATCTACATTTCTTTGTCCCTCTCTCTGTATCAATCCTGCACACACTGAATTGATTAATGGCTAAACTATTGGTATACCAAACAGTCATTTGAGCGCGTATTAAAAATCAATCATCGTTAGATAGCAGCACTTGCGCACATCTACAGAAAATGTATTTCCTTGGACTGTATTTATTTCTATAGTCAATAATAAAACCCAAATCTTTATCATTCTCATCTAGTCTAGAGGGACACTTTAAAAGCTTGGAAATTGAGGTTGTCAGTTTACTTATAAAATTAAAATTATAAAGATTTACCCTCATCTAAATACTACATATACATAAAAATAAAAAATATTACATTATAAAAAAATCCAAGTGTTACTGTATCCATCTATTAATATTTTATTATTTTCTACTGTACTGTAAGTTTATGTTTGTACTTGTTCAGTAGCTTTGTCTAGTGGTAAAAACATTTAATTTACTATTTATAAGTAACAATTTGATGTTGAAATGGTTTTACAAAATATCAATTTAGATAACTGATGATGTTTCAATTTATTAATTTTTTCCAGAGCACCACACACAAGAGTACACAGACAATCTGTTATCACAACTGTCAAATTCCGGAGCTCTTCCTAACATGAGTAGCAGTCAAGTATCGTCAGTATTAAATGCATTAGGTTCCTCCGAGAAGTCAGTTATGGTGAGTGAAGTAATTTAGTTCCGAACATTTAATAGTTGTTAATTTTACGTTTAATTTATACATTTTTTACTACATAGCTAGTTGGAGTAGTATTTCCCCATCAAAAATTAAGACAGTGATTAGAGTACTGATTTTCAAACTGAAATATTTAACTGTTCATCTTGAAATTTAATCTTATTTTCGTGTTTACACACGCTTAATTGTTTGTTAAACTTCTCTCTAAACAAAGGTCATTACTGACTTCATGTCAATTTGTTTTTAACCCATCTACTGGCAACTAAAAACCCTCTATTAGCAGCCTGTTTTTCCTAGTTTGCAAGAATATTAAAAAAAAAAAAAAAATAATAATTAAAAATACTTTCGATACTTAGATTTAGTATTATTTTATATCATTTTACTTTTAAGATTCAGTGTTTTAATTTAAAATAAATAACATAAGTATAAACACTTGTTTACTTTTTTCATTTCATAAAATTAAAAAAAAATTACCAAACCCTATCTGGAAATGTAATACACATTAGCCAATTCACAATTCCAAGATGTGCAAGTTTTTCAAAATTTTATAAAGTTTCAGAAAATGTATAGTTTATAGGGTTTATCATAGGAATTTATAAATTTATAATGATAAAACTAAAGATAATGCATTTTACCAAAAATTTATGTTACTGTGATAACATGTTACTATAATTGTGTATTCATAAATTTCTCAGCTTGTTATTATAGTGTTCATGTTGTAACATTTCTCTAATATCACTAGAACGTTCTAAATAGCCCCTATACATTGTCTAATATATATATATATATATATATATATATATATATATATATATATATATATATATATATATATATATATATATATGTTCAATTATTATACACTATTTACAACTATTTACAAATGACAAAATATTCATAAATACTACCACTACCTCCTTAACCTACAAGATACCTGGAAACCACTCCTGTGATTCCACCAATCTAATTTATCAACTCCAGTGCCAGCACTGTCCTGCCCAATATATTGGCCTTACCAGTGAAACCCTTCGTAAACGCATGAATGGCCATAGACATGATTGCAAAGTCCAAAATCCTGAAAAACCTGTCTCTGCCCATACTCTTCTCCATAATCAAAATTTTGATCAGTGTTACACCACTAAGGTAATCAGATCCCTTCCTTCCCATGCCAATAGTTCCCAACTCCGAAGGATGGAATTAGCACACCAATGGATAACAAAATCCCGTGACCCACCTAATCTGAACATAAGATAGACCACTTCCCTTCAACCCCTTCCCCATCAGCAAACTTCATTTATATTTTTATATATATATACTAACTGAAATACTGCATCTACACCTGAGTGTTGCTCTATGGATGTACACCCCCCCACCACAGCCACCTACCCAGCAATAGTGGAAGTCATTTCAGTGTCTCTCTCTCTCTCCCTCTACTCACCTGAAGAAAATGCCAGTGGTGTTGAAAATTTCTCTTAATATACTAATTCCTGGCCTAGTGCCCTTTAACCTAACCTAAAAAAAAAATATTCATAAAACATCACAAGCCTATGTCAAATTAGAATTCTCTAAACAAAGTCACTAAGAACAAAATAACACTTAATTTACAGTAATTATGCCTCAACTATATTTGAAAAACAGTAATTTCATAACATCTTCAAGTTATTTCACTAACAATTGTAATAAAACATCGCATAAAGTACTTCAAACCAGAATGTAAATAAACAGTTTACTGACAGATGCCAACCAAAGAAATGGTGAAATGAAACAGTAAACAATGGATTCTTCTTCTCTCCATCTAGTTGTCATGTGGATAGTATTATTGATACCGATAACAATCGATTCAAAATTTAACCGACTTTCAAGTGTTATCGATTAGTTTGACGAAAAATGTAGCTAAAACGATAAAATTAAATTTTTACAGTGATGTTTGACCGGTCACCAGACGTTGAGAGTGATAGACCATACTTTATTGGACGGTCACCGGTAGCTGTGTTAAATGTTGATCAGCATAATCAATTTTCATATGAAGTATTAATGTAATGTTTTTATTTATAAAAATGAAATAATTCCAGTTTTACTGGAGTAATTTATCCTGTTATTATTATAATTTTTTTTCATGATTAAAATAGTTATTAAATGAACTTTGAAACTGTTCATAAATAAAAATTATCTTTTGAAACATTTAAAATTGTTTTAATTTTGATATCTAAAATAGTAATTCTTAAAATAAAAAAGTCTTAAATTTTTTTCACCATTATCATATTATTTTTCCAGGATAGTAATCTTACATCATTCCAAGACGTAATTACATCCTTAAAGGATTACTGCCACAGATTAGAGTTTTGCGTTTTACAACCTTAAGCAGGCTCAAAATGTTAAATTTATTTTCCAAAGCCAATAAATATTTTATCCAAAAACAAAAGAAAGCATACAAATTTAAAGAATACTTGTTGACTTATTCTTTTGCCAAATTTCATAACCAGTAACAAATCTAAACGCTGTTTAATGCATAGTGCCAGTTTAAGCCATAACCTCGTTAGCCTTAAGTTTATCATAAATATGTGTTGATGCCATTTGATTTACGACTATGCAGAATAAATTGATATTTCGATTTGCTGATTATTCTGATTTTGTAAATTGAATTTTAGAATACTATGGGTGATGCTGAAAAGTCTACCAAAGAATCTGTAAAATGTGAACCAATGGAATTTGTGAAGATTGAAAATTTACATGTGATCAATTCATTGAAAACAAAAAATAAATCCACTGAGCCAAAGTAAGTTATTTAATGTTGCTATGATCATATCTTTTTGTTTTGTTTTTTATCGTAGATGTATAACATATTTTTCAAAAGGATTATTTTCTTATATCAATGTAGTAGATACATAACTTTTAAAAGTAACTGATAGTTCAGAAAATACAGGTATTGAGTAAACAGTCATGAGTAGTAGATGATTTTTTAATTAGTTCTATTTGTGTTCGTATTCTTCTTTTTCTGCCAGCTGATTAGCGTCCAACCAACGAATCACTTCGTTGCACTTGTCCAGGATTGTAGTCTTGTTAGATTCCGATATTTTATCCTTCAGTTTTTCATCTTCCATGGTGCTCTTCATGTTGAAACAGTATGACTCGAGGGCGTTTTTAGAAGCAATCACAGACTTCTGCTTTTCATCTTCAGCCTTGTACTTCTCAGCATCGTTGACCATACGTTCGATATCTTCTTTGCTAAGGCGTGCTTTGTCGTTGGTGATAGTAATTTTGTTTTCTTTACCAGTGGACTTCTCTACAGCAGTGACATTAAGGATACCGTTAGCATCAATATGAAACGTTACTTCAATCTGAGGAACACCCCTAGGTGCAGGTGGGATTCCAATGAGCTCAAACTTTCCAAGCAGATTGTTGTCTTTGGTCATTGCTCGTTCACCTTCATACACCTGGATTAAGACACCAGGTTGGTTGTCAGAGTAGGTGGTAAAAGTCTGGGTTTGCTTTGTTGGAATAGTAGTGTTCCGTTTGATTAATACTGTCATCACTCCTCCAGCTGTTTCAATACCAAGAGATAATGGTGTAACATCAAGTAACAGAAGGTCCTGAACCTCTTCAGACTTGTCACCATGCAAGATGGCAGCTTGTACAGCGGCTCCATAAGCAACAGCCTCATCAGGATTGATAGACTTATTTAACTCCTTGCCGTTGAAAAAGTCCTGTAAAAGCTTCTGAACCTTAGGTATACGGGTGGATCCACCAACCAGAGCAATGTCATGGATCTGGGCTTTATCCATCTTAGCATCTATTGGACGAGGCCAAGTTAAGTTGTATAAAATAAACATAAAATATGCCATTCCTCTGCCAGGTAATCAAAAATGATATTTTTTAAAATCTTGTGCTTACATGCTTTGTCAAAAATTTTACATCTTCAGTTTACTTGACAAAATGAAAATATACACAATTACATACTATAAAATATACTGTCTGCACTATTGGTGCAGTGCTGTAACCCAGCTACTTGGGGACAAAGTGTTGTGGAGATTGTATACAACAGGTTCTGTGCTCAGTCCTCTTGACTCTGACATGGCATCAGTTGCCATGTTAGAGTCTGCTCAATGGTTGCTATTGACGTGGATTCTACGAGGGCCGTTTTTTTTTCAACCTCCGGTGGGCCATAAATAAAAGACAAGTGAATAGAACAAAATTATTTTATTACCAAAATGTATGTACACTTATGCTTATTTCTCAACATAATCACCCTGAAGATTGAGGCGTTTGTCATACCTGTGGACAAGCTTTCCAATACCCTCTTCATAAAATGTTGCCGCCAGTGAATTTAAATGAGTCTTGACCGTGTCTTGAAGTTCCTCAGTAGTCGGAAAGTGCTGACCTCCAAGCCATTTCTTCAGTTCAGGAAAAAGATGGAAGTCGCTCGGTGCTAGGTCGGGACTGTAAGGTGGGTGGTCCAAAATTTCCCACTTAAATGTTTCAAGAAGTTGTTGGGTTACACCTGCAGTGTGAGGGCGGGCATTGTCATGCAACAGAACAATTCCTGATGTCAGCATACCTCTTCTTTTGTTCTGAATGGCTCGCCGCAAATGTTGTAAAGTTTGGCAATAAACAGCTGCATTAATTGTGGTCCCAGGCTGCATGAACTCCACAAGCAACGGACCTTTTTGGTCCCAAAAGACCGTAGCCATAACTTTTCGGTTGCTGAAAGTTTGCTTGAATTTTTTGGGTTTATTCGGTGAATTTGTGTGCATCCATTGTTGAGATTGTTGCTTTGTTTCGGGTGTGTCATGAAGAATCCAGGTCTCATCTCCGGTTACAATTGATTTTAAAAAATCTACTCCTTCATTGTGATAACGTTCAAGGAATGTCAAAGCTGAAGCCATTCGGCGAGTTTTGTGGGTGTCACTCAACATCTTTGGCACCCAGCGAGCACAAATCTTTTTGTAGCCTAAATGTTCAGAAACAATAGAGTACAGAGAAGATCTAGACACTTCTGGAAATTCCAAAGACAAAGCACTTATTGTGAATCTACGGTTTCCTTTAACCACTTTGTCAACTCGTTCAACAAGATCGTCTGTAGCGACAGACTTGCGTCCTTGACCTCCTTCATCATGCACGTCGGTTTGGCCAGTTTTAAACTTACGACACCATTCCCGCACAACACCTTCACTCATAATGTTTTCTCCGTAAACACGGCACATTCTCCGATGGATTTCTGCTGCACTATTCCCTTCTGCTTGCAAGAAACGAATAACACTTCTCAACTCGCATTTGGCGGGAGAATCAATAGACGCGGCCATGTTTACCCGACTGCAGCTAAGCGCAAACTGGCTACTTGAACTCGGGAGTGACAAAAGTTGTAGTGGGGAAGATGCGCGATCGACTGCTGCACACAGGGCCGGTCTGTGACCTTTCTAGCCATCATGGCGTGCGATCGGAGGTTGAAAAAAAAACGGCCCTCGTACTATAGAAGTCTGAGGTGTTGGTGTTGGGTGGTAATCAGGGTCCGAATGTTGTTTAGTAAAGATAATCGGGCTTTTCATTAGGTGAAAATCAGACCAATACTACTTGGTTTGAATTCCACGTAAAGCTGTAGGTCCCTTATTTGCTTGGTTATTTGGCTATTATTAATAAATGGTTCTTTCTAGGGAACAGTCGACCCCTTAGTTAGTAACAATACTACACAGGTAATTCACACTCAAACACCACTCATGTGATCATTCAAAGTCCCCTAAAAATATTCATAAGATGTGTTGGCGTCTCATATCTGAATAAGAATAAGATACCCTGTACGTGTACAGGTGAGCGAGTGGGTCAGAACTGCTGTACTTTTATGAATTGGTGGGTGGGTCAATACCACTGTCCGTGTATTTCAGTACCACAGTACATGTATAGGTGGTTGCTAAGGGTGTGCGAGTATTCGAAACTTCGAGTATTTGATCGAGTATTTTATTACTCGAACTCGGCTCGAAGATTCCGAAACTACTCGAAGTTCGATCGAGTAGTTGTATTTCACGAAATATCAGATTTACATCTTAATTTAGTTTTAAGAGTAAACAGTTTTATAAGGTACGAACAAAAAATGTACGCTTCCTTCTGTTTTATTTTACCCTTAATCATACGTTAACAGTTTGGTACGCGTAATTATGAACTAAACAATACGCCTAAGAGTAGGTAGTACACGATGACAGTCAAATGAACTAGTCAACGTAGTGAACGAGTTCGTTCATTACGAGTTGAACTAGTTCAATTCAAAGTGAACAACAGAGCTGGGAAGGAAGCGATCATACATGTTGGCTGTCCGAGTCTACTAGTCACTTGTAACCTAACGTAAAATAGCGTGAATAAAACAGAAGTGCGGGTTAGTGTCTTTATGACCCAAGAAAGGGGACGAGAGATCCGGTTCAAGATGCTCAAAAAGACCTGTTACCGATACAAATCTAATGGTCTGTACACCGTGGAAATTATGCAAACTTTCGTTCATACTAATAATACCGCTCAATCAAAAGGGTACCGAGAACGGGTCACTTTAGATCTCAAAAATCGAACTTCCCATCTTTTCTAGGCGAAAGTTCATCTCGGTTGTAATATATGTACGTGCAAAGAACCGTTCAGGTCATTTTCGGAACTGAAATTATCGTATATTTCTTGCGAGTCGATTGAAGTCTATTTTGTTTTTTAATCTGAGCAGGGAATTGTCCAATGATGTGACATAAGAAAATACCGTATCATATCATATAAAATATGGTAATGGCGTTCTAGCAGCGTGTGATACAACATTATTGATTTATTTTCCGTTGAATAAAAATATTTATATAGCCGTGGCGAACGTCTATTATTATTCCGTAAACATTTTAGATCGCCAAAACTGTGTGTAATATTTGCGCATACGATATTTTTTCCTGTCAATTTGTTGAATGGTTTCCTGACTAGGTTAGACAATTACACAGTTGGAGTATAAAAGGTGGTAAAGTACAATAATTTTGATTCATAACTCACTGAACGGTTCCCTGTTCATATTGACGTCGATGTAAACTGTAAAACAATCACAAATCAACCCAAGTGAGGGAGAAACATGTTCGAAGACATTTTCTAAACAAAATACGACGAATTTAGAGATCCGGAAAATAATTTTTATTGAACCGAAGCCTTATCAAACGTCTCGTTTTTTTATTCATAAGTTTATATTTCAGACTGCAAATCATTGCCAATATCGGCTAGTCCTATTATATTAGCTGACTACGTCTATGGTTTTCATTCGATTACGCCATTCGATACATCAGTTTCAGTGTGCAACTTGAAACTCATAAATCGAAATAATTTCAAGTTTCACACATTTCATTACCGATCATAATTTAAAAACTATGATCATCCTAAGTGATTTTAAAATTTATTTTTAATAAACCTGCTTAGTTATTATTATCAATCAATTCAACTATAGTCTTTGTCATCCAGATTTTCAAATTTGATTATATAATTCACAGCTTATTTCTGGTTTGTTTTAATCTTGTTATTACTGAATTAAATACCCACAGAATACAGATCCACTCTTCTGTATACACAATACAGTTTTTGTTGAGAGGAGGCAATTCTGAAAGCCAATGACTGCATTTGGCGATGACGCCTGAATGTTAGCTTCATTTTGGTTTGATGCAACTTTTGCCAATAAGCGTAGCTACGTTTTCACGGTACACTTTTAACGGAACCACCAGATAAACATAGGTCGGCTGTGAACCAGTATAATTGGCTTGCATAGAAAATCTGATCTGCGATATGAGTGAACAGATTAAATCTTTATAATCCACGTTGTTTCAATTAATAATATACTTTCTTAGTTTCTTTCATCATATTAGTTATGAAAAAAGGAAAAAGGTTAATCAAACCAATCCCACATAAAAATATCAGAAGGCAGGAAGTGAAAAGTTTTATTTATAAAATGTTACAGTTACAAACAACAAATCAAATCTATTGTGTTCAGTTTATATGTATATATTTACGAATCTGGCAAAACTTAACATAGGCTTAGGATGATGTCTGCCTTTTACAGTTGTCTTGGGTGAACAGGAAATCCTTCTATAAATACTCGCTTGAAAATACTCGATACTCAAAAAAAATTCAACTACTCGACTCGAACTCAAAAATCACTACTCGCACAGCCCTAGTGGTTGGGTGGGCCATTACCACAGTACTTGTATGGGTGGACACGTGGGTCGTGACTGTCTTACATGTTTGGTTGGGCAGGTGGGCCATTACTACAGTACTTGTATAGGTGGACACGTGGGTCATGACTGTCTTACATGTTTGGTTGGGCAGGTGTATATCCTGAGTTAGGACTATGTTGTCTATATTTTAATTTTAACAAGTGCTCTGAAGAGTCAATTTTGATTGAACTTAAAAGCACGATATAACATTTTAGACCAAGGGAAACTCAGGGCCATAACATTTAATTTTAACACGTTAAGTGCTGGTCCTAAATACGGAAGCCATTTGAAGAATGTTGGCCATTTTTGGTACTTTAAAAAAAAATCATAGATTTAAAACCATTAAACATAGAAAAGTTCTACTTACATGTCTGGATTCTATATTATTTCTTCTTCTTTTTATCAGTATTTAGTAAAAGATTTTTGTCATCTCATAGTATCAGTTTTTAGTCATAGTGTTATAGAAAAAAAAAAATCAAACCAAGGGCAATTGAGTATACAAAATAATTTTGAACATAATCTTATTGGCATATACATACAAAACTAAGTAAAATAAGTACTAATAAAGTACTAGTTTTTTATGTACAAGCTCTATTTACACTTTGAAATAGAGTCCGCTCATTAAACGATGGTTCTAACACGTGCTGACAAAAGAACAGCAGTCTAGCGGCTAAAACTGAATTATCTTGGCTAACAACAGTACAAAGTGCGTATTCTAGTTGTGAAATGGCTCACTAACATCACTAGAGACCAGTACCAGATCCCGTATTAATACTCAATAAGCTATTTAACAACATTAAAACATTGATCCCGTAAAACTACGGGATCCGCAGTCAAAGTGATAAAGTACAATTTTAGCATTCCTGTTGTTAGAGTGCATAGGGTTACTCATTATCCTGATTATTTTTATCTGTACATGCAGAGATTTCCCAAGGTAATTATTTGAAATTACTTCACGCAAACCTGTTACTTAAGAAGTTATTAATGAATATAACAATCTGAAACAAGGCAATGTTGGACTGAATTACTATTGTTCTGTGAGGTACACTTACTAAAATTACATAACTAATATTTCATTTGGTATTTTCTATACAACAATAAGGGAATGTAAAAGATTTTATTAAATTCTTTATGAAAGTTGTATACGTTGTATGATTTGAACAACCGTTTTATCAACTTAATTAATATATATAATTTACTAACTAATTTTAATGATGGGATGTTCACCTTTTTGGTACAGTATAATCTCGATAGGCACTCGATACTTAAAAATCGGCCATGGCAACGTCCGAATTGTTACCAGAGGGAAAAATGAAATTCACATACCACAACATAAATTAACATTCTATAATAAAAAAACTTCTTTTATTGGGACAAAATTTATAAATAGCTTGCCAAATGATCTAAAAAATGAAGGAAACTTAAATATATTCAAAACTAAACTTAAACTTTTCTTGCTATCTAAGCCATCATATTCACTGGATGAGTTCTCTAAAAGATTAGACACTTAGTTAGCGGCTAATACCAATATGTAATAACTGTTTTACTGTATTTTTGTATTAGTTTGTAGATTTGCATTGAATTGTAAACTATTGGGACACTATTTACTGTACCGATGTACACGAAAATAAAGATGATTTGATTTGATACCTCTGGCAAGCTTGCACGTTTTAGCCTAGTGCTTCAAATGCTTCAAAATAGTTCAAAATTATAAATTTTTGGGAAATTAAGTTACTGCACCCTATAAGTACTATACTGTATAAACTTGTAACTTCGCCATTACTACACATTGTAACTTCATGCCAATTCAGTAGACATACATTGTTACGAGGCGTGTTTTTAAAGTAAGTACCGTTTTGGAATCCCACCGCTGTGGTGCTGTAATCGGCGTCCAGCACATGCGTGCTAGATACTACTATCTTTTGGCAAGCCACAGCCGCTGTTACGGAGCCATTTGACTGTATTTAAGGTCGCTTATGACTGTTTAAAATTCCTCCTCTGATTAAAAATACCGCCAACTGTAAAGTACATGTTGTGATAAGTTTTCGTAACAATAAAGACATGAAAGCAGCTGACATTCATCGAGAGATCTGTGAAGTTTATTGAGAAAACAGAATAAGTGATGGGATGGTATGGAAATGGGTGAGAGCTTTTAAGGTTGTGCGAATGTGCATGATGATGAACGAAATCGGAAACCTTCACTCATTACTGATGACTTAATGCAAAATGTTGATGAAAAAAGTCAGAAAAAACAGACACTTTACAACTGCATCATTATGTAGTGTGTCTTCAAGTGTCAAGAAGTGTGATTATTGAAATCGTGACAGATTGTTTGAAGTACCGAAAGTTATACTTACGGTAGGTTCCCAAAATGCTGACGGAGAATAAAAAAAAAACAACCGTTTGACAAGAATCACACAAAAAATGTTTAACCAGTTCTCTCACATTCCTAGAACATCAGAATCGTGGTGGTTAAAATTTTTTAAACCAAATTAATTGTCACTGTTACATACTCATGATGAGTGTCAGCTGCTTCCACACCCTTAGCGTTATGAAAACGTACACAGCGCATAATTTACAGTTGGCGGCATTTTTAACCGGAGGAGGAATTTTAAACAGTCATAAATGACCTTAAATATAGTTGATTGGATCCGTAACGGCGGCTGTGGCTTGCCAATAGATAGTAGTACCCAGCAAGCATGTGCTGAGCGCTGACCGCAGCGCTACAGCGGCAGGATTCCAAAACCGTACATACTTTAAAAACACGCCTCGTACATTAATACATAGCTTGTATTGAGTTTTGCTAAGTTTTTAACTATTCATAAAGAAATTATATTACAATTTACATGCAAAAATCATCTATTTACTTTCATGTTAAACATATATTGTTTATAGTTAGACATATTGATATTTCGAAACCCCTGTGGTCTACGAAGTGTCGAATTATCAAGATTTACTGTAATGTATTTCCTGTAAATAACTGTAATTTATCATATTTTACTATTCTTTTGTGTTATGGTTTTAGGTATCGTATTTGTGAACTAAATAAAATTACATGCTTCCGCTGCATCAGTTGTATGTATCTCAGTCTAAAAACTGAAAATGTGGAAAGGCATTGGTTAGATCACCATAAGATATTCCGTCCAAGATGTTCTGAGAAACAGTCGAAAAGACAAATCAAATGCATTGGATGCACTAATATATTTTATTCAAAATATGCTCTTCAGGTATTATTTTATCTTTTATAACTTTAATTTTCTTAGTTTTAATAAGAAGTTCTTTGTAGTTTTTTAATTTTATAGGATAATAATTACCAACCAGACATGAGTAATTCTAGGAGACACTTGGACAACCTTGGATTAGTTTAGTGGGTATTCCCTTAACTGAAGATTACTCTTAAGAGCCAGTCCCACAGTCAGTGTGTAAAGACATTTCCCCTATGTAAAAATAAAATCCTAGGAGACACAATAAACAATTCTACTATTTTTATATCTATATTATACTACATATTGTTAAAACACTTTCACAGCCTTCAATTTTATTTTATTTTCTGAAGAATGGCCCATCTGGAGAAGGCTTACTTGAAAGTATGTAGTTATTTATTTTCCCAGAAGTAATTTTAGTGATAAATTGGGCCAACATGTTCCATATTTTTTTGAGTGGTAAAGTATCATTGAGTAGTACTTTTATTAATGATTATATTTCAGCTGTTAAACTAGTGTTCAGATATGTGGAAGTGTCACAGTGTAGCCTCTGTGTGTTTGACCACTAGAAGGTCACTGATCTTGTATATATTCGCGGGCCAGCATTGTGTGGGAAGAGACTGGGCGCAAGTTTCTGGGATTGGTTGGCCTTGGCTTTGCTGGGATACTACTAAATCCAGGGGATTCTCTTTGTCGTTTGAGACTAAGCGAGGTTTTGGGCCCAGCTAGTACTCTGGTATGTTTGAATCATTTTATTAAACTGTTTCTTTGATTTTCATATCTAGGCCACAAAGTGTATTTTGCGGAAGCCCAGCAGAGTTTTCAAAACACGTTAGTTTGATTGTCAATTTATAATGTTTGTATTTCAGGGTACTGATTTTATTCTAGCAAACTTAGTGTTCATTATATATTAATAAGTATTTTTATGTTTTAATTTCATATTTCACTTGTTTAACCTTTTTTAGTTACTTGTGATTCAGTAAAGTAATGTTTGTTATTTAATTTTCAGCGTTTGTTATTGAACTTACAGAGTTATGGCCTTTAACTTCTCACCAGATATTTTATCAATGAAGGTATAGTTGGTCTTATCACAGTAGTTATTTTTTTCAAAAGTAGTGAACTGATTATACAAGGCCACCAGCGGTTTGAAGCACAAATAAGTAGGCCAGTTTCTTTGTTCCATAGTTGTTTCAGTGATTAACTGCAAAGTGAATAACATTGGCTCCAGACAAAAGAAGTTGAAGCTTATTGTTATCATAATATATATTACATAATTTTTAAAATGATTGCAATTATTAAAATAAAAATTTACGACTCCATAAAATTATAATGTTACAGTCATTAAGTGAACTTCTAAAGTTATTACATGGTTAGCTAGATATTGTGACATATACTTATACCCCTTGATGTATATGTGAAGATAATACCTGATCTAGTGACTTGGAAATAAAAAAATGTTAGGAGCTACAGAATTTTTAGTCTGCGATCTGCGTGAGATAGAAGCAGGCATGTAGGATTGTCACATGCTGAGGGACCTTTGCACCTATACACACCCGAAGTTATCGATACTGCCACAGCTGATTCAGTTTTACTTTCTTATCATTGATATTATTCATCAATTTTTTTTGGTATGGCTAATATGTCAAATCGTAGATAATTAACCCATAAACCAGAACAAGGTTAAGTTTGGAAAATTGTATGTTATGTTTGGAACATCTAAAGTTGGTGCGAATAGAGTATAGCATTAAATTTTGGTCAAATGTAACTATTTTCATTGAAATATTAGTTTTGTTTTTATAGTAATATGTTGTTGTCCCACTGTTGTATATCATACTTGATTTTTTCAGATTCATTTGCTTTGTGACCACAATATAACAACAACTGAAGTTCACGATTTCATTACTGTGATTCTGTCTGCTAACAGGAATCAAACAGAATCTAAAAGACAATGTGAGTTTGATTAACATTTTTAAGAACATTGGAAAAGTTTAACAGTTTTATAATTATTTACTATTACAGCACCAAATACAAAATTAGATAAGAAACAAGAATTGAAACTTTAGCATGCATTTCCCTAAATTCTTTGAGACCATCTTTAACATCATGTAATAAGTTAAAAATTGGTTTTTTTTATATTCTAAAGGAATCTTATATATATATATATATATATATATATATATATATATATATATATATATATAAATAAATATAAGTATTTCAACTAAATATACAAACTTTTACGATTAAAAAAAAAAGATACCAATCACTTTTGTTCATTATTTGTACAACTGACATATATCACTCTTACTTTCTTCAAACTCAGCGTTCCTTATCATATGTCGTATGTCATCTGAACATAGATCAGACATAATTGCAAATAAAATAAGAAATTTTGAATAATAGATAAAGAAGTAATGGAGTGCACTGACTGATTAATAAGAGGATAATAAACTTATCAGATGTGAGTTCGAGCACTGAATATAAATATCATATAAGAATTTTGTTTTTTTTAATTTTTTTTTATGGACAAATATTGTACTTAGGATTGGCAATTATCTATACCTTTATAGCTAAATAAACTAGGTATATATTTTGTAGATCTTATATTTAATTGCAATGGTGCACTCATATGTCTGGAATAAAACAAACTTCTTGAATAAAACTTTGCAATAAACTTCAAAAAGAACTCAGTTGCCATTTCAATGACACAACCTTCTGGACTGTTTGTTAGTGGGGTGCATGGCATACACCTCGCTCCATCAGTTCAGATTGTTATAACTGTCCTGGGATTTTCCTCCTAGTCATAAACTTCACAAATCACAGTTCGACATTCTCATTAGCTAAATTAAAAACTACTAATTTGAGGATAATATTATTTTTTATTTATTCATCATTGATAATCATTGATAGTGCCTCTGTTATAGATTTTTTTTGTTTTAGATTTAAAAGTTTAAAACACTTTTTTAATTCTTAAATAAAGATATCGAGTGGCTTGGTTATTACTATTTTTCATAGCCTTCAATTTTATTTTATTTTTTTGAAGAATGGCCCATCTGGAGAAGGCTTACTTGAAAGTATGTAATTATTTATTTGCCCAGTAGTAGATTTATTTAACGAAAAGATCTTTTGTAAAAATATACCCGTTACTGTAGATTCTCTCTTAACCTGCCATCTTTTTAAGTGGCCATTTCTCAATGAGGCATCGCTTTAACCGGTTGTGAAAGCCAGAAGTAGATGCTGGTGAGGTTTTAATTAATTAATTAATAGAGAGACCTGTCACGACATGTTTACTGTTTGCTTCAGCCCTCTGAAATAATGTAATCATTATATAATACATAGTTTGTCTAGAGCGTCCGTAGGATGTTGACCTTCACTGTTCATGCAAATATACTTGTATGTTATATTTGTGATTATAGTGTATATAAATATTACATTTTTTGTTTGTGTTTATTTTTCCTATGTAAAAAATATGGTATGATGAGTACATTAAACAATCTTAACCCTTTGCACACAAAAATTATTTTAGCCTATTTTAAAGTAACACATAATTATATAAAAAAAAAATAATTTAAATGAAATGTTAAGTTAATTCTTTTTAAGTTTTAGAAACATAAAGGAACATAAATAAATATACATTTAGATTTAAAGTCAAAATCATAATTTTTAACGCTGTTTTATTGTAGATGTACAGTTATAATGAAAAGTACAAATATAAAAACATGTTCCACATTTTAGCTGAAAATTTTAACAGTATCTTTCATTTATGATACAATAATAACCACTACAAATAAATTGAAAACTAGAAAACAGAGGAAAAGAACAATAAGTGTTGAAAACAATGTGCTTGGGTGGAGCGACAGACAGAGGATATTTTCGTTTTACGTGTGTGGAAAGGCAGGTGACGGAGCCGCACCCATGCGCTCTCTGGATTGGCTGCCCTGCCCCTTTTCATTCATAGACAATTTACGTTTTTGATATGCTGAGGGAGTTGGCCAAAGACATGTCTAATTTAATGCTGCACTCTAGCAGAAGTTTCAGGAACTATAATTTACACTATCGACAGAAATATATCATTTCGGATATGTTCCTTAACCATGTTTGAGGCAAAGTAGAAGCTGGGTTTATATTTGTTTGCCGCGTGCAAAGGGTTAATTATTTATTATAAACATAAAATGTTACTGTTAATGTTGTATCCAAAACTATAATGTCTGTTATTTTTAGATTGTGTTTTATAAATAAATACATCTAGCATTAGATAAACTGTAATATAAATAGTTTTTGAGCACTTTGGGATAATCTGTAAAATCGTTACTCAGTCGGGTCCCCAGTCCCAAGGTGGCCGGTTAAGAGAGAGTCTACTGTTTAATCAAAAGTGTATAACAATATGTCTACATACACTAAATGTGTTTAGAGTGTAAAAAAGTAACAGAACACAATCTAACAAAAACTATTGTGAACCAAAAATTCTCATAGATATTTTTAATAATAACATTCAAGAGTATTATAAAGGAAATATGTATCCTTGAGTGTATGGCTAATGAATGCATAAATATAAATTAAGATATTATCTATAGCTTTGTTGTCAAACTCATTTTACTTTTTACCAAATTTATTTTTACTGCACTCTAAGTAATCAACAATTAAAAAAAAGCTATGTATTGAGATAGTTTAGTAACCATGTCATTGTATACACTATATTAAGGCCATGCTATCAGGGGTTTCTTGTTATATGAATCTTTGTTAAAGGTTCATTATAAAGGTTTTACATAAAATTAAGCTACATATTTGTTAATTATTTTAGCAGCTCTGAAATCCAACACTCTGAAAACTAATGAAGATGATCAAGAACCAGAGGCTGTAAAAATAATCGATGATGATGATGATGTACCTTCGGCCTTACCTGACCCCACATACCAAGCAGATGAATCAGCAACCATAATCACTGCTGAATGTCTAGCTGCAGACCCAGAACCAGATTTGCTGATGGAAACCAGCGTAATCCTGTCACAACCACCCAAAGCTGATGAACAGAAGCTTACTTCAGATCAGGAACAAGAAATTCCATCCACTCCAAGTTTTGGTCTATTCTCAGAAGTTCATGATCTTAAAGGTAAGTAGATTATTTTTTTTTATAACTACAGTGTTTTTTATTTTTAAATGTCATACTTCTAAACGTTAAAATATGTAATATAAAGACTGCAAAAATATTTAATGTTTGGAATTTGATTTGATTTGATTTGGGATCAGCAGAAACAAAATGGAGGATAAATCAATGTGGAGATTGAAAATCCACTCAGAGATCCACTTGGTAGCCAAGAGGTCTAAGACGTCAGGACTTTGAGTCTGAGCTAGAGATAGGGAGGTCCGAATCCAGGCCTCAGCTGCAAGTTTTTATCAGTAATGTTTACCTTGTACTGTACTGGTTCACCCCCTTACTCTGTCTGAATAAGTTCCCTGCACAGATCAATAGCCTAGGGGAGTGGACAGAGTAAGGTTAAAAAGATCAGACTCTCCTTACTTATAAAAAATTCAGTAACTTAAAAAATATTCAAATTTTATTCAGTGTATAAGTGTTTATAATCCTAGTTTGGTTGAAGGCTGAAAAAGTGCAGATATTTTAAAATGAATTAGTATGACTAACAAGAAAGAAAAAAAAGAAACATTACAGACTTAAGCTCATATGCTAGTGTTATTCTTTAGCAAATGGCCACACTATTTTATCTCTGTCACAAGCCATCATGAAGGGAAAGAAACTAGTGGTGAATTACTTTACTCCTACAACATTCAAGCTGGCGGAAACCATTATATTATCATTATCATTGCAAAGCACAAAACTCAGAATCACATAAAGTTTTTAAATGTCTCTCTAAGTTGTGAATATCTTAATATTGGAATCACCCCTGCTAGTAAGTTATATGTTAATAACATTAATTTTTGTAAGTAGGCAACTGTCGAATACAGTTGTTGAAGGCGTGATTATCCGAAAGCGGGACATCCAAAATATCAGTTAATCGAAAGCACTTCAGATGGTAAATTTAAAATTCATGCCATACTGACATTACCCAATCGGCCAGCAGAAGTGCACATGGTGCAGCTGCGTGCTTAGGGATGGCAAATATTTTCAACATTTCGATATATTGCAAACGAAATCTGGAACAAAAACGAAAGAAAAATATCGATATATTGGGTAACCGATTTATTTATGACCAAAAATGCACTCATATTATGCTGTCACTATTCATAATAGCCTACTGAATGTAAAATTTAAATACATTTTATTATCTTGAAACACGTGGTCTGTCGGGTTGGATGATAAAAATTCAAAGTAAGCATAATTTTATACCTTAGTGATTATTTTAATTATAAAAGAATAATGTAATAACGTTATTTTTGTTTTTCACATTTGAAAATACTATTAGGCTTCTTATAAACACTAAAAATTAAACAAATTAATTCACTAAACCTACTTCTAACACTTTTCAGGTAAACCATTTAAAAATAAAAGTTTGGGAATCAATTTTCCAGTTTTTACCTGTTCCACCACAATAAACTAAATTTTAGTGCATTAACCTAACGTAAAAAACTAAATAAAGTTACTTTATTATTTCAATGCATGCTTTGTATGCATAAGAGGTAATTTAAATATGTTTTTTCCTAATCGTGATGATTTTCAGGACGAATAATAACGTGAATATTTAGTGATATGATATATTGGACCAAAATATTGATATAGCCGATATTATTGAAAGGAAATATTGATAATTATATATCGATATATCGAAACATATTTATCAATATTTCCAATATATTGTTGCCATGCCTATGCGTGCTATACAATCCGGCTGTCCAGTCTGTTTCATAACCGCCTACACACCTAACCTCACTTTGTGTCACTGATATCAATGTTGCTTTAACAGTCCATGTTGTTGTTTATTGTGCTGCGTGACTTCAAGCAATATCGGTGAAACGTAAATATGTGGGATTTTGTGTATGTGATAAATTAAAAATTGTAGAATGATTTAAAAAAGGAGGAAGTGACTTTTTTCAACAATTACTATATGAGCACTTTATGAAACAATTGTTTTAGATAGTTTATGCTCTGCTGTTGTTATTATTAGAACATGTTTTTATTCTTTGTGATTTTTATAGATAAAGAAGAGCCGAGTTCACAAGTGACAGATCTTCCTACTACCGACAACGAGAGCCAGAAAATAATCTCTTATAAGAAAGTTACCAAGAATATCCGTAGATATAAAACCACAAAGAATAAAATAAGACCTGATTTTGCTTCAGAAATCAAGTTCAACTACAAGTATGTATATAAACCATTATTGGGTTTCGGTTTAGGTGTCCTAGAAGGTATAATTTAAAGTGAACGTGGCAGCACAGATTAACTTGCTGTTTGTGCAATAAATGTGTTGAGTTTAAGAAACTAACAGCTGCCGTCTACAGAAATCCTGCTCTGCTGTTTTAGTGATTCTATACACAATGAAAATATAAACAATCGTTAAGGAAATGGTCATCAGTGTTATTTTTTAAATGCCTAATTAGTTTAGTTTAGCTAAAATAATTATTAGTGTTACATACATGCATGAAAAAAACAGTTTATAGAAAAATAATTCTATTTTGATCATAAACAACCCTAACAATTATCGGTTTTCCTAATACTTTTAAATTTTAGTACATCAAAACAATGTTCATACATTACTACTTCTTAAACACCATTGTACATCGGTGGAATCTCTATTTCAATTAATTGTGAATCAAATTGTCATTTATAGCTATTGATCTAACTCAAAATGTATTTTTCATTGTTTATGTATGTATTGCACACATTTATTTGTAACTGTCTTCTACTTAGGCGATAAAATAATCTTATATTGATGTTGATATTCTAAATATTCAGTCATTGAGGTCATGATTTATTATTAAAAAGTGATTGTTACTTATTGAGCTTTTGTATTTATTATATTGCGTATATCTAGTATTTATAAGATTTTAGTAATAATTTTGTATACATGTACTTGCTTGGACCACCAGACAGCTGTATCAATTTCTTTGCAGATGTGTTGTAGAAAGATGTGGTGTACGTGTGTCAAGTATGGACAATTTGACATACCATTTCCGTTGTCACCAGACAGACTCTGACATACTGTTCTGTCCAGAGTGTGATTTTAGTGCGTTCAACTGGAGCAGTCTCACTCCGCACCTTTGGCGGGAACATGAAATTGATATAGACTTGTATTCATGTAAACATTGTAATTACAAGTCAAATAGGTAAGCTTGTTCGTTATTTTCATGTTTTGTTATTAACAGATGAAGTTGAATGTCGGTTAATTAATTTATTTATCTAAAGAATACAGAATTATTCCAGTGTAATTCTTCTTTCACAATCAAAACTAGATTTTGCAAAAAAATTATTATGGTTTTATTTTATAGACTCGTAGACATATTCAATATTTATAGATTGTTTATTGATTGTATTTTCTCCATATTAATAGGGATTCAATATTCCCACCATAGTTTTGTTATTCATTGTTAAGATGCTGATCGTCAAGATAGTGATTCTGATCCATGATTCAGCTGCCTCACCTGTGTGTCACTTGCTGGTAGTGACTAGCTACATTTAAAAAATATGTATCACTTAATTTTCATTTGTTTTTCCAAAACCGATGTCATTAGATTTGTAAACAAACTTAAAATAATCAGTACATGTGTAAATATTTTTAAAAAACATCCGTTTTTTAATTATTTTTCATTGAATATTTAAAAATACTATCATTCAGAAAACAGTAATCCTATCAAATTTATTCTTGTATTTTATTATAAGTGTTCAGATAAAACTTATTTTTGCTAGAACGTTCCGATGTAAAATACAAAATAGATGCTAGCTCGGTTAGTGAAGGTTTCTGCACTCTTCATAGGAGCTTTTTGCATTATTTTTACCTCAGGAACAACCAGCTGAGTTTATCTCTATATATAAAAGAGAAAGCCCTCACTCACTCATCACTGATTCTCCCACTTCCCGTATTCCTACAGAGCTGAAATTTGGTAGAAATATTGGTAGGTTAAATAGGAAAACTAAAGTATTGTCATCTTGATAAAATAATTTTAAGGGGTAGAAACTGAAATGAAAATGAAATGAAATGAAAATTTTCTTTATTTTATATATATATATATACAAATGGTGAGGTTAGGACTACATAACCATGGTAGGTCTCTTACACCTAACCATTAAAATTAGAGGTGTAAGGGTGAAACTGCCCCTAAAAGATTTTTCCATAAGGATAACATTGGGTTGATTTTAGTAAACTAATAATGGCTGTTTTGCAAACAAATAAACCTATTTATTTTGGATTTTGACATTTAACCTGTTGATGCATTCAGAGTTTACAGTTAATTAAACTTTTTCTATGTATCTTCCAGCTGTAAAACAAAATCAAATGAAATTAATGCGATTAAAATAGGATAAGTAATATCATATGAGCACTTTTTTATATTGATTTATATTGGTTTTTATATTGATAAATATGTGACAATGCAAGTAATGTGAGTGATATAGTGCAAATAAATTTAATATTATGATTTTACTTAATACAGTTTAACTAACAATATTCATTGTCAAAAGTCACTTGCCGAGACCGAAGGCTGATGTGTCTCGAGTGCAGCGACTGTCGGGGTTGGCACACGAAGCATGCAAAGGTGTCCCCTGGTTGGTGTATATAAGAAATATTCTGTATATCACAAAGCATGTTTCAAAGCAAATTCCAGCCATTAAACATTAACCACAATATTACCAACATATTTATATTTTGAGACATAAGAATAGAAAACACAAATGGGCTGTGTGACTTTCTCTTGCCTTCTTTTCAAAGCTCACTTCTTTTTTATATCTTTTCCTCTGTCATAGCAATTGTCCAATGACTTAATTTAATTTGAAATTTCACATTTTGACTTGTGTATGTATTTTTTTTTAAACTTCACTTACCAGTTCACATGGGTAGGCAAGCCTGTGCATGAACTTTATTCAATGAGTGAAGTACTGACCGTTGGCTCAGTGGAGATTCAAACCTTGGACCTTGCCCTCCGCAGTCCGAAGCCTTAGCCACTGAGCCACCATGTTGGCAATGATAATGAGACAAATTATCTATGTATGATGTATAGAGGGCTTAGTTACACCATTAAATGTTTTCACTACAGTATAAAAAATTGTATAATTATTATTATTTCCTGTAATGTAATATTTTTTTATAGCTACAGCAAGCTAATAAACAATCATATAAAAATCCATGGCGATGAGAGACCATTCCTCTGTGATATATGTGGCAAAGGGTTTAAGACTACCAAACAGCTAAGAAACCATAAGGTAAGGAGATTTGGGAAAATTACTGAACCCCTCAACTAGTTTGCTGTGTGTAGTAATATTCACATAAGAGTAAATATATGGCTACTCTATAGGCAGAGAGACAGTCCGTTAAGTGCTTCAATTGAGCGAGTTATTTTGAAACTATTAGGACTTTCAACTAAATGCCGAACATATTTCAGTCACTCTACTGATTATATTTTGATACTGAAAGTTTCATTTATCTTGTCTATAGACTATGTAAAATATGGTTAGTTGCAAACACCATCTGTTGTGTTAGTTTTTGAGAAATAACTATGATACTGTTTGTTTTTTTTAGCTCTAGAGAGTTTGTTTATGGTCTTATTTTCTATTATAATGAAACGCACAGCTAAAGGGTTAGGGCAGTGGCTTGCAACACAGCTGTCCAGGTTTAGTTCCCAGTGTGACCATAAGAGATTTTACCCCTGTGCCATTCCTGTGGTTTATTAATAATCAAATAATACAATATTTAATAATACTCTGTCCTCTTAATATCGACATAGTGTCCGCTCAATGGATATCATCGACGTGGACACTACTAGAGAAGTTTGGGGTGTCCATGTTGGATGGTAGGCAAGTCTCAAATGTTGTGTAGTGAAGAGAACTGAGTGACAGACTTGTCAGCTGAAAATCAGACCAACACTAGGTGGTTCGAATTCCACGTAAAGCTGTAGGTCCTATAATTGCTCTGGCTATTGGACTATTAATAAATAGTCCTTTCTGAGCTAAGTCAAACTTAGCTAGTAACAATGACTACACTTGTTCATCTACACTCATCACACTCATTCAAAATCCATATTCGCCCATATCCAGACGATCGGCGTCTTAAGAATAAATAAATAAATGTTTGAATGTTTTCCATCATATTGTGAATAGGCGATATGTTTTGATCTCATGAAATGAAGTACTCTAGTATGATTATTTTTATGTTGCATCTCAAAATGTTTAAAATTTAAATAAGTAATTATACTTGACTCCCAATTTCTCCAATTTCCATCTGTTTATGTAATGATAAGGCATTTCAGTGATTTAAATTGTAATAAAACCTAGAGAAACACCCAAAATATTAGTGTCTCTCATGTCTTTCTCTTCAGTAGACAGCGATAGTGATTGGACATTCTTAGCTTGTGGTCCACTTGTGCTGATAACAACATGAATGGCCTGTGCTCGTTCTTAAGGACAAGGTACCATTGGATGGTGATTTTGTCCGTTGTGGTATCAGTAGTTGTAAAATGCAGTTTGCTAGTGTGAAACTGTCAACATACCACATATAGATATAAGTCATAAGTGATAATACTGTACACTTATGGTGGGAATGAAAATAACTATCGTTAAATAGGTTTGTCGCGATAAACATTATTCTTTCCGGTTACTCGAGTAGTAAACTAATTCACAAAATTGTGGACAGTGTCAGACACGACAAATAGTAAAATCTTATTCAGAACAACTGTAATTCAAAATTTCTCTATTGTTACTCACTACTTTATCTTTATTCTTCAAAATCTTTTTGACTTCCTTTTGTGTTATTAGTAAAGAAAATTAAAATTTAGTGAATAGTTAGTTACTGAAGAAGTCGTATCTGTCTGTACTTTCTTTAAAAATGAAACTTTATCGTGAAGCTCCTTGAAACTTAATTATTTAATTTAATATTTATTCCAGAGTATTCATCGAGCAAGAAGAAAATACAGTTGCAGTGACAGAATATCTGGAGAAACTGAATATATAGATCTGAACAGTAATTTGTCTGAAAATGTATGTAGTATCTGCAGTCGCTGCTTTGCAGATTCTCGTATTCTAAAACACCATACTGAAAATGTACATAACAAAGCCCGACCTTACTTGTGCACATTTTGCTCCCATGCTGCATCTTCAAAGAGCTCTCTTCAAATGCATATCCGTCAGCATACAGGTTAGTTTGTATGTATTAATTATTATGTCTCAACTTTCATTATTTTGACACTGTTATCAGAGGTGTAGCCACATTCGGGTTACTTAGAGTCAGAACAGGGGGGGGGGGTTTTCTTAAGTTAGATTACATAAAACTACATTGTCGATGAAGACTTGGCTGACACTAATAATGTATTTCTAAATGCCACTATACGTTTAAGGCTGAGCGGATGGGTATACAGCAATAATTCTAAACAGCTGTGTTATTTTTCTAAATAAACCAAATATATTAATACCTTCACTGCTGAAATTAGGTCAATAATGTACCCTACATGCTATGAATTTTGTAAACCATTTTAAACTACTATTTGCGACTCATAAATATAGATAACTAGTAAATATCACTGCTATAGCATGTATGCACATCACCAAATTGAACAACTATAACCTCAAAATCAAATTTACAAATCCAGAATTTAAAGTAAAGTTGAATAAGCTGAGCGTAACAGGTTGTTCCAGAAACGTCCAATCTTGGCGCATGATACGGGTTGTTCCAAAATAACTGCCGCAGAAAACGTGTTGATTACATTTATAAATCTATATATCACCTCTTCAATGTCCTTAAAAAACACTATAAATAACAACTCGCATATTTCTTACATCTACGAAAATTGCTTGTACATAATCCTTTCCAGATTCAAATATCACTAACCATGCAGACGACAGTGCAGGCCAGTCAGTTGTCCTTTCCTGATTGATTAAATTGCATTTAATATATATATATATATTTTAATGTGAACAGTACATGTAAACAATTGAAATTTTGTACACAGTGCACTGTGCTTTGGGATTTTAATTGGAAAGTGTACAATATTTATTTTTTGTAATCAGCAATATTGAAAATGGAACATATTGTACTCCTTTGACTTTGTTTGCTACAGTACTCATCAATATTGATTAATGTGACTGACTCAAATTATCCAATAGAGTTATGCATTGAGTTAATACAATATAGATTTTTCTGATCTTTTCTGTTAATTCACTACCACTACTTTCTTTTTTTTCGTTAATTTACTACTGTTTGATAAATATTCTTTTGCTCTAAAAACTGTTTCTCAATAATTTTTACATCTACTGTGATATTCCTTATCTGCTAGGAATCTGATATTGCTAGCCTTATCTTATCGCTTTCCAAGAACTTAAACACGGACTCGCTGCGATTGTGACGCCTCGGCCTTCGGCCTCGGCATATAACTTTTAGTGTCAAATATTAGTCCTTAAACTGTATTAAGTAAAATCATATTATTTAAATTCTTTTACAGTAACTCGCTCACTGCACTTCATTTGCATTCTATTTATAGTATAACAATTATAAACAACCAATGCTATTACTAAACCTATTTCAAATGTTTTCATTTTATTTAACAGCTGATGATAACATACACACAGACAGACACGTATTCGCTCTTTTATAATTAACTTGATATTTTACTGAGTTGCTCTCTTACGTACACACAGACAGACATAATTGCTCTGTTATAATTAACTTAATAATTTACTGTGCTGCTCTTTATGTTTAACCTTACAAATTACGGTATTTGGACCATTTAATATTTGTTTATGCCGCCACCCGTTCAATTACAATTAATCTCCATAAGAATAACATTGCAACTTTGACGCCGTGTAGAGAAAAAAGCCATAGGAATTTAAAAAATCTAGCTCTGTTACGACTTAGAAATCAAAATTATCTTTTGCATAAAAAATTTCATTAAATTCGGTTAAGTAATAAGTTCAGAAAGTGAGTGAACTAAATGACCCGATTGTTTTAATATATAGAATAGCACATTTGGTAGTAGGTCAATCATTGGATTTACCAGTTTATGATCAACATTATTAGCCACCTAAACTAACCGTAATTGCGATAAAAAAGTAGTGGTACTGAAGTAACAGAAAAAGTAGTAGTAGTGAATTAATGGAAAAAGGTCTGATTTTTCATCCCCGTTATATTCTGTTTCTTATATTTTTGGATGTTTTGGTGTCTAGTAGTGAAGTGCTGGTTTAATCCAATATAAATGTAATGCAGTAAAAACCAACAGAATTGAATTGGCAGACGTCACTAATTATTGAAATTACTGGCATTAATATTCCCATTAGATGAGATATATGTTGTAGTTAATACAGGGTGGAAAGTAAGGCCTGATACAGCTCAATATTTTCCCAACCATTCCAGATAAAGCTTTGGAACTCAGCAAACAAAAACAAGATATAACTGTACTTTTTGGTACATCTGTATAATTTCTGTTACTTCTACTTGGTTTACAAAGAAAATCTTTAATACAAGCATATGTTAATATGGATATCAAAGTAAAGGTCTTTATTAGTAGAACTTAATGCCACAAATTTCTTCTCACATAGACCACGTTTTTGGAAATGACAGCCATTCAAAATGAGTATTGGATTGCCATTGGTTAAGCATTGTAAATTGTGGAATAGTTAAATGATCATTAAATCTCTATAGATACCGATCCGATAAGCTTTATAATGTTTATAGGTCACAAAAACCTATTAAAAAGACATGTCAATTACTGCAATTCTTCGTTGATGGTCCACTAGAAGTAAGTTACAAATTAAGTCAAATGTTACATTTATATCAGGTTAAATGTGAGGCAGAAAATGAAAAGGGACCTCTTGTCTGCAAATATTGATTTTGAGTTATTGGTATTTTAAAATTAAGCATAAAATTATGAAAAGTTGGTGTAAATTTCACGTCTGTACAATTTTTCTTTTGTGAGAAAAACTGGTTTTAAAAGTTAAAACTCACATAGAACCCACAAATTTCATATTTAAGAAATATATCAAATATCATAACAAAGCTAAACACTTCCTTTTTAAGAATAACAGTTGTAGTTGATTAAAACACCGGCAGAATTCATTGAAATCTTGTTTTTATAAAGGAATGTAACACAAAACTAAAATTTTATAAGGAACCTCTTGTCGGCCCATGTTATTTCCCATAACGACAAGAGGTCCTTTTCTCAGACAGGAAATAAGTTGCTTTTAAAAACGTTTTTATTACTTTTATCTAGTCTAAATTATTTTAAATGGAATCTTATCAGATAAAACTGCAAGTCGATCTACTTGAGTACAATTCTAAAAGCGATGCAGTCACAGCTGATTGGTAGTAAAATATCTGTTTCAAATGTTGCCAATACTGCTTTAGAAAAAGTACTTGTTGTCGCGATGGTTTTAAACACCTGTCCTGCATTTAGGCAACATTTGCCACAGTTTTCTAAACCAACACTAGAACTCAGGGGAGACTAGTTTTTAAAGTAATTTTTCTTTTCTAATGTGTTTTTGAAAAGGGACTTCTTGTCGGGCTTATGTTGTTTTGCTATAATGACAAGAGGTTCCTTTTCTCAGGTCAAACACTGACATCTTAATAAATGTTTATTCAATGTTTTAATGCTTCAACTTGACTTTATAACCGATACAGGCCTGTTCTATATAAACCAGAGTTTGATAATCTATAAAAAACAGAATATCGATCATTTTGACCAAAATCGGTAGTTTCGTGAATACTCAACATTTTACTTTGCTGACAAGAGGTCCCTTTTCACTTTCCGCCTCACAAATATGAATATTATTAGAACATAATTCCGCAAATCTAATGTCAAAAGGGTCATTCTCTGCAAAATGACAGCAAATTAATTTAAGATAATTGTTGCATTTCAAACGACTACCATATTTGACCGAGTTGTTCATTAGAAGTAAAGTTTCTAACATTATGCTCTACTGACAAAGACCTTCAATTAATTTGATATCCTTATTAACATTTGCTCATATTAAAGATTTTCTACGTACTGGGAAGTGATAGAAATTGGAAGTGATTCTCTTGGAAATGATATAAATTGAACAGATACGGCTAAATTTACAATTTTATATTATATTTATGTGCGATGAGTTTTATTGCTTTATATGGAATGATTGAGAAATTTTTAAGCTGGATCAGGACTTATTTTCCCTTCAGAATATAGTAAAGGATTATAGTATAAGATTGGTTCAGCAGCTGCCAGCTGTAGTAGATATATCAAATTTTACTTTCACTCATATATTTATTTTCAATCAGTTCAATAGATAATGTTTTCACTCTCATTTAACATTTATAATATTCATATTGTCAAGGAATATCTGTAAAATAATGAAATTAAATGTAACACTATATATTACATTACTAAAATATTTATTTATAATACACTTGTTTTAGAATATGCTCACTGAATGAAGCACTTCTGAATTTTATTTTAAACTTGGAATTCAATTGATTATAAATAATGTGCAATTTTAATTTATATCAACAGGTGAAAAGCCTTTTAGTTGTGACGAATGTGCTTACGTAACATCAGACCACAACTCGCTCAGAAGGCACAAGATGAGGCATTCAGGCAAGAGGCCTTATCAGTGCCCACACTGTACATACAACTGTATACAGGCAACCACCTACAAGTCTCATCTGAAAAATAAACATCCAGGTAAATTTACAGTTTGAAATTGTTATATGATAAAAAATTTAGAGAAGAAATGAAGAGTACAAATTCTGAAACCTCGTCCCAAATAGAGGCAAAATATAAGGAGATTTATGCGTTTATGTGTATTCATTTAGAAGCTGTACTATTTGTAAATACTTGATAACTTATAAGTTGCACAATCTAACTCTGGCTGTGCGTGCTTGCACTGTGAGTGAGGCTGCATGGGGATAAATCAACTGCTGGCTTGAAAAAAATAGTTGTCTTTCATTCACAAGGCAATAAATCTACCCTCAAGCTCGGACAGAAGAAGAACAATAGAAAACATGTGAGTCCCTTAGCTGTAGTATGAAGTTGGCTAGTAGCGGCCGAGCAAGAGGTTGGTTTAGGCTGTGTAACTTTAATCTGAAATGCTCTCTCCTTTATAAATCCTCAGCTTTAAGCTCTTCCTAAAAGTATTAACAACATTTTCATACATTTCAAAAGTAATAATAATAAATAAATAAAAAGAAACATAGAACTTAAAAAAAGTTTAAGAAAAATTACTTAATATATTTATCAATAAACTAATATATTAGTTTTAAAATTAAAGCATAGAAATTTAGTGAATAAAGATTTGATCCTTTATCTTATCTGAAGGATGGAAGAATAATTTAACTATAATTTCCAAGCATTTTAAAAGTGTCACGTACATCAAACATTGATTTAAAACATTAATTGGAGATTATAAATTTTTGCTTATCATCATCATTATTTGTGATTCATGTAGGCGTTTTGTTTGGGAACAGCACTTTCAGAAACTTTTAAAAAGCCACTGAAAGAAAAATGCATTAAAGCTAAACTATAACAGGAAATATAAGTAAACTAAAAAAGATGTTTCCCTTTGCTATTTCAAGTTGAAAAAAATATAAAAACTATAGAAAACCCTGTTAAAAGGCCCAAAGTAAGCTTTCCGATAGCCATTGTATTATCAGTGTTCTTTTGAGGAGTCTCAAATAGAGGAAAAATACCATAACTTAATGTGTTGTGTTTCTGTTAAAATGGTCTACTTAATAATACCAGATTAGCTTGCTGAACTTTCCTTTTCATTTTCCTTTCCAACATTTAATTTATAAAAACAATAAAATGTCTTTATGTTTTGCTAAGAAATGTGTAATAGCACACATAGCAACACCTAACTTCTTATTTTGATTGGCATGCATCAAAATTGCAATTTGAACAACGTAAAACAATTAAAAAGACTGTGAGATGTTATTGAAAGAATCGTTCATAAGACAATTATAATAATTTTTTCTAAATGTTAAACATACTATATTTTTGAAATCCTCAGAGAATAATTCATATTACTTTTCAGGTTTGGATGAAGGTTTAATGTTCAGCTGTCCAATGTGTCCTTTTCGCACTGTTAAAAAAGATAACTACCTGGCTCACAAGGCTGAACACGACCTAGGAGGAGACCCTTTGGAGTAGGCGAAAAAAACCACAACTGCCCTCGGAAATTGTACTGGTGTGTAGTCAAGAGTTTTACTGTCTCTGAAAGAAATTAAAGAAAAATACTATTATAAGAAAAGACAGTTTGGTGCCTTACTTTATTGATTTAAAGGTTTTTTTAAAGTATTATATAATTGATTTACACAAATAAATGTACTTAGAGAAAATAGTGGCTAAGATACAAATTGCATTCATCAAATAACTAAATCTGCACTTGCAAACAAGATCTTGCATGTTTGGGAACATGAATAAAATGTATGTTTATATGTGCAAACACATTTACCTGCTTAAAATTCATATCTAGGTAAACAGGGAGGTATTCTCAGTATATTGCATTAGCTAGCAGTTAATTATTATAAACCATGCAAACCTTCCTAAAGGAAATAAGCCTTTACAATTTACATAATTTGTAAAGGTGAGCAAAATATCCAAGTACAGAACATTTTGCTAATTATGATTGATAGTATTTATTTTGTAAATTTACTGTTATTCCTCCCACTACCGCTCCCTAGTCATAGGAAAAACTACTTTTTAATTACATGAATAAGCTATTCAGTAATTCAATAAAGTAATTAATAGTAATCAAAAGATAAATAATAGTAACAACATAAAAACACTTGATGTTACAAAAAACAACAGACCTGCTAAAATCAAACCATATTGAAACGGGTAACACAGTTTCTAATCTCGATCCTCTCTAAACCATCTATTTTTGGATAAATAGAGGTCAAATACTGTTGGAAATAGAGGTCAAAATTGGCCTTTTCAACCTAGGTTTGCTCTTTTACCAGCAAACTCACTGGTTCTGTCCTTTCACCAACAATAATGATTATACAATTGAAAATGACAATGCTCTGCTGGGCCTAAATGGTTGTAGCTATAACAAATAATTCACACGATAGAAGTGTCAATTTTCTTTAAATTTATCACCATTTTCATTGATACTTACTTACTTACTTACTTACTTATCCGGTCCCGTTCCAGTCAATCCTGGGTCTGGGTTGTCACCAAGCCTCTCCATCTTCTCCTGTCCCTCCACATCTCCTCTCTCACCACTTCCCCCCACACACTCCCTCTCTTTTCCACGTCTGTCCTCACTCCATCCAGCCATCTTCTTCGTGGTCTTCCTCTGGGCCTCCTTCCCTCCATTTCCCATTCCTCCATCTTCCTCGGCAACCTCTCTACACTCATCCTTTTTACGTGACCATACCACCTCAACCTTGCTTGTTCCACTCTTTCTCTTATACTCTCCTCCACTACATCCTTCCTTATCTCACTATTCCTAATTCTATCTCTTCGAGTTCTTCCCTTTATTGCTCTCAAGAACCTCATTTCCCCTGCCTGTACTCTACTCCACTCCCTTTCTGACATCCGCCATGTCTCTGCCGCATAAGTAATTATAGGCCTATAGTAATTCTTGAACATCATTACCTTGGCCCTCCTTGGTACCTCTTTGTCCCATACTAGGTGTTTCACCGTCCGGAAGAATCCCGCTCCCACTCCTAATCTGGCATTTATTTTTTCATTACTCATACTGAAAATAAAATAAATATGAAATAAAAACTAGCCAGCTTCAGAATATGCCTGTGATTGAGATTATTAAACAATAAGTTGGAATTATTAAAAGAAAATCAATTGCACATTTTTCTGGTTATAATGAAACCAATCTGATGAATTAAAAATGGAATAAGATATTTGCTGAAACAATTAACCCTTTTAATGCCAGGAACTAAGCGTTATGATTTTTGACCTAATAGTCTACCGATCGGGTGACATGACAAAGTGTGAAGTCAGATACGATGATGTGATGTGTTTTATTTTGAATTTCAGTAGTATATTTGTTGCTCCGTTCTTGTCTCTGTGCATACATTTAAACCCCAATAAACATGCAGTAATGGTGCGGAGACCTGGAGACATGCAGCAGCATTTCGATCATGACAGCTGCATTACATTTTGGTGGTGTTTGACTCCTTGTATACTATTAGATCTAAAATGGCTCACCTCCTTATAGCATTTTGCCCAGTTTATGAACAATTCATGAAATAGGGAAAAAACACCTACATTAGTCCTGTTATAAAAACGATCAAAAATACACAATTGCACTATAAATCTTATTTCATTAATTTACAAGGAATTAATAAGGAATCCATGAATTTATCAGGGTTTAATTTTCTAGTTATATTATTGTTTTTTTTTTTTAAGGAACATGCTCATTATTAAATATTACTGGGAAAAGAATTTATATTGAGTAATACATTTATTAATGAGATACCTTGTTTGATTAGATGGAAGCGTACAGCTGAGCTGCTTCTATTGGCAGCAAATAATGGTGTAGATTGAGTCAAAATATATATATTTCACTAGTCTAGCAGGATTATTTTTGTAAACGAAACTGTAATTGTTTAAATGATAACATGGAAAGAGATAAAACTATCCATCAAATTTTATTCTCATTTAAGATAAAAATTATGATGTACTTGCCAGCATCAAAATATAGTATAGTCTACTTTTTACTCTGTGGGACAGTGTTAATTTTCGAACATAGTATAACATAAACATACAAGCTACAGCTATAGCCCTCCATATATAAATATGTTTTAATTATATATACATTAGTTTTTTAATTGATGAAAAATCAAATCAAATCATGTATTTGAACAAACATAATATGGGTCACTTTAATTTAATTACTTAAATTATTAATTAACCAGACTTTAAACTTGAAAGAAGTCAACCTTGCTTGACTCATTAACTAAATTTACAGAATACTACTGCTTAATACTGAAAAACTATTACTAAAGCTATTTACTAATTAATATTAAGAATATTACAAACAGTTAATTTATGAACTAGAATATTGTTTAAATATTTCATAAAACCTGTTATTTCTTGTTACAGGATCATTCTAATTCTGTTTCTAAAACAATAACATATTTGCCTGAACAACAGGAAGTAACAGTTTTACTTGATCACTCCACTACTCTTGCGTCAGTCGAAGTAACTATTCTATTTCTAAAACTACACATATTTGCCTTAAGTACAGGAAGTAACAGTTTTACTTGATCACTCCACTACTCTTGTGTCAGTCGAAGTAACTATTCTATTTCTAAAACTAAACATATTTGCCTTAAGTACAGGAAGTAACAGTTTTACTTGATCACTCCACTACTCTTGCGTCAGTCGAAGTAACTATTCTATTTCTAAAACTAAACATATTTGCCTTAAGTACAGGAAGTAACAGTTTTACTTGATCACTCCACTACTCTTGCGTCAGTCGAAGTAACTATTCTATTTCTAAAACTAAATATATTTGCCTTAAGTACAGGAAGTAACAGTTTTACTTGATCACTCCACTACTCTTGCGTCAGTCGAAGTAACTATTCTATTTCTAAAACTAAATATATTTGCCTTAAGTACAGGAAGTAACAGTTTTACTTGATCACTCCACTACTCTTGCGTCAGTCGAAGTAACTATTCTATTTCTAAAACTAAACATATTTGCCTTAAGTACAGGAAGTAACAGTTTTACTTGATCACTTCACTACTCTTGCGTCAGTCGAAGTAACTATTCTATTTCTAAAACTAAACACATTTGCCTTAAGTACAGGAAGTAACAGTTTTACTTGATCACTCCACTACTCTTGCGTCAGTCGAAGTAACTATTCTATTTCTAAAACTAAATATATTTGCCTTAAGTACAGGAAGTAACAGTTTTACTTGATCACTCCACTACTCTTGCGTCAGTCGAAGTAACTATTCTATTTCTAAAACTAAATATATTTGCCTTAAGTACAGGAAGTAACAGTTTTACTTGATCACTCCAATACTCTTGCGTCAGTCGAAGTAACTATTCTATTTCTAAAACTAAACATATTTGCCTTAAGTACAGGAAGTAACAGTTTTACTTGATCACTCCTCTACTCTTGCGTCAGTCGAAGTAACTATTCTATTTCTAAAACTAAACATATTTGCCTTAAGTACAGGAAGTAACAGTTTTACTTGATCACTCCACTACTCTTGCGTCAGTCGAGGTAACTATTCTATTTCTAAAACTAAACATATTTGCCTTAAGTACAGGAAGTAACAGTTTTGCTTGATCACTCCACTACTCTTGCGTCAGTCGAAGTAACTATTCTATTTCTAAAACTAAATATATTTGCCTTAAGTACAGGAAGTAACAGTTTTACTTGATCACTCCACTACTCTTGCGTCAGTCGAAGTAACTATTCTATTTCTAAAACTAAATATATTTGCCTTAAGTACAGGAAGTAACAGTTTTACTTGATCACTCCACTACTCTTGCGTCAGTCGAAGTAACTATTCTATTTCTAAAACTAAATATATTTGCCTTAAGTACAGGAAGTAACAGTTTTACTTGATCACTCCACTACTCTTGCGTCAGTCGAAGTAACTATTCTATTTCTAAAACTAAACATATTTGCCGTAAGTACAGGAAGTAACAGTTTTACTTGATCACTCCTCTACTCTTGCGTCAGTCGAAGTAACTATTCTATTTCTAAAACTAAACATATTTGCCTTAAGTACAGGAAGTAACAGTTTTACTTGATCACTCCACTACTCTTGCGTCAGTCGAGGTAACTATTCTATTTCTAAAACTAAACACATTTGCCTAAAGTATAGGAAGTAACAGTTTTACTTGATCACTCCACTACTCTTGCTTCAGTTGAGGTAACTATTCTATTTCTAAAACTGAACATATTTGCCTTAAGTACAGGAAGTAACAGTTTTGCTTGAACACTCCACCAACATTACTTCGTTTGAGGTATTTATTTCTTTCCTTATTATTTGAATTTATTTTCTTTTACTTTATTCGCAGTTCTAAAATACTAGTATTATGTAGTAGGTTTTTAACTTTATGTATTGCAAGATTAGAATATTTATTTTTCTCGTCTAAGAGTTTTCAATGAGTTACACACAATATAAACACACCTTAATTCATATTACAAGTTCTAGAGGAGTAGAGTTAGTTGCAAAATAAATGTAATATCAATAGATATGACAGAAAATTTTGAGGTTACAAAAAATTTCTAAATTTGTCATGGTGCTCTCTCAGCAAGATACATTTAGGTATTTTGTAGAACTTATTATTGTATATATTTTCTTTGAACACCCTTACAAAGCCCTTTTTGGGCATACAAATCCAAATTTAAAATGATTTCTGCCAAAAAATTACTTTAATTATAGACCAGACATGGACAAACTTTTCAAGGGGTGGGCCATATGAAATAAAAAACGATTTAGGGGGCCAAAAAATATTGGACAAAACAAAAGTGATAAGCTTATTTTTTTATTTTTACACACTTATAGTACATGCTACAATAGTAAAAATGTTAAGTTGCAACAATTGAGTACTCCTTAAAAAGGTAAGAAAATATATATGACATATGAAACTTTCAATAAGCTTCTAAAAGTTGTTGATAAACTGTAGAAACTGGATGAGTTGATTTGCAATAATAAGCTAAGTGGTGGTCAGTCATTTGGTTTTTAGTACAGGTTTTGCGAAGCTTTATAATATAAAACTCCTGTTGACGGATCTAGGAAGATGCAGAGATTGCAATTATTTTCTGTGTGCGAGATATCAGGTTTGGAAAGTTAATTTTGACATGACCTTGTAGAACTTAATTTTAGAAATATTGAAAAGTTGTTGCTTCAATTTAGTTTTCAAGATTACATTGAAACTCAAGCAGTACAAGTTTCAATCCAAGTTTATCCGAATCACATTCCACATTAAATGCTAAAAATGTCTAGAGTCCTTTTCTATAGCAATAAGTCTTGGAATCATCATTCAAACGCTTCATAAAGACATTCTTTTCTCACTGTTCTTAAGTTTGTTTTCCCAAACTGCAATAGTTTTTTTCTTGGAAAATGAGTAAAGTCTTTCTTGAGTTTAAAACATAGATTCAATTGTATTTTCAAATTCCTGATATTAGTTTGAAAAAATGATGAGTTAATTGTTCAAGTTACTGATATGACTGAGAGGATCTATAAGAAAATATAAAGTCCGAAAGCCATAAATGTCTTTCAAAGGTTCACACTCATCAAAAATCTACCTACCAATATATATAGAATAACATACATTTAATTTTTTAATTAGCATAATACGTGTTGGTATATATACAGTACAACCAAACGTCACACAACACAAATTTATTACAATATAAGCACAAAATGTACAAATATATTACAATACAAGTACAAAATGCACGAATATTATGGTGATCGATTTCGGTGAACCACGCTCACCTTCCTCAGACCAGAGGGATTCACAAAAGAACTTCTTTTGTGAATCAAAAGGAAGAAACAAAAGGATTTCTTTTGTGAATCCCTCTGGTCTGAGGAAGGTGAGCGTGGTTCACTGAAATCGATCACCATAATATTCGTGCATTTTGTACTTGTATTGTAATATATTTGTACATTTTGTTCTTATATTGTAATAAATTTGTGTTGTGTGACGTTTGGTTGTACTGAACGTACATTTGTAATAACATAGAAACATGTGTATATTAGCCTGCCAAGCCAATTCACTACTTAAACAACAGTTTTCAATGTTATTGTTCTTTGAATGTATTTTGAGACATCTATTCTTTTGAGCAGCAAACATTAACTTTACAATGCTATTAGGTTTCAATGTCCAATTATTAGGTAATTGAATGCAATGTCTTTATTTATCTTTAAATACATGAGAAAATTAATATTCTTAGCTATTAAAAAGAGTACAATAAATCATTAATAACTAGGTCATTAAATAGAAGTCATCTTCAAAAACTTCACTAACAGGATTTACTTACTGGGATTTTCTAACTATTTAAACAAATAATTTGTCAACCGTGTTTACTTTGTTGTAAAGAGTTCTTGATGACTCTACATGACATTTAAGCAGCTTAATTTTCCATCATTGGGGTTAGGTAAATGACCATTTTTCTTCTGGTATTGTATTTATTTTCATATTTATAAGTGAACAACATTTTATTTTTTAAGTAAAACTTGCAAATTTCAAAAATAAAGTTACTGGAAAGGGTTAAAATTGTTGTTGACATAAAAACTGATTTGCAGTGCTGATTTTTTGTGTATTATTCTGATGGCTCTCTTTTGTATCATAAACATTCTGTTGAGACTTATCGCTGAAGTGCCACCTCATACAACTAGCCAATATGTCACGATGCTATGAAATGTGGTGTAATAGACTTTTTTTATTGTATCTAAAGTAACATAATCGGGTAGAGTTTTGTGGGAGAAACAGGCAGAATTGAGTCTTTTAGCAATTTAATCAATTTGAAAATTAAAGTTTAGAATCAATGAATACTCTTAGAAATTTTACAAAACGCCTTATGCATTTTTGGTACTTGTACAATAGACAGTTTTGTTTAATTATTAACTATTTTAATTTTGTTACTCTTGTTTTTCAGGACCATGGAATACACCTAATTCTACCTGAAGAAACCCAAGTTGAAGTTTAATGAAAGGGACTTAAGACTAACTTATCTTTATTGCAGATTTAACAATTGTGTTCATTAACAGAAATCAGGAGCAAAGCAAGAAATAAGAACAAATCAAACTAAAATTATAGAACTAAAAATTATACTTATATTAAAATATTCACTAGTCAAAAGTATAAGCTAAATATATTTTTGAGGTTGGTTTTTAATCACTTTTAGTCATTAAAAAATTATGAAAAATCCATTCATGTGTAATATTTAAAATATTAGTTTCAATAGGAAACTATATAAAACTTTATTACCTACAACAACAATAACACCGATTCTAACCAAATATTTGGAAGAGTTATTTTATTGAAAAATGGCAATTTCTCTTGGTGTTGACGGAAACTGAGCCGGCATACCCCAGCACTATTGGGTATTAACATTAGTGTCAAATAATAAAGTAACATAATGCCTAAAGAGGTCAAATGTCTAGGCCTAACTACATTAATTAAATATAATATTAAATATGTATAGCTCTTTTCAAATTTTTGAAAGATGTTTAGATTTTCTTACCTGCTTCGTAAATTCTAATACCAAATACTGGGTTTCATTTAATTTTAGCAAATATTTTCATTTTTACGAGTTGTCAATACTATCTTCACACAAGTTGTGAATAGAATGTACATTGAATAAATATATGTAAATATGTACTACGCTTTCACTGTAGGATACTAATATGTTAACGGGTTATTTTTGTTTTATACCAAATGGTGTCTTCTTCCTCAAGATGTACGTAAATTAATTTAAAAAGATGAGCTCAAACTAAATATATAACCAAATATTTTTAGCATTACTGTAATCTAAGTACTGTACTAAGA
Source organism: Stictocephala bisonia (assembly GCA_035578905.1). Lineage (NCBI taxonomy): Eukaryota > Metazoa > Arthropoda > Insecta > Hemiptera > Membracidae > Stictocephala > Stictocephala bisonia. The sequence goes on along the minus strand of JAQJVL010000103.1, from coordinate 785,184 downwards.
AAATACCACTAGCAGTCAGATATGAATACCCAGCAATTACACACTACACTAGCAGTCAGATATGAATACCCAGCAATTACACACTACACTAGCAGTCAGATATGAATACCCAGCAATTACACACTACACTAGCAGTCAGATATGAATACCCAGCAATTACACACTACACTAGCAGTCAGATATGAATACCCAGCAATTACACACTACACTAGCAGTCAGATATGAATACCCAGCAATTACACACTACACTAGCAGTCAGATATGAATACCCAGCAATTACACACTACACTAGCAGTCAGATATGAATACCCAGCAATTACACACTACACTAGCAGTCAGATATGAATACCCAGCAATTAAATAAATTTGTTTAAAATAGTTATGTACATTAAATTATGTATTATAATTGTTATTTTATTCATATTAAAAAAACTGTGTTCAATTGTTTCTGTAAAAAATAAATCTTTTATATGGACATTGCTTTTTCACTGCACCTGCCAACAAGGTATTGTTAATTTCATTTAATTTCAATTCTCAGTTTTATTATACAGTGGTGTTTTGTCTACTATAGACTAGTACTGCAGCTATTGCCTCCATTCCCTTGTTCTTCTTCTTTTTAAAAACTTCACTTGCCAGTTCATATGGGCCTGCATGTCAACTTTCTTCAACAAGTGAAGTACTGACCGTTGGGTCAGAGGGAATTCAAACATTAGACCCTAACCTCTTATGTTGAATGTTGCGGAGCCACTGAGCCACCACACCAGTTGCGATGAGATGTTACAATTCTATAGTCCCGAATAGGTTAGATGTAAATAAACATAATAATTTAAAATGTTTAAAATAGAATATTTTTCATTGATTTTTGATGGATTTAAAGTAATCTTAGATTTTGCTATTATTAATACTATGTATTCTTTGAATTACGTCATTATTGAGTAGTCCCAACATCGTTATTCAGTCTTAAATTTTTTACTCATTGGGACAGTCTTAATTTTGGAACATGGTTAGTACAACTATAAACAAAGGTCACTCACATAGCTATATGCCTTCTTACATATAGAAAAAATACATGCTTTTGAGCAACATTATGGACTTGGATTCTAACCAACTTGATATTAAAACTTATACATATTTGGGCTGGCCAAATGTTATTGGGTTTGCAATCGGTTTTATTGACAGGAAATAAAATAAAAAAATTAAATATAACATATATGCCATTAAAGCTTCCTGCATCCCATTAGCCTTTGTTTTAAGTGAGGCTATAAAAAAGGACTATTTTTGTATCAATTTTTTTTAATTGAATAGGTTTTTAAGCAAGGATTTTATTGCCATATCAAGTTTTGTGTGATATTATATAAAAATAATTAGGACATCAAAGGTATAGAGAAAGTATTTTATTTTTATTAAGATTCTCAACTAATAACAGAAAAGAAAAGCTAAATTTTAAAATAAACTAGTTATTTTTTAAAAGTGCTTCTTTCTCAAGTAATATACTTTTTAAACTGTTCAGTTCAGAGTGTGTTTGTCTTAATCTTGATTCAGCTTCTTGTAATTGTCTCTGATATCTTTTGAGAAGTGCTGCATTACGGTTTTGAAGCATTTGTATGTCAAGATCTAACTTCGGATCAGTCATTCCAATGCGAGTTTTCTTTATTTCAATTTCCTTTAAGAGTTCGTTAATATTTTTATTTAGAATGTTCAAGCAATCGTTTTCATCTTCATTATGAGTTTGGTCAGAAGTAAATACCCCTTGATCAATCAGTTGATTATATTTGGCCTTATTTTCATTGGTTGTAGCATTTTTTTCATTCTCAAACACTTTTAGCATATCAATTTTAAACATTTTCCATTGCGTACTTTCTATAGCAGAAGCTGCCTCACAAGTTTTAGATTTCAAAATTGTTATATTTTTTTCCATTTTAATATTGAAGGATGCAGTATATTTAATTTCTTTTTCCAGCAATAAATTTTCATTTTGTAAGCTATCCACTTCCTCCTTGATTGCTTTTGAAAAGAGTTGAACTTTTTCTTTTTTTTGTTCAATAAGTTTTAAAACTTGTATAACTTCATTTTCATTTGTTTCGTCCAACTTACTTAAATCTATTGGTTTTACTTTATTCATTTTACTGGTTTTTATTAACACCAATCAAAGTGCAATCTGAAAATAAATATAAGCTTAATTAAATTAAACAATATTTAATTATTAAAATTAGTCAGAACTTATGACAAATTTAAAATTTTTTATGATACATTTTTGCATTATTTCAATATTTGCTTCCCAATATTAAAAAGAAAAATTAAGACAGGTCAAAATAATAAATGGATGAATGATGAATTAAAAAGAAAGAAACAGAATTTGACGTATCTCTGTAGAGAGCTAAGAGTAAAATCTGATAGGGTGGTAAAGAAGGCACTGAAAACTGAGAGAAAGTCATACAGGAAAAACATACATTCTGCTAAGAAAAGTTATTACTCAAATCTTATAAAACAATCTAACAATAAATGTAAAACGACATGGAACTGTATTAATGATGATTTAGATAAACCAAAAAATAATGGCACAAAACCAATTAAACTTAAAGGGAAAGGCAAAATCGAATCAAAACCAGAGATTGTTTGTGATATTTTTAACGATTTCTTTATAAATATCGTTGATGACACTGCTATTGAAACCCAGTTGGGAACTGATGAGGAAGATACTGTGCCAGCTGTTCAACCCATGCCTAAATTTAGATGTGAACCAGTAAGTGACGAAGAAGTCCTTAAAATAATAAAAAGCTTTAAAAATAAAAATACCAGCGGTTATGACGAAATTCCAATCTCACTTATAAAAAAAGTTGCACAAACCATAATAAAACCACTAGTACATGTTATAAATGCATCATTCATTTCAGGTCATTTTCCAAATGAACTTAAAATCTCAAAAGTTATACCAGTTTTTAAGAAAGGCGATTCTACAAACAAAACAAACTATAGGCCTATATCAATTCAACCATCATTTTCAAACGTTTTTGAGAAATGCATGTACAACAGATTATCTACTTTCCTTGAAAAGCACAAAATATTTGAAGATGAGCAACATGGGTTTAGGCAGGGAAGATCAGTTGTCACAGCTGCAATAAGTTTTTTGGAAGGTGTAATTAAAGACATCGACAAAAAGAAAAAGGTACTGGCAATATTGATGGACCTTTCAAAAGCTTTCGATAGGGTTTGTCATAAAAAACTGATTAAAGCATTAAAAAGTTGTGGTATACAAGGAACAATCTTAAATTGGTTTATAACATTTTTTAAAGACAGGCAGCAATTTGTAGAGTTAAAAAAGCAAGCAAGTAATATCATTTTTAAAGTGGCATCTAGAATGAGAAAACTAAAGAAATTCTCAGTACCCCAGGGATCTGTTTTGGGGCCGCTTTTATTTATCTGCTACTTTAGAGGATTAGCTTCAACTTTGCAACTGACAGAAACAGAGAATCAAGTATGCTTATATGCAGATGACGCAAACCTCAAAATTTCACATAATAATTTCATAGAATTACAATTAATATCTGAACAATTCTTAATTATTACTAATCAATTTTTAAAAGATAAAAACCTCCTCCTCAATGCTACAAAAACAAATTACCTTATATTTGATTTGAAAAAACAATATGATAAACAACTTGACGACATCAATTTTAATCTAGAAATAGATGGTCAACAGCAAGAGAGGAAACAAAATGTTAAGTTCTTAGGATTGATAATAGATGATCAACTATCATGGACTCAACATGTAGATCATATATAATAAGTTAAGCGCTGGATTGTTTGCTCTTAGAAAAATGTTGTTTTATTGTGAAATAGATACTTTGAAGCTTTTATATTATGCACATATGCACTCACACATACAATTTGGTTTGCAAGTATATGGTGGCACGTCTCACTCAAACTTGGAACGTATTTTAGTAGCGCAGAAAAAAGCAATTAGAATCATGTTAAAACTTAAATACAATGAATCTTGCCGAGAAAAATTTAAAGAATTAAAAATTTTTACAGTATTTAGTTTATATGTTTTCCAAGTAATAAAATATGCTAAAGCTAACAGCTCTGTATTAAAGAAGCACAATGATGTCCATAGCCACAATACGAGAAATAAAGACAAATTTACAATTGATAGCCACAGGACAGAACTTTTTGCAAAATTACCAGAACAGATCGGGAAAAAACTTTTAAATTCGTTACCAGAACAGATTCGAAAGGAACACAATATAAATGTTTTCAGTAATAAGTTAAAAGCTTTATTAATTAACCATCCACTTTATTCAGTTCAAGAATTTTTCAGTATTACTTGAATATACTTAGGTGCATCATAGGATAGTGATAAAGTATTAGGTATTGGAATTTTATTTAGGTTAAGATTATCTGCAGAAAACTATGTTAGAGCAGATGTCGTTGACTGTATTCATGTACAATGTTGTATGTATGAATAAACATGTTTTGACTATGACTATGACTATGCATGGAGTATAAATAAATAATGAAAGATGAATGCATTTCACTAGTTACAACAATTTCTGTATGAACCTTATTATTATAAATAATTTAATAAATCTCCTGACTTGACAAGAGCGCTCTTAGTGTATTTTAATAAAGCTCTGATGCAAGGTGTTGTCACCTGATAGTCTATAACAATCTATATAAACAATAAAAAATAAAATTGTGTAAGACAACATAAACAATAATAAAATCTGCCATCATAAAAGGTTTACTCACACACTAACTGATGTATTAAAACAAGCAGTTTATTAGGCATTGCAGTTATAGAATTGAAACACAAATCATTCAAGGTATTGTTATGGTTACAGCTGGCTAATATTGCTACCCAATTGGTCGTAACCATAGCATTCCCAACCTCATGGTAGTTCCAGCACCTGCTGTAGTAGTTTTCTGAAGTAAAGTCAGGAGATTCATTAAATGGACTTTGCAAACAAAAACAACTTAGGTCTAAAAGCGTTTTGCTAACAGTTATTGTTTTAATAAATCTAATAAGTGCAACAGGAATTTTAGTTAATTTTCTTAAATAATTGAAATTAAAATAACATTTTTGTATCTTGATCAGATCAATTCAAATTTATAATTCAATAATTGACTATAAATTTGTATGTTAATGTAGCTAACATTTAAAAAGGGCATGGAATCTTTATTGCATGAAATGATTTATCGGCTCATATCAAAATGTCTCAAACTTCATAATTTTCTCAGAAGCTATTTATTATCAATCAGTTACAGATTCATAGAAATGTGATGAACATAATCACATTTTGAATCTTGGCTCTAAGATGTTTCCAGCGGCCAGTCAAAATAGAACTATTCTGCCACTAGTGTCACAGAAAATATGTAAAATTTTGAAAAACTGTACTATCTTTTTTATTAAAGAGGCCTGGAGTGGTTGGCCAACTTGGACCTATTCATGGCTGTTCATATGCTATTGGGCTATTAATTAATTACACTTTCTAAAGAATAGGACTTGGTTTGTAACAAAAACTAAATTCACTTATCTACACTCATCACACTCATTTGATATCAACATTCACTCATCTTGATGATGGGCCTCTTAAAAATAAATAGTTGTTGTAAATGTTATATGGTTGGTAAATAAGTGTGAATGAATGTTATGAAGGAGAAGGATGAAGGAGTGTAGTTATTGTTACTAACTAAGTTCGACTATTCCTTAGGAAGGACCATTTACTAATAGCTAAGGCAGCTAAAAAATGCTCAGTTTAGCGTTAATCCAAACCACATCATATTGGTTTGATTTTTGGAAAAAATTCTAATACAAAATTCTACTCTGCAAAGCACCTAAGCATGCTAAATATCCCACATGCACACCTCAGTCTTTTCTAGTAATTTCAACGAAGATGGCAACCACGGAACACATGGCAAGTCAACATTAAGAGGACTGAAAACGAAACCTATCATCTTATATCTCCAACACTTTCCTTCCAAGTAGATGGGCTACAACAGTATAACAACATATGGTACAATAGTTGCCTCTTTTTTGTTCCGTCACCAATCTTGCATTATTACAGCACTACCGGATTCGCAGTATGCTACATTGCCGGGTTCTTCTATTTTTATGTTTCTTTTTTTATATTTTATTCAATTTATTTTCTGCTCATTAAATGATCAAAAATTGTTATCTCCTGTCACTTATTTTTTTAAACGTTTTATCAGCGTCTTAGAAATAAATAAATAAATAATGTTAACTAGTTTTCTGTCACAACTGTAAACAACAATTTAGTTAACACTGGTTTTATTTAAACTTTGTTACTATTTTGTTATTTGTTTTTAATTTGACTTTATCATCCAACTACTATCTTAACTGTTCTTTTTTTTATTTTCTTAATAAACCATGTTTAATTGAATTCATTATTTATGTGAGCATGATGTTATCTATATTTATAAAGTTCTAGATCGAATATATTGTTATAAAGTTGCTAATTTAAAACAATACAATTTTATTACAACTTATTTAATACAACATATAATTGATTAACAATACTTAATCTATATCATAATGGATATAATATGTCAAGTGACTGCAACTTCACCATAGCAATCGGTGGTATGTTATAGGTTATTGCATGTTTGCGAATCAGTGACGCAGGACAATAAACAGTTATTGTAGCATATATAATTGATTGCCTGCTTTAATTTTGCAGGATTATATAAAGTTAGTAAATGAATTACGACTTCCCGTGAGTTCACTTACAAGAAACAAGCACTGAAGGAATGTTATCTAGTTATTGAGTTTTAGCTTATTAAATAAAATTATAGTTATTGGTATTCCACACGGATTAGTTAGTTTTAATTTTTACCTGTACTCTACATTAATTTTCTTTAGTTACCTTTTCTTTGCTATTAAGTCTTATTTAATTAATTTCTCGAATAAGCAATTACTTATTTGTAGTTGAATACTAATACTATATCCCTGTAACCTTATTCAGTTCAATTTAATTTTTTAGAGATTTCTTTTACTTGAACATGAAGGATCTACAGTTTTGATTATTTTTAGAAAGCAAGCAAAAGTATCTAATATAATAACCTCAAAGTTTGGATTTGTTTGGAAAATCGCAGTGTTTATATTATACTGTGGTTAAATTTTAGAATTCAAAAGCACCTTCAACCTTCCTTCCGGATTAACTATGACTAATACAGGTAGTCGCCAGTCGGCCTATAAAGTTGCAAGGTTGTCAGATAGGTCGAGTTGTTAGCTTTTAAGTTACCGGTACCTCTAGTTTAAACCGAATTGCTAAAAGGCTATCTCGGTTTTTAGCTCTATTTACCGCTCAAAATATGGCTCAGCTAAAATAACCCAATTTGATGTTAAAACTAAATACATTAAAGATCATAATTTTATAAATTAAAATAAATATACACACAATTAGTAAATATATACAACAAATCTATTTTGCGCGTAAGTGATCTTAGTCATATACTTCACAACTAATGTATTACTCTGTCTGAGAAGACGTTTGATAAACAATACTTAACCTAATGAAATCTAACATTGTAGATATGTCAAAGTAATAGCGTCGCAATGAATATAGCTAATATATGTTTTCATGTGCATTTTAAAAATACGAGATGATTGTTATTAAAAAATATATTGGTGAGCATGGCCGAGGTCTAACGGGCTTAGCGAGTGACGGGGTTGGCACGTGAGGCGTGCGGGGGTATCCCCTAGTGTTTAATAGTCCATGTAACATTAATGAGACTGTGATAGGAAGCAGGAGAAATGTTATTATGAAGATTGCATAAGTATTATTTGTTTTTCTAAAATATATATTGCATTAGACATTAACATGTCTTCCAAAACATATCATGTGCATGAGTTACATGATAATTTCTATTATCTTTATTACAAATATTTAAAGATAGACATGTCATTACAATGTAATGAAATGAAAAAATTCCTTTATTAAAGGGGTGGAGTTAGTACTGTAAAGTTCTCTCCAACACTTAACCCTATAAAAAACTGGTGTATAAAACGTTTAAGAAAATAAAAACAACTCATGTTAATTTATATCTTTGCAAAAAAAAAAAAAAAAAAAACAATGATAATAATAAATAAATAAACAAATTGAACTAATACTAATATATATATATATATATATATATATATATATATATATATATATATATATATATATATATATATATAATTTATCAGTTACTAGTTCATTACTTTTATTCATATACAAAATATAATTCAGATATCATGATATGTACGCAAATAATAATTTGCTCCATCGAAACAGTGAAGAAGAAAAATATGGTACTAAATAAAATCAATGAAAAAAAAAATAAAACAAAAGAAAGAGAAAAAATAATAAAGTATGATATGGAAATACATAGACGTTTTATTCGCACATGTTGTCGACAAGCCACCGTCAGAGCCAGCCACCCCACATCTACAGATCCCCCAGTAAACGACCTTTAACCAAGACTCCAAAGGCAGATAGCTCACCTAATCATCTGATGTTGTCAGGGAGAGAAATCCAGAGACGGCAATCTGTTTCGGCAATTGGTTTATTTTTATATTTTATTTATAGTTTATTTCATAGTTGCCCTGGCTATTTGGCTATTATAATAAATAGTCCTTTCTGAGCTAAGTCGAACTCAGATAGTAACAATGACTACACTCGTTCATCTACACTCATTCGCTCCTCATATTCGCCCATATCTCTATGATCGGCGTCTTAGAGATGAATAATGAATAAATAGTTGTGCGGTGTACAGGGACTGATAGAAGAAATGCTTCCTGACGTGATTTTTGTGCTAATTTCATGTATGAACTTGAAACGCTCTGACAAGTATTTTGGAAGTTTGGATTTCAAAATCTTGTAAAGAAGTAAAATATTCACGAAATTTCTTTAGTTTTAACATTGATAGTTGCACATAAAAGGGAGTAATATGATATTCTCTTCGAAGATTGAAAATAAATCTGATGCAGTAATTCTGTGCAAGTTGAGGCTTGCCCGAGAGTTTAACAGTTATGTCATTAATCACTGTATCACAGTAATTGAAATAAGAATAAGAATAGAATAAGAATATATTTATTTTCTCGAAATATATACATAAAATACATATAATTACATTCAAACATAAAAAGGTTTCTTCTTAATTCTCTGTTAACAAAATAAAACTTATACTACTAGAACAAAACCTTTCATAAATTACATATTTCAAGAAAATACTAGGACCTCCTAAGGCAATGCCTGTTTTAGAGGTTCCTTCTTTTCAAATAAATCTTAATATGCGCATGAGCAAATAATATTAATTTAAAATAAAAAATCCCAATTCTTCAAAATATAAACACTAATATAAAAACATAAATAGCTTAAACCTTAACTCTAAATTTAATGTTATCCTAACCCTAACAGTATAGCTATATAATACAATAATAGGAAACAAAATAAAAACGAAACAATTTATGACTAACCAAATATCAGGCTTGGTTAGACCGGGCGTTTTCCTCAATCCCAAGTATTCGCCGACAAACAAAGTCATGAGTTACATCCCATCCCTTTCCGCCATCTTCCTGCCCTGCCCATAATTAGTAGACACACCCAACGTGTCCCATTGTTGTTTGTCCAAGAATTTATTCAGTTAAAAATAATTGTTAACTTTCCCACGTCTGCCAAATATGTATACTTTACTATGTTATCTGAAATAAATATATGATACAGTGAATAAGTATTTATAAGGTATTACAATTTATACGATTATAAATGAATAATAAAAATATGTTTGAAAGTGTATTGCTTTAAACTTGAATATTTACAAGGTAATCTATACTTTCTTGCTTTAATAACCAATTTTTTACTTTGTTGGAAAATGATTTTATATTTTTCAAATTTTGCAGAACAATTGGTATTGAGTTAAACATTTTTGGTCCCAGAAATAAATAACTTTTTGTATAGAAAGTGAGATTTGGTTTGGGAACCATAAATACATCCTTTTTTCTTAGCTTAACTTTATGTATTTCGACAATTTCAGGCAAATTTCTCTTCATTACATAGTACATTTTTAAAACTTTATGAACAAACATATATTTTAATGGTAAAATCTGTTGTTTTAAAAATAAATGATATGATGCTTCCATTGGACCTTTCTTACAAATTATTCGAATAAACTTTTTTTCTTGTATAAATATGTGCCTAATATTTGATTCATAAGTCCCACCCCAACAAAAGAGCCCGTAATCTATTCTACTATGTACAAGGGAAAAATATATTACTCTCAATGTTTGTTCACTACAGATATTTTTTAAGAAATAAAAATATCTTAACGTTTTATTAAGTTTATTTTTTAAATCTTGAACATGCATTTTCCAATTAAGCTCTTCATCAAGAAAAATTCCCAAATATTTAATATTGTCTGCCTGCCCAATAACAGCACACTCCGTACAGCATGTCTTACTACATAAGCATTTTGTACAATTGTATATAATTTCATTTGTAAAGAAGACTCTTTGTCTTAAACTGAAATTGATAAATTTTGTTTTTTCCGGACTTAACAACATATGGTTGTCAGAGAACCACCACTGTAGTGCTTGAAAGTCGAAATTCATAGCTTCCTCAATGTCATTCCAATTATCTTTCACATAGCATAAAGCAGTGTCATCCGCAAAGGATGTTAGTTCACCATAAAATTTTGCATTACACAGATCATTTATGTAGATTAAAAATAATAATGCACCCAAAACTGACCCCTGTGGTACGCCATATTTTACTATACCCAAACAACTAAATGAATTTTTAATTTTGACACACTGTTTTCTATTTTCTAAATAACTTTTAAACCAATCAAAAACCACCCCTCTTATACCACATTTATATAGTTTTTTCAAAAGTATACTATGATCAACACAATCAAAAGCTTTTTTTATATCCAAGAAACTTGCACTTACTTTTTTGTTCATATTTATCCCATTATAAACATTACTTATAAAATTGTGAAGGGCAAGTTCAGTGTTTAACCCCTCTCTAAAACCAAACTGTGAAGAACTAAAAAACCTGATTTTTTCAAGATACTTGACTAGTTTTTTTTTCATCAATTTCTCATAGATCTTGGAGAATGAAGAAAGCAGAGAAATTGGCCGGAAATTGTTGCAATCCTGCCTTGAACCATTTTTGTGTAGTGGAATTACTACTGCTACTTTAAGTTTTTCTGGAAAAATACCCTTTTCAAAGCTCTTATTTACTAAGAATAACAATATGTTAATAATTTTAGGGTAGACTTTTTTAATTAGTGATGAGCTAATATTGTCAATACCTGGTGATATTTTATTTTTAAGTGAATTTATAACTTTTATCAAATCTTCTTTACATACATGATCTACAAACATGGATTCTGGATATTGTTTACTTATAAAAGATTTCTTAAAATTTAATGAATAAAAATTATCTGGCTGTACTCTTTTTATATTTAATCTATCAACTACAGTAAGAAAAAAATCATTAAATTCATTAGCTACAGCAATTGGATCATTAATCAAGTCTCCATTAATATTTAAACTTATTTCAGATCGATTCTTTGCCTTTTGACCAGTTACTTCATTTACTATCCTCCATGTAGCTCTAGAATCACCATTACAATTTTCAAAACACCTTTTATAATAAGATTCTTTTAGTTCTCTTATTTGTGTTTGCAGTTTATTTCTATATTTTTTAAAGTATGCTTTTAACTTTTCATTAAAAGGATGTATTTTTAACTTTTGATAAATTTTATTCTTAATTTTTATTTTCATGCAAATAAAATTATTCATCCAAGGCTTGATTTTTTTTAGTTTATTTTTATTTTCCAATATATTTACTTTACTTTGATTTATTATATTTTGAAAAGTGTCAAAAAATATGTCAAAAGCAATTGAAGGATCCTGCTGAGCATAAACATCCAACCAGAGCGTTTTATCAAGAAGAGAGCCCAGTTTGATGTAGTCTATGCGATAAGCAGAAGGTTCAGAATGATCCGGTTGAAGTCTTCTTTGCTCAAGGTCACGCATACACACTGTGACAACTGTCAGCACATGGTCGGTTACGTTTGCCTCAACAGTCAAAACCTCCACATCTATCTTATCTCTGTTTACAATTCTTGCAAAGACATGATCAATACAAGATAACGTGTTCTCTGTAATTCTTGTTGGCTCTTTAGAAAGACATTCTAAACCATTCCTTGATAACAATGTATTGTATTCGTCTGTAATTATATTGGAATCCAAAATATTAATATTCATATCCCCTATTAAAAACAAGTTCTTTTTAATATTAAAAATGTTTCTATCTTCAAGACAATTTTCTAATTCAGTTAAAAACATACTTTTGCTTATACTATGCAATCTATAAATAGCAATAAAAGTAAAATAATGCTTATTTATTTTAATTTCTAATTTGAGTACGTCAGCTGATTGAAAATTCAACGGACAACAATCAATTACTTCCATTGCTGATTTTACATAGATCTTTATCCCCCCTGATCTAAAATTCTCATTTGCTTTTATAAAACTTACATAGTTAGGAATTTCATAGCTAAATGTTTCATGTTGCGATATCCATATTTCAGAAAGAATTATTATATCCGGGAACAAATTTCTAGTAGTTAATTCACTAAGAAACAGGTCAAAATTGCTTCTTAGGCTACGAATATTTTGGTTTACTATATTAAAGTTAAAATTGTTACTATTGTTTAATGTATTGGTAATGTCAGACTATTATTAATAATTTTATTTTCTAAAGAAAAATGTTTTGAAAAAAAATGTTTTACTGAAAAAACAACAATTACATTAATATAAACTCAAAATTATAGTAACTATGAACTAAAATAAAAACAAATCTATATAAAATTATTATTAAACAAGAGAAAGAAATAAACGTTGTACTATATACATATTGAAACTTTACAGCTTACTTAAATCGTCCTGAGTTGTAACAATGGTGTAAGCCGCATTTTCTTCACGCCTCATGAATATTTTTCCGTTGCGGACCCACAGGAACTTGTAGTTCTTCTCCCTCTGGACCACCCTCGTCATAGCTAACAGCTTTCTCCTCGCCGGTGACAGCGACTCATTGACGTAGACGGGTCGGTCGTCTGTTCTCCCCATGTGTCTGGTCGACAGTGTGCGCTTCACACGACGTCTTCTGAGAAATTCTTCTTTGTCCAGACGTCTAACGAACTTTACAATAATACCAGGTGGATTGATTCCGTTTTGTTTCTTCCCCAATCGGTGGCACGCATCTATCATAGAGTCAGATATATTCATATCCAGCGCTTTACCCACACACTTCACTATATCTACAACATTTTCATTAGCTTCCTGAGGAATGCCGTGTATCTCGACAGCATTAGACCTACTGTACTGCTCACTATCTTCCAGCCGTTCTTCAAGAACTTTGATCTTTTGTTTAAGCTGTTTATTTTCCGTGGTCAGTTGCTCAATCAGATTGAAATATTTCTCCATTTTTTCACCTTGCATTTTTAAGACAGATGTATTTTCTTCGAGTCTATCATTCAGAGCTTCGTATGCGACATTATAGCCTTTCTCGTATGTCTTTTGACTATCTCTTATTTCTTGGATAACTTTCATTAGATCTTCTAGGCTAATTTTACCTTCGTCAGCATCAGATTCCAAACGCATACTTTTCCTTCTTGCTGAAGCGCAGATAGAACACCTCCAAACAAGACCATCTGATGTGATGCAATCAATGTCCGCTTTGCTCATCCGTAGACATGATGCATGAAATTCTTTACTGCAATCGTTGCACACCACTTTTAGTTGTTTCACATTAATAACTTTAGCACACTCACCGCAGTTAGGCATATTGAAAATAAATAATAAGTAACAAATGAAAATTATAGACAATATAGCAGCTGTATAGGTTAGGCGGAACAGGTTAATATTGGGAGCACGCACAGATAATATAACGATCCGAACTGCTCGAGCGCTGAGACATCACTGATCGGCTGATAAGGCAACACTAAGGTCTTCACCAGCATCACTTTCACATTGAATGGAAGAAAAGCGGCATATCGTTTCAAACTGTGAATGCCAGCAAAAACCCTATTAAAAGTTACTGTTACCTGATCAGACCAGTTCAGAGTTTTGTTCATAACCATTTACAAGATTTTTAACTTTGTCACAATAGTTTATTGTTAAGCCCCTAAGTCTCAGTCTAAGAATCGATTCAACATAGACCTGTGACATAAGTCTGGGATGACCACTAACGATATTATAAATATTATTTTCCTTCCATTGTAGTCAATGTTTTAAAGCCCAACTTGACATGGCTTTAATGTCTTGATTTAGTAGTAAAACTGTCCTGTCTGTTTCATTGTAAGGAAAATCATGATACATTTGCAAATCATCCGCATACAAATGATACTTGGAGTGTTGTATTTGAGTTGTGAAATCGTTTATGTATAATGAAAATAATAGTGGTCCTAATACTGATCCCTGTGGTACACCACGTAGACAGTTTTCCAGTCTTACACACTATCCCCAGTACTCACACACTGCCTACGGCCTGATAAGTAGGATCTGACTCATTCAACACAACCATCTGAGAGACCACAGCACGTTAGCTTTACTAAAATAACCGAATGATAAACACAATCAAAGGCCTTTGAAAAATCAAAGAGAGTTAAAATTGTAAGATGCCTTTGTTCATAGCTTGACGAATATCGTCAGTGATCTTAATAAGTGCTGTTGTAATACTATGGTGCTTACGGAAACCAGATTGATGTTTGGATAAAATGTTATAATCTTCAAAATAACTGGAAAGTTAGTAATGTACAATTCTCTCGAGACATTTGGATAATGCAGGGAGAATACTAATAGGTATCAAGTCAGATAGTGCCTGGGGATTGGATACTTTATGAAGAGGACGAATTATTGCAGATTTTCAGGCAGTGGGAAACTTTTTGGAAGTCAGTGAGTAATTGAAAATAGCTGTAATTATGGGCAGAGTAAATGGCAAAGTTTTCTTTAGGAAATTAATGGGAAATTTGTCAGCCCCAACTAGGTTACTTGTAGTGCGGTTAATGGCCTTTAGAACATCACTCTCAAAACACAACTGAAAAAGAAAACTGATTTGCTGGTCTTAAAAAGTGGGCTGTATTCAATACCACTATGGGTGTATTCAATACCACAATACGTGTATGGGTGGGCGGGTGGGTCAATGCCAATGTACGTGTATGGGCGGGCGGGTGGTACAGTGGTGGGGAGGGGGGACGTCAATCGTTGGAGTTTATTGTACAGAGAGAGAAAATCAAAACATGTATCTTCAATACCTGCCTTAAACACTATATAAGTTAAATTTTTATTTTATTTTAGCATGGAACATGCTTTAGTCTTGACCTAACTGTCTGAAAACGTTACGCGGGAGGGTGACGCGTAACCATGAAAACACAATGACATATCAGTGTTGACTTCAATAATGATTTTATTTGCAAGCGTTGATCAAAGTACATCTTTAGTTTCCATGACAACTCTTGTTAAAAATATACAAAATTAAGTCCTATTTAGAGAATCCAGTCCTCATTTACATATCAGTCTACCTCCAGCCGTCCACCGGTGATGTTGTGTCTTGGATCAGATTGCCCTCCTTCGACATCGTCAGGTGTATGTACTCGCCATTCTACTGATAGATCTACATCTGGATTCGGAAACGCAACCTCCGAAATAATAACTGAACCAAAGAAACCCAAAACTGGTGCTCAACGTCAAAAGGAATATAAAGCGTGTAAAGCTGCCGAAAAATCACTACCCAACGAAAATGGTGAGTGTAAACCGATCAAAACTGCTGCCAAAACCGCTGCTGAACGGATGAAAGAGTACCGCCAACGTCTAAAACTAAAGAAACTGGCTCTGAAAAGACCTCTCGAATCCGATGAAGATAACAATGTACCTAACAAATTATTGAAAACTAACTACGCCTTAGCTGACCACGAATTTGACCTTCGTTTCCGACAAAATCCACTAGGCCAGCTAAAGCATGTTCCATGTTTCTTGAATTTTAGCCGTAGGCTCTAAGCAAAAAGATCCGGGGGTCCAGGGGGCTTGCCCCCTTGCGAGGCCCACAGGGCCGAGTTTTTAAAGTTAAATTAAATTGTATCTCTAAATAACAAAATTAACAAAAATGTAATATATTATATTTATAATACATTTGAATAACTGAGTGAAACTAAGAAAAATAACAGTGGAAACTAGAGGACAAATTCAATGTATATAGATTAAAACTCTGCTTTCATATATATCACAGTTTGTTTTAAATAACAGTTGAAAATGATCATATTTTTTCTTATTGATGTGATCATATGTTTAGATTAAGCTGACGGAACACAGTTCAGTCTCAGTCAGTAGATTGATATTTTTTCTGAAAATTTTAGTTTCCCAGTTTGGTTTAGACTTTGTTTCCAGATATTGTATTATTAGTTATTGTTTTGACGGTATTTTGTTAGTTATTTTAATGTATATGTTAATGAGTTATATTGTACATATTTTTAATATTTGAGGTAAGTAGTCTTTATTCATGCAGTCTAGTTTTTAGGTTGTTTTCTTTATTTTAGAAAACTAGATCAAAGATAATAATCTCATAAATAGGATTAAGGAGAATTTTCAAAATGGCTGTTGAATCTCCATTATTCTTAGTATTAATGTATAATATTACGTATAATTTTCATTTCCATAAATGATATCATATATGTGTAATAATGCATGGTGTTTTTATGTTATGATGTCATCTTCAATTATTAAAGTAACTTGCAAACATGTTTAATGTGTAATATTCAGGTTATATGTATCTACTGGAATTTACAGAGTTCCATGACCTTTCATAGAATGTAGACTCCAAGTATAGAAGAAGTAGGGCCTATGTATACTTCTGTGCAACTTGCTCTAAGGCAATTACAATTACATTCTGTTGTATTTTAGTTTTGAATTTTTCTGTTGTGCTATAGCCTACAGTTAGATAGCTATTCTGTAAATTTATTAACTTGAATTTGTGTTCTCTTGATGTCACTAGGTGTTTAGCCTATAGCCTACTAATGCCTCAGTCAACCTCAGTAGGTGAGTTCTCGTAAAGAATAAGTCCAGAATGTTAGATTAACTTTCATTGCTCAATTATTTTGCATCAATTAATATTTAACAATTGGGTATAGTTCCATATGTCTTATGACATTTATAAACCATTAAGGTCCAATTTAAAATTAAGTAAGTTTTAATATTGATTATTTTTTTAATTAGGGCCTACAGAAAATATATTGTTACGATAATTGATAATATAAAACCTGTAGTCCTATAGACCTTCAGTTAAGGTAAGATAATTTTAACCAGTCTAGAATAAACAGTCTAGGCATAAAATAAGTTCATTTTGAGCAAATAGAAAAATTTTACAGTAAAAGAAAACAGACTTGTTTATTACAAGGAAATTAGAAATTGTAGTCTCTTTTAGAAGTTTTTAAGAAAACACTGAACTAAGTATTGATGCTAACTTAGTACATTTGCAAATTTAACGATGACAATTAATATTTTAAATAAACTTAGTAAATGAGAAAGCTAGCCTAATGTAACAAAAACCCAAAAAACCTGCGTTACAGGTGAAAGACACTTTGTAGAGCGTGGTTGCAGAAAAGAAATAATTGGTGAATCAGCATCCATTCTTTTGGATATTTATGCCATAAATATTACTTCTAATTAAAGTACAGAAAAAATAGATTTTTTTTAACATTGTTCCGTGGTGTGGTGGATGTGACAACGAGCTAGACTGCTCCACATTTTGTATGAACACCAGTATCTAGGTCCTCAAAGTGCTTGAAGTGGTTCACCATGAGGTATCGAAACCCTTCCAAGCTTAGGTAGTTGTAGACCTTCTTCCAAACACTAATAAAGGGAGGTTCAAGGTCTAATCCAATCCCTCAAGAATTGCACTCCTTACGACTCCATAGATACCAAAAATGACATCCCACTTTACTGCTCTATTCCATCAAACACACACTGGCCCTCAATGCGTAATTACACACTGTCCTGGTCATACTTCTTCTTCACAAACTGTGCTTCATGGTTTTCGATGTAATAACATGGTCATCCAAGTACTTTTGAATACTGGTGTACCAAGATGTTCGATAAATACTTCACCTGTGAATGAATACAAGTTAACTACTGTGCTGAAATACCAACAATATTAAGTGTTGGCTTGAGTGTAGAAATGATTTCCAAAAGGCATGTGCATTATAAGAACGTTTTTTGTGTGGGTTAACTTACTCCAGGTAACCTTTTTGTAGCCCACCACAAATAACACAAATTATGTCAAAAGGAAAGTTTATCTAGCAGCACTCTTTTTACACCACTTTCACTCTCACCCTGTAACACACTGTGTGTGATGAAGAATTCCATTATCTCTTTTGTTAGTGAAATATGGCAGATGATTGAAAATCCTTTATATACACGGTTGACCACTGCCCTTATTGCCTTCAGATTACCTTAGGCCTATACTAGACTAATTATAATGCAACCTCCTTTTGGTAGGCTGGTAATTATCTATGAATTTTCAAATGAGATCTTCATATCAGTTGCCCTGTTTCATTGTCATGTTGATGATATTGTGGACCACAACGTCCTGATTGGGAAACTGTGGTCTTATGGCATAAGAGGAGTGGCACTTGATTTGATTGCTTCTTACTTGTACAATCGTCGACAAAAAGTTGTGATTGATTCATAAGCAGATAGTGAATTTCAAGTAATGAATTCAGGAGTGCCTCAGGGCTCAATATTGGGTCCTATACTCTTCCTAATTTATGTAAATAATACATCCTTTCTGTCACCGAATATCAACACTGTCACATCCACGAGATTTCTTGGTCTGGAAGTGGATTCTAGCCTAACTTGGCGTCAGCATATTAATCAATTGCTCCAAAAGCTTAGCAAAGCTTTTTACGCTATTTTAACTCTCTCCACTATTGTAGATCTAAACACTCTAAAACAAGTTTATTTTGCATATGTACATTCCCTGATTACTTATGGACTGTTATTTTGGGGAAGTTCTTCTGAATCATCTAAGGTTTTTCTAAAACAAGAGAAAATAATTAGACTTATGACAGGTTCTCTTCACAATGACTCTTGCAGGAAACATTTCCAAAATTTAGGGATTCTTCCTCTACCATCAGCTTACTTGTTCCAGTCTTTGCTTTTTGTAAAGTCAAATTATGAGAGATTTTCTAACATGAATTACACACACTGCTATAATACTAGAAACATTTCCATTTTGCAGTATCCTGTTCATCGAACAACTTTTCTTGAAAAGTCCCATTTTTACTCCTGTGTAAGACTATAAAATCATCTACCAGTTGAGTTAAAAGGCCTGGATGATGATTATAAGATGTTTAAGAAGAGACTCTTTAAATATCTAATCTCAAACTGTTTTTACAGTGTCTCAGACTACCTGGATTCCACGTCAGGACGACGGGTGGTTTACCAGTAGCGAAAACTCTTATTTGGTGTATATATTTTTAGCTGCTCATCTTTGTTACATATTTATTGTTGTTTTACATTGTTTTATATCACTGTTGTAATTTAACAAGTCATCTGCCCAGCTATATTTTAGCGTATAAGGTGTCTGACTATTATACATAAATAAAATAAATAATAAATATTGTCGGGAGAACTTGACGATAATGTTGTTCAAACAGAAAAAGGGGCTACCATAATGGCCAACTTTTCTCATTCCATTTAAATAATAAAAATTCAAATGTTTGCTCGCTGTAACTAGAATATAAATACCTAAAACATAAGTATTTTACTTCAAAACCTGGATAAGTTTGTTAGTAATACAAATAACCTTTAATAAAATAAGAAACATAGGGTATAACTAGATTTGTTTGAATTAATTTTAATTATTTTTTAGATAGCTACACTATTGGAGATGGTGATTTCAAAATGATCAGTTTGGACCATCCAATTTTGCCTCACTAGTGCCTTTTTACTGCCAAAGTTCAACTAAATACTAGCACTAATATTTGGGAATAAAAGAAGAGTTCAAAAGGAGATTGAGTTTATATTTTTGTTGATATGGAAATAACAATGGTTCCATCTCAGTTCCTCAGCGTAGTCTTAGAAGAAGATAATGGCTCTGAAGAAGATTCTCAGACATACTCTCATCACCCTACATGGTAAGCAAATTGTATGCACCTTTCATTATATGTAGTTGTCTTAAGTAGAAATTTGAAAAAAAAAACTTTGTTTCACAAATAAATCTGTGTCCTTTAACAGCCCTTATGTAACCTGAGGAGATTTTCCGGCTTAGTCCCTAATTTTGGATGTGACTCCTTAATTTTTTAGAGTCCCATTCAGGATGGCAGTTATGCCAATTTTCTGATTACTTGGAAAATTATTTAAAACTAGTGGCCCATTCATCTAAATGTTCACAAATAATGTTGTTGTCTTAATTTTAAATAACACTAATAAATAAAATGTAATTTTTTTTCTTAAAACTGTTTTTTCCATCAACACTTTATGTGAACAATTAAGACAAGCCTGCATTTAACCCTTTCACACTACCAATACTTAATCATGCAATTTGTTTATGAGTACATAGATGGCATATTCTGGATTCAGCCTAAAAAACATGGCCACCTTATTTTAACTTTATTATTCCTTAATTTTTAATTTACTAGCCCTAAAATGTGGTAAATTTCAAATATTTAACCCTGTTGAAACAAGGCCAGATTTGCATGTTTCAATATCACACATTTAGGTTAAAATATATTAACATGGGTCCAATCTGTTTTTCAAGATGTATAAACTGATTTGCGTGCCGGAACAAAAATTCAAGCTTTAACAGTTTTGATTTAAGGTAATATACATTGGTGGCTAAGGTTTTGAAGAAATTGCAATGCTCAGGATATGACTGCCAGTAGGCCCTATACTTTACTAATTTTGAACAGTCCTTAAACGCTGATATCTATGTATTAAAAACACATGTGGTTCTTAGGCTAGATCCATAATGATAAACTGACAACTTTACAAAGAAATAGAATTTTTTGAAAATAAAAACTGTTTTTAAAAATGCTGTAACCCCATCTCCCAACGAGCACACAAGCCACTATTTGGCTATCAATAATGGTGAGAATAACAATATAGGGAGGAATCTCAGGTTCTAATGCCACCTGGTGCCAGCTATGGATGGGAACTCTTGTTTCTGTCTTCAGTAAAAGTGTTTTAAATGTTAGTTTATTGTTAATAATAATTTTATGTTAGTTAGGCCATTATTAATAATTTTTTATAATGGCATTTTTCAAAACATATTTGCTGGTGTTTTGTTATATAGCTATACAAAACTTGAATATAATAAAATGTGTCTGCGAAAACAATATGACTTAAAAGAAACACTAAATTCCTTGGCAGCGGTATAAATTACTTATATTTTGAAAACTAAGGCACTAAGCTGACGCAATTCAAAGAAAATGCCATCTCCCCAAGAGAGTGAGTCAGGTTATTTAAGAAAAATCTGACCCAAGACATTAAATGTAAAAGTTACAAATTTCAGTCTAGTACTTATTTTAGTTAAGTCGAACTTATGTTTCGAGGTTGGGTTTTCTATTTGTTTGTATCTTTCCTTTCAGTTTCTCTCTGCATCATGTGTATTTTTTTGTCACTCGGCATACTTTATTAAATTCCAAATAGTACTTGGTGCAATATAAGTTGTACTATTTTAGATTGCATGTACTGTGATTGAAATTAATTCATAAAAGTATTAATAAATTCTTTTACTACAGCAGCTTCCCTTTGCAGTTTTTAAAATAATTATTTTGTATTAGGCCTAGTATTTTTTGTACTAACACAAAAAATTGGCAACTTTTTACATTATAGTACTGAATTAGCTTTAATCATATATTGAAAAGCTTTGAAGATCAGTATTACTAGCAAAACGGCAATATCTGGTAATTATATTTTTTCAATTTAATTACCAGATATTTGATAATATAAATAAATAAATCTTTATTGTCACAAAACGTTTCCATAATAATAGCGCAGCTATGAAACAGATGACATTGTCAATATATTACTATTTTACTTATATCTACATAACAATCCTATATGGCCAAACCAAGAACTGAATGATCCTGTTAATGACTAAAAACTTCAGTCCCAATTCGTCCCAATATATAACACTCCATTAAGAGTGTTGCAACCTATTGCATTAACTCAGTTTTTGAAATAAATCCTTTTCATTACGCTGCAAGATTTGCTGCTACATAGTGTGTTTGGAATATGCCATTTGATTAGATTTGTTGTTGTCTTTTTGCTTTCTCTCATATGTATTAGCATAGAGAAAGTATTGTGATTGTTCAAAAAATTTTTCTTACAAGTTGGTCTAAAAATCCATTTTAGGGTTATCTGGACACAAAAAAATTAGGTTTTAAAAAAATGTGTAGTGTCTGTCCGTATGTGTTTCGTCTCTGTGTGTATACGTGCAGTTCGCTGGAGACCAAACGGATGAATCAATTTTTATGAAATTCTGTTTGTAGGTGTATTTAGCCAATACCTCCGGACCATTTTTTCCCTTTTTGAAATTTTAGTTTTTTTATTTTTACGAGTAAAAACATAAAAAATGGAATTTTCTCAAAAACAGCTCTAACGATTTTGATTAAACTTTCAGGAAAGATATGAATTACAATTTAAAATGTTTTAGTAAACACTGCATGCATGTCTCTAACTTTTGCATTCATGACTAGTTTTTGAGTTATGGTAAAAAAAAAATATTAGGGAATCAAACAGGTAATTTTCATAGTTTTGATTTTTTTAGTGTTTAATATGGGGGAAAGTTTGTGCCAATTCTTTGGAACCATTTATTATAAATATCTTGAGGCATCTGAAGGTCCGTTATATGTGACATGTCGTTAAGACCATACTTTGTTTATTTCATTATCAATTCAATTGGACAGTTCTATTGTTGGACGTTTGACATTTCTTTATCAGTCTGCTTGGATCCCTCAGTGGTGCAATGCCTTGAGGACTTCATTTTCATTGCAATACTTAAATACTGTTGGTATTAATTGAAAAGGCTTTTTTTAGACCTGTATTTTTTCATTTAGTTATTATTTGTTATCATGAGTAAGAGAATTTACTTACATCCATTCTTCTTATGAGTATTGACTATTCATTTTGTGAACTAATAACAACTGACTCCCCTTATTAAGGCTGTTGATGGCCCTAGACCCAACTGCCCTATGAATACAACTACCAAATTGTTGTTGCTGTTATTATTTTGCATATTTCTCATAAATCTAAACTGATGAATAATATAATATTTAATTTGTTTAAAATATTTTTTAAGAACTCGATAATATAAAGTGGAAGGTGTAAAGAATTTATTGTAAAAAATTGGCAAATTAGATACCACTAAATAAGACATGGAAGTAAGGGTGAGGTGATGGCTGTTGTTTTTGGAGAAAAAATACAACAAATAAGATTTAACGTATTAAACAATAGAATTGTAAGTCGATTGTTGTCAAGCATTCTAGTAAGCAACAATATAATGCTAATCTGGTGAAACCAGATAGTATAGACAGTATGGGTCTGTGAAAGTTTGTAAGGGAGTGCTGCGAGTGTATAGATAAGTTTTAACTATCATTTTTCAGGCAGAGCCAATATTCTACAAGTAACAATTCTATTTCGGATCAAGAAATGTGGAATTTAACAAAGAACTTGCCGAAAGCACTGCTGGCTGAATGTACGGTTGAGATATCAAGAACTCCAGTTAATCAGTACGTATTGACCTTGCTTAGTATTTGCTACTAAATATACATTTTACCAAATTTTTTTAACAACAAAACCATTTTGCTCACCTTCAACTCTGCAAAGAGGAAAAAAGGCCATATAAGTTTATATATGGGTATTTTATGATCCAGATAGACTTACTTCCTTTATTGTTAGACTGTTTAGGCCTACTTAATTTATATTAGTGAATTTTATTTGGCTGGGTAGAAGTCTAATTCTTTAGAGGTCTGAAAATGAGCGTATAATGGCACCGAGTCTCAAGTAGACCTGCTACTCTTATTAAACAGGACGTTCTGTCAGCCAGGCATCTAGTAGATATTTCTGCGTCTCAATAATTTGAAATTTCTCAATAAGGTTGATGTAACTTTTTTTGTAAATCTCCCATTAAAGTTGGTTTCTTATTGTAGACAACAGTGCTACAGACTTCTTGATGACTGTAGTACTGTGATCTCGTATTTTATACTGTCTGGAAAGATGTATTATATCAATGTGGGTTATCACTTTTAATTTATACTGCAATTGCAGTTTAGATTTTAAGCCTTCTGTTATTCTACTCAACAAGTTTAGTTGAGTTCCTGACTTATGGTCAATATGTAGCTGGTGTACCAACCTAAGGATACTCTGCCTCAGTTCTTTTAACATTAAATGTTATGGAAACCTAAGAAAATTAAAAAAAATGTGTGTTATCAAATGTGTGATATATTCATCTTGTTTTGCAGATCGTACTGTCAATGTTTATAATATGTCAGGAGTAATGAGTACAATTTCATTCATTTAAAGATAACTAAACAAAATTATAAACTAGTCAAATAATAAATTTAGGTTGGCTTTTTTATTAGGTCAATTAAGAATAATATAAAATGTTAAGTATCAGAAAAGTTGAAGGAGCAAATTCTTAACTAGTTTATTAGATATTATTGTAAAAAATAAAAAATAGTTGTCTTGTAATGTATTTCATCTTGCAACAAGTTGTTTTTTGCCTTTTGTTGACTGGCATTTTTCCTTATCGACATGATACAAACATATAAATTTCTTCATTTGGTCCTCGTTAAAAATTTGATGGTTATAAAATTAAACATATTTAACCCTTCGCACGCATACAAACGAATACATACCCAGCCTCTACTTTACCTCAAACGCGTTAAACGAACATATCTGAAATGAAATATTTCTGTCGATAGTGTAAATGATAGTTCGTAAAACTTCCACTAGAGTGCAGCATCAACTTATACATGTCTTTAGCCAACTCCCTCAGCCTATCAAAAACATAAATCGTCCATGAATGTAAAGGTGCAGAGCAGCCAATTAGAGCGTGCATGGGTGCGGCTCCGTCTCATGCCTTTGCACACAGGTAAAATGAAAATATCCTCCATCTGTCACTCCACCTATAAGCATATTATTGTTTTCAACTCTTATAGTTCCTTTTTTCTGTTTTATAGTTTTCAATTATTTTGTTGTAGTTATTATTGTATCATAAATGAAAGATACTGTTAAAAGTTTCAACTAAAATGTTGAACTTTAATTATAAGTTTATATATTTTTTATCTTCCTTTATGATTCTAAAACTTCAAAAAAATTAATATCACATTTCATTAAAATTATTTTTTGTACATAATTTCCTGTTACTTTAAAAGAGGGTATAGTAATTTCCGCCTGCGAAGAGTTAATAATTCCACGAAATCTTCAGATTACGAACACATTGCACAAAAATATAAAACACATCTTAAAAAATAGAATTAGTAAAAATATTAATATAAATGGATAAGTTGACACAACTTAAAATCAAGGTTTTTTTTACAACTTAAACTTAAAATCAACTAATTTTTACTGTTCAGTATTTTCATTTTTTAAATTGTATATATGTTCTTTTATTTTTATTTTAGCGTGTCTTGAGGTTTAGCCAAAATATGTGTTATTGCATTCACAGTTAATTTTGTACATCACATTTTTTGTTTATTGATTTTCATCATATTTTCAACAGACATAAGTGTTAAATTAAATTCACTAAAAACATAAACATTAGTAGCATATACAAAAGAGTAACGTTTTGATATGTGATGTTATTTTTCAGGACTGAGAAAACAAAGAAGCCTTGTTTTGATGCAAGAGTGTCTCCTGTAAGTATGCAGTTTATACACGTCATAAACATTCAAGATTTATTATGTAGCTTATTTGATTAATTGTTAAGTTATTATCAATCCAAGCTGGACAATTAACTGTGTAGTGATGTTTTCAGTGCAATTAAAATTTGTCTAGTGGTTCTGCCACACCAATTTATTACTTGTTTGTTCAAGCAACAAATAAGAAATACTGGCAAAATGATATAAGGATTTCTAAAGAACTGGAAACCGTGTTGCCCACATTGTTGACTTCTTTTGGAATAGTGTGATGACACTCTGAGGCAAAATCAGAGGTCAACAGATTTAGTTAAAACTATAAATGCTTATTATTTGTATTACTTAAATGAAAAATGGAGATATCCATTGATATGTAAAATGAAAATAGCCTTTTAAACTAAGTTACTGACATTTTATTGGCTGAGCTCCATTTCACTTTTCACTGTTGATGGAAAAATCGAAACAGTTAATTTGACATAAGATACTTATAAAAATGTGTAGTTTATTTAAAAATACAGGGTGTTTCAAAAAGATAGATCCAATTTCAAATAGCTATATTTATTAGAAACAAGTGCTTTATCTAAACATATTGGACACTAAAATACTCACAAAAGAATAAAGTTTACACAAATCCATCATAAATGTTCAGTATGTCCTCCATTTGCAGCACGGATGACCATCTAGTCGAATAATATGTCTATAATATATTTGGGTAAACCATTTGTTTCTAATAAATATAGATATTTGAAATTGGGTAATTCTTTTTGAAACACCCTATATAACAACAGTATTAACCCTCTAACTGCCAATATTCGTAGTTTACGACTCAAGCAACAGCTTCTACACAACGCACTAGTGAGGTTATGTTCATGCTTGTTTAGGCCTATTACATATCATTTTATTTTCCTCTAAGTATCATTTCCAACAATATACATTGTTATGTTTATGAGTTAAGTTTATTGTACTGAGCTGCCCCTATATTTGGCAGTTGTATTGTGAAATTGGATAAGAACTCCGGCCATTAATGATATCCATAAATTAGTTCTATACCACCACTATAGACTGGTTCATTTTTGTTGTTGCATTATTAATAATAGTTGGAAAATGCAAAATAAAAATTGAAGTTAACAAAATAAAGATAACTAAAAAATTTTTATGAGGGGGTTCTTATTTCAACCCTTTCACAGCCTTTGGAAACACTGTCACCGTGATGGATCTAAGGTGTTATACTTCACACGCCTCAGATTAAAGTAGGTATACACAAGAAAAAATATACATATAACTTATATTTGTTTTAAATATGAATTTGCTCTTTATATACATAGAAGTTTTTTCCCCCAAATGAGTTGGTGAAGATTTTTTTTCAAAGATAGTTGAGCTCCCATTTAACTGCAATGTAGACATAGAAAAGAAAAATAAAACAACAGAAAAGATTCATTGCTGCAATGTCTTCTTAAAAAAATTTTCTTCATAAAAATTTATTGAGAGTCTTGAATCTTACAGTGGTTTGAGAAGTTTTTTACAAAATATACAAAATAATATAATAAATCTATATTTTCCATTACTATTATATTTTTCAGTGAAAATAATAAATATTTTTAAAACTCATATATGTAAATATTTTACACATACTCTTATTAAAAAAGAGTTAATTAAGAAAAGATTCTGGTAAGCTTGAATTAAACTGAAAAACCTATATTTGTAAAAACACACTGTTTTAAGAAAACAGCAATTAATAAAAATCTTTACTTAACACATTGACTGCTACAGCTAAATATACCATTTTGACCTAGGAGCTGTAAAAAAAAAATTATGAAAACTTACCTTGTATGTAGATATCACTGTAAATGGTGTTAGAATTATGTTTTCAGTAATTTTGGATGGTATCCAGTTCACAATAATCCATGGGTCGCCGGCTACCGAGCCGCATTGTCTCCCAAAATTCTATACCCTAACGTTCGCTTGACCGCACCAAAAAGTGTTTACTACGCACTTTTATAATTTTATAGTTTTCAGCCTATTACTAAAGGTTATTACTTATAAAAAATATTTACATATATACACAACCCTACCAACCACCCTTAGTCCACTTCTTTTACAGATTGTCATGGTAGGCTAAAAAATATAACAAGAACATATTTTGTACCTCACACAAATTGATTTTATGTGTAGAATGTTACGTTGACTCGTTATGTTAACACTAAATAAACACAATTGTATATAAAAAAACAAAATATATATAAAAACAACACTCGAACAACACTGCGCACAAACAAAGAAAGAGCTGGCGAAAGAACGTGGGCGTGGAAGGAACAAACTGGCGGGAATGCCAAACTGACGCGACAACAAGGTCGACACACATTCCAGACACAATGCTGCGCAGTACCAACCTAATACGACGAAAAACGGCATGTTAGGGAAGCAATGGGAAATAATAGGCGCCCTCTGTAGCCGGCTACCGAGTCGGGTGTAGTGCTCGGCGCCGCATCGGTAGCCCGCTACCGAGCCGCACGGAGTGTGTTAAGGTGAATTCATATTGGTCTGTGGTGTATGAAATATTGTCTAAACAGTCTTTTCCAGTGAGTAATTTTATCACTGTCAAGCCTCTGACCAGACATGGTGTTGACTTGGGCACTACTTCAAATTCTGTCGACTATCAGAAGACCGGTTGACCGGTCTACCCCTCTGCCCCCAAACTACTGTGTGAGTTGAAGGGTAGAGACAGACTATTCTTCACTTGGCCACCAGGAAGGGCATTTATCAGTAGCTGACACCCACGTTGTACAGTTGGGACATTACTTCATTTACAGACGTGTCATGCTTGCATATAAAAAAATATGAATTTAAAATGTTTACATGCCTTATTATAGGATAAGCTGTACTAATGCCTCGTGAGATTATTTTTTTCCAACTGGTTTTAGTTTATTAAAAAAAATAGATTAAATTTAACAATAGTTATTCGTATTTATAAATCAGGAGATTGAACTAAAATCTGATCTTAGTTTAAAATGATGCATTCATAAATAAAGCTGTAAACTTTATTGGACTTAACCCTAGAAGTACTGCACCTATTTCATGTGAAAACCGCATTGATTTTAACCAATTTGCAAGCTTTCAGGAAAAAAATTACTAAAAATCCTTTTTATTATTTTATTAGGTCATATTATACATCATTATTTTTGGAATAATATGGGCAATCATAAAATGTCACATAAAAATTTATATCCTGAATTTTTGTTTTACCATTGCAATAAAATTTAGTAAAGAAATTTTTTTTTCAAAAATATTTTATGTTCTGCCTAATCTACACTAGCATAAAAATATGGTTTCCATAACAACCCATACATTTTTATATAGACAATTTTAGTGTCTTCAAAATGATATGCATTTTATAGGGCTTATAGTAAGATTTTTTTTTTAGCAATTTATAAAATATTGCGCTTTTGTAAAAATATGTGCTTTGTGTTTTATACTGCAAACAAAATATTCTAACAATCAAAATGAAGTTATATTTTCTATTATAATGTCTTTATACTCTAGTATATATATAAAACAATTAAAAATCACTATTTACAACAATAACAACGTAAAATACACACCAAACTAATCAACAATAACATAACCACGACAACGCGCTTGGAATGAGCGAACTCACGTGACTGCAGCAGATGACCAGCTGTAAACAGGACAGGAAAAAACCCAATGTAACAGTCACAGACTGTTAAAATAAGAAGTAAATTTCATTGGCTTTCATTTCCAATAAGTATTAGATCTTTAAATAAAACTATTGGTAAGCAGTGACCAGTTAATTAAACCAACTTTTATCGAGGTCACAGACGTCGATGGTATTTCGCGGACGGCGGCATTCGACGTCTTGGACGTCGATAGTACTTTTAGGGTTAAGCATTGGCCTTAGAGGAATCAAATCCAATATTGCTACAGGTATAGTAGACTCATAGTATTCTAAGAATTAGTTTTTTCCTATTTAAAAACAAGAATATTCATCTTATTTGTCTTTATAAAATATTTTGCTTTTAAATCGTATCATCTTTGTTATTTATTTGGGCGAGCCGGTGGCTGAGCGGTCTAAGGCGTCAGGACTTTGAGCTTTGGTTAGAGATAGCGCTGGTTCGAAGCAAGCCTAGACAGGAAGATTTATCAGTAATATTCACCTTTCACTTTACTGGTTTGTCCCTTTACTCTGTTTGAGTAAGTTCCTCGCACAGATCAATAGTCTATGAGGAATAGGCAGAGTAAGGTTAAGAAGGAGATCAGCCTCTTCTTTTTGAAAAAAAAACTTCTTCAATAAAAAGTATGGTAATCAGCTTTTTTACTTTTAATTAAAACTGTATTATTATTTGCCGTAACATTATAATTGTAATGTATAAAAGGAGCACAATTCTACATTATATTGCTTTATTGCATCTTTGAACTTTTCAGAGTAATTGACAGTAAGCCCTATTGCGGTTAATTTAATGTTTGATATATTTTTTATCAATAAACTGACACATTCGCTGAATTCTATAATAAACCTAACTTTATCGCTTATCTGCTGCTTATAATTCCAACAATGTACTGTTTTAGATATTCAACACACAACAAGCTCCCACACCTCCTGCAGCAAGAACTACTCCACCTGTTCAACAATACCTGCCACCTCCTCCACAGGTACTTTGTTTTTTATCAACATGTTCACATCAAACACTCAAAGGTAGTCTGTAGTGTTGTAAGACAACTTAAAAATATATAATATAGAGAGAATAGTATTATTCCCATCTAATTTGAACGAAAATAAACCAATTTTAATTGTTGTATAACTCACAGTACTTAGAAAAGAAGACGATAGGAATCAAACCTTCACATGAGCGAAGTGACAACACAGAAATACTCGTTTTGATTCTCACGTTTGCAATTTCAGGTGATAAGTGATAAATAACTTGTTTACTATTTAGCTGAAAGCTTCCATGTGATTGATAGGTGTCGTTACCAGCCTTTATTTAATAGAAACCACCTGATATCGTGCAAGTGACGTAACAGCCTTTCCATGATACCTGTCCTATTGTTGGCGCAGACATTTTGTGCACCCGAGTGTGAAGGTTGTTTTCTAAGGACCTAAAGAGGCCTATAACAGATTTATCCTTACCATTGTCTTTCTAGTTTAATTATAGGTTATTACCTATGCATTTTTAAATTTTATTACATGTGTTGATAATTTGTAACAAAAAAGTACAGAAATTTTAACTAATTTTCACTATACTTTAAATTTACGTCATTATTACCAAAAAGCCCGTTAATGTATCACATTTGTCATTTAATACCTGGTTGATAGGAATGTTTTCTAAAAGTTTTATGAATTTTAACTTTACAAGAAAAAGAGTTCTTATCAACCCCCTGAAACATTGTTTTATTGGCTTCTAGAGGTTGTAAAACAAATTACTTGGTCTTGTTTTTTATAAGCACTTAATATACATTAAAAATTTATTTTAGTAAAATTATGATTTAAAATGTGTTCTAAGCCTTTACTTACTTTATTTTCTTCAGTTTACTGAATATTAGGGATGGGTTGGTTCCCTGAAGTCGTTTCTCGGTTCTATCGATTATTAACAAAAGAACCGGAACCGATAGAAAAATGTTGGTTCCGGTTGCAGAAAAACTGTAAAGAGGGAGATAGCTTTCATATCAGGAATGTATCAGCTGTAAAAGTGCCGGTAAACAGAACGATCAAACGACAATATTTAGCTGCAAGATAAACAAAATATCTTTTTCAGAAAATATCTGCACATAGACAGGCCACTTTCTTATCAGTATGTGATTTGGCTGAGATAAACAACTTATCTTAGCCAGAAAGTGCCTATAGTCTTAATCAGGACGTAAAAAGAAACAGATAACATTAATGAATAGGAATTCCCACACAAAGGCAAAGGTACTGAATTAATGCGTAAAAAGAAACAGATAACATTAATGAATAGGAATTCCCACACAAAGGCAAAGGTACTGAATTAATGCCTTCATTTTTTGTTTGAGACCAGCCCTCCTTTTCGCCTGAGCTACACCCTTGTTTATCATGACCCTTTCTTATCATTTCCTGCCTGAATAAACACATGTGACAACATTTAATTCTGCTTACAACTCATCTTATATTCTGAAGATAATTATGTTTCTAGTTTTATTGTGTATTTTGAAAAATAAAATGTTTTTATGATGAACTTAAGATATTAGAGTTTATTTATTTAGACTTGTAATGAAAAAAAGCATACAAAACCTAGGATATTAGATTGAAAAATAAAATTTTCTTAATATTGTATCAAAACTAATAAAAATGAGTATTTAGCATTTTTATTTTAAAATAGTTAATTTTAATTACTTCTTTTTCTTTTTACAAAGTCTTAAATTGGATTACTGTTTAAAGGATTGAAACCTAGAGATTTGGATTGAAGAATAATCATTGAAGTCTTGAACATTTTTGTTTTAAAATAGTTACATTTAATTTTAATTTTTTTTATAAAGTCTACAGTTTAATGTTTTAAATTGCATTGGCTTCGTTAATATTTAATAATTTTTTTTTTTTTTTTTTTAATTTTTTAATCATTATTTCTCAAACATTGGTCATAGTAAACAACAATTGATAACGGAGCCCCGACAACAGTCTTACTCTAACAGATTATGTTAGAGTAAGACTGACTCCCGTGAAGTATATAAAATTATCAAAAATTTCAAAAACTCAAATTCAGCTGGATATGATGGCTTAAGTAACAAAACTATTCGACACTGTGCCAGTTACATTTGTGAACCCTTAGCTGACATTATAAATGCATCTTTGGCTCAGGGACTATTTCCAACTCAACTCAAACAAACTATTATCCGTCCCATTTTTAAAGATGGAGATACTAATCTTCCATGTAACTGGCGTCCAGTAGCAATTATTTCAACAATTTCAAAAGTATATGAGCGTGTCTTTGCAAATAGATTATTAAATTATTTATTTCAACATAATATTTTGTGTAAAGAGCAATACGGGTTTGTGAGAGGAAGGAATACGACTGATGCTATGGTTGACTTCGTTACCTGTGTAATCACTGCACTAGATGAAAAATACAAGACAATGGGACTATTTTTAGATTTACAAAAGGCGTTTGATTGCGTAGATCACGATATACTTTTTGAACGTCTTTACTTGTTAGGAGTGAGGGGGGTGCCTTTGGAATGGGTTAAATCATATTTACGTAGTAGAATCCAACGAGTAGTTAACAATAATGTTCAGTCCGGAAATTTAATACTAAAATTTGGAATCCCTCAAGGCTCTGTCTTAGGGCCAATCCTTTTTATCATTTACATTAACAATATTTCGGAAATAGTAAATAACTTAAGAATCACATTATATGCAGACGACGTGTCTCTAGTTTTTAAAAATAAATCCTGGAATAATCTCGAAATCGATAGCTTTATCCAACTAACAAATCTTTACCAATATCTTAACAGTAATAATCTTCACGTAAATCCCACAAAAACAAGCTGTGTAAATTTTTCCAAACAAATTAAAACCGAATCAGACCCGATGATATTTATGAATAACTTTGAACTTCCCTTTAACAAGGAGGTTAAATACCTTGGATTAATTTTTGACGATAATATCTCATGGAAATCACATATCGATAGCCTATGTTCCAAACTGTCATCACAGTTGTTTCTCCTCAGAAAATCCGCAAATTACAAAAACGTATTTATTACCAGATTAATATATACATCTCTAATAGAATCACGGCTAAGATATGGAATTGTTTTGTGGGGCTCTACTTCTCGTTCAAACTTTTTAAGAACCTTCCGCATACAAAAAAGGGCTATCCGAATTATGGCCGGAATAAATAAAAGAACGTCATGCAGATATTATTTTAAATCTTTGAACATTTTAACCTTGCCATCAATCTATATTTATGAAACTCTTACTTATTATAAATTTAAATTTTCAAACATTGTAATGGGCTCAGATATACATAATTATGACACCAGGCAAAAGAACCAACATAGACAGACCACGCACAGATTAGAAATTACTACCTGGCTTCCACAAAACATAGGTCCAAAATTATTTAATAAATTGCCCGATGTAATTAAACAAGAAGGCACACAGACAAAATTCAAAACTCTACTACATCAATTTTTATTGGAAAGAGCTTGTTACTCTATTACTGAATTTTTAAATACTTAATTAGTTTATAAATGGATTTATACTTGGTTATATATTTTATCTTTATTATTTAGTTAAGCAAGTGTTTTTATTTGATTGAATATGCTATTTTATGTTAATACTGAACAACTAATGTAATTAAATATTATTAATGTAAAATATGCTAATTTGACGTTTGTTATACAATGTTACTAATTGTCAACAACAAATAAAATGATTTGATTTGATTTGATTTGATAACTCAAAAATAGTGTTATTTGTTAAATTTAAAATTAAAAAAATATATCTACTGTAATTTCTAAAAACACATATGGTATTATTGGCTGTATAGTTTTCTATGAATGTGAGTAGCAGTTGTATTTTCTTAAGTTTGATAATCAATTAAGATAAGAACTACTAGTTCTTATAGTTAATAACTATATTTTTTTCAATTAGTAATTATATTATTATTTGTTGTTATTTATCTTTGATATAATACAATTACTTTAACCTCTTAAATTTAGCTGTGGTGGTTTCAGTCAACTCTTTTGTAATTTGTGTTTTAATAAGTTTTATTACTAAACCAGACCTAAAATGGCAGGTTATTTTTCAATTTTCTCTAGGCTTATAAGTTTTGTAATTTCCTCAAAGTAAATTTGAAATGCATACTAATTTGATCATTATATTCCATGTAGCTAAAATGTACACTTTTTTAAATTTAAAGTAAATACTTTCTGTGTGCAAAAAATTTATAACTAGAGAATAAATAAAATGTTATCAATTCTCTAGTTATTGGAAATATTGTATTGCATTTTATAGATTTCAGGGTGTATTATACTTCATATTGGAGAAATCGCCAAAATATTATGCACTGTTTTTACTTGCTGATTCCACATAATTTGTTGATGCACTGGTGTAAAGGTATTGATAAAATGTTCTGATACTTTCTCAAAAAGTACTCAGAACCGATTTCAGTAAAGAACCGACCCATCACTAGTGAATATCAACGTGGTGTCCAATCTATAACAAGTACATTACAATCAAAATATATATATATGTGTGTGTGTGTGTGTGTGTGTGTGTGTATATATATATATATAAACATTTTTAACGATATACAATTCTTTTTTACACTTATTTTCTTCAGTTTTCTTGTAAACCGATTTACTTCATATTACAGTTTAAAAAAACTGTATATTATTTAAATATTTATTTCCATTTCTTTCTGTCAAACGTACAGGTATGGACAGGGAAAATAAGGAATATTTGAAGAGGGGGAGAGGACTGAGGGTAGTGATCCAAACAATAGAAGCAAATACGTCTAAGTACTGTAATAGTAAAAGTAGTGAATACTTTTATACGAATACAGGGTATTCAATACTCAAAAGTATTCGCTAATCCCATCACTAGTCAAAATTCATAAAACTTATAGAAAACATTCATATCATTATATTGTACATATAGTTTCCATAGCTGGGAGATCAAAAATTCGTGACAGTCCAGCTACCACATTTGTTGCTCATTTAGAACTACCCAGGGTGTATGTACAGCTTTAAAGATTTGCTGTGGACGTGAACATCACCTTCAAATATAATCTTGTTCCAAATATAAATACTACAGCTTTTTTAAAATTGATATATGGTAGCTATTGATGGAATGGTAAAGCTATGGTAGATAATGAATGGAAATATATTTAACCCGTTTTGCCTAATTTATAAATATAAAATTCCAATATATAAACACATTCAACGCAGCAGGGAGTATTTATTGTTATCGATTAACTAAATTTTGCAAGAAAGAATGATCATATTTTTGTTTTTTATTGAAACTATTCTGTTTGCAGCTTCTGCATAGATCGGAGTGGATGGAAGAGAGGATGGACGTTCAAGACCTGTTGACAGGAGTAGAAGCTGTCTATTCTGATAATGAATCTGGTGGCGAGTATGAAGAAGCTGCTTCTGTCAGTATATTTCCTATTACTGTTGCTAAAGTTGAAAAATCAAAGCCAGATAAAATTAAGAAACAAGACATAAATAAGTTCAGTTATCCATGTGAACACTGTCCAAATGTTTATTCTAATAGAGGTGCGCTCTGGCAGCATTCAGTTGCTACTCATTCTGTTGAAAAAACGTGTGAGTGCAAAATATGTGGTAGAAAGTTTTATCGTAATTGTAGCTTAGCATTGCATCTGAAAAGCCACTCAGAGGAGGAATACTGTCAGTGCAAGGAATGTGGTAAGTCATTCAACAGGCTTGCCAACTTAGAGAGGCACATGAAAGTGCATGCAGAGGCTGAACAATTTCCTTGCTCAAACTGTGACAGAGTGTTCAGAGATAAAGCTAATCTTCTACGTCATGCAATAGTACATGCTGCACCTAAGTTGGTTCAATGTGATCTATGCAATAAATCTTTCAAATCCCAAGAACAACTTGAAGTTCATTTTCAAACTGTTCACACTCACTCGGAAACGTCTCTAGCTTGCTCAACATGTGGTGATGTTTTTAATAGTATCACCGAGTTGATGCAGCATGATGCAACGCATTCGTCTGACAAAGTTCATTTGTGTAAAGTGTGTGGTGTATCATTCACTGATAAAAATATTTTTAAAAAGCATATGATAACTCATACTGGAGAACGCTTGAAATGTACAATATGTGGTATTGATTTTACACAGAAATCTTCTCTTCTGAGACACGTTAAACGAATGCATCCACAAGATTCAGATGGCATTATAGAATCCTCACTCTTTCTAGATGACAAGAATTGTGGGTTGGACAATCGGGATGGATCTCCTGATAACAGCTCCATGGAACTAGAGGAAAACTTTGAGAATGAACAAGCATCTACTGCAGAGATAAGAAAAGCACTTGGGTCACCCATTAAAAATGGGGGATTCAGTGTTGTTCAGCAATCTGATAAAAACGAACAAAGTTTACTTGAAAGCCACAAAATAAAGCTTGCCAATATTGATATAAGTATTGAATCTGTAGTAAATAACACAACTTGTACGAAAGAGAGCCTTATTCCAAAAATATCCTCTAGTAAAACTGATCCTGATATCAATGCGAAAAGTGCCGATAATTCTGAAAAAACAATGCAATCTAATGCCGTTGATGAAAAAACTGTCAAAGAGATAATTGAAAATGTGGAAAGTAGAATTGAGGCCCCTTTGAAACCTTTAGAATTGAAACATCAGATGAAAACCGAAATTACAGATCCTCTTTCTTCAGTTGACATAAATACAATGCACTCATCATCCATACGGTCGGAGAAATCTGATTTAGCAACTGTAAATTAGGAAATTAATAACTTTGTTATTTATATAAACATTTGCTACAAACATATAGTTTAAATAATTATATGAGATGGTGTGATCATATATGATGGCAATTTAATGCCACTTATAAATGTAGAAAACAAATTTTATATACTCTTTTACAGAAGTATTTGTATTTATAATGTCAATAAATAGGTTATTTATGGTTTGGTTCTAAGCTCGCACAAGTGAAAAAGTTAACTTGCGCTCAGATGTATTGCTGGGCTGTTTTGAATAACATACGGTAACTGTACACAACTAGAAAAGTTATTTGTAAAGTATTCATTTTTTAAATTTAGTAGATATTGTGTTTTTAACATGACAATACTGGTTGTTTTAGTATACTTTGTCTTTTAAATATCATTATTTAACTTGTATCACATGTAAGAGTAATTTCCTCAATATTTATTAATTGTACTTTTCATGTAGTGGTTTCTGATCTCTCTGTCCAAAAATATTTATTGAATTGATAGCTATAAACTTTAGTATTTAAGCGAGTTATGCATTCAAAATGTGTGATTTTTGTGCCTAGAGAATGAGGAGTTAAACCCTGTTCTTCGATAGTTTTACTAGCTTGTAATTACTGGTAATGATATCCTAGTAATTTTATTATTTAATCTGTATCAGATCCGTATTATTTGAGAAACTGAAAATACTTAACCTTAAGTAATAGAGTTATTTTGGACAAAGCTGCTTTTCAGTAATATTTAGATAATTTGTTTATGTGTTTGCTTTTTGTTTTGTCAATGTTGAGATAAATTTTATCATATTTTTGTCATAATTATGAATGATACTGTAAATAATATAAGAAATTTAAACAGTATTTTGTTATTATAATGACATAGGCCTATGAAGTTGAGCAAAAATAGTTTTTAGCTTACAATTTACTGTCTGAAAGTGATAAAGTCTACTTAGTGTAACTTAAAAGTATCTAAATTAAAATTACTAAGTAAAATGTTAAATTTAGTTGTAGATTGTAAGATGTTCAATAGAAAATCTGCTGTTTTAAATGTCAGGAATCTAAACCAGGCTTGTTGGTTCAAAGATCAATTTGCAATGCCTACACATAACCAAAACTTAGACAAATTAGCATTTATCATAGTCTTTGGTATAATAACTCTGTCTAGTAAGTTATCAACAAGAGGAATTCGTGTTTAATCACATAACTCAAGTGTGAGAGGCTGTTTGTAAGCATTTTTTATGGAAATTATGAAGTTTAACAAGACCTGTACATTTAATTGGAAATAAAATCCTAAATAGCTTTGCTATTGTAGGTATTCCTATTCAGAATCACATAGAGTACAATTGCCTGCCTTATAAGTTTTCGCAAAAACTCTTGTGTTACTTCTTTCAGAAGAATAGCTTTCAAATTAAATCAGTAGTGTATTTAGTACAGCCAAAAGTATAGAAAATATATTCACACAATGTAAACGATGATAAATTAATAAATTTATTTGTTTAACACGTTAACTGCGAGACCAATATCGATCAAACTTATGGCACTAACACAAACACCTAATATAATAACACAATAAGAAAAACACTTTACAGATATCAGATATTGGAACCACACTAAAAGTAACATTAGAGGCACCTAAAAAACACAAAAACATGACCTTCCGTCCTGGACTGGTCCTCAGTTCACACTGACCAAGGTGGTTGGCACAGTACTGGACCATGCGCAACTGGCACGCGTCGTGCCATGACCCAGTACTGGGCCATCCGCAGTGAACGTGTTGATAATGGATTGCGAATATTTAGAAAACATTATTTCTTTTATCATAAAAATACTAAAAAATTGAAAAAATTACAAGAAAAACTGTAGAAATTACTTCTAATGGGACCTGACAATAAAATAAATAGAATTATATCGGCAAATTTTACATTAATAATTACTTTTTCGCCCCTTTTTCTTCAAACATATTGTTGATAATACATTACAGAACACAATTTTGACTATGTTGAGTTATGTGAATCGACATGCCTTCGTATAGATATTGACACTGTACTTTATTTTGGTTTGTGCTTCAGACTCTTAACAATGTAAGTTAAACATGATATATTGATTTTAACTCTCTTATGGCCAACATGTGAGTTATCATAATTAAAAGAGACCATTCGGACTAAAAGGTACCAATAAAATAAGCAGAGTTAGTAAATTGAGATCTTATTCTACTGATCTTAGTGCTAGTGATCTTTGTAATAAAATGGTCAAGGGATTGCGTGGTGAGGAGCAAAAATTAGAATTCCAGCTTGTCTGACAGGCATGCTCTAGGCCTTTTTTTTTAGGATATGGGTAAGCCCACCTTCAATATTAATTCTGGATTTGCGGCTGGTGAAAGCTCAGCATGGGTGAGGGGGGAGGAGGGTGTATTTTCCTAAGCAGCCGCTCTTAAGATCAGTTTGTTATTTATTATTACTATTAGGTAATGTTTATCTCGGTAATATTTGTTCTAAAATCAGGAAGAAGTAATACTTTACTTTTCAACGTCCATTTCTGTATAAAATTATTAAACATTAGTATTATACAATAATAATAAATAACTTTCTTTAGCGTTAAAGTCACATCCAGTGGAAATATCAAGAGCAATCGATAAAACGTTGGAATTCTTGGCCATAAGAGTATTAAAATAATTTATTTAAGAAATTGTATTTTACTGGATATTTTATGTTGTTAGTTGATTGATAATATGTATTTATTATTTTTCTAGGTCAAAGATACATTATATATAAACTGCAAGCTTTACTTTAGAAATAAATTTAAAATTAAAGTCTAACCTGTCCTTAGTATGTTGAAAAAATAAACTTACAATTTGTAACAAAGATTTCTTTACAACAACTTCCCAATAAGGAGAATCGTGAATATGTTTTGGAGGTACTTATGAATTGGACATTGTAAAACAAATATAAAAAATAATGTTTTAATTGTATAAATGATTTCTATGACAAGTATAAAATATATATTGTAATCCTAGGTCTGCAAGTTCTAGGCATGTGCATGATTTGTTCATATGAACTCACACTTCATGTTCAGGCATGTAAATCAATTATGTCTTCAACTCTCAGATCTAAGAATATAAGTTCAATGACAGTCTGATAAGATATTTTTTGTAAATTGTGTAAGAAATCAATATTGAAATTTGTATGTGCCTTTCGTGTATGCCTTTTCATGGATTTGTATCAGTTTTTCATCTCAGGTAATTTGTTATATAACTATTTAGATTTTAAAAGTGTTTATTTATACACTGTGATGTGGTAGAATGACAAGATATATCACATCGAGATGAATATAAGAATTACAAATTATATCTTATTACCCTATAACTTGGGATCATATGGGGTTTGTTTTAATAAATGCTTTACAATAATGGTTAAAAAATAGTGAATTTAAATGATGTTTATAGAAATTCAGCCCTTATATCAAAATTCCTTCCCTCTTATCAATTGATACATATATATAATATGAATAAAAATGTTATAAATGCTACCATAGTATGTATTACAGTATTTTTCAAATTAGGGGAGGGGTGTTTGTTGATTTCTCAAACTTTAGATAGGAAAAAAAACCAATGCAGTACATGTTGTATGTATCAAGCTTGATAGTACCATAACATGTGTTCGTTATGTGTGCTGCACTTCTGTGCCTTGAGCTTCATTTTCTTAGGCAGAAAAAAACAGTGTAATTTAAAGTTGATTGTTAAAGTTAATAACTATAATTTTCTTCTATGCTTCTTTTTGGTGATAATTGTGACTGGTAAAGACAGAACATGGCTTTCTGCTCTTGATAATAGGCTTACGAAACAAGTGAATAGACATAACACAATTTATTACAATATTAGTAGAAATATTATGGTGATTGATTTTAGTATACCACGTTTACCATATACATATCTCGTATGGCTTTCATAGGCCAGCTACCAAACTAATAAAAGATTAAACACTATACTAAAAAACATTATAAAAATAAAATATACAGTACAAAATACTTGTGTCATTGTGTTTAAATATTGATATCCCGTCACATTTACCATACACCAGATGGATTCAGAAAGGAATGAATCAATCACTTGTGGTCTGAGGATGGTAAACGTGGTTACCGAAATTTATCACCATAATATTTTAATATTATAGTGATTAATTTTGTTGTGATGTTCTCTGGTTTTGCATTTTTACCATTATGTAATATGCTTATTAAAAAACTAATAAGGACGGACGGAACTTTTCTTATTTCAAAATTTAATATTAAATTGAGATGTCAAAAGAAACAAATATTTGTAAAAAAAAGTTCATAACTCTGTAATATAATTGTAATTGATATAAATTTGATATATACTAAAAAGGTATTAGATATTGGATAGGTTTTACTACTAAATAAAAAGTCGTGAGACAGG
This sequence comes from Stictocephala bisonia, assembly GCA_035578905.1. NCBI lineage: Eukaryota > Metazoa > Arthropoda > Insecta > Hemiptera > Membracidae > Stictocephala > Stictocephala bisonia. The sequence goes on along the minus strand of JAQJVL010000103.1, from coordinate 743,384 downwards.
TTTCTTTAAGTATCATGTCTTGATCAAGTACATCGAGATGCCGATACAGCTTATGTAAATTATAGGCAACTATGAATTATTATATAAGTGTGCAATTTTAATAACAACAGTAAAAATTATGAAAAAATTGTACTTTTCAAATGTATAGATTGTTTTGAATAATTTTCATAGAAATTGTATATCATTATTATTCAAGTTTTTAACTTATACATCACATATCAGTACTTTAAGGTCTTATATAAATTTCTAGAAATACAAATGTTGATGATTTAAATATTTTTATAATATAAGTCACTAAAATTTGAACTAATGATTCTTTGTTGTACATTCTTTTTTTTCAAGTTCTACTTACAATACAAATTGATAAGGTGAACGTAACTTCTGTTTACTAATAAACAACACGAACAAACCAACCTTAATAAAAAAAAAATTACCAGACACTTTCTTTCTACTTAGATCATATACCTTAGTTTTGTAAACTGAATTGTAAGATGCATTTAAAAACAAATGTGTCATTTTGTATGGTAGAAATTAATCTAAGCACCTCAAAGAAGTGTTATTTAACAGATTCCTGGACATTATCCTAGTTAAAAGTGATGTGTTAAGGAGTTATCAGCATTAAATTAGTCAGTAATTGAGGACAATATGTAAAATCACAAATTTGCATGTATTTAATTAGTCAGTTATTTCAAGAGTATTAAATATTGTTATTATTATGTTTCATAATTTTAATGTAAATCTATCTTGTATAAAATAAACATTTAAGGGCGTTAATTCACTTTATTTAGTTGTTTAGAAAATTGGATTGAAAATAATCGAATCGTAGCAAATAAAATTGAATTTAAAATTTTTATGTAATAGTTTTTTTTATAGAAAAAGTAACTTGCTTTTTAAAGCACTACCTGATTTACCGTACCTACCCTCGCGTAGTAAATTTTACGATAGTTTTGTGAATGAGTGATTTTTCTTTCTCATATTAAATTTTGGGATTTATTTATTCTTTTTATTTATATTTATTAATTATATATATTATTTTATTTATATTTATTGGGATTTATCTTTATTCTTCATATTTCTTTCTCATATTAAATTCTCATGCGTTTGGGAATACCCGACAATTCCGGCAAGCCCCACCACCAGGAACGAGGAAAGTGTGTTTTTATTGCCCTTCAAACTTGAGAAGAATGACCATTGACCACTACCTACTGTAAGCATTGTAATCATGCAATATGTGCCCAACATAAAGCTACAACTTGTGTTGCATGCAATGAAGGACATGAGCAATTTTATGAACTACAAACGATCTGTAACTTGATGGTTCCCACCTAATTATGAGTTTTTTGCAAAATAATAAAAAAAATATGGTTTTTTACTAGTGCGTTAATTCACTTTATTTAGTTGTTTAGAAAATTGGATTGAAAATAATCGAATCGTAGCAAATAAAATTGAATTTAAAATTTTTATGTAATAGTTTATTTTTATAGAAAAAGTAACTTGCTTTTTAAAGCACTACCTGATTTACATGTTTAAAATCATAAACAATGTAATATAAGTTTTTCAAAATAGGGTAAGTGGCTGATTTGTTTAGGTTTTCTTTGAGATAGGAAAGCAGGCTTGCCTATTTAAATAAATTTCGTAAATTTGTGTAAAGTGTCATGTAGATAACAAGGTAAAGACAAAAAAATAATACTTTTATGTTTTACCTTTTTCTGAGTTTGTTAATTAATTTCGAAGGACTTTCCAAATGGATTTTTAAAAAGGTAATCCTGCTTACCTGTCCTAAACAAAAATGTAAAAAAGGTTTATGTTTAAATTTGCAAATCATGTAGTAGCTTTCAAAAGCGGATCTAAATTTAGATACATTTAAGTATAATGGAAAATGAAAGCCAACTTTCTCACAATGGTTTAATGTTTATTTATCATGCTAAATCAACTAATTTGTTAGATTTTGTTTCAAGCTATTTAGGATATCACTAGTGTTGTATGTAAATAATATTGCCTTGTAAAAGCTTTATATGTAGTGCACTTATTTTACATTACGAATAATGTAATGGTTATTGATATAGTATTTATATATTATATAATTTTTAGTCTTAAGCTGATTATTTTTTAAATTAAGGAAGCATGACATCGCTTGTAACTATTGGGTTGCTACTATGGCTTTAAGATCGAGTGTGTTTACAAGACTAATATTACGAGAGTTTTCCTCTGGACATAGGTGCCTTTTCTATTTGTGCAGTACTATATTGTAAAGCAACATTAGAAGTTCATTAATTTTAGTGGTTTATATTTTTATAAATTATTTAACTCTAATCTTTCATATCTCGCAATAAGTATTACAGCTTTGTATGCATTGTTTTCTATGCAAGGAATACTGTAAAACCTATATTTAACATTGGCAAATTAATATACAAACTGAAAGCATATGTTTATTTATATATATTTTAGGGGACTGACAAGACATTTGTACCACATTGGAATCTTGATCGAATGAACCTCAATAGCATAAAATCCTTGATAGTACAAATTTTTAATATATATCTTCATAAACCGCATGTTACACTCGGTGTTAAGAACCTTTATAACACAAATGTTTAGGATCAACTACCTCTATAAAATGAATGTTATTGTATTTTCAAGACAACAAGAAACCTTTATAGCACAAGTATCAAAAACCTATTTAACTCGAATTTTACCTTAACAAAAAAATTCATATGGCCATACCTCAATATATAAATTAATATTTTCAATCCTTTTATGTTGAAACAGGAAAGCACAACTTCTCTTTGCCGTGACTACTGGACATTACTGTAATGTAGACAGTGACACTATAGATTTAGCTCAGTTTAGTTTGATCGTGTCAACAAAACATTTCAAAATTCCTTTATTTATAAAATGTACAATGCATATACAGTCAACTCCTATTTAAATGCGAGATAATAGACACTAGGTAGTATTGTTTTCAGGCTGGTAAACGTTTATTTAATTGTGTAAATATACAATACTAAATTTAGTGCTGTACAGTTTATTACAGTATTTAACAGAGTAGTGTACAGTAATTTATACCTTAAAATTACACTGTACACTTTTCCAGGCCATTGACCTTACCTACTAGTAGGAGTGCGGCTGAGTGCATGGGTTATCCCAGTTGTTGCTCATCAGCATTCTTAGTGAATGGCCCACATGCTGCGCTCCTGCACAAAGGGCCCTGTGGAGGGGATAATTGTTTGCGTGCTTGCGTTGTGACTCACCTTCGCAATTTGTTAACTTATAACTTATTTAATCGTGTATTGCAAGGTGTCGTGATACACTGTTGTGATTTGTGAGACAATATAATTTTTAGAAAGTCAAACGTTAAAAAAAGGATATGTTGTCAATTAGTGAAAAATTTAAACTTATAAATAAAATTGAATATGGTACTAACCAAAACTGATGTGTGTTCAGTATGGCATCGGCGTGTCAACAGTTTGAGACAATATAACAATAAAACAATACATATTGAATATTGTTAGTTAAATCCTAATGTTAAACTTAATACAATACATTATTGTTTATTTTTTCTTTTATCAGCCTTCCTTTAACCAGTTAGCGGATTATCCACGATTCTTGTTAATCACGGCAGCCGCGCCACTCAACCACACAGACAAACAGGAGTTGATTGTAGAATAGTATCACTAATCCATGGAATATAGTACAACAATACATATTAAATAGTCATACTGTTGTAGTTAATGTTATGAACATGACTATCCCGAAATTTCTAAAAGGAATAAGGTGTAAGTTTTATCAAGTAGTTTTTCAATTGTCTTATATAAATGTTGAATTTTTTTTCAGTTAGGAACTTTTGTAGGAGACAACGAAGAAAACTTTTTTCAATAATAAGAGTTTTCTTTTTATAAAACTCCAAATCGTGCTGTTCAATACTTCTTTGAGAATTATAGCGAGTTTTATATATCTGTTTGATTTCATTAAATTCAGGGTCTGCCAACCGTTTGACATAAGTTGCTGTTTCTAAAACATACCAAAGCATAAAATGCCAGTATTCCTAAATCACCAAAGAGATGTTTTACTGAGCCATTCTTTTTTTAAATTGTACATTTTCCTGATTGCTCTTTTTTTGTAGTAAGAGCCGATTTTAATGTTTTTGTGGTTGCTCCGTATAGCAGTGTTTGCCTGTACAGTGCAGTTGATAAGTATGACACAATTCTGTTGAACCGTTTTTTTCTCACTACAATAATAACCTATAGTAAATGGCCTTAGTCAGTTTAACATCAATACCTAATACAGGTGTAAAGGGTAGGGGCGAGCCGGTCGTCGAGTGGTCTAAGGAGTCAGGACTTTGAGCTTGGGTTAGAGTTATTGCACTTACATTAAACAATTTGCTCCATATGAAAACAACCTCTGCACTAAGAATTTTGCCAGTTTTTTAACCTAACAACTAGGAACCTCGCTACATGCTCATGAATACACGGATAGCATGAATTTTTGTCAGCCCTCTTCAGATTTGTGGTATGAGGTTCCGCTATATTAAACATTCATTTTAAATGGAATATTTTTAATTAATTTTTCTTTTAAACTTATTTATTGTTTACAACAACAACACAAAATTAGTAGTTGTTAAGGTGGGAAGAAAAACAGTGAGAAATAAACCAAATATTGTCTACTGAGATGAACAAGTTTTTATATCAGAATTTTTAAACATTTATGTAAAGTGCTATCTGCTAGATCAATCTATGTTCAAAACACCTTTTCCAAATAATCATTTATAAATATTATTAACCCAAAATGTTGAAATCCATATGTGAAAATTGTAGTTTTAAAATTTCTCTCCTGTTCATATAATATGCTCTAATGTCATTTACATTCTTGCTATAAAAAACTTAGTTTTTAATTTTGCTTTTGATCGTAGATTTTTTTCACATCAATCAAGTTTTTAAATATTTTTGGTCAATGGCTTGTACCCTTTATTATACAGTAAAATCCCTGATTATCAGAAACCCGGGTTATCCGAAACATGATCTAGTGAGATAAAGAATAATCAACAATAATCGTAAAAACACTGGTAAAACAATTTACATTATATATGTCAGTTATTGTGTTATAAAATAATTACAAAAATAAATTCATACAGTAAGCTTGGTAGTGTTGAAATTAATTATGATAAACAAATTACAGCAAGGCTAAAATAGGCAAGAATATTATGGTTTTTATATGAGTTGTTAGTGAAGTGTATGGTTGCATGAGTGTTAGTTATTTGTAGGCCTAACTCTCTACATTATTAAGGCAACCTTATGGGTTTAGTTGCAAGCATTTTTCGTTCACGAGAGCAAGTACCAACACTGAAGTATTTATTAGCTAGTCGTGTATTTACTATCGCTGTGATTATCTAGGGTGTACATAAGTTGTGCAATTACGCAGTAGTCTTGGTCTATTGATTTAGGATGTCAGCCAAATAAATAAAGACATCAGAAATGGGTCCAGCCCCAATTGTTTCTGATAATCGGGGGTTCTACTGCAATTACTTACAAAGAGCATACACTAAAAAATTGTGAAATGAACATTTATTTGTATTGCATCAAAATGAATTATTATTATAATAATTAGTTAATTTAAAAAATATTGCTAATTTTATATATATTTGTTGTTCCAATAATATAATTATGTATCTTCCGAAATTATATTACCTTTTATTTCTCAGTGATTACAATTAATAATCATAAAAACTAGTTAAATTGAACAGTCAAATGATTTGTGTATCTAAAAATGCAGATTTTTGTAAGCTCAGATAAACTACTACCTTATTTGCATGTTTGAACAGATTTAAAATGTCTTTCTAGGTTTAATAGAATATAACAATAACTTGTCTTTTATTAGATTTGTCTCTATTATCTAGAGTGCTATTGTAATGCTTTTTTTTATAGAGTATTATTATTTTGTTTTATAGTAATTATTTAATCTTGACTTAATATTATTTTAAAGACAGAATTGATTGGCACAGATTATCAGGGACTGTAGCTTTTTTCATAAATAAACTATATTTGAAAGGCAGGAGGAAATGTGCGTAAGAATTAGTATAAACATAAGTGTTATGTATGGATGACCTTAGTGTAAGATTTAATGTCATGCAATCCGTTAAAAAATTCACCAATATCCACTAACTAAACAAAAAAAGAAAACTATTGACAAAACCAAATCTTCCAGTGTTTCCCACGTGGATGGATTTTATTCTGCTCAATTAGTCTTTCTTTCATTCATTCCCTCCGATTCTATTCGTCATTCTGCTTTTATATGATCTAAGCTCATATTTGTGCAGAACTTAGAGTTGAGTTTTTTAAATTTATCTAACGAGTCTAAAGACGTACATCTTTAGGCACTCTCACTACTTAACTTCTTTAAAAACTATTCAAAATACTGTAGTATCTCATTATAACATATGTTTAGGGGATTAAGTTTGCGCATTTTATAAAAATAATTCTTATAGGGTGTAAGAGGACAAATATCATAAGGATGAAGTGCGCACTGATATAGATAAGAATAGGTATTATTTTTAATATAACGCCGACATCAAGCTTTATCATAATTATACTAATCCTTCAAATCGAACAAAAAGATTCTTCAGTTATATTTTTACTGACTCATATGGCTATAAAACAATTGTTGCCAGATCAATGTAGTCTCAGTAGAGAACTGTCCGCTATAATGAGGTTTTACTGTATCACTATTCTGTAACCATGGTAGAATGATAAAAAATATTTTTTAAATAGTACTAATAGTTTGAAGAAAGTTTATGTATAAGTTTTGTTTTTGTTCCAGAGCAAGTATAAAACATACTACTTTAGTATTCTTTAAATATGTATTCTAAACTTAAACTAGTTAAATTGTTGTGGTCTGTGATACATTTTCTAATAACTGTTAAGATTGTTTTTAGATATTAATGCTCTCTCAATGTATTGAAGAGGAAGCTGTCAATAGAAATCTTAGCTAACTGGTTATATAAGATATTAAATAAACACTAAGTAATATCTGTCCGATTTATATAGTACTGCTTATCTTCTGTTCCTTTAAAAGTTTTTTATTTATTGAACTGTATTTTCAAATGTAGTGATTCAATTGTTCTACAATAGAAATGTATTTTTTGTGTGGAGGGAGATTTATAATAATAAAATTATATCATTTTTACAAAGGCTGTTTTTAATTTTTACCTGTTATATTTTATTGAAATGTGTACTACATAGAGGGTTTATCACAACCACAAGGGCTATGATGATTTGGCTACTTTTCGCCAAACTAATGCACCTTCACTTTACCTCGCCCCGACCCTAATTTCTCAATCTGATCAGTTTATAATATGTGGTTAAGTGCTGTGGTTAATTTGGGCTTTACAAGAAAAAATTTTAATGATGGTTTAAACAGAAAATATTACTGTATAGCTTCCTCAAAATCAACAATCCTTGCATTCTAATTCTGTGAAGATGTTCAAACTGGGGAATGACTACAAATAATAATACATCGGATGTGTCCGCCATATCAATTTTGGGTTTGTCAGATTTGAAATGTAATCAAACGACTGTGCTTATATATTGGTATTTTGTCTAGAAGTAAAATGTACTTTTTTAACATGTTTCTTAACAAATAAACGTAGGTTAATGTCTACATCCCATAGTAACTTAACAGGTCTGAATTGCTTCCTCAAAGGTCTTTTTTTATGGAAAATTACATCTGATTAATGATTTTGATTTTCTGCATTATTCTATTTATGAAATCAATGATGTTGTTTCTGAGATTGCTTTGTAACCCTTGTCTTTAATAAAGAAAAAATTATGGCAAAAAGAAGCCTTTTGACTATAAGGTAGGACTATAGTACTAAAGTACAGTAATTATTGGATAACAGATTTGACAGCCTGGATTAATTTCTATGCTAAGGAAACATTCATAATTTAATGTGCACACTTGACCCAGTATTTTAAGTTTACCTCACAAGAAAATCTTAATCAGCTTGTAACATGTTGATAGAAATGTATTTATACAGTACTACAAGTGAACGAAATCGATCACCACAGTATTTATAGGTTTTGTACTTATATTGTAATAAATTTGTGTTGTGTGATGTTACTTGTATAACAAGAAAGTAAAAAGCTATAGCTTTTATTGGAATATATATAAATTAAATTATTTTAAAAGTAATTTGCTGGTTATATTTGTTATCTCCAAATATTGCAAAAAAAAAAAAAAAAAAAAAAAAAAGAATAAAACAGTCCTTTACACATTAGCACTGATCTGACAACGTTCAAGTCCCCCCTCCATAAGAACATGACATTGCCTAATGCAAATATTGCACCAAGAAAATATTCTTTAGAAATAACCAGCCTAATTGAAATTGAAGTAGTTTAAGAAAAAGAAAGACATGTGACTATTAGTTAATAAAAGTAAAATTGTATTAATGGATTCCGCTATTTGTCAAGGAATCAAATCTTTAAATGATTTTAGTGTCTTTCTTGATCCACTAATATTACATGATAAGGATCTCATAATTATGCCTGTAGGCCTAAACAAAATTATGAAGAACGATTGCTGGAGACAATTCATCAACATAAGCCCTTAACTGTGGAGGAAAATGACCGTAGAGGCAGTCATTGGAGTACTCTAATTATGAATATAACAAAGTTTTACCAGATAACCACTATAACAAAGTTTTACCAGATTACCACTATAACAAAGTTTTACCAGATTACCACTACAATTCTGCTGGTGACCTATATCTACCGCACTCCCAAATAATAGCTCAAAACCTGACCATATATTTTCACCTAGCTCATGAGACAGAAATTAAATGTATTAAAGGGCCCATTCAGGGAAATTCCTACAACTGCGGAATCTATGTTGTCCTGGCTACAGAATCAGGGTTACTGATCAGAGTTTTTCCGATTTACCCACATTTGCCATAAATTACCCACAATCTCACATTTACCGTAAAGTGATATTTTACCGTAAAGTGATACCATAAATTACCCACATCCTAATCAATAATATAAATAATTTATGTAACTTTTACTAAACAAGCATTAAAGCATACACTACTATAGAGAACTTGCAATAATCTGATCATTTAGTTCTTTTAGTGCCAGAGGAATTTTTGAAGTTGCTCTTTGCCAGTGCCAGAGGGTTTCTATCAATTTGTACAGTGTGCCATTTAAATAATTCATATCTCTGTTATTTATTAAACAAAATTAACAATTTTACATCTAATTATAAGTAAATAACCAGTCTATTAAAATAACACATTAAACATATCCTTAGACTATATATGCTATTTTTATTTAAAATAAATTTAGGACATAAACAGTTTGTTCATTTGTTGTATCTTTTCTCATAGAGAGAGGAAGGAAAGTTTCGAACATGATCAATGTACCACAAGAGTTTTTTGAGATTTCATGGAAAATAACCCACTCTTACCCATAACATTATAATACCCACAACTTTATCCACACTCACTGAAAATACCCACACTTTGTGTAATTACCGACAGATTAGCAACTCTGTACAGAATATATTTTGCAGAGTCTTTTCACTAAGGTATTTCAAAGTGAATAAACAAGTTCCTTTTTATGATAGCATGGATTGCATAAAAACACTCTTTTGTCACTTACATACTAAACAGAGGTTTCTTAGTTAGAAAGGTTATAATATGTCACTAATGATAACTGACAAGAATAGAGATTATAAGACTATCAATACTGAACAGAAATTGTACTAGGAAAAAAATTGAAGATTTAATTAAAGAAAATAAATACCTTAATAGAGAAGTTAGTGAGCTAACAACATTTTACCAAGGTGGAGATGTTATAAGTATCAAGTCCACATGCAGAATCCCTTCTAATATTTTCTTTTTACTTGAAGAAACCTCCTATCTGTTTTACCCCAGGTTGTTCTAAGTAAAGGTGAGGAACATAGAACTGACAAATGCTTTCACGTTGCCGATAAGCCTAATAATACAAATGCCTATAATGATAGATTCCTCATGGTCAAACTAAAAGAAAAATAGAAAATAATGAAAAATACTAACACTACTGTCTGATATCCAGGGCAAAGACTTAATAAACTTCTAATTGGCGCTAATTAGTTGGATATGTACAGTCAGGAGCACCTCTTGAAACTAGTGAAGTCTGTAGCTAATGATCCTGACCTCATGGTTATGACTGGATTGTGGTAATCGGGTGGGGGGGTTGTAATGACTAGGCGAATCATAGTGGCAAAAATCCTAAACAATTGTCAAAGAAACTTATTACATGTTTAATAAATGTTATTAATAGCCTACATAATACTAATATAATAGTGACAATTCCTTACAGATATGACCTCAATTACAATGAAAAAAAAGTTTCCTGGCTGAAATCAATACTGACATCAATAGCTTGTGCTGATATCCAAATGTTCACCTTCTGGATCTTTATCTTCTGGAGAGGCATTATCACACCAGAGGAGGTTTTCACATTAATATGAAGGGCACGAAATATAACATAAATAAAAGAATTGCTGGGATTGAAATAGTTGAAAAAATATGACTAATAAAAGAATTCCAAAATGACGAAGGTGTAGCTTTCGCCCATTGTATTTTGGCAGACCTGGGTCATGAGAGACAAATGTCAGCTGGGGTTACGGTCATGTTCAGGGAAAGTATGCTAAGCCCAACTTGAGGGACTGCATAAATGGATATCTGGCACATCAGAAAATTATGAATGGAGGTGGTGTCTATGGTTTGATCACTAAGCTAAAGTATAATGATAAAAATGCTAATTTGCTCCCTAATGGGTTGTGCCAGAGATGAAATACCTGGGGAGCATTTTGTCAAACAAATTTTTCATATTAAGAATAAAACAGGGGCTGATATTAAAATTGCCATTTATAAAGAAGTCAGCCCGCATCTTAAGAAATGGGCTAAGCCACAATGAATTTGTTCATCAGATAATCAATTACATTATTGAAAAATCTAGAAGAAGATCAGCAAAGCTTAAAACGAAACAAGAAAATTGCGGAAGCACCTAATTAAAAAATGACTAGTATTACAAGTCCATGGAGAGTACAATATCCAACAACACCAACACCTTTTGGAGCTAATGCATGTTCCCTCTTCCCATCACCATGGTGAGGTTGGCCAACTCCTGATATTCAACTCACTACTACCTCTGGAGGAGGACGGCTGGGGAAAATTAGATAAGGAGCTACTTCCTGCAGCCCTTCTTAATCACACACAGATTAATGGTGTTACAGTGCAACAAAGCGGGGATTGTGAAAATGAGCTGAGTAGTGTCTGTGAGTTGAAGTCAGGGAGTAGTGATTTCATTGTTCCAATAATCATACTTTGGAAAGTATTGTACTATTGACCGTCAGCCCAGTGCACTCTAGAAGAGGGTACTATAGGTTTAAACTAAATTATACTGACAAAAGGGTTGTTACTCTGCTAATGATTCAAAAGTTAACTTACCTATCCTAAAATCGCTCTAACTTTACCTCTGATGAGAGCACAACATGGTAACATTGTATATCTTGAGCTCTTGGATCCTTCCTGTCCCACAGCTAATTTGTTTCCGGTCATTTGACAACAATGGGTGAGCGGGTGGGTCAATACATCTGTATGTGTATGGGTGAGCGGGTGGGTCAATACCTTTGGTTGTGTATGGGTGGGCGGGTGGGTCAATACCACTGTACGTTAACAATATATATATTGTACTGTGTGTGTATATATAATATATACGACTTAAATCGTGATGGCTTACTTTAGTTTGACGTTGCTAGCAGCAAAGGGCATATTATCAAACTACGGTTCGGTTATTAAATTACAGTTCTGGCCTCTGTAACTAATTCACTGAACTCCGTATGGGTGCACTACGTAATGCCACTGTACGTGTATGGGTGGGCGGGTGGGTTAATGTCAGTGTACATGTAGGGGTGGGCGGGTGGGTTAATACCACTCTACATGTATGGGTGGGCAGGTGGGTTATTGTCAGTGTACGTGTATGGGTGGGCGGGTGGGTTAATGTCAGTGTACGTGTATGGGTGGGCGGGTGGGTTAATGCCACTGTACGTGTATAAGTGGGCGGGTGGGTCAATACCACTGTACGTGTATGGGTGGGCGGGTGGGTCAATACCACTGTACGTGTATGAGTGGGCGGGTGGGTCAATACCACTGTACGTATATGGGTGGGCGGGAGGGTCATTACCACTGTATGTGTATGGGGAGGTGGGTGGGTATTGTGTATGGGTAGCCTACCCATACACGTACAGTGGTATTGACCCACCCGCCCACACATACACGTACAGTGGTATCGATCTACCCACCCACCCATATACGTACAGTGGTATTGACCCACCCGCCCACCCATAAACTTACAGTGGTATTAACCCACCTGCCCACCCGTACACGTACAGTGGTATTGACCATCCAGTAATTTGTGATGGATCAGAAATAGGGCCTGATAGTTTTTACAAGTTAAAATTGTCCGATTGACTTCGTTTTTTGATATTTGTAATCAGTAAAAAAAAGTACTTCCCAGTTAAACACTAAAAAGTGTTAAAAAAAGCGTTTTTTACAATTCATACTAAAAAATTAATTTGTACATTTCTACATTCTTCCCAAATCCTATTGTGAGTCACCGAATGTAAAAATTATAGGAGGGCTGAGGCGGTCTGGCGTGCGACGTTGCCTATGTTGATTCTCCAGTTTTGCCCGCAAACCTCAGAGGTAAAGCTAGAACGGCTGGACTATATTTTAGTGTCTGTTAGTGTAAATGAGCCAGGCAAATATAGAAAATATTATGAGTATAATTCTCAAGTTAATTCTTTAAAACATGATTGTATAGTTGTCATAATAAATAAATTGTAATAAATATGATCGCATAATGAGTACATTATAATATTGAAGGAATCAAAAACAAAATCAATGAAATGGAAATTGTTCTGGCTATAAGTAACTTCAATATAAGAAGAATATGTTTAAATGAACATAATATATGTTTTTTAAATACTAAACATTTTGGAAAATTTGGTAATTTTAATTTGGCCAATGGTATTATCCGAAAGAGCTCTAGTGGTGGCTCTTGTATATTAGTGCATGACAGTCTTAACTATAACGTGACGTCTGACTTATCATGTTTCAATGAATAGCTTTATTTTGAAGTATCTTTTATTGAAACAAAAACAATGAATTGCAATATATAGAATATATAGAAAGCTATTTAGCAATAAAAAGAGTATTAAATTTGAATACTTTATTCAGTAAATTGAAAAACAAGCTAAAAATAAGCATATTAACATCGCAGCTGATTACAATATTGACATATTAACAAATACATAATTTTCTACAAGATCTAAGAACTCGCTAACCATTTTGGATTTGCTGTTAACAATGTAGAGCCTAGAATAACCCAAATAAGTAAAACCTGTATAGATAAAATAATTTTTTGGCAGTTGTAATATTTACAATATGGATCTGGCATTATCTGACCATAATGCTTTACTGATTGGATTATCTAAAATGTTGCATACAAAAGAAAGTAAAGATAGAAGAAGGCTATACTGTATAGCAAAAACACTATTCCACACTTCCTTAATAATTTAAATTAAAAAATGCAAATCACTGATTTAGTAAATGTAAACTATAATCAATTTTTAAAATCCTTTCTTATGTGTATGGATGAATCTTTCCCAATACGTAATTTAAAAAAAGTAAAATACAAAAACGTAAATTGGATTACTCCCAATATACAAACAAATTTCAGCACAAAAATAAAAAGAAACAACTCTATCTTTTGCCTAAATCAAATATCTTTTTTTCTATCATCCCCCCCCCCGATGTGATGAGTGTAATTGGCGACCACCATACACTTTTGAGCTCAAACTGATGTATGTATTCCACGTCAATTATAATTGGTATTTAGGATACACTAAAGTACTGTGTTAGACATTTTCAGAAAATGCAAGTTTAAAATGATTTAACAATAAATAAATGAAGTTGATAACATAGCAAAAAATTATGGAAAGTTTTTAACTTAATGACCTTACTAATAAGACAATAATTGAGGTTGATGGTGGTGATGTGATTTTAGAGCACATCAAAGTAAGCCAACATTTTCAATTGCACATTTTTTTGTTATTACTAATATTCAATATCAATATGAATAATATTGATGCAGGCAAAGAGTTAAAGAGTTTAATTCCTGTGTAAGTTAAGTGTCTCTCGAAAAATTATGTTCTGTGTTTCAGAATGGCGAGTGTAGATTTATTTCGTAAATTATGGCTATGGGTTGTTGTACTAGAGAAGGTTTGGTTGTGTTTCTTAAAAAATTTTATACACTGGAAAATGTTTAAATAGAAAAATGTAAAATTCTATAATCCTTAAAAATTTGTTTACAGGATTGTCGGGATTGCTTCTTAAAAACTGCTCCAATCGCTTTTTTTTAAAGTCTAAAAAGAAGGTTGGTTTGAGCAATTTCACCTCCCCAGACTGCTACTCCATAGTTTAAATAGGGAAAAAAATCAGGCCAACGCAGTAAGAAGTGACGTATCAGTCACGGCCGCAAGTCTTTTGATTACAAATATTCCTGACGCTATTTTGCTACTGACTTTATTAGTGTGTCTATGAAATTTAAAATTGTTATCTAGCACTATTCCTAAAAATGTTACTTAATTGCACTGAGGTAACACAGAACCATCAACACTAAAGGAAATGTGTGGTGGATGAGACAAATTCGAAATGCTGAAATTAACAAGATGAGTTTTTGATGTATTCATTGTAAGATAATTTTTCTGAAACCATTGACTTACTAATTTTGTTTCATTGCATGCTTTTACTTCAAGCTGGTGTTGGTAAGGAGCCCCAACAGACATGGAAGTGTCATCCGCGAAGAGACAAAGAAGAGATTGGCACACCTCCTGTGGCAAATCATTCATAAAAAGGAGAAAAAGAAAGAGACCCAAAACAGATCCTTGGGGCACCTCTAGATGAGTGATAGTGCTAGAAGAAGTTACATAATTTAGGCATCTATCCCTAACTACAAATGGCGTCTGAACAGCTACACTTCGCTCTCTGAGGAAAGTAGAGATCCAACTATAAACAGGACCTCTAAATCCTAGAAGGGAAAGCTATCTGAAAAGGCTGTCATGTTTACAAGATCAAAGGCCTTCGTTAGGTCAATAAAAATGACGATAGCAGATATTAGTGATTTAACAGCATATATTGTGGATCTTTGCTTTATAAATCCGTATTGATGTGGAGTACATAAGTTATTTATTCCAATGAATCGGAGAAGCCTGCTAACAAACAACTTTTCTAGAACCTTCGAACAGTTAAAAAGCAAAGAAATCGGCCTATACTGATTACAATCAGACTTGCTCTCTCTCTTACGAACTAGCCGAATGATTGCATGTTTTAACACTTTCGGGAACTTGCCATTTTCGAACGAGAGGTTACATAGATATGTTAGAGCTGGAGATAATTTGTTTCAATAATTTGGTTGGAATCTGGTCAGCCCCTGATGACTGTTTACACTTCAGGTCATTGACAGTGTTAATAATTTCCTGATCTGTAACCGGAGAAAGGAAGAAGGTTTGGAGGCAGTTTATAAGATTTAGAGAGTCAGAAATGAAAGTATTACCCTGCGCCGAAGTTTGTTTAGTGGACGTGAAAAACTGACAAAATCTATGGACCACCTGTTTGGGATGCTCAATATGATTACCACCATTGTCAATAAGAACTACATTTTCGTTCTCTACTTGAAGAAGATTGATAATCTTTTATGACACTCCAGAATGCCTTTGATCTATTTGGGTCGCTTGAAATTTTCTCAGAAATTCTTATTGCTTTTTCCTTACGAATGAGCCTCCTGTATTCATTTTTCTTCTTTTTATGAGAAATCCTTAGAGAATGGGAAGCATACAGGTCCTTACTAGTATTATGCAAGTCTCTCAGCTCATCTCTCTCCCGTAAAACCTCAGAATTTAGATTAGGTCTGGAGAATGGTTTATTCTTGCGAGTTTTTTTTTTAAGGAGAGGACGATCTCATCCTTAACCTTACTCTGTCCATTCCTCATAGACTATTGATCTGTGTGAGGAACTTATTCAGACAGAATCAGGGGGCGAACCAGTACAGTAAATGATGAATATTACTGATAAATATTTCAGTCTAGGCCGGATTCGAACCAGCGCTATCTCTAACCCAAGGTCAAAGACCTGACGTCTTAGACCGCTTGGCCACTGGCTCGCACAATGTTGATTTGCGTATAGGGAATGCAACCTCAAAACAGAATTCCAATGCTACCATAAAGTGTTCAAAACCGGATCTAGAGTTAAAAGGGAAGATAATTGTATTACATCCCAATGCAAGAACTATTAAATAAATTATGTCTTATAAATGATGAAAAAATTAGTTGGTAAATCGAACTCCTCTTTCAAAATTTGACTTGTTAGTTGTTAACTATCATACTTACCTATAATTACAAACTATAAATTAATGTAGGGTAAAATTACGTTTTGACAATTCTCATTGAACAAAATCTTTTCGTGTATTGACTGTCAAGAGTTCACTAAAAATCATAGTGGTACTGTGGACTTTACCCACTCACCATCCCATACAAATACAATGGTGTTGACCCATCCACCCACCCATAGACGTAGAGTGGTGTTGACCCGCCTACCCACCCATCAGTACACGTATAGTGGTATTGTCCCACCCACCCTCCCATACATATACAATGGTGTTGACCCACCCACCATCCCATACACGTACAATGGTGTTGACCCACCCACCATCCCATACACGTACAGTGGTGTTGACCCACCACCATCCCATACACGTACAATGGTGTTGACCCATCCACCCACCCATACACGTACAATGGTGTTGACCCACCCACCATCCCATACACGTACAATGGTGTTGACCCATCCACCCACCCATACACGTACAGTATGGGTACGTACCCCCCACCCACCCACCCACACAAGTGCAGTAGTATTTACCCACCCATACATGTGCAGTGGTATTGACACATCCATACACGTACAGTAGTATTGACCCAACCACCCACCCACACAAGTGCAGTAGTATTTACCCACCCATACATGTGCAGTGGTATTGACACATCCATACACGTACGTAGTAGTATCCATACACACTCTCTACAGAATAATAACAGTAGAGAGAGATCATATAAGTATATTATATGTTTGGTTTAAGGTATCAGTACAGGTTATCAACGCAGATGACTTCAACAAATCTGTTTTTCACGTTTAATTGAAATATAATTATTAAATGTAATCTAACAAATTAATAAAATTGTTAGCAACAGCACCGGTTATCCTTGACAAATAGATTTAAGTGAAAGGCCACAAATGAAAATTAAACGTTTATTTAGCGTTTTAAATAATCCATAGCAATATTTTAAATGGGTTGAGTAGTATTAAATAGTAGCGTTTTAAATATTTTAATTAAAGTATTTACTTTAATTAAAATATAATGATACCTTTTTAACGTTTTTTTGTTTGTTCAATAATTAAGGTTCTTTATTGTCACCGGAATTGCTACTTCTTTGTACGGGCACACATGTGAACACAAATAGCTTTTCATTCAGTGTTTCCAATCGAGGTCAGTAGACTTAGTTTTAAACATATTTGCACTGTTCATTGTCATAGTTTGGTTAGATGTCAAATAGATTTTGTAATTATAATTTTATATAGTGCATTAAATAAAAAATTGGGTGTGCGTCGGACCACACGGTGGAAGTTATACTTCTTTGGCCATTCTCATACACCCACTCACGCACACAAACAGACAGGATATATAAATGAAATATAAGACATTTTTCAATATTATTCAATATATTTATCTTCAATATATTATACGTGACTTCATTATTATATTATACACCTATATTATCATTATCAGTAATTTCTTCGATTAAATTTCTTCGATTAACAATCGATTAATCGATAGTTCTTAAAAATTTGTTCTTACTTTTCAGCGTGACGCGGTTTCTCGACCAACATCCCATCCCAAAGTGTCTAACGGGCGCAAAGAAGTATAACTTCAAAAATAGTTCTAACTTTGTAGGGAAATTTGAGTTTACCTGGGAAAATCAATCTTAAGTGTGTTGGCCACTCTGCTTTGTAAGTATTTATTTTTCTCCCTGATGACAGACCCCATGTAATTAGTTGCAGTTTTCGGTTTCGCCATGTTGACTGATTAGGGAGGGGTTATGAAGGAACAGTGAGAAGTGTTTGTTTTTCATTTCTTCAATCTTGCAACTAACTAAAACGTTAATGAGTGAATAATTATACCGATCCTACAATTACAATTTATTTTCCTCAGTCCTGGATTGACAGATAAGGTACAAGACATCATAGGCTAAAGACAGGACTCTCAATACTACAATGTCGTCGTTGTTGATAAAAAGTTTAGGGTCAGTGAACAAAAGTGTTATTTACAACTCAAAATTTGGTAAGTTTTCTTTGGTGTACTGTTGACTCTCAGTTATAACTGTAAAAAAATATGACTAGCATGCTGAGAGCATGTTCCTGATAAAATAAGTTGGTAAATTACATAGGCCTAGTAGAATTTGAATAATTATTCTCTATATACGTTATGTCCACCTCTTAGCAGTTTATGTCCACCTCTTAGCAGTTTGAGGGATGATATATAACAGTAAAAAGAATAAGAATGATAAAATATTGGGTAATTATGCACTTTCTTGCCACCTCTGAAAATACGATTTCATGTTGAAAAAGTGGTGAAAATGAGTTTATATCTCTTGAGGAGGATTTCATCCGCAGAAGACTTTTATTACCGAAAAATCGACAAACCAGTTTTTTATCTGATAGTGAAAAAAACCCAACCTTTTTTATAAATCGTTATTTTGAAAATTTTTTCATTTCTCGTGTTTTTTATGCTGAACACAAATCTATAACTGGTTTTGTAGTAAAATTATTTTATACATTTTTACTTGAAAAATGCATTTTTTCTCGAAAACAACCTTGCACAAAGGTTGATGAGGTTTTCCAACTCAAGTTAAACGATGGACAGTTACACTTTATAGTGCTCCAACTTGACTTGGTACAAACTTCCTTTGATTCATTGAGTAGGCCTTGTCTTTCTTTCCTCTGGTGCATATGTAGGAATGTTAATTAATTAATGATATAATAACACATTCAATTTCAGGTAAGTATGTACTTTCTAGACACTTATGATACTATGCTCATGATTTTTTTTTCTAATTGAAGTTGTTGAAAAATAGGGATAAAATCAGTTAGTGTAGCCTATATAGATTAGTTGTTTTGAACTGCAGAAAAGTTTAACTGTAAGATCAGAAAACTTTTTTTAACCCTCCTGTTGTTTATTGCCGATGCGTTGGCAATTCAGTACGTCTCGTAAGCGTTTATTGCCGATGCGTTGGCAACTGTGCAGTCCATTGTTACATATGCTATTCTGGCATTATCGTTCCGTCAATAATACTCTATGTGGTATCAATCGAAACAGGAGATGATACTGAATAATCGGTAGTCGAGTATGATCGATTACACGCATCGAGAGAATTGTGATTTGTTTACAAAATAGCGACTCGGACTGAAAAAGTCGATTTACGTTGTGTGTACATAGTTTTGTTTTTTGTCCTTTCCAATTTTTGCTGAGCAAAACATTTGTATATATTGTATATATTTTTAAAGTTTACTAAATTTTGATCAAGATGGCTATCCTGGATTGGTTTGTTTGTGTTATTTTATTTCCATGGTAACAGTGAAAACTTCTAAAACAACGAAAAAAAATGTTTTCTTCAGTTTTGGATGCACAAAAATTTTCAAAATGAAGGTATGTACATAAAACATATTGTAAAATATTCAGTGTAATATAACAAATAAAATGATATATAATAGTATGTATTTATATAAATATTATAAAAATAATAATATTTTATATTATTTTTCAAACAAATGTCTGGAAATCAAGCTAAATCCGCCCAACATTTTCAGGATACATAGTGAACACTAGGAGGGTTAAGGATTTTTTGGCATCTTTATAAGGTATATGAGTAATAAAAATAGGGTTATGACGAGTATACAGCCATTCCTCCTTGGCTGAACTGTTAACTTTTATGCCAGCATTCAGGTATTTGTATTGATATTTAAAGCAACTGCATAATTGTATGCCAGCTTTTTAGTTTGGGCATAGGTTAACCCATAGTTCATATTTGAATGCTCAATAAGATACTCAACCATCATTTTCTTCACTGGTTGTAAATATTTGCCTTTAGGATTAGCCTACTTGTGTCTGTAAATTGGGGCCAGATCTTGCGAAGTAATCATCTTAATTGGTATTTCAACATAATCATTCGTCTGTGCTTTGGATCATCACAACTGTTTGTGTCCAAACTATCATTGTTAGGTTGGTTTATACCATGGTCAGTTTATTCTTCATTTTCCTCTCCTTTTTCTAATATTTTTCTTAAGACTATAGTGCAGGGTGGAATTTTTAAGCAATTAGTTTAAATGGCTGCATCTCTTATAGATTGATAATTGCTATTTATGTAATCATTCAATGCTAATGCCATTGTTTATTCAGATAAGTCAGTTCTATGTGTCTTTTATCTATTTCCAGACCATTTTTACCCTATAACATAGGTATATTCTCATGTAGTGATGATACAATCAAAAAAGATTATGTCGAATCGTATCCCAGGGTTGTGTCATTTGCCCGGGTGTAATTCAGAATTAAATAATATATAATGACTAATTTTAGTTAAATTATATGTATTATTATTTAAAATTATGTCCATATACAAATAAATATATTTATAGCCTGGTTTTTATTTATTTATTTATTGGTTCAACGGTTCCACCATTTTTACAAAACTTATACAATCATTAACATAACTATAGTACATTAATACAATCAAGAATCAAGATGGCAACAAGTAACATTTAGCATTTCGAGTTCGTCAATGACTTACATAACTACAAAAAACAGCAATATATTTAAATCAGAATACAGTAAGTACTGGCAAGTTTGTGTGTATATATATAAACAAAACAGACTAACAATACAATAACATAAGCAATGTAACAGGAATAGAATTAATAATTCATAAAACAACAATAACAATAATAATGTCTAATAACATAGCAAAAGAAAAACAGAGTGATGTCGTGTTGTGTGATTTCAATAAATGTAAGTGTATGAAATAAATTAATTACTGTGCATATGAGCGAAGTCAATGCCCACTTGTGCAAGATACTTCTTGCGTAGTGACTTTGGACTATCACTGAAGAAATCAATAAATGTGGCTTCACTCCCCAACCTCAAGAGTCTAGTGATACCGTGGTTGGCGGCATAAGTCGTTGGCTGAAA
The DNA here is from genome assembly GCA_035578905.1 of Stictocephala bisonia. NCBI lineage: Eukaryota > Metazoa > Arthropoda > Insecta > Hemiptera > Membracidae > Stictocephala > Stictocephala bisonia. Next base: position 721,992 of record JAQJVL010000103.1, on the reverse strand, counting down.
TCTTCTCAGGAAAGTTGACTTTGACCTTGTGCCTCTGGGGATTGAAATGTCGATATCAGACAACAGTGAGGGACAGTCCAAGATTCCATTTACCAGTTTATGCAGAGAGGAGATCCATGTACTTCCTTCTCACATGAAGAGCCTGCAAACCATACATCTCACCGACCTCCGCTACAGGTGTACGCATGGTTTTAACATCATGCGTACACCTAAAATGAGGCCTGACTTGTGAATAAAGAAATTATTTTATTGTATCCAGTGTAAGAATATAAGAATTTTACTGTGCAGAAAACTGTCCGTTTAAATTAAAAGGTGTTGTTTATTTATCATACCAACGGCATAGCACCAATTTACAAATAGTAACATAGATGCTCCAATAATTCCATTAACCAGTTATTAACAGTAATAATCCATTAAACTAACTAACAAAGATAAATTATCCAAACAATAACAACAAAGTTGAGTGAAAAGAAAACAAAACACTAATAAAGACAATAAATATAAGTAATATATGAACAATGCAAAAAATATAAAAAACAAAACAGCAATAGATTTCATAATGAGGAAGATAGTCAGCCAAACATAACCACCCTCATTGATTGAGCTGGTCGATCTCAGCAGCGACTCGCTTGACAGCTTGGATGCTGGAATTATATAAGTTCACAGAAGTACATATCCTGTTTCCAAGACGCATCATTCGAGGAATAGGACTGTGGTAAGAATAGTTCCTGCCAGCAAAGCCAATATCAAAAAGGCGCTGATGTCTGGTCGGGGTCGGTACAGAAAACAAATTCTCCAGTAATTCAGGGCAGTTAATTTAGTTGTTCATGTTATTTTGTATTATTATTAATTTTATAGGCATATGTAAGATTTGTGATTAAACCAGTTAAATATTTGATATTAGGCCTTCGTTTTCCATTATTTTATGCATCATGAAGGAAGTTGAAATTTATTTTACATTTCTGTCACTATACTTTTTGATATTTTCATTGTGAATGTTTGAGGCGTTTTTTGAATTTTACTAATATACATTTCTGTGTTAAAACCAGCCATTTTCAATAAAACAACAGAAAAACTTAAAAACATCCATGTTGATAACTAGCTGATGAAACAATCACCAGTGTGAAGTGTGCTTAAAAACTGTATGTTGCAGATATAACAAATATAATTTTCATCCAGTTTCACAGTGACCAACTAAATTACTTAACATTTATATTTCAGCTACTCAAAACAATGATAAATCAGTGGATATTGATTTTAATTTATAAAAAAAAAAAAACGCTTATATTTTAAAAGTTTGACCTCATTAGTTATAAACAACTTATTAACTAAACTAATGTCTAATTTCTTATCATGGTTTACCCAGATATCTGTCAAGCATATCGATGTTTGAAGTCACCTTTGATCTGCTAAATGTTGACTTTGTCTTGATACAAGGAAGTGTACTAGGGTCAATTTTATTTGTAATTTACTTTTAAAATCATTATCACTGAACTTTAGAAAGTTACGTCATATATTAAATTGTTCAAATATAATAGCTTAGGACGGGATTCGAAAAAATATATTTGCAAGCCTCCAATTGTTTTGAAATAGCCTTCAACTAATAAAATACATGCCATACTTAAGATTTGAAAAAAAAAAAAAAAATTACAAGCTCTTGTTTAAGTTGAACTGTTGGTATGTTTTTTTACTATGACCAAATTTTTTATATACTTTAAAATTAACTCGGGAGAGTCAGTGGGCGAGCACTCAAGGTTTCAGGAATATAAAAGCAAATGTTTTTATTAAAAGGAAGAAAAAAATCTGCGACAAATATTGTAATAAAAATATGTACTTTAACTTGTACTCATTTACCAACCACTATCACCACTTATGTTATCTACAAGAATGTCATGCAACAACTTATTTCTAAACTTATTTTATACATTGGTATCATTTCATAGTTAAAAATGAAGACTTGTTTAAAAAAGTGTAATACTATCACTGTATCTCACTTTAGATAATATTACATACAACAATTTTATCTAGTCTATCCAACCTCTGCTCTCTATATGAACATCAAACATCAATGAGAAGACAGAGATTAATCATAGTCAACTACTAGGGGATCTTGACCCTTACTGCCTCCCCTCGCTAGCTTTTTATGTAGGGGTTTTCATCAAGTGAAACAATCTGCTATCTACAATTTTGTGTACATTATCTATAGTATATTTAATCTTGTAAGCGAATCAGTCCCAAAGAAATTTCTCAAGATAGGCTGAAGATGGGGTTGTGTATATACATTTTAAACTCAAGAGCCAAGGACAGTAGAGAAGAATAAAAAATATAATAAAATTACCTATGTCCCGTCCCACGGTCTTTAAAGTATCCAATAATTTTCTATCTCTACAGTGTTTATATTAATAAATGTAATGGCTGTTTGTATCTATGATGGTTTTATGCTGGTGTTAACCTTTATTATTAGTGTGTGTTTAAGATTTAAAGTTTGCTGTTAAGTGAAAGCAATACTAAATATGTGTTCTGTTATTTTTGGTTGATTTTAAGGGAATGTATGTGTATATTTATATTTAATCAAAGAGGTTGATTTAATAAGAAGGACTTTTCAAAATTCCATTGGAAATGGTCTTTAAGAGAACAGTTTTATCTCACAAGAACAATAGTGACACTAGATCATCATTAACGTCTGTTAATCAAAACAATTATAAATATTTTTCTGTTCCATTTAATAGTCCTGCAGTACAGCTGACTTACTAATAAATAAATAAATCTTTATTGTCACAAAACGTTTCCATAATAATAATAGCGTAGCTATGAAACAGATGACATTGTCAATATAGTACTATTTTACATATATCTACATAACAATCCCATACAACCAAACCAAGAATTGAATCATCCTGTTAATGACTAAAAACTTTAGTCCCAATTTAATATAAAAATATAAAACAAGATTAAAATAACACAAAGCAATACAATCAAAAAACATCATCCAAAAACTCGTTAATTTTGTAGTATGCTTTATGTAGTAAAAGATTCTTAACATTATTTTTGAATGCATTTGAGCAAATTGATGCCTTAATATCAGATGGTAATTTACTAAAAAACTTTCTTCCCATGTAAGATGGTGTTTTTTCGCCCAGTTTCAAATTATGTCTAGGATACTGAAAATTATTTTTAAACCTAGTGTTGTATTCATGCTGACTGTTTTCATTATAAAGGGTTCCGTAATTTGATTGCACTGATAGTAGTGTTTTGAAAATTATTAAACTGGGGACAGTCAATGATAACACTGACTAAGTCAATGGTAACATGATTATGGTACTAATAGTAACATAATCATAGACTGAGGTGTCACGAGGGCAGGGAGGGGCCTATTGGAATCTGACAATCAAGGTTGAACTTGAATAACAATTGGAGTATATTAAAATGACTGAAATTTGTATTCCAAATATGCTCTATTTTGTAAAAAAACTTGTTTTCTCAAGTGAATTCCAGTTTTTTTAGTTATATGTATTTTGATTGCATTGACCTTAATATCAATTAATACTTTACAGGAGTTCAGTGTTTTTCATCAACGGGAATAGTTTATGCTCCTCGAAAGACAGTCCAAGACAGGACAGGGAAGAACATAGTTTTTGTTGATGGTGTTCGGACTCCATTTTTGGTATCTGGAACTGATTATGCTAATTTAATGCCTCATGAATTAGCCCGTCATTCATTGTTGTAAGTATATTTAATACTTCTTGTTGAAAGTTTTAGTTTGATAAGTTATTAATATTAAGATTGGTAGTACATCATAGGCCTATGCTTTATATTAATGTATAAAGTGTTTGGGAGATTTTAGGTGATGGGTTGGATGCTCGGTCCTCTTAATACCGACATAGCGTCCGCTTGATGGTTGATATCGGCGTGGACACTACTAGAGAAGTCTGGGGTGTCCATGTTGGGTGGTAATCATTGTGCGGATGTTGTGCGGGGGAGATAACTGAGTATCAGGCTTGTCAATTAGCTGAAAATCAGACCAGCACTACGTGGTTCGGATTCCACGTAAAGCTGTAGGTCCCTTAGTTGCCCTGGCTGTTGGGCTATTAATAAATTGCCCTTTCTGAAGAACAGTTGAACTCAGATAGTAACCAAACTACACTCATCCACACTCATCCTACACTCATATAACCATTCATATTCGCCTTAAAATACGAACAACGTTGTGTCGGTGTCCCATATGTAAGAATGTAAGAATATTACAGTGTCGCTAGAAAGTTTAGGGACACCCCTCCATGACAGAATGTTTGCGTCTGGCCTTAAACTAACAATCTTTTAATTCCTATTAATATATGGTTGTTTTAAGCCTTTAAATCCATGTTTTTAAGTAGAAATTTCAATGTTCTATCTCAAAAATATAGGAGCTGCATGCCTTTACATGTCTTAAACCCCCCTCCACAAAAACCACGTTTTCAAACATTTTATTTTTGTATCTTCTAAACGGCTTGTCCTACAGTAATGAAATTTTCACAGCACATTCACAGTAATTTAGTGATCATTAAAAATAATATGTCATGTTGCAGTAAAATATTTTACTGTACAATGTAAAAAGAATTTTTTATTTGTTAAATTGTTTATTGAAAACAAAAATACAAGTTTTCGTTTTGCGACTGTAAGTAAATGCCTTGCACAGCAGCATTCTTCTGGCTCTACTTTAGTGAAATGAGCCTGCACACGCACTAACTGCTGACCTTGAGACAGTTGTACAGCTACGTTCTTACTCTTGTATTTTTTTACAACATTTCCCAAATAAAAAATTATGTTTACATTGTGACCATTTGAGTAAAAAAACTTAACTGCAACATGACATTTTATTTTAAATGATGGTTATATTACAGTAAATGTACTATGAAAATTTTATTACTGTAGGACAAGTCGTTTAGAAGATACAAAAATAAAATTATAAATAACACTGTTTGGTTTTTTGTTAAAAACATGTTTAAAGCCATGCAGCTCCTATATTTTTGAGATGGAACATTGAAATTTCTACTTAAAAAACATGTATTTAATGCTCAAAACAACCATATATTTACATAATAATTTTGGTCCAACTTCAAAATTTATATAACCTGCATTTATTGTTTTGTTGTAAAACTATTCATTCTAAATGTGCAAATTTAATTTTTTTAAAGAATGTAGTAGTGTAGCATTAACCTTAACTATGCAACATGGAAATTGTGCAAATAAAATAATAAAGATCATGTATTTACAGTTGACCATGTACATGAAATAAGTTTCTTACAAAGCTTAGTCTATTCTTATAATCTAATAAAAAAAATTAACTATAGCAATAGTCTACAACAATTTCCGTATGTGTAAAAAAGGGTTTTGAATTACATTTTTAGCTAATCTACTCATCCGGTTATAAATGAGGGATTTTTTCAGAGTGTTATATCATCAGTATAATGAATATTTGATATTAATAAACTCAAATATATTAATTTAACTGTAGGCACGATATAGTTATACAAATATGTAGAAACGATGGCTTTCACTGTCACTTGTGAAAGCCATCATTTATACATATTGTACAGTACACTTACACAATGTAACAACTATTTACATCAACATAATGTTTGTACATCAACATTCCGGGTTGGACTATGTCATAGAACTATATACAAAATGCCAATGTTTTGTAAATATTTTCAGAGCACATAAAAAGACACTTTGCAACTCATTCCTCGAAGTGACAGTCACGGAGGCTAAAGGTAGTCAGACCTAAAAAAAGTATGTTTATAAATTTAATATTTTCCAAATCTTGAGTTTCACTAATAGAAGTCAGCAATGCTCATCAGGGTCGATCCTACAAAGAGTAAGAATTAATTTTTTTAAGGAGATGCCAATTTCCCAAAAACGGTAAGGGGAAGAAGCAGTAGCCTAAACAGTAGAAGATGAATATTAATGATATAAACTTAAAATCAAGGTCAGAATTCAAATAAGCGCTATCTAACTCAGGTTTTGATGCTGGAGACTGCTTGGCCACTGGCTCTCCCAGCTATTTAGCATTGACATTAGCTACTTTCTGGAATTTATCAGGCCACCAGGTAAAGAACTCTAGAAATTAATCTTAGGATTGATATCTGTAATTAGATAATTAGTGTCACACTTGACAACAATGAGTCTTTAATTTATTTTATTGGTAGATTATTTGATTTTAAGTATTTTAAAGTCATTACCAATGTTTTAGGTTATAAAAAAATGTGGACATTATTTTGTAACAGTTAGCGAGTGAGCTAATCAGCTATTAAATTATACAGGATTTCTTTATAGTTGTGGAATTAATCGTTGCAGGGGATTGATGAAAAAAACTGGTATACCCAAGGAAGTTGTAGATTACATAGTTTATGGAACCGTCATTCAAGAAGTGAAGACCAGTAACATTGGTCGAGAGGCTGCACTGTGTGCAGGGTTCTCTGAACACACCCCAGCGCACACTGTAACTATGGCCTGCATCTCGAGCAATCAAGGCATTACTACTGGTAATTTATTTTATAAACTTTAAGAATTTTGTATAATTTATTTACTACAACCTCCTTTAACTATAAAATGTACACGATAACTTAATTCAGTGGTTCCAAAAGTATGTGCCGCGGCTCTATAGTATGTATCGGAAAATATCCAAGGGTGACGCGATGTGTTTTCAGATAAGATAGGAAGTCGAATATAGTCATGGCCGCTTATATATTAGGACTGAATAATCATTATTTTCCTACCATACGCAACATAAATAAATAACGAAATAATACTTCTTTGCATGGGAGACTTCTTAAATTTGAACCACAGTGCATCAATACAATTTGTTACTTGTTGCAATGTGGCGCCAGTATAAAATAATTTGTAACGTTATTATGCCTCCCTTCCCCAGGTGGTTCAATGTACACGGTGTTGTGGAAACAGTTCTAAATACTAAAGGAACCAAAAATGTTTGGGAACCGCTGCCTTTAGTTGAAGTGTTAATTATAATCTGATAATTAATAATGCATAAACATTAAATCTTAAACCGTTGAATTACTAAATTAACTAAATTAAAATAGTCACATTGAAAATAGTTACATTGAAGTTAATGTATTAAGTATTGACACTTGTTTAGTTAGTTTTGCTGTCAAAATAGTAGAAAAAACATTGTAAGTAAAATATATATAAAAAAAAAAATCAGTTATAGTCGAGGTTTAGACATACCATATTCTAGATATGACAAACTTTAATTGACAGATTTTAACTATTCACATATTGAAGCTCACATATTATTTAGGTACCGTTGGGAAACAGCTTTCAATTCCATTTTGAATCTGAACTACTAACATTTGGTGATTTTCAATATGTGTTTATATCCCTGAATCTTTATCTAACACCCCAGTTTCTGTGGCATGACCAAATTTCTTATAAATTTCTTAAATGACTGCAAATGTTCAGACTAGATAGTCATTCAGTCTTCTTTTGTTGTTGCTGTAGAGTAATTAATTGTATCGTAATTAAAGATTCTATAAAATAATAGTATTAGTTGGTACAGAAGCCCTTTGCCAAAATAAAAACAAATACCTGAGATGAAATTTTTATTTAAAGCATCCATTTGTGTTTTTTTAAGTTAGCTATTTGTAGTATGCACTAAACTTTCTGAAATAAACAAGCGGGCTATTCATTGTTCAGAAATTTCATTCCAAAATGTTTAGTGGATTACATTTTTTAGTGACAACATTTTGGTGTAAACGCTCATATAAATTATTTATTGCAACCTCATTGTCATAACTGGGTATATATTTTCTTTCTTAGAAAACTTAACTCGCCAGTTCACATGTGCCTGCAGACTTCTTTCGGAACTTTATCCAACAATTGAGAACCAATCTTTAGGTCAATTGGGGATTCGAACCTTAGAACTTGCTCTCCGCAGTCCAAAGCCTTAGTCACTGAGCAACCACGCAAGGCCATTCCAACCCCTGTTTCTTTGTGTAAAAAGCGATATGCTATATGTATATTCTAAAATTTTTTTGGCTAAGTGGCCTTTAGAATAAAGCTATGTTTTGTACAGTCGTATTCTTTTGTTATTCTATATAAAATTTGAAGTCTATCAAGTTGATTTTATCAGCTAGTGGTGGTTTTGTTGGAAATGTGGACTTTTTAAAACTTTTGTGGGGTCTACTTAGATTCACTTACAGTCTAAATTAAAAATTGTATGACACTTAAAAGTAGGTAAATATTAATATCAGTCAGTCTTAGTGAGTTTTAATAGACTAGCCGACAGTCCTTGCTTTGCCACAGGGTGGTTCTCTAAGCTTGCTTACTCTTCCCTCCATGGTTCTATCTAAACCATCACATCAATATATAAGCTCAGCCTGCTGCCGTTATCCTAGATAGCGAAGTTTTGGGGGATGCAAAATAGTATAATCATGTCAGAATTAGTAGAAATTACCTTAAACTAAACATTTCACAATTCAATTCAATTCAATTCAAAATATCTTTATTCACAAATATATACACAGAGTACATTGAATAGTGTCAGCGATTGAAGCAATTTATACATGAGAAGTAGCAAGTAACATCACATGTATACTACATGTAATGAAAACTATATTGTAATGAATGTAATGAAAATTTAATGAAAACAAGTAACATCACATGTAATGAAAACTAAATTAGCCTATTTTGTGTAATACTTACGGTTTTTGAATCAGCAGTTTAAACTAAATTATTAAATTAGTGTCAGTGTTACTCAAGGGGCTGTTTCTATTCATCAGAATGGGATTTCAAGAAATCCTTTCTTAGTTGGTCTTTTTTGTACAAAAGCTAACTTTTTCCAAGTTTCATCAACATTTATTCAGTAGTTCAAGAGATTTTGTGATTAGTGAGTACATTGTTTTTGGATTATACATATATAAAAATTGATTTTGAGTAATTTATTTTAGGCATTGGCCTTATTGCTGCCGGAGTGTACGATGTAATAGTAGCTGGAGGTGTGGAATTTATGTCCGACATCCCAATCCGCCATTCTCGAAAGATGAGATCGTTGATGCTGCGTGCAAACAAGGCAAAGACACCTGCTCAGAAGCTGAAGCTGCTTGCCAGTATTAGACCTGACTTCCTTGTGCCGGAAGTAAGATTACAGTTTAGTTTAACGTGACAAACCAGAGTAAACAAGTTAAATAAATTTATGTGTTTTTTTTATTGATAATATTTGAAGGGAACGAGAAGAAGATAGGCAAGGAATGCTTAAACCAGAAATACACAAAGAACAGGAATTTTTATATTGAGATATTAATTTAGAGGCAAGTATAACAAAACCAAAATAAGTGGTTGTGTTGAGGAGTTTTTGAACAGAATAACGAAATCAAAAGTATGCTTTACATCAATATTTTATCAAATCAAACATCTTTATTCATTTAATTGCACGTGTGTACAGGAATTGTGTCTCTTGAAACTTAGCCTAATATTATAAAACATTTTTTATTAGGAATCACTGTTAAAATGATTAAGCCTTTTTGACAATGCAACTAAACTATGTATATGATGTGACTGTATGAAAATATCATTGGCATTACAAAACAAGATTTACTGCCAAATAAAATTTTAAGACATTTTAAATTCGTAAATTTAACATATAATTCATTGATATCAAGAATATTATATTTTTATATTTGAAACTTTTGAAAGATAAATTAAAAATAACAGTGGTTACAGGGTACTGTAAGGTAAAACATGTTCCATCGGTAACAGCTATGCCAACATTTAAATGTATCATTTCAATTAAAATAATATGTTTGCAAGGATCATGATGAGCAACCACCAAATGTGTGTGTAGTTTGGCCCAAGTCTTGGATGCTGGGCTCTTGACCCATGGAAACATGAATGATAGAATTAGCTACCAAGTTTCATCTAAAATAAAGTGATTACTTAAGATTTTTATGTAACAAAGCTCATCATATGTTATTAATTAAGATTGGCAATTATATATTAAATTAAATTATATTAAATTATTAATTAATTATAAATTAATTAATAATTTAATATAATTATTAAAATTAAGATTGGCAAGAGTGTCACAATCTGTTGAATGATTAACGGAGAGGGACTTACTGGTCATTGTCTGTAAAAATGTTTTTACTAATCTCAAACAAATAATGGTCTTTTAAGCACTCACAATGTAATTGGAATAGTGAAAAAGTCCTTACACAATTTAAACATTGTAAAAATTGATGGCATTTAGATTCTTCAGCAGTTCACTTCATTTTAATCTGGAATCATAAATCAGATCATATACACAAAACCACTCATGTTTTTGGAGTATATTCATCTTCTATACAATTAACTTCTGAACAACAACATTTTTTTGACTCAATATCATTTAGTTTTTGTCAACATTTTTGACACAGCACACACAGTTGTTACCCTCTCTCCTTTCACCATGTGAGACATTTGATAGGACTTTGATGCTATTTAAATACATGAATAACTTAACCTCGTATTATATTTGTTTGTATTAAATAATGCTCTACAACAATATAATAATAAATAATGGTAATTAAGATATATCTTAAATGAATGAGTTTGAATTTTTTTATCAAAAATGATCATAATACACTAAAACCCTGGTCTTCTGGATTTGACTGTGTCAAAGGGTTGTGGGCTCAGCTCACGTCAGCCTTGAGAATGGGACTCGACATGCAACTCGAAACGTCTACCTATGTATACAGTGCACATAAACCTTTGACATGGTAGAATCCAGAAGACCATGATTAAAGATATAGTTTTGACGGCTGTGGAAACTTATCTATGAAGATAAATAATAAATGTTGTTAAAATACAGAAATTATATATTTAAATTGTTAATACAATAGTAAACATTGAAAGACATAAAGATGAAGTTTTGGATGATGATTATCACTGGACTAACAATCTAAATTTACAAAGCGTCAAAGTGTTTCTTTGCCACAAATTTAGTTGTGTATGGATGGATGGAATCAATCAAATTCACGGTAACATTATGCAGTAAAAATCTGCAAATCCGAACCCCACCAATCTGAACTTTCTGCAAATCCGAACCCACAGAAACTGGAAATAACATAAGTAAAAAATTGAAGACAAAGAACTTGAAACCTTGTTTATTATACAGTGCGTGGAGTATAACCAGAAAGAAAAAAAAAATGTATGATAAATTAACTCTCGCTGTCCGACACTCTAATGCGAAACCAGTTGCATAGGCCTATCAAAAAGCAAACAAAAATTCAGAGTAAAATTATGTAAATAATGAATCAAACACCGAATTCGATAAAGTATCCTACTGTAACGTTTAAATAATACGATAACTACAGTCTTGAACAATTAACAGGAATACACTGAATAAAAATTGCAATGAACTGTGCAGTGCATTGTCTATGCATCAGTAAAACAGTAACTAGACCAGACGGTACATATCACGGCGAGGCCGCGCAGTAGACTGTGATGTCACTTCGACAAGATCAGCTCATTTGACTTTTCTATTAAATACAGGTAACTAAAGCTACCAATCACCACTAATCAGCTGGAATTGTAATCAAAGAATTTATTCGTTGTTCAAACCAGCTGTCTTTTTGCCCATGTTTTGCCAGGGGATATGCGTGTGGTACCTACCGTGTTCATTTCTTGGTACCGTGATCAGTAACATCAATCTGAGACAGAAGGGTGAGTGATAGTGACAGATGCAGCGCCGTAAGGTTACATGAGTTACTCATTCTAGCCCCACTACGTCGTCCTGATTTATCAGTAAACATAACGACTGCGCTAAACAATGCTGAGAGTAGTAGGAATGCTTTGAACGATTAGTTATGTTCGGATAATCCGAACTTTAAGGAATCCAAACAGGTTGTTCCCCCCAATTAGTTCATATTTGCGGGGTTCCACTGTATTTTTATAAGTGATATAGTAAAAACTCACTTGTCAATGAAGCAGACCGATGTTTGTAGTAATATTATGAAATGACTTATGATTCTCATAGCTTATTTAACTTAAAAAAAAAGAAAGGTTTGCTCAACTAACTTTGTAAAACTTTGTTAGTTGCCAGCTGTGGCAGAATTTTCATCTGGTGAGACTATGGGCCATTCCGCAGACAGATTGGCCGCTGCCTTCAAGGTCACAAGAGAGGAACAGGACAGTTATGCATTGCGCTCCCACACTCTAGCCCAGCAGGCCAGTGATAAAGGATACTTTACAGATCTGTTGCCTTACAAAGGTATATATAATTATAGGAAATCAAACACATTGTTGCTTTAATATATCAGACTTCTTTATTTTGTAGCAACGTGAATGAAGTGAAGGAGCAAATAAAGCACCAAGATATTCATGTATAGTTGTCTTGAATATTCAAATATTGATTCTTTAAAATAAAAATTAATCAGAGTCATTTTTTGTCATGATTATTATTTAATGCATTCAATAAAGTAATATGGTATCTCCTTTAAGAGCTAAGTACTAAAAAATAAGTTACTAATGCTTGATATCTTAAAAATGATCAATGACAACAATATAACTTCAATAACAGGAAATAAAAAAAAAAAAATATTCTCGTTATTTTAATAATTTTAGTAATGCATAGTGTAATATAGTAAAACCCATATTAGGTACAAGTTATACCTACAACAAGTTGGTTACTGTTTACAAAACTGTATGAGGGTTGGGGTTCTCCCCCTAATTCTGCCCCTCTTCTAGGACTGGGGTTTCTCCCTCTGATTTTTGCGCCTCTTTTAGGGCAAGGTGTTCTCCCCCTGATTCTGCCTCTCTTCTAAGACGGTGGTTATTACCCTGATTTCTGCCTCTCTTCTAGGACAGAGGTTCTCCCCCTGATATTGCCCCTCTTCTAGAGCAGGGATTCTCAAACATTTTCGATAGTGTACCACTTAAAGCTGCTTGAGGCTTATAAGGAAAAAAAATAGTATATATATAATCATATAATTCTAAAGAAAATACAGTACCTGGAACATGTGATACACGTCATAAAGTGGTGGGGCAGTTTCATTACATTTGTTCTTGGGAACCACAGTTTGAGAACTGCTGTTCTAGAAAATAAAAGTGATTTAGCAAAAGTCAAGAACAGCATTTATTTAGAAACAAATGTTTGTCACAAGTTGGTAATTCGGTAATTGAAATACATTCGATTATACCGTATATACTCGAATCTAAGCCGCACTATTTTGACCGCAATTTGACCGCAAAAACAAGGGTGCGGCTTAGATTCGCGTGCGGCTTACATTCGCCCAATTAGAGTTGAAATGCCAAGTGGTGCTAAAAGCATTTCTGAGGGCAAAAAACCAATTATTTAAACTTTTGGGCTGTGAAATGGAGGGTCTATGCAGTGTTTTCTCAGACAGCTGCACAGTCACTAGTTAATTTATACAGTCGGTCAGTCAGGTGCAGTAGTGAGATAAGGATCACGGAGGGGAGGGGAAGGGGGTGTGTGATGGGGAGAGGCTTCAAACAGGTTTGCAGGGGGGAGGGGAAGGGAGATTGATGGGAGGAAGCAACATTGCGATAACTCAGTTTTTGTGCTAGGTGAGGGACGCATTCTCTTTCCCACTTCCTTTCATAACATTCTGTTATCCTGTCTTCTCCTTTCAACCTCTGTCCTTCTAGGACAAAATATGCGTCTTCAATACTTTTGAGTTTTGACTCACTCACTAGTTCCAACAGCTGTGAACTACCGGCTCACTAACTCCAAATTGCGCATTGCTGCTCTGTTTCCATTTTCGTCTGCATAACTAATTACTTTCCTTTTGAAAGAAGCCATGTAATGGCATCTTTGACTAGCCATAGTTTGGTGTTCACTACATTCACTACTTACTAACTAAATACGGTAACACTTTCACTAATCACTACTTACTAATTAAATAATACTTTGACTAAATAATTTCAATTAGGTTAAGTCAGCATAGCAATAGGCTAGTTCACAATAAACCAAACAACAACAGTGACTTTTGTTTTGAGTTTTTATTTGTTTCTCCTTTCATCTGTCATTTGCCGGCTGTAGTAGCTTGCCAACCTCAAATAATTGTTTGCCCTTTTTGAGGGTAATTTTAGAGTTAGAGGGTATTTTCTAAGACAACAATATTCATGTTTAGCCGGTAAAAATATAATTACAGTAATGATAAGTTATTCTTTTGATATGGTTTTAAGATTTGAAGCTAAAAACCAATGTCTCTATCATAAAATAACAATAGGTAGATAGCCAAAAGGGTAATTTTTAGATTTTGGTTGGCAGCACTATCCAAAAGATGAGAATAATTGGCTTGAAAGACAGTGGGGAGAAATGTAGAAGGGTGGGAAGGGGAAGTGGTTTGTTTTGCAATAGAAGTGGGTGACGTCAAAATGAGGTCACCAATCAGGGATAGGAGGGGCGGGGCTTAGCGGTATTTGTTTTCTTCCACTTGTCATCTTGTTCTTTGTCCTACATGAGCTTGTTCTGTACAAGATAAGGTTTGTGGCTCTACAGAGAAGCTTCTGTGGGTAGAGCACATGAACAGGTGATTGTTAAACACAGTGTAGGACTGTATCGGTCTCTCTCACTTCCTTTCCTTCTTGAAGCAGTTTAGCCTCAGTGTCCAGTTAACACTTGCCGTATCCAGTCGCTTTACTGGGTAGATACTTTGCCTATGAATTATGGAATACTCTTGTGTAAAACTAGTTTTGGGACAAATGGGTATAAATAAAACAAGTTTATTACTAGTTTTTATTTAAATACATCATGTAACTAAGTAACTTATACCAATACTTCATTTGTAAATACACTTTACATGACTTTCGTCAATTAATAGAGCTCATTTTGTGATCGCTAGATTGCCGTTTTTCCTGGATAATATTGCCCGGTAAACTGGGTGCGGCTTAGATTCGAGTGTGGCCTTTTTTACCTAATTTTCAATCAAAAACAAGGGGTGCGGCTTAGATTCGCGTGCGGCTTAGATTCGAGTATATACGGTATATTCTCAAATAAGAGTTTACCTAACCTACTGTAATTTTCAACTGCAGAACTCTTATACCTTGTGTTGTAAGAGCGAGTTAATTTCTGTGTCTTATTAAATTTAGCTTTTGCAGTATTATTTTTTTAAGGCTAAGTTACAATGCACTAGGCCAGGTATTAATATATTATGATATATTGGGAGCATAACATTTACTTCAGAAGGACAATTTTCAAACAAAACACAAAAAAGTAACATTACAGAAGACACAAATCTAGGACCACTGGTACTTTTGGTGGGATATAAGGGATACTAAATTTTATGAGTGGTTGAATGGCATGTATGTTTGCTTTTGAATGCGAACAAACAAATATTAGTTTATGCTTTCATTAATGAAGTAGGATCCATCTACTATTTACCAGGAGGTGATATTTTCTTTGTTAAGAAACATCAGTTACAAGCTCTGTACTTCGTGATATCCATCATCTTGTACAACTGGGTGTGTCTGGGCTCTGACTGAACTTCACCTTGGGAGAGGGCTTAAACTCAAGCATGCCATCTTAGTAAAAAAAAAAAAAAAAATGCAAAAAAATACCAGATGGTTTATTTTCCAAGATAAACTTAAAACTTTTGTGTTCACTGGGCTGGGCTATTTATAAATGGCACTCTTTTACGCAGAGCAATCTCTGTTGGTAACCAGATACAAAGCCCAACCACATTCATCCTGAAATAATTGTTAATTGCCTAAAGGTATATTAGAGTTCTTACCACAGTCTCGAATCTGGAAGAATGGTCTTCAACATTTGACCTAGGCAGTTGACATGGTGTTGTATGATGATGTCAATATATGTCAGTATATCATGATGTCTTGTGATGAACTGTAAAATTAAGTAAGAAATTATTCATCTCTAATTAATTGATACATAAATGACATCTTTAAGAGAGTATTCATAGCTTGTTACATAATAAATTATGTTAGATAATTATTTGTCTTATGTAATTACTAATGTAGTTTTGTTTTTAATGGTATGAGCAGTTCCAAATTCGAATAACGTAATAACAAAGGATAATGGAATTCGAGTATCTACACCAGAACAACTGGCAAAGCTGAAACCAGCGTTCATTAAACCTCATGGCACAATCACAGCAGCTAATGCATCTTTTCTGGTAAGTATTATAAATAATCATTAACTGAGAATAAATACAACCTATCTGTTATAAACCATTAATATGATATAAACTTATAGCTAAGATCTACACCAAGAGGTTGGGGTTTATTCGCTTTACTATAAATAATTAACTACACCAAGTTGTAGTTTAGAGATTTTTGCCTTGAACTATGAACTAAGCATATTATTTTTAGAATAATAGGAGTGTCATTGGTAAAACTCATTTCTAACTGTAATGCAAATTGATTCTTATTTTAGGAGGAGACAGAAATAAAAACCGAAATTCTTAAGAAATTAGAAGATCTACTCATAAATTAATTGTATATGATACTAAACTAGTTTTTAAATGTTTTATCTAATTTTACTTGCATATAGAACTTTAAAGATATAGCTTTTTGAAAAGTTTTCACATTTTTGTAGATTATCACAAAGCAGAAGTTGCATGTTTTTAAAAAGACCCAAAACAAAGTTAATCATGTCGAAAGTTCACCAATGTGCAGAGGTCTAGAGTTAATTACAAATAAAGGTCATAGTAAATTTGCTAGGGGCATGAAGTAATTTTCAGAAATATATGAGGAGTCAAATGGGTTTAGGTAAAATCGATTATGACTTGGCAATTTTACAATAATTTTTTTCAAAAAATGAGCTCGTTTTAAAAAAGAAAATTTAAATTATATTTATAAGAACTGAAACAGAAAAACTAGTAAGATTATACAGGATGTTTCTCTAGAGGTTGGCACAACTTCAGATATGATAGTAGACATAAAAATAAGCAAAAAAGTTCCTGTTAACATGTGGCCTATCTCACCTTGTTAAGTGTCTGTATGTGTTTTTTATTGAAAAATATATAGTATGTTTTTATTATTTTAAATATCAGCTGTTTTTATGTGAAGCCCCTTTTCATGTTACCTTGTTTAGGGTTTCTAAAAAATAGCCTTTTGTTAATTACAAAATTTATTTTACATAAAACAAAAACACAAATTGTATAATTGTATTATAAATGCTGTTCAATGTGCCGCACTCCTTCATAAATGCATACTTCAGCCTAAAATAATTAAATAAGCAATGTATACTTTAAAATAATTAAAAACTCTGTTTATAATGACTATGAAGTTATACATTTGGTTAGTAAACTTCATACAAGTGAAAAACCCTAAACAAGTATACATGAAAAAGTGCTTTACTCTATTATTTTCAAACCGATTTTTAAAATTGAGGTATCTTTGAATTTATTATTAAATTTACAAAATTAAAGTATTTGAATACATTTTCAATACAAATAGCGGTTTTAAAGTTATTTAACTTTTAATATTTCTTATGGTTGCCATTTTGAAACTGATAAAAGATAATTTTGTTCCTTTTTTATTTTAAACTACCCCTAAATAGGTTAGGATATATACCAAGTTTCAAATTATTAGCTCAAACCATGTTTGAGATATAATTTTTAAAATAAAAAACACATACAGACAGACATACACTTAACAAGGCGAGATAGGCCACATGTTTACAGGAACTATTTTGCTTATGTTTACCTGAGGCAGCAAAGAACAGAGCAGAATGGTGAGGCATTGTTGGCGAGGCCAAAAACCAACTGGGGTTTCAATGGCCAAGGAGGTAAGGTAAGGTTATGTCTACTATCATATCCTGAAGTTGTGCCAACCTCTCGTGAAACACCCTGTATAACTACATAATCAATATGGGTTAGTTAAAAAATATGCATATAATAGCTATTTTAGGAATTTTTACACAGTTTATTTTAATTTTACTATAATTTTTTATTATTATTTTTATTTCCAAAAATTTTTCAAGATTAATTAAAATTTGTTACTGATTTTCAAAACTTATCTACCGGGGCCATTTTAATACATTTTGTAAAATTCAAATAAATACATTCATATTTTGCACATGATGGGCAATATTTTAACATATTCTTGAAATTTCACTGTGTGTACAATAATATTTATAATTTAACAATAAAATGTTTATTTATCACAAGACCATATTGTAATGGCTGGTAGTAAAAGAAAAACTTATTGTAATTTTTATCTAGACAGGCCATCAAAATAAATATGTTTTATCACTTTCAAATAAGTCAATCATAAATATCCCTTTTAAATTTCAAAACACTTTGTTCATTAACATGTTGTAGCAATTTTTTATAAATTGTATTACTTAAATTTGGTGGATCAGCTTTCCATAAAGTTATAAATAAATAAAACTAATTTTTTAAAATATAAACATTGAAATACAGTCAATCAATAAGGAACGTGTGAAAATAACAACAAACTCTATTCCTTTTACTTTTTTGGAACTAGGAAACATAGAAATGGGGTTTTGTGTGTATAAAACTCAGTCAGCAAAGAGGTTGTTAAGTATATGTAAAATTAATCTAAAATATCTCTAAAAGACAATCTATATTTAAACTGATTTCATTTGCTAACAGACCGATGGGGCTTCTGCCTGTCTGATAATGACTGAAGCTAAAGCCAAAGAACTCGGCCTGACACCAAAAGCCTATTTGAGGGACTTCATTTATGTCTCCCAGGATCCCAAGGACCAACTACTATTAGGGTAACATTTTTTATAGACTATATTTATTCTCCTCTCTTCTTGCTGAAATTTGAATCATTATGAAAACAATACTTGTGTCAAAGATAATACAGTGGAGCCTCGATAGTTCGAACCTTGATACCACGAATTTTTTCAAATCCCCTTGGACCTCCCATAACACTCAATGTTAAAATAACCTTTATAACACTAATGCTACGGAAGCAGTTGCTTCAATACACATATTTTATTCAAGACAACGAGATCACAAAATCAAAACCTCCATAGCATGAATATCAATAGCCAAATACCTCTATACCATGAATTTGACCTCTATAAGACGAATTCCCACGGTCAACACCTCAGTAAGACGAAGGAATATTTCCATTTTATTTGTGTCGAAACAGAAAGCCTGACTTCCGTTTGGCACGACTACTGGTACAATACAGGTTTGGAATTAGACGGTACCTGTAAGTGTAGATTTGTATCTTGAGTGTACGTACAGTAGTTTGGTTTGTTTTGCAGTGTTGTTCAGTGTATTCTAATAGCGAGCGTTTCTCAAAAGGAAAGTAATTATTTTTGTTCTCACAGCAATATGAATAAATAAATGAATAAATGAATTTATTCCATCATAACCAGTACATAGTTATAATAAGAAAACAACCCGGAATTGACTGACCACTTTTACGAGTAGTGTGGTCAGTATAGGTAACAAAATACAACAGGTTTCTTGTCAGAGTCCAGATTATAGTAACATGTTGTTATCAGCCGGGCTGCTCTCCGTGGCGTCTACACCTAACACTGATAAGGCACATAACAGGACCTGCTATGCAAGACCGTACCTTCACTGCAATTCACAGCTGCACTTCACTACAATACTAATAAATACAAACAATTCACTTCAGCCTAGTATAAAAATATTTACAATTTCTTATTTCAATTATTACAATACTTTACCAAAAATAAAACCAAAATACATAATACCATTACAATACAACTATAAAACACAAATAAACAGAGAACACAACTTCTTTTTTTAACTGTAGAATAAGTTACAATTTTCATTTAGTAATACAGGGTGCGGCGTGGGAACTTACTATTTTAAAATAATCACAAAGTAAAAAGTATTAAAGATAGCGTTTTAATTCTTTCTTTTTTACAAAGAGCTACATTTAAAGTTTCGTTGGGTTTACTTACAAGTTTAATTCTTGAATATTACATCATGTAGGTGACCCCCATGCTGTTCAATACATTTTGTCAGACGAGATCGGAAGTTTCGCTCCACCTTCTCAAGCATGTCTGGACCAATGTCAGCAATAGCAACGCGAATGTTGTTCTTCAGTTCAGCTAGGGTCCTCGGACGATTGGTGTACACCAAGGATTTCAAGTATCCCCACAAAAAATAATCGCAGGGGGCTAAGTCCGGCGAGCGCGCTGGCCACTGGAGATCGCCCCTTAAGGAGATCAGGCGTTGTGGAAAGTGTTCGCGCAAGAGAGCCATTGAAGCGCGTGCTGTGTGAGCCGTGGCCCCATCTTGTTGAAACCACACATTTCTTACACCAAGTTCATCAAGTTTTGGAAGGAAAAACTCTTGAATCATCTGAATGTACCGTTCAGAAGTGACTGTAACTGCCCTATCGTTCTCTTCAAAAAACCATGGGCCTATGATGCCAGTCCTGGATAAGGCACACCAAACAGTCACTCGTTCTGCATGAAGGGGCTTCTCATGAAGTTCTCGGGGGTTCACACCACTCCAATATCGCATGTTTTGCTTATTCACACACCCTGACAGATGAAAATGTGCTTCGTCACTAAAAAACACAAGTGCGTTGTTAGGCAAGTTTTCAACGATGGCTTCACATGCCCTTTGTCGTGAAACAAAATCACGTGGATTTAGTTTTTGCACCACTGCCAGTTTGTAAGGGTGGAATTTTAAGTCTTGGTGCAGAATTCGCCTAACTGTGCGATCTGAAATTCTAAGCGCAGATGCATGTTTTCGTGCGGATCGCTTAGGTGATTGCAAAACCGCCTGCCTTACTCTCTCGACATTTTCTGGCGTTCTAGTGGTTTTGGAAGGACCTGGTTTTTGTTTCCACACACTGCGTGTATTCATAAAAGTATTCACCCACTGAACGATTGATGTTCGACCAGGAACACGACCAGTGGGCGCGACATTAAACTGCCTCCTAAACGCACGCTGGGTTGCAACGATAGACCGGCCACTAGAAAAGTACACAGAGACTGCGAACGCGCGCTCCTCTCTCGACCATTGCATGGTTGCAACTGAACTGAGTGGACGAAAAACTTCATAGCCCGCCCACCAGATTGCGCATGGCCCCGCCTTCCTAGGACTAATGGCCGACACGCAGCGCGTAATTCAAATAAGTAAGTTCCCGCGCTGCACCCTGTAGAAAAGCTTTTAAATTACTACAAAACTTTCGTTAACGGAAATTTTAATTTCATAAGGCATTTGATCATTATATTTAGAACTATTGAATTATTTTTGCCCATAACACAATTAATCAGTAGCCTGTAGGACATAGATTTAGTCAATTCAACGTAGGTACGTAGTGCAGTAATTAAACTAACTAAACAATTTGTTTCATATGAAAACCAACCTATATACGATGAATTTTGCCCATTTTAACCTCACTACCACGAACCTCGCTATCACGAATACCTTGATGACATGAGTATTTTTCAATCCCCTTCAGATTCGTGGTATCGAGGTTCCACTGTATTTCTTTATGCTATTCAGGTAGAGTTGAGAGCAGGCTCCGCTTAAACTGTCTCTATCTCAAGGGTTCTGACCAATTAGAAGAGTGTATGGATGGGTTTTTGATTAACAGCGTGACTAATTCAGTGGCATCCCCAGTTTACTCTTTGGCCAGACCCAAGCAGTCAGTTGTCTCAGTGTTCTGTGAAATTATTGTTTAATACAGTAACTATTTTGGTTTTGTAAATAAGAAGAAACTGTGTAAATATTTACAAATTATTATGATGCAAAGGATCACCAAAATGGTCAAAGTTAAGTAAAGTAATGCTAAAGAAAACTTCCTCTGTAACTAATCTTAAAAAAAACAAGCTTTAATCATATCTTGCACATGAGTTGGGATGAAGTAACTCTTCAAAAAGAAAATTGGTTTCTTTCTAGTAATGGTTTATGTGACCTAGGCCTGTGGAAGATTTTTCCCGAATAAGAGTTACCCTCAACTGGGCAAAATAGGTTGACTTCGTGGGTTTACCAATAACGATTCACCGGTCACAATGAATTAAATCTCTTTTACTGTCCAAAAAAGATGACCATATTACCAACTTGTAAACGCCTGTAAATCGGCCTAGCGCAACGTCACCACACACAGGGTGGATGTTCACTCTCAACTCAATGAATAGTGTATAGTCATTTTATTTTCACTGTAAATTTTAATTTTTAATTTTTGGTTTTGTAAATACCTTGGTTTAAATGATTATAATTGCTTGATTCCTCACATTTATATCCATCTGCAAATTTAATTATTTAAGGTAGAGACAATATTTGCAAAAGGGATCATGGGGTTCTGGAGTTATATATTTTTAACCTTTTTGAGTACTATAAAATACATACAGTATGTCAACAATAGCAGCTTGTAATACATTTTAGATTAGAACAAAGGATCTGTAATATAATGGTACAGTCACATACTGAATCTAACAAGGCAAAATTCTAATCAGTCAAATCTTGTCTAAAATACATTATTTTTACGGATATGCAATTTATTGAAAACCTAAAAACAGGCTCAATTCCTTTTGATGCATAATTATAATACATTAAAAATTTGATTCCATTTACCATTTCTTGATTTAGGTTTCCATTCAAATAACTATTTTTGATGTGATAAAATAACAGTTTAACAATAGATTTGCTTTTAAAAAAAAGGCAAGAAAAGGAAAATCATTAACCAAGACCGTTTTTCATTTGTTGTATAATTTTTTTTAATTTTAATAACTAACGTATTTCATGATGAACGATTACCTAAATAGATAATTACCCAAGTTTCTTTTAGTCCTCTACCACATCCTTTTTCTTAGATATGAGATGCCAAAACAACTTTGTGCGTATTTTAAGGCAACTATGAATGATTACATGAGTGTGGATGACCTGTGTAGTCTGGTTACTGATTGAGTAGACTTCCTCAGAAAGGTTCAGTTATTAGTAGACCAATAGCCAGGGCAACTAAGGGACCTTCAGCTTTATGTGGAATCTGAACCATGTAGTAGTGGCCTGATTTTCAGCTAATTGACAAGTTTCATACTTGGTTCTCTCCCACAACACAACATCGGGACACTGACTACCACCCAACATGGATATCCCAGACTTCTCTAGTAGTGTCCATGCTGATAGCAACCATTGAGTGAACGCCATGTTTGTTTTAAAAGGACTGAGCATAGAACCTATCGCTAACAGTGTTCACAACACTTTGTCACCAAGTAGCTGCATTACAGCACTGCACCACTAGTGCTGACTATCCTTGACATATATGGCTCAAGGATTCAACTAAGGGATTCAGAATCTAACCTTGAGGTTTCACATGGACTCCCAAGTTGTTCTCCTAACATATTAGTACTGTTGTTTCTATATCAAGGAAGAACTTGGGTCTTATCATGCCAGATCCATTCTTAATGAAGAGTCCTGTATGACCTTAGTTTTTTTTGTCAGGAGCCATGTTAATTATGCCAATGTTATTTTGATTAGGGACCAAGGAGTATTCCGATTACTTTATACAAAAGGTAGATCTCTTTTGTAGATGGTCTTTATAGGTCACCAAAATTTTATGAGCTGTACAGTTGTATGAGAGCAATTTCACTGTATGACTCTCTCATTTTAACGTACTACGGCTGACCTTGTTCTATCACTAAGTCCTTCATGGCTACATGATTGGTCTGAGTGTTTTAGAATATGCCTAAAAACCTGTTAATTTTCTTGTATTAAATGTCAATCAATACTTGCCTGGATTATTAAAAAAATTAGCTTGTTTAATTATTTTACTTTCTTCTGAATTAAATAAAGAGTTGTAAATTCCAACGAAGCGTTTTTAATGTAGGCGTAATTATTTTCAATTCTTGCTTACTTAAAAGTTGGATCTGTTATGCTGATGTTTTACACAAATCAATCATGATTTTTGTTGCAGACCTGCATATGCCACCCCTAAAGTCCTATCCAAATCTGGATTGAGTTTGGAAGACATTGATGTGTGGGAATTTCATGAAGCTTTTGCTGTAAGTTTAGAACTTTAGTGATAGTAGTTTAAAAGATTACTTCTGAAATTGAAAATTAATTGGCTAAACATTTTAAGAAGTGAAAATAAGAGTTATTATGAAAGCTTCATAGAGTAAGTATGTGTGGGTGTAGTTTATTGGTGGTGTATGAACATAACTTGTAAAGAGTTTCAATAATAATTGTTAGGTACACATTGCAGATTACATGAGTAGAAACCCCATTTTCCGTCAGGGGTCAGGATCGCGGCCATGACTGATTGGAGAATAGACAGATTATAGAGAATTCACCCACTCACACTTATATTGCTGGAAACTTATTATTAGTGCTTACTATTATTAGTGCTTACTATGTACTATACAACATTTAAATGCTGTATAGTACATATTGATTAACGAAATGAGAATGAAAAGGTTAGAAAAAAAGATATGTTACAGAATGTATATACTGTAGGTAACAATTACGCTTTTATTACAGTAGGCCTAGTTTTAATGTAAAATATAAGTTTGTACATTATTTAATGAGCAGAAAAATTAATTAGCAACATTTTTAAAATCAAACTGCAGTACAGTGACAGTGTAACATAATAAAACCCAGTTCCCACAGCCAGTGTTTTCGCAGACATCAGGCGGCCCGATGAACAGATAGCGTGTTGCCTGTGTATCATCAGACAGAACCATTCCAAAGGCCCGTGACCTGTGTAGGCGTAACGGCTTAAAACTTCATCTCCGACCACAGGACTTTGTAGTGCCGCCTCTTTTCCAATGTTGTACAGGACCTGTTCAGGCAGCCCTGGACGGCCTGTCAGTACGTCAGGCGTACACAGGCGAGCTGTTCCTGTTATCTGGTAGACGGCAGACAAGACCTTACGGATGGCAGGCCGTTGGAACTAGGCTTATGTAGGCTAGACGGCTGGAGGAGTAATTGTTGTTTATCAGACGGATGAGTCATATGGTAACTGTCATATTGTGGCGCGACGAATCCAGACACTGATGGATAACAGCACCTGGCAGAAAATAGAGTGACGGAACATAGGGTTTTCACTGTATTTCAATACTCAACTCCTAGTTTAGTAGTTAGGTATTGGTGTATGATTATTTGAAACAAATTTCATGACATTCTTTTAAAACAAGTAAAAAGAATATGATTAGAATGCTTAGGCATTAGTAATTTTTGTATTAATTTAAATTTTTCACGAAAAATTGTAAATAAGGAAATATACCAGGGATGGAGTCATGCTTTTAAATAACAGATATAAACAACTGTAAGCCGATTACAAACCAAAGCCTTTAACTAACCAACTCCTCGAAGAAAGATAATTTAAGTTCTGCTTGGCAATATTTTATTTAGAAACTTATACATTTATTATTATTGGTTTTACAAATCACCCTCTTCATGTATAGAAATGTTTTGTAACAGACTGGGCTTTTAGGTGGCTTATTTAAGCAGGAAATGTGACAAAATTTTGTGTACAAAAAGGTGTAAGTATAAATGTATTGGTAACTAACAAAAATCATACTATGTTAAAAATACTTAAAAAGATTAAATATAAAATATTTAATTAAATTTCCCACAAGAGTAACTGAGGAATCAGAGTCTGGAATAGATTAATTCTTTTTGAAAAATATTACCAAACAGGATTTGTGTATAAATGCAGTAAAAACAATGTTGTCCAATAATGATAGGCAAATTTTAGAATTATGTCTACCTGCAAAATGTTATAATAAAGAACAAAGTTTAATATTAGAAAGTAGAATTTTTCCTTAAGAAAACTTTGTTACCCTCGATTCTTTTTGAGAGGGAAACTTGTATGGATGTGTATCTTTCCCTATCCATGAAAAATATAAGGTTTTCTTATGTAAAAAAAATATAATGTTCGTAATAATAAATTAATTTGTTATTTTAATCCAGTTTTTTCCAGAAAAAATCATTAAAAATAAAAGGAAATCATGGATATTAATTAATTATTCAAGGAATACAGGTTAAAAGAAGCTAAACAAAATTTAGTTAGCTTAAATATAGAAATGAGAAAAAACAAAAATGCAATGTCAAGAACACACTTTAAAACAGTTTAAAACAGTTTTGAATATATTAAATAAATGGTTTCATAAAAATAAAATAGAAATATCATAAAATATTCCATTAATGATAATGGTACTGATAATAGTAGACCTGGAGCAGAATTCGATGTTAACAATACTGTGCTTCAAAATAGATATTTTTACCTTAATCCAGTTGATGATAAAGAAGTGGGGAAGGTGATAAGTATTGTGTATCTTTGATGAGATTCTGGTCTCTATTCTAAAGTCAACAAAAACACAAATTAGTCCTATCATAAAACATCGTGTAAACTCTTATATTTCTGGGTACTTCCCTGATAAATTGAACCCTTCAAAAGTGGTCTTTTTAGATAAGTTTAACCTAAAAAACAATTACTAACTATTTAATTTTTTTATCGTATGAAATGCTGGGCAGTCAGGTGTAGTGGTTCTTTATCGCCGATCGGTGCAAATGACAACTATGCCTTTCACGAATTTACGTGCCAGTTCTCGAGTGTGTGATTTTTCCTCGTTGAAATCATACTACCTCCTTAAATAAATAAATAAAAATGCCTTTATTGTGCAAGCGTATTTCAGTTTGAACAACTGTTTTTCAAATCAACTATTGTCAGTCTTAAATTAAAATTAATAATAAAATTAATAACAATATTTACACAGCAGCAAAAACACTTTACTTATCTAAATAGGCCCTGGTTTTAACAGCTCCTTCATTTTTATTTTAAAATTAGCAACGGAAGCTATATTTTTAACATGCGGAGGAAGGTCATTAAATAACTTGGGGCCAAAGTATGAAAACCCCTTCCTCCCTACTTCAAGCTTCACTTGAGGAAAGTGAAGCTGTCCATCCTGGTGGGTGCTATGTTGAGAGACTCCCCACGAAACATGAGCTTCTCACTTAGCTACTGTGGCTCTTTTAGAATAAGAGCTTTATGGACCATGCAACATGTCAGAATCCTACACACCAATTCCATAGGGAGCATGTTGACAGCATCTCGAACGGGAGAAACATGATCGGAAAAATGAAGATTGAAAATGTACCGGATGGCTGAATTTTGAATTTTTTGGATTCTATCACAAAATTTTTTGGATCCTTCCCTGAAACACATTTCCAGAGACCATTATACGTGTTCAAAAGCAATAAAAATAAGATAAGTAAAAAACTTCCATATGACGTTCTTTAACGTCACTACTCCTTCGAGCCTATATCAGACATGACATTCCAGAATGTCTTTACATGCCTTTAGTCCATACTCCTGAAAGGATTAATTGCTGTTGTTGATTACTTAAGTGCCCCGCATTATACATAATTTAATTGACATATATTATATTTTCTAGGGCCAAATTTTGGCAAACTTGAAAGCAATGGATTCAGATTGGTTTGCCAAAACGTACATGAACTTGAAAGGAAAAGTGGGAGTTCCTGATATGAAGAAGTTCAACAATTGGGGAGGATCATTAAGTATAGGACACCCATTTGCTGCCACAGGTAAACTAGTAATGTACATAGAGGTTTAGTTTAAAGATAATATTCAAGAAAATTTGCAGAAAATTACAGATTTATTTTGAATTACTACGTACTAGGTAGGGTTGGATAGAAAACAATTAAATGGTTGTTTTACAGTGGTTGTGGACTAAACTGTTGTGCTGTTAAAAAGTTATGCAGTTGTACGAAAACATTAAACTTGTCAATAACGACAACTACTTTTGACAACGTCTACCTCTCGTAACAGTTGAACACCAAACAACAAACACCCAATATTTTTTGTTTCAGGAGTAGCAAATATTAGAGAAATGAAATCAGTTAATTCATAACTTAATCTTTTATAATATTTATTGACATTAGATAAATAATAAACTAATCATACATTTTTTATACATTAGCCGCTTAGAGGACCTTAGCAGCGCACTTGTGCGAGTGAGATGCAAAGAATGATGCAAGTGAGATAGTAAGCTATTCTTCCCCCATTGTGTAATTACATCTAAAAGTTGTCATGGCAACTAGTTCGGTAGGCCATGTGCTGATGATGCAGCAGGAATTCCTGCCCATTTTACGTCATTAAGGTGTGACCATTGGTTGGTTTTATTGACAGCAACGAATCAAGCTTGGAACGATTAAATTAAATCATTATTAAGTTTTTTACCATAATTATTAATGTTTACAGAATTGATTGCTCAGCTATTATTATTTGATTTTATCAAACAAGGTATCGTTGGATCTGTCTTTAAATTATAAATTTTTTACCTTTCGACAACATTTGTTGTATTCATGACTGTTTCATGAAATTTGAAATCACAAATTTTAAATGGATGCCTCTTGACACAGCTTTAGTTACAGCAAAGACATTTTACCCACTACGACACACATGAAGCCCAAATTTGAAGTTTCTAACTCAAATAGATTTTGAGTTATAAAAACATTTGTAAAAAACATACAGACCGACAGACATTTTAGATGTATGGTTGTATCATGTTTTTTGTTTGTCTTGACCCAGGTAACATAACTAAAATTTATTTAAAGAGAATTCATTAACACTGTAGATAATACCATTTAAGAGAACTTATCTGTTGGTGTTGAGAATAGAGTCTTTGTCTACAATCTCCATATCACTCAGCCCTCAGTACTACACCATAGAGTTTGTAAACTGAGTTTACTTAAACTGAGAGGCCACTTTACTTTTATTGTATAAAAGTTCCATATTTAATTTGGATTCAGTAAAATAATACGTTTAGACAAGTAACCAATAGTAATTATAATATGCTATATCTGCTCTGCAGGAGTGCGACTCACTGTTCATGCGGCTAATCGTTTGATCAGAGAGGATGGACAGTTCGCTCTTATTGCAGCTTGTGCAGCGGGAGGACAGGTACATTTATTACACTTTTTTGTGTATTTATTATTGATACAATTTTTAGATTTGTTTTTTTTTTTTTTACTTTCAACTTTAGTATTACAAACAATCTATAATCATAATTACAAATATTTTGCCTCACTGATTCTATACAACTCTTAACTATAGCTATATAAAATGGAAAGACATTTGCAATAGTAAATGAGATACTTAAAATTAAATAATCTCAAGAAATTGCACCTATTTGCTGTTAATATTTTTGTTTGTAGTTTATTGTCACAGTATGATCTTGTTATCGGGCTGTGACATAATTTGAATATTTTATAATTTGTATTGTATATATATGCTTAGTCTTTATATTGATTTATTATTGATTATTGATTAAGGGGCCATGAGCGCTGGACCGTGAAATCGCCCCGTGCCCTAATCACTCGGCCCTTGTAATTTGTGTGCTACGTTGAACAACATAAAGAATTTTGCTGGGTATTCTAACATTAACATAATAAGAGAACTTGTGGTTAGTTGTTTTTTTAATTTTATTTTTTGCCATTTTCTCAGTAGCCAGCTCACAGTCTAAAAGGTCAGGTTTTAAACAAGTAAAACTTTTCGAATCCTTTTTGACCGAAAACTCCTTAGACTGTTACCACTTCCACTTAATGAGTCATTTGTTTATGACCACACTTGAAAATGCTATTTGGTTATTTATTTATTTATTTATTTTTATTTATTCATAAGACGCCAATCGTCAAGATATGGGCGAATATGGATTTCGAATGAGTGTGATGAGTGTAGATGAGCGAATGTAGTCATTGTTACAAACTAAGGCCGACTATTCCTTAGAAAGTGTCATTAATTAATAGCCCAATGACAAATGAACAGCCGGTGGTTATCAGCTGATCCTTCTCAAAATTTATTATGACACTGATTGGGATTGAACTGAGAACCTTAATTAAGCACATGAAGCTGGGATTGAACCAACTACGCTACCGACCAATTGTAGAACTCTATTGTAGACCAATTGTAGAACTTGTGGGTTATGTTAGATTAGGTTAGCCGTTCTACAACAAAACACCGAGCAACAAAACAGAAAAATATAAACAAAGTTTTTTGTCAGTAAAATGAGACATATTAACTGTATACTGTATGAAAACTTAATTTTTTATGTTGAATAGACAATTGGAAGTATATATACATGTAAGGAAAAAAAGCATTCGTTGTTATTTAAGAATTTGTACTTTAGCAGTGGAATGGAAGAAGCCATATTTTGAATGTGGCAAATTTTTGCTCAAATTACCAGGACCGAGTGGTCAGAGCAGGCGGTGATTTCATGGATTCCATTTGAAGTTTTTTCTATAATAAATCAGAATAAAATCATTCTGCATATATACAATACAAATTATTAAATATTTAAATTATTAACATCAACGATAACAAGACTTGTCTGATGTTTGTGATACTACTAAGTGCTGGGAAAAAGTTCACTTTGAAGGAAAAAACCCCAAATTTATAAGAATTTTTTTTCACTGATGAAAAAAATTCTGAAACTGTAAATTGATTTATTAGTGAATTTACATTGTATAAAAGTTTCACACATATATGATAAGTAGTTTTTATAAATTGGTTTTTTAAACGTCAGAAAACAATCCAAATGTGTGAAATAGTGGTAATTTTATACTCCTACATATATTTAAAAACATTTAAAAGATGATAAAAATTGTAAACTTATATAGGTTAACGTAGAATTATAAATAAGGACAATTTTGATGTCATTTAAAATGTTTTACGCCCAGTGGTTACTGTGTAGTGTTTGTTCAAGTGTTCTTATACAAAGTCAAGTACACATCAATTAGGGTAATTAAGAACTATTTACTCTTCCGTAATATTGGGACCAGTAAAATACTAAGGCCTCAATGAGCTGATTTATGTAACCTATTTGTAAACCTCATGTTTTAACAGTTTTTTGCTGTTTATTAAATGTAATTTAGTTGAAAATGCTAATGGAATGTAGTTAACATTTTAACATTGATTTGTAAATACATATTTTGTAAGGTATGGACTTTCTGGTCAAGAAAAAAAGGACCAAAACTTGTTGAGCCTTATAAAAACATTCAGTATTTTTAAATAAATTTTATTGCTAAATAACCCATTTTACTCTGTTGCTGACTTCATGTCAGTCAAGCATATTTATTTTGTATTTAAATTGTTTTGTACCTCTTGTTTGTTTATAGTTTATTCCTCAGTTATCATTTTTATAGTTTACTGTAGATGTTGAGATATATTTTATGTTGTTTGTGTTTTTATTTTATTGTTACTGTTATATATTTTTTCTATCGTCACTTATATATTATGCGTGGTTCGGATTTCACGTAAAACTGTAGGTCCCTTAGTTGCCCCGGCTATTGGGCTATTAATAAATAGTCTTTTCTGAGCTAAGTCGAACTCATAGGAACAATGACTATACTCGTTCATCTACACTCATCACACTCATTCAAAATCTATATTCGCCTGTATCTTGAAGATCGGCGTCTTAAGAATAAATAAAAATAAATATATTTTATATTTTTTTACTGTCACTGTTATAAATTATGTATATTTACTATTAAAATTTTATTAATTTTTGTTAAGTTTAGTGTTTTATATTTATACATTTTTTGTTTTTTGCAATTTTATTTTCATCTTATGTTAAATATTGTTAAACTCGTACTACCATTACTCATAAAACATTAACTCCTCTTTTAGACCTATATTATGACTGTAGCCAGATAGGCTAAACCTATGACTTTTGCTAATGCATTGTAAAATGTCAATGGTAAATAAACATTCTTGATTTGAATGTCAATGTTGAATGTCACGGTCAGATAAGCCTACTACAAATATTATATAAGGTTGTAAACATGTATTTTTTATGTTCCAGGGTGTTGGCATGTTGGTGGAACGTCACCCGGATGGAAAAGCTAATTAAAGGGTTCTAATTATGTTACCGTAATTTTTATAAACAAATATTTTTATACTCTTTGTAATTTAATACGTTTAGTCTGTGTTGTTGTAACCTTTTCTTGTTTGAATAAATAAATATATAGTATTTTTTAATTATTTATTTACTTTTGTACAGACCCCTTTATATTTTGTAAGAGTTTGTTTTCGTTTTACTTATTTTTTCTAAGTTCTGTTAATTATTCACATAGAAAATCAATTCACATAAAGTTCAATATATAATTACATTATTAACATGGTTCAGAGTACCTGTAGGATGTTACACTGGTTAAAATTACTAAAAAAATAGTGCAGTAACACAAATTTATTCACCTCAATATTTACTATCATACCATTTATACAGGGTGTTTTTTAAACTTTGCCAGAATTGGGATCCCGTAAACTATAAAGCTGACAAAAAACTTTAAATTCCCTTGTTTTTGGAGAGGATTAAAAATATGTTGGTAACATTTTCCTAAATGCCATATCAATTTTTTCTAATACAACATTCAGTATTTTATGGTGGTTTCGAATAGTAAATGTAATTTTAGGACTTTACTTGGGTAATTTTTAATATACCAAACCATATACGAGTTAATGGAGCCCAAGTTTTCATAAAATACTGCCAGGCCTAGGCTTATTTGTTATGAGTTGTAGATGTGTAGAACATTTGTATTTAAATATCATCAGGTATCAAAACCAAAGTGATCACAGTTTAAACTTGTATTTTTTTTGAGTTAATAATGTATCACCAATATGAAATAATGATGAAATAATGAAATTTATTCCTTTAAAAGGGTACACACAAAAACAATGTCATAATAGGAATAGAAGTTGACCACAGTATCCAGTATTTGTGGCCAACGTTAATTCTAAAAATCACAATACAAACAATTTAATTGTGAGTCCAGCAACAAATTAAAAAACTCGCACTCCGTGGCGCCTGTGTTGTAGCAAAGAACCAAATATATAGTAATCAATATTGTGTTTGATATAAAAATATTTATTATACTTCTGGGTGAAATGTTTCCATCCATAAGAGATTCCCGGTTATCCGATTCTAAATCAACCAAGCCTCCGGTGTTGATCTAGCTAGTCATCAGAGGATAAAAAGCTCGTAACAACAGAACAATCACGGCAAGAAGTAAAGTTTTTGACAGGCAAAGTCAAGAAATCAGTGTCTATTGGCTGTTCAGATGTCTAGTTCCTGCAGGGTCTGGCTGTTGTGTGACTTGTTTATATTACAAGTTCTAGGAATTATTGGCACATCCGTGAATAAGTTACTAGCTGACACTTTGCATTAGATTTAGTCCCCTAATAAACACTCATTAAAATTTATTCAAAATCACTGTTAAGATCACAATTGTATCTTATTAACCCTCCAACTGATGACCAACGGCATAGCCGTTCATTAAACTGTTTGTAAACTGATAAAGACGGCATAGCCGTCGGTCATTTTTCCACTGTTATTTTACGCAAATGGCTTAAAATAGATAAAAGTAACTTAAACCAGTGTGATCCCCTGTTCATAAAGAACAGTTTCATATCATATAGTCTATATTTGCAAAATATTCTAACAGCTGATTTCGATTTTCAAAGGCCATGCACCTGTCTTGGCAGTCGGTGCGCGCAACTCTCTCGGCTGTCGGCGCGCGCATCCGAGCGTGACAGCTGTCGCACACAAAGGCTTGTTACTACGCAGCTTACAGTTGTGTTTTGTGTTGTGTTTACTGTTTATTTAGTGTGCTAATGTT